>QPHH01000003.1:0-625774 GCA_003574815.1 Aspergillus spinulosporus | reverse complement strand
TTAACGGGTCTGCAAAGCGGATTAAGGATTTACAGGAGATCTTCGACTCCCCAGAGAGATATGGCAAAGGCTTGGATTGGACTGGATATACTGTGCATGATGCTGCGAATGTTCTTCGACGATACCTTAACCAGTTGCCCGAACCAATCGTCCCCTTAGAGTTTTACGAGCGATTCAGAGAACCTCTGCGCAAATTTCAATTGCAGGCCCAGGAGAAAGGACCTTCACCCGAATCGGAGGCCGCCGAGCATGCCAAAGCCGTTGCGGCTTACCAGCAGCTAATCAGGGAGCTTCCGCCACTTAACAAGCAGCTACTGCTTTACATTCTTGATCTCCTGGCTGTCTTTGCGTCTAAGTCTGACCAAAATCGGATGAACTCTGCCAATCTATCTGCCATCTTTCAGCCGGGATTACTCTCTCATCCACAGCACGACATGTCGCCAGACGAATATAAGCTGAGCCAAGACGTGTTGATTTTCCTCATCGAAAACCAGGACCATTTCCTTGTCGGTATGAATGGGACTGCCGCTGATGAACAAACTGTCAAGGAAGTCGAGTCTGGCAACGCACGCCCGCCAACATCCCAATCAAACATCCGTCGCTCTGTATCCAGTGCGAGTGGGGGAGCTGATAGCTTTAAAAAGTACGAATCGTTACGAAGAAACGTTTCCGTATCCTCGAGGAATTCACGCACATCCAACAATGTTTCCAATCCCGCGACTCCCACTTCTCTAGGCGCGGTTGGGGTACACAGGAGCAACACATTACCATCCAAAATGTCACCTGCGATGCGACACAGCAGAGTTGTCGAGTCCACGAATTCCCCCGTAACACCCGTCCATCAGTCTCGATCGTCAAGTCGCACACCTCCATCTACAGGGACCGGCTTGCAACCTCCGCCAGCCCCTGCAAATACTCAGACTACGCCTGGAACCGCATATGTACATTCAGCCACCCATGGACCCGTGCCAAAACCAGAGCCAGACACTGAAAAGGTGCGCGAGAAACCCGAGCATCTAAATTTGCCACCTCCTACAGCGCTACTGCCTCCCGCTGTCGTTACGCCAACAAAAGAGCGTAAACTCTCAAGTTTCTTCACGAAATCTCCACCTCCAGGCGGGGAATCGAAAGACGCACGACAACCTAATAGGTTGAAGAAGAAGCGGATACCTGGAAGTGCAAACGAAAGCGCGCAGAGCTCTGCTATCTCACTGCAAGCCGCAGCATCTGAGTCGGCATTACTCGCGTCGCAGGTGCCGCCGCGGTCAGACTCCTCACAAGATGACGGAGGTGCTACCCCCAAGCCATCCAACGCCGCTACCCCCGATGATGCAGATTCACAGCGGGTGGGAAGACCCGAAAACAGGATTAGCCAGACAGAAACCGGGCAGCCTATTGGGGATGCTCTACGTCCGCACGGCTCACGGACGCCCTCAATGAATTCGCGCTCATCATTCACTGACTATTCTGATGTTGACCACACTGACGAGGCAACTCGTAAAGAGCACCGCCGAAGTTGGCGATTTCACCGGACGACCAAGCGAAGCAACGAGCAAATCGGTCTCGGTTTGGGGTCACCTCCTCTCACCGCTTCGAGCCCTGGAGCGGACCGCAGTACGAGTTCGATCAGCAGCTGGCATCAGTCGAGCAAAAGCTCTCCCTCTGACCTTCAACAGTTCGCAAACGACCCGTCCTATCAGCCACTCAGCTTGGATGCTGAAGTTCACAACAATGGTGTTGCGAAGGAGGCCCCGCCCGCGGAACCGGAAAAACGAAGCCTCTTTGGGAAGTTTAAGGCCAAGGTCGCGCAAGTTCGAGACGGCGTGCGAGAGTCGTCAGAAAGGGATCGAACGCGAAGCCCTGTGAATTCTGACGATGCTGCCTCGAGTCAGAACCTGTCGCTTACTGGCAGGGACAATAACAGCCCGCGGCCAGCACCAATTGATGTGACACGCGATACGAGGGAGGCACAGGCAGCCACTCCGGTCTCCCCTCTACCCAGTTCCGGGTTACCTCCGGCTATCCCTGAAGAGCCTTACACTCCTGACAGTGCTGTCTTACCGGTCAAACCTGTTGAACAGGTAAAAGAAAAGTTAGATGACAAGGTTGAGGAGAACCCCAAGAACAAATCCAATGCAAAGACAGTCGAAGAAGCCGCCGCTAAAGAGTTGACTCCGCCCGCCTCTGAAGCACCGACGGTTGATGCCAAAAAGGAAGCTGAATCATTGGAGCCAATACCTACCACACAGTGAAGATGATCCTCAGCGGTGCGGATTTTGGGTACACCACAGGCTAGGAAACATACACTTCATGATACATAGATGGCTTGATCTGCAATCTCTTTCTTTGTCATTATCTACGGTTTTTGGTTTTCCGGCAGCCGGTTTCCTTCGTATTTCCTTGGACGAGGCGTGGGATGTATGTTTAGCTTGGCTTGATGTTTTTGCTGACCTGTTCTCATACCCCACCCCTGATGCTCGTTATGGCTCACGATTGATGTATTCTGCGTTTCATTTGCTTCTCTAGCTCGCTGCTAAAATCATGAATATGAACTTTTTTCAGTATAATATACTCCACTGGTGGGTAGTGTGCGTCAAGGCAACCTCGGTAAGGCTAGATAGTTAATACCTAAGGCACTGACATATATCAAACCCATCAAACCCAGCAAACACTACTAATAATTTCCAGCTCTTTCATTGCATCTTCGGCGCTTCCAACGCGAAGTATTTCCCTACCACCACCACAGCAGAAGCTAATTCAAAACCACACTATCTCGGCGCGCAGCGCCTCAATTTATACATCTTTCTTGATTTTCGCATCTCCGAGCCCTCAAGCTCAATCGGCCGCAATGGCGACCTCCGCCGCTTCCCCGAGTCCAAGCTCACATTCAACATCAACCACAACCCCCAACCCGAACCCAAAGCCTCAACCTTCACAACCCCCCGTCTCAATTCTCCCCACGCTGTTCGCGCGCGTTTATGCTCTGGCCCACCCAGCTCTCCTCCTCTCCCTCGTCGCCTACCGATTCAGGTCTGTCATCGAGAACCCCGTTGCGGAGCTCTTAGGCAACATACCTTACCTCGTCGGACTGCAAGTGGTCTACGTCATGGGCTGTCTCCCGCCCGCCGGTAGCGAAAAGGATAACACTGGAGCCGGTAGCAATGAGGAGACCAAGACCGTGAAGAAAGCCGCTAGCACGGGTGCGCTCCGTCGCCGCGGCAAATCCTCCCCTGGCACATCAAGCTGGTCCGCCGGATTAGTCCTCGTTGCGTGGAAGTTAACTGTATGGCCACATCGACCCGACCTGATGGCTCTTCGTCAAGCAATAAGCTAACTCTGAATAGCCCGCCCTGCTCTCCCTTTCGCTTACAGCCCTTCTCGCAACTCCTGTCCTTGCATTCTTGCTTGTCCTCTTCGGTGCCCCTGTAACGACCCACCACGCACTGACATTCCTCTGCGCGGCACATATGGCTGTCCTCTCCACTTTCCCGCTTATCTACACACATGGCGTTGATGGTACCGTGTGGAGGGAGATCTGGGGGGCGGCGAGACCATTTGATGCTGTGTGGGGTGGTGCCCTGGGAACTTGTTTGGGCGCTTGGGTTGGGGCAGTGCCGATTCCATTGGATTGGTATGTCTAGCTTTTTCTTTTCTCTTTTTCTTTTCTTCAAGTGTGGATGGCTAACTTGCGTGCACAGGGATCGTCCGTGGCAGGCGTATCCGATTACCATTTTGACGGGGGCATATGCGGGGTATGCGCTCGGGATGCTTGTGGGGAGGGTTAAGGGAGTGTTTGGGAAGAGGATTGAGTTTGCGCCGGCACCAGAGATGGCGGCGTCGGTGCAGGGAGATATGAAGAAGTCTGAGTAGCGGATTGACCCATTCAATAGAGGCCTAGCCAAACCATGATCTAATTTGCCTTCCATGGTGCATTGTTAAGGCGAGTATCATCTACCCCTTCCTATATATTATTATATCTTACATTCTGCTTTATAATATACTTGTACCTTTAGAGTTTTATACCAATGGCCATAAAATTGAATGTATTCTAGCAACCGGGCTATGCTAATGCAAGTAGATGTGAATGATATATAAGAGTGACATGGGAAATCAACAGGAGGCGGATATCAACTTAGATCACCAGGACGCTCACAAAAGTGTACAAAGAAGAGAAGAATGGTACGTGGTATCTCAAATTATCACCCAATGCTGAAAAAAGTCCAGATCTTCCGTGCGCCGAAATATTCTCGCTTCGTAATGGAAAAACGATAACGATGTGGGCGGTCAAATCATATTAGCGACTTCAACCCGACGAGTCGCTTGCCAGGGACGAAACCGGTCGTCTCTGGATTTGGTTTCAGTGTGTTCTCGCGAGTAACTAGACTCAGAGTCGCTTTTGTAGCGGGATTGAGAGGAGAGCTTGTCTGGCGTTTGTCGAGGCGAGCTGCTAGAGGAGTCGTCTGGACGTATGCGCATGTACTCTTCGGACTCGACACTGTGGATTGGGTACATTGTTCCGACGCCGATAGAGTCCCGGGCCATCTGGGTGAGTCGTTCGATATCTTCTCGAAGGCTCGAGACTTGTTGCTCGAGGTTCCGGCGGGCTGTTTGTTCGCGGCGGAGGAGCATGACTAATGCGCTGTATTGCTGGACAGAGATGGCGCCGGATTCACTGTTCAAAGAAACCATTGAAGGTGCTTGCAGGGCGCGGGCGCGGTGATTGTCACTCGGGCTTGGACGGATGGTGCTCGTGCTTAAAGGACGGTCGGTGGATGGGATGTGTTCTGTTGTTGAAGAGTCATCACGAGTTGATGGTGGAGAATGACCGGGTGATTTTGCAGAGGACTTTGCTGATGACTTCTGACGTTTATGACGAGATGGTTCCGAGCCTCTTTGTTTCGGTATATCAGTTGCTGGAGTGTCTATACGCCCACTTTGCATCCGAGCAATCGCAAACTCTAAGTCGATCAATTTTACTTCCAGTGTGGTCATTCGTTGCTCCAGTGAAGCGTTGTCATCGGTTTGCATGGAGCTGATGAGCTCCCCCACATTAGGAGGTAAGCTCGGAGGCGGTATGGGCTCATTTTCTGGTTCCTCTTCGAAAGGAGATGCATCTGCGGAAGGTTTGGATGTAGAAGCGGTTGCTACGGTGGACCGAGTAGGCGGGCGAGAAGAATCACTATCAGACCCAATGCCGCACGTGGTTGACGCGAGAAACTCAGACTCTACGCTCCGTCGTCTCTTCCACTGTATCGGAGACATGCGGTGGTGCTCCTGTGCCAGGACACGAAGAGCACCTGCGCTTCGAGAGCGCCGGTTTGCATTCCGCATCCGACGTCGTCGTATCTCCTCAGGGTCGCTACACGCATGAGGACTGAGCTTTAGGTTGTTAGATTTTTTCTCAGGGTGCACAGCCGCCTCAAGTGCCTGTCGCGATTCATCATCCGAGAATATTAAGCTGGGCAAAGTTGCTCGCCTTTGTCTGGGTTCGGTGTCTAGCTGTTTCAATACGACATCCAGCGTCGTTAATGTTTCAGTGGGTTGTTGAACTAAAGCACCTTGGCGAGAGCTTCCTGAGTTTGAAGTATCTGGAGACTTATGTTGATGACTCGCGGGAAATGCATTGTCATTAAATTTGAAGTCCGCTATGGGATCATCCAGATCGTCTGTCCGGCTTCGCCGGTTCCGTGTAAAGATCTTCTTCATCACGGTCTTCAGCGTACTTCCGGTCCGGCGGTGGTTACCTATCCCTCCTTGAATCGAGGTTAGATTCTGCGGGTACGGTAACCGTGGATGTCCACCTTGATGCCGGCGTGTAGTTAAAACAAGCTCCTTGGAGCTCATCGGTGGCAAAGCGGTGTCGTACGGTTCAGCATCACCTGTGATGATAGCCGGCGCGGAAAGGTCCCTTTGAGTGGGAGGTTTCCGGACGGAACTGCTCCGCCCCATGGGTTTAGACATCTTTTTTTCGAGAGGCATATATAGATCAGTAGGGTAGTTGTGTTATCAGTCGAGTGCATGCGCGCAACCGAATCGAGGGGTATCAAGTATGATAAAGAGTGTATCAGTAGGAGAGCCGAGAGCCGACAGCAGTATCTTTTGGCGCATTAACAAAGAAATGAATCCGCATCAAAGAGGTGCAAGCGAGCGTCAGCGAACGGAAGATGGTGTATCTGAAACTATCGGCGTAATTGAAGTGGTCACAACGAAGGATATCTCGGATTGGCGGGCTAAAAGTAGGACCAAACAAGGGTCAGACAGACGAACCGAGCGCGGTGAGAGGGGCATGCTCACCTTGGCAGAAGGAGTTCCAAGCATAATCGGGCGGCGAAGTAGAGATCCAGAAGTTCAGCTGATGAGTTGTTCGGGGTACTCGTAAGCAGGGTATATGTAATCGACGCGCGTGGCTTGCTGACCGGCAAGGTTTAAAGAAAGACAATAGAAAGAACGTGGAAGCAGCGGCTACGAGACAATCATAGGCATTAAAAAAAGAAAAAAAAAAAAAAAACCACTGAGCGGCAGGGCGTGCTCGTCCAACAGGCTGAAGCGAGCCTGACTAGGATCAAAAGACAAAAGAGATGGTCGTTGGCTGCAGCCACGTCCGGCAAAGATCAAAGCGGTAGCTCCGACGCTTCAGGTGGGAAAAGAAACGACAGGCGGGACCAGTGGAGCTTATCAGACGGGGCCGCACGCAGAAAAACTCATGTCAGGCAGAGAGTGGTGGATGCTGAGTCGCATTGCATAACCGGCGAAACGGGCGTTTGAGATATGTGGAGGTGGGCCAATTGAGGGGAGAGCTCAGGCACAGCTCCAACTGCGTGGATGACGAAAGGACCGAAGGAGAGGATTACATAGGATCAAGAAACGGCAAGAAGATGCATCCGACCATTAGAAAATGGATGAACAGAGCAGGAACAAAAGAAAGGGGAGCGGATGGAGGGGAAATTACAGAAGACGGGGGAGGAGGGCCTGAGGTCTGTGCTTGTTTCAGATCGCGTGTTTGA
Source organism: Aspergillus spinulosporus (assembly GCA_003574815.1). NCBI lineage: Eukaryota > Fungi > Ascomycota > Eurotiomycetes > Eurotiales > Aspergillaceae > Aspergillus > Aspergillus spinulosporus. The sequence goes on along the minus strand of QPHH01000003.1, from coordinate 618,770 downwards.
GGATCCCGTGCCTGGGAGACTACTGAGTGGGCTGAGTTTGTAGAGTACGGAGTACGAGCATGGCCGTTCCGCCAATTCATCCACATTTTATGCATAATCACGATTCATGACGAATTCACTGATTTACACAGGGGTGTGTTTGTACTCTGGCAACAAGTTGTGCACCGGCACCTCATCAAACTAACCTATTGAGTGCCCAGTAGTCAGTTCACGGGGTCCTATATACTGTAGAACCTCGATGGCTCAGTGTACACAATATTATTTAGGCTCTGGCCAGACAGTATCTTCTCCTTTCCCTCCACCCTTGACACGTCAAGGTAGAACCATAAAGACACCAATGAGAGAAGCAGTTTTGCAGTATCCTCTCAGTCCGGTCACGAAGCTAGGCTGGTAGGTCTGCCAACGAAGAGCGAGATGCACCATTTTGACTCCACCGGCTTGTTAGCATGGCGTTCTAGAACAGCTCGTGTGCAGTAGTGCCGAATGATGGCATAGGTATATCGCGCTCCACAACGTGTCTTGTCAATGGACTTAAAGCTGTCCATCCTCAAAGCTTGATGGCAATCGTTCCAGCATGCGAAAACCACAAGAAGTCGCGCCGCGTTTACTGTCTCTGGACACTTAGAACTTGTTCCTTCGGAAGTCTTTAGGCCTTCAGGACCTTCACAAATTTTTGAGAAGAGTCCAGTTAGCGAGCACATATCGAAACACGGTTCAGGCTGCGTTTCAGAAATCACCGCGATCTTCTCGTTTCCTGTGGTCCTGCCCGCCGACCGCCACAATTGCACGCCGCATGACCGCGTCTGGCGGTCAGGAAACCCAAATGCATAAGTTGAAGCCACAGTTGGCTCACGACCACTCGTGGTCTGTGGGTTTCGAATTCCGAGACCTGAAACAGCTAGAGGCTATGCCCTATCGGTCAGAACCCTGCGGCCCCCCCAGTTCACCACGACTGCGACTCTGGAGTCTGGAGTTGCTCCGTATACATTATACATATTTAGATCGTTGTCCGTGGCCGTCTCCGTAGAGTGTCAGTCCGAAACAACCCCAATTCGGGCCGTTGGCCGATACCAATGATGAAGTCCGACGTTGACAAGCAAATTCGCCCAAAGCGCAGTCAGAGCCGACTTCTGAGGTACCAGATTGTTTCACAGGGCAAAAGGGCATATGAGGTTCCGTCGAGGGCCATGACCCAGACTCGTAACTTTCCCTGGATAGATGGGATCGGCGGCGATCACTCAGAATCTCAAATCCCCAAACAAAGCGGCGATACCCCGTACTACCGCGCCATATCCCGTTTCCGAGTTTTCATGCATACAAGTGGAGAGTTCGGGCAGAGTCTGGAGGCCAGAGAGTTGGAGACTAACTTTAGAGGAGCTCTCCCGCGTCAGGATAGCGCAAGTCCGAGAATTCTTCGAGATGCGCCATCCATCGTTTGAGAAACCCACTTCCCCTGTTCGAGGAAAAGTTAGCATCCTATTTCAGGCAGGTGTGCAGGATTGGATTCTAGCTGGGGATTAAGACAGAAGGCAGCTTACTTGCTTATGGTCTCTGAGTCTCCACACACACAAAGATGTCGTTTAGGCCGAGTCATAGCCACTGGAATTGCGTCAGATCTCACTCAAGGTAGTTAGAGTTATGGGCAAAGGGTATACCGTTCAATCGCCGCTTTTCTCCCAAAAATCCAATTTCGTGTTCACTGTTACTGCGAACGAGGCTTACCACAACGGCCTCTTTTTCGCGGCCCTGGAATCCATCGACGCTGCCTAATTCCAGGTCCGGGTACTTTTCCCGTAGCATCTGTGATAGCACAGCTAACTGGCCGTTGTATGGAGTGATGACAGCAATGTCTTCGGGCCTCACACCCGCTTGCACTAAGTTATCCACGTGCCTTGCAACCACCAAAGCTTCCATCTCGTTAGTCTTGCTCTCACCGAGCAGGCTTTCCTTTTTTGCGGATTCCTCGTCGTCAATCTTCTCCGGAAAGTCTCCTCCCTGCGTGTCCCAGAAGACCACCGGCTCTTTGGTGTCATCAGTCTCCTGAACTTTGTAAGGCAGATCCTTCAGAAGGCGAGATTTGACGCTCTCAGCAGCAATAAGCTTGGATTCGTATAGTTCATCTGAAGGGAATCGCATAATGTTTTCATGCATCCGATACTGCGTTGTCAACATGCGTTTAATTCCCGGCCCATGCATTGAAAGCAACCGATCAAATAGTGTCTTCTCGAGAGAGAAGCTTCCATTTGCATTCTGCTCTCCATCTTCGCCCGCCTCCTTTGTTTTATACGGGGCAGACTTGACAGTAGGCGGGAGCTGCAGATGATCACCAGCAAGGACGACCTTTGGCGCTGATAACAGTGGAATCCAGCATTGAGCTTCTAATGCCTGGCTAGCCTCATCAATGATGACTACATCAAACTTCTGGTTCTTCAACTGATGGCCGCCTGCTCCGTGTAATGTCGCAAGTACAACGCTGCTTCCGCGGACTAAATTGTCCACGCACTTTGATTCACGCTCTCTATACTCCCGGCGTAGTTCTTTGATGTCCTGGTAGATCGCGCGCTTCTCTCTGCCAAACCTCGTCTTCCTAATGCTAGCGTGCTTCTCGTCAATCTCTTTCCGCACATCCCTGACGATAGCAGCAGCGTCGGATGTCTGGGTCAACACCTCCAGCGAGTGATCTAGCACCGATGGCAGCAAGCGGGCAGGGTGGCCAACGCGCACGACCGGGATCTTGCTCGGGGCCAGTCTTTCCACTATGTTATCCACAGATATGTTTGATGGTCCGCAAACAAGCACTCGGAGGTTCCTTTTGACCATTTGAATAATCAGCTCGATCAGGGTGTGCGTCTTTCCTGTACCCGGCGGTCCATGTATGAGGGCGATGTCTCTGGAAGCCAAGGCGAATCGAATTGCTTCCTTCTGAGAGTCGTTCAATGTCGGGTCCAAGAATTCAAGTGACCCAGCGGCCTCATAATCCGGCTGGAGTGGAGTTGTATGCCCGAAGGCAACTCGTAGAAAATGCGTGTAATCTGACTCCGGCATCTTCGCCATCTTCTCCATCGTTTGGTTCATTCTGGATAATGTCAAATCAGCAACAAGTTTCCGAGTTCGCAGCCATGCCTCGCGAGGACGTACCGTCTAAAAGTCACATCATTCGCCAGCTTGATACTACAACACTCTGGTCAGCCAATGAGTCCGATATATTGTTCCCCTTCCCTCCAACCCTCTGCCGCCCTGCAAATCGGAGTTTCACGCTACCAACAGCGCACAGAAGAGGGACATACAGCCAAAGCTTCTTCCCCCAAAGCTCCTCAATGACTTCTTCATCCTCCTCCTTCGAACGACCGCCACCGCCGCTCTGCCCAAAAGCCACCCACACACTACTCTCCCCGACCCTCGTCACGACACCCTCCGGGCCCTTTGCCGGATCCCCATCCTTCTTCCTGTCCTTCCCTGACCCTACAGCTTTTTTCCCCGCACTCCCCACCTCGTTTACCCTCACGACATCCCCAACTCTAATCCCATGTACACCAAGCTTCAGCTTCCCATTCGCAGCTATGTTTGATTTCGCATCATCATCGTCCTTTCCCTTTCCCTTCGTACCTCCCGTCGAAATAGCCGCGTCAGCCGTAAACTCACCGACTAGCCGGCCTCCGAGACCAGTACGGCATTGAGAAAGGATTATACCGGTTAGCGCGTGCCCAGACGCTTGGAGAGTACGGCGTGTTAGCGGCGACGCAAAGGCGGTACTGGCGAGTTTGGATGAGGAGACTTCGGCTTCGTGCTCTTTTAGGAGGAGCTGTTGTTGATTTTCGGCAAAGAGGGGTATCGAAATTGGGGATGGTGGGGACATTGAAGGCTTGTTTGAGAGGCGGTGTCGTTTGTCAGAAGCAAATAGTAGGTTTATTTCTCGTCTTGATTCTCATGTAAGTTTGGGTAATGTTTACGGTTGTTAATTATTTGGCTTGAAGATGGGAGCTGTGAAGCTCTGCAAGCTCGTGCGGGGAGAGAAAATAGTTTAACTCCATTCAGTGACTTCATAACTAATTTACTGTACACAATGCTTAGTCATGTGGCTCATAGTTTCGGAGTTATGCTAGAAATATCATTGGCAACTCAAAATGTCTGTTGATTCTTTAGGCAGCAGGTTATATGCGCCCACGATTCGTCTTACAGCTAGATGGGATTGTTTGGAATATGCGAACTAGATTCGTTGGCGACCAGGAAACTCTTATTGCCAGGCAAGCAGCCGTTGGCACAAAATGTATATCTAGTTGCAATAAAGAAATAAATACATATTTTTATACTGCATATTGCTATAATAGAGCTCGGAATTAAGGTTCGATAGAAGCATGACTATCGCGCAGTGTAGCATATGGCAGTAGAACAGAGAATAAATGGTGGTACAGACAATGAACCAAAGGAACTGGTCGCAATCATGCGGTATCAATGATGTGATAAGGCAAAAACAGTGCCTGTAACGGAAGACTCGGTGACGCGGAGAGATAAGCTAGTAAAGAAATCCCAGGGCCAATATGATATATCATGCAAAGGTGTCATGCGGACCACGCATGATAGCCATGGGGTATGGCCGATATCGTCCAACTCCTGTTCTACCCATGACAGCCCGCTCCAACTCCTTTTCAAATGAAGGGTCATCGGCCAGATAGACACGAAAATCACGCAGACCTTTCAAGTCTGTAAATGTTTTGAGCATACGACGCATATACATATTGCGACCAACAGTGGCACTCCGTGTTCCAAGGTCGACAATGCTCAGAGAGAGGCGTGGAAGGTCAAAGTGTTCGCGAATAAAGCGACGCAAGACTGACCAAGAAAGTATTGCAGCCTCCTCGTATCTCTGAGATTTGTGCGGGCTTCTATAGACCAGGGGAAACTTGAACGATAGATGGCGAATCTGCATAAAAGACGAAGTAGGTATTGAAGTGAGGAAACGCATGATAGATTCGGGGTCATCTTCCACAAACGTGAACCTGTTCTTTGTGAAGAACAGACCACGGCAGTCTTCATAAAATTCGTGATTCACTAGGAAGTAGGGCAACGGGCTGGAGAAGCATGTGCAGCTCGTTGAGAATGCCGTTTGGTTAGTCTCGCAAAAGCATCTCGCACCGAGAGGAGAGCAGGTTCCACAGCAGACAAGAGGAGAGCCTGTCGTGGGCCGCAGCTTTCGATCTAAAAATCCCACCACCGCTATGTCGCGTTCCGCAGCGGGCAAGAATGGATCCAGGCGTTTTATCAAAACATGTTCGAGGACCATGAGCTGCACTTCCTTGGGTAGTTTCGTGAAAGGAAATGGCGGCTTGTTGCTGAGGTTGCCGGTCAACCTCCATGCAGCCCGCCTAATAACAGGCTGGATATCATCATCCTGTGTATCAGCAAAATGAAAAGCACAGTGCAACAAGGTTGGGAATGGGTCCATAATGCACATTAGTCTGCTGGCGACATCAAGGTCTTTGACTTTGCATTTCATACTAAAGTGTTTCAGGGCAGGCATTCTCTCTGTGGAGTTATGACAGAACTCCGTCCATATCTTCAGTATTGTGCGGTGATATGACCCGTTTAACTTGAGATTCCTGCTTGCTAGGTAGCCAAGATTTAGATGCAGATGTTTGATGTATCGCAGACCCCATCTAGTGGCCATTTTGAAGAGATTGTACTCTTGCCTGCCGCAGAGATTGATGCTAAAGCGATTTCGGGCGAAGAACAGAGCTCCAATCTCCTCGCGAACTGCACGCGAAGCCAAGAATACTCCGACAGGCAAGGGAGGGTGGCCACAGTCCCGGTTATAGGGAGACAGCCATTTTTCTGGCCAAAATGTTCGTGGCATACGTAAACTATTGCTGTTGCTGCACAGATGGGAACCGTTGAACTCTTTAGATCGATATTTTTCTGTGCCGAATTGGATGAGACAAGGCCGCAGAAGTCCAACATACTCCAGTATTCTTATCTTGACGGTTTCCGGTAAGTCGAGAAAGGTGAGTCCCTTCTGGGAAACCTTCACAGACAGGTTTCTGAGCTCCACAGAAACTTCTCTCTGTGCATAATCGATATCCGATCGAGTTTCTTCGGCGCCTATCCTCATCATATAAAGGACACTGTGTCCATCCTCAAACCACTCGAAATCCATCAGGTCCTATAGTGAACATGACATAGTACGGGTGAGTAATGACGCGCCCTCGCTTGTAAAGGCATTGATGGGCACAAGCCCTGGGAACGTACGGGTGTTGACGGTGGAGTCAAGAGTTATAGACGGTGGGAAGGCAATGTCTGATGGGAGAGTAAAGAGCCCAAGGAAGACAGTCAAAGAATAAGATTTGAGAGATAGCTCCACAGCAGCAATTAAGCAGAAGAGTAAACTAGGAAAGACTGGTCTGATGGAAGGAGAAGTGGCCGACGAAAGGTGCCGGCGAAGTTGTGTGAGAAGGATGAAGCTGATGGCCGTGGAAGACAAGACTGCCGCAATACTTGCTCATCCAGATTTTCCGGAAGCGCCTACTCCCCTTCAACCTTTACTTTGGGCTCTCCGGTTAATGAGAAGGCTTCAACGACTGTCTCCTCCTTCTTCGGCACGCCTCGACCGTTGTTTTTCGGAGCCATGCCTTTGATTTCACTCTTGCAGAGCTTCGTTCCTGCGAGGCCGCAGTCACCACATCTTCTGCCCACCGGTAAGCACACCGTCTGCCCTAAGCCTACTAACAATTTGTTAATCTCGTGCCATTTATCCTTTGGCAGCCACGATTCCAGCGACATGCGAGTCTCTTCCGGCGTTCTGGTCTTGTGCCATCCCCATAGATTAGTTATACGATGGACGTGCACGTCGACTCCAATGCCCTCATGTTTTCCCCAAGCCGCGCTCATACACAGATACGCCATCTTCGGACCGACGCCGGGCAACTTCATGAGCTCGGTGGGAGTGGAAGGAATATCGGAATTATACTGGTCGCGGATGATTTCGGCGGCTTTCTTGATATACTTGGTTTTGTTGTTATGGAAGCCAACAGCGCCGATAAGTGAATTGAGACGCTCTGGAGAGACAGCCAGGATGTTCTCCAAATTCAGTGTGCTATCGCGAGATGGATGGGCTGGTGGTACACCATCTTTCGCTTCCTGCTTGATGGCTGCTTCGCCATCCGCCGGTTCCTGCTTGATAATTGGCTCCGAAATTTCTGCTTCCGGCTTGATAGCTGGAGCACTACCTTCGCCCAGCTCAGTATGCAAACGCTGCATCGCCACGGCTGTAACTGTGTCTTTAGTCTGGGATGACAACATCAGAGCAATCAGCGTCTGAAAGCGCCTATCTCGTGGAGAAGAAGCCCGCCAGTACAGCTCTGCACAGCCCATCGTATCTACGGGCGCAGTCGGGTTGTCTTCGCGCATCTTCTTAACAATTGAGTAGATGGCATCCCAGTTTGAAGGAGCTTCCACGGTGAAAGAGCCATCCTCATTTTTAATCTTCCTTGCAGGAACTCGACGAGCTTTCGGTTGACCATTCTCTCTCTTGATGAGCTTCTCAACTCTCTTCTCAGGCGTTCTCAGCGTGGCATTTGAGGCGGACCTGGCAGCAAGGCTTGCTTTCGTCTTACGTCGTTTTGCCGATGGCTCTTCAAGGATGTCCTCAATGTCGACGGTATCGACAGAGGTGAGAGAAGAGCCGTCGTCTTCCTCATCGACCGAGTCGGCTTCATTTTTGCCTGCATTGTACGCAAACCCCTTGAGCAAAGCTGAATGAGAAGTGCTGCGCGTTTGGCGGCGCGCAGGGGGTGACAAGGCCTGCAGGACTTTGGCGGTCTCTTTGGATGCGCGCGAAGTACGCATGGCTTCAATATCTAAGTATTGTAAAACAGAAAGGGCAAACTTGAATATTTTGAAGTAGAAGGATATATTAAAGATCGACGAAAATTCACAGGGGCGAATGAAGAATCAGCCCTGACTTTCCAGGCTTACACATGGCTCGGGCCCGACCGCTGGAGCTTCTTTGGGGAGAATGACCCACTCATCTTAAGCCTCGGCCTGCGTTTAGCCATCGCCGCACCGTATTCCGCCGTCACGCATCTCCATCCCTCCGCAACTCCAGTCAATCGACCCCAGCCACTCAACTCTCGCTCACAACGTTCTTATTGCATATTCGATGTACCCCTATTCCGTCTAGGTCGCAATCTGCTTCCATTCGCTTGCCCACCACCGACTTCGAACCGATAAGCCGCAACAATGCCCCCCTCACAAACAACCACACGCCTCCTTCGCGAACTAAAAGAGTACACCGCGTCCCCCAATGAAGCTCTCCTTCACCTCGGCCCAACGAACGAAGATGATCTATTTCACTGGGAAGCCGTGCTCAAAGGCGTAAAAGGAACACCCTACGAAGGTACTCTCCTCTAGATCTTCAGTCCCATACAGAGACCATCCAGCTAACCGTTTTGGCTGCCCACAGACGGCCTCTGGTCCCTTTCTATCCAAATACCGCCGAACTATCCCCTCGCCCCGCCCAAGATTCACTTCACCACGAAAATCAGCCATCCCAACATCTCCTTCACGACGGGCGAGATCTGCCTCACCCTGCTGACGACCGAACACTGGAGCCCCGTGTACACTTTATCCAGCACGCTGACGGCAATTCACCAGCTGCTGACTGATCCGCAGCCGGACTCGCCGCTGAATGTGGATGTTGCGGCTTTGTTAAGAGAGGGAGATACGCCGGCTTGGGAGAGTATTGTGCGGTACTGGACGAGGGAGGAAAGGTGGAAGGGGAGGGTTTGAGTTCGTTGAGATTGTCGGAGGATAACGAGGCGGCAGATTTGAGATGCTTAACTTACTGGGGTTGGATGACGAATACGGAAAGAGCTTCTGCTGGAGCTCGGAGGCGAGCGGCGAGAGTGAGAAATGGATGCACAGCTATTTCCTTTGGCATCTGGGACCTCATGTTTTTGGCTGAGTATATATGCTCTAATGACCGATTGTTATTTGGGCTCTGCGAGCTCTTTGTTGATACTTGTTGTACAGATCTTTTTTGCGTACCTTTGCTTACATGGGCACAAAGATCTTATTTGTTTTCTCCTATAATAACTCGTTGACCAGGCAAAGAAAGAATTGGTTGGGTAATAATCATATATTAACCATTTGGTAAAGTGACCTGGTTTACAAGTCTCTAAAATACACACGCTAGCTGTAAATCAATTAGTGCAAGGATATGTTCACTGATTTCATGAGCCAGAAAATCTTTCAATAAATGTAGGAAAGACGCGAATTCAAGGCCCCACAGAGGGCTATGTTTTCGAAAATGAAAGATCAATGGCTGTCTATTATGCAAGGATCGTATCGGGTGAGCGTAACGGTGTAACATGAATTAACAAGAATACAAGGACAAAAACGCCGGCAATGCAAGGCTTCGCTGAAGAATAAAAGGAGCGGCTTAGTTTGGGGTATAATTGTAAAGAACGTCGAGATAACCGAATAACCGAGACTGATTGAAGATATAGAATATAACTGTGAAAGCTTAGACAACAGCAACTGCGAGAGCTGCACCGCCCATCATGGCAAACAGCTCTTTAGCGTAAGCGGAGGATGCGCCGTTTGTCTGCAGCCCTGGCTCAGGGCCTGTCGTGGTGGCTTCGTCCGTGGACGTTTGCGTCGGATGAACAATGGTCGTTTCAGTGACTGTGACGAGCTCGCCTTCAGCGTTGGTCGACGTTCTCGTGTAGGTGGATGTAATCTCGGAAGCAGAGGTGGTTGAGGTCGTAGTGGGCTCGTCTGAAGAGGTTGAAGAGCTTGTCTCTGTCGATTCAGAAGACGTTGAGGTAGAAGTGGGCTCGTTGGTTGAAGAGGTGCTCGTCTCGCTTTCGGTTGTAGTAGTGGCTGTGTCCGACGTGGTGGTCACCGAGGTCTCAGAGGTAGTCGCAGAGGATGAAGTATCAGTAGAAGTTGTAGTATCAGGGTTCGTACTTGTTGTTGTTTCCGAACTTGAAGAGGAGGTGCTTGTGACAGTGGTATCCGTCGACGTTGGCTCTGACGATGTAGGCTCAGTATCGGTGGAAGTTTCCGTATCCGAGGTAGAAGTAGGATCGGTAGTCTCAGTGGACTCAGTGGAAGTTGGCGAATCGGTCACGGTATCGCTCGCACCAGGCGAAGCGTCCTGCCGTTTCACAAAGCTCAAGCCATTGGCAATTGCGAAATCCCGATCTTCGAGGTCCGGCCGAGCGGTGCGGAGCTTGTCAGCAAGGCTCTGGATGAGTCTCTCGTCAACATGCTCAACAATTTCCCGGACTTCGACTCGAGAGATAGTGCCTCGTTCGAGGCTAGCTCTTTCGGGAGCTGGAGCCGCGAATGTAGAGGTCGCAAGCAGAGAAACGCAGAGAAATTGGACGATCCGGCTCAGGACTGCCATGGTGATTGATATGCTGATGAATGGTGATGGAGTGAGGACTTTTGAGGACTTTGCAGATTAGTCGGGCAGAGCGGGAGTAGAAAAGTCTGTCCAGACCAGAGACGACAAGGCTTCCAGCTCAAGAATCAAAAAAAAAAGCAGGTTGAGTTTGCCTGACGTTGGACTTGGACTTCAACTTCCTTGATCAGCTACACTAAGAGATCCACTTTCGTGTCAATACCGGCAATTGCAATGGGCCAATAGCAGCTCGTGGCTGGAGCAGGGGCAAGGATCTAATGCGTGAGGAGAGGATAGAAGAGTTCAGATATCTGCCTTAAAGAACCATCAACGAACAAAGAATGGCGAGGAACGGGCTATTTAAAGAATGGCTCGTCCAACGCATCATCCTATGGAGTCGATACCATGTCAGACTCAAACATGTCGAAAAGCCGAAGCGAAGACAAAACGAGACGGCGCATGATGGTTGGTGGGCCGGCGACCAAGGCGACCCAGCAGGCGAACTTTTGAAAACGATGGAGTGGGCGGTGCTGGATCATAGTGACCAAGCTTCGGCCGGAAGTCAGCATGATTGCAACTTCTTGCAACAGAGCAGCAAACAGATGATCTGATTTGCAGTCAGAATGGCAACTCCACCTCCAAAATGCAGACGTTGAATCGTTGATGAATAAGCGGGGTGATTTGTTCATCTACGCTCCAGTGCTCGCTCGTATCCCAAGTCCTTCTGGAAACATATCAATCGACTTCCATGCCAGTGGCAGTGTCTCGGCCGGCTTTGAGGCTCGGTGGCAAAGGATCGATACGAGCCGACCCCCCTATTTCCTAACACAGCTTTCTTCCGGCCTTGGTGGCCGGCCTGGCTACCTCACCCCCGCTCTGGACCGTGTTTACGGTGTAAAAATAGTTGACTTTGGTGTTCCATGTATGACGCAGTACTAACTCGGTCACTTCCATGGGTAGATCATAAATCATGGTTCGGCCAGGCACTGCAATCCACCAGTCAATGGTTTTTCTTCTACTGCTCGAGGATGCGCTCAGAGTGATTTGTAAATGATCCGAGAAGCCATTGCTATCCGGCTACTCTATCTTAGAGCTCAAAGATCTGGTGGTGAAGGTGCCCGTGGCTGTTGCCCGAGCTTCAGAATTCGGGACTCAGGAGAGCGAGAGCCGGCCAAGCCGGTGGAGCCAGACTCAGATTCTATTCTTGGCGCTATCACAAAGCAATCATTGGCTGCGATTCAAGGAAAACCCGCCAGCCCTGATTTGGTCTAGTGCGAGCGCCTCACCTCAAGGCTTCAGGATTTCCGAACGTCAGTTGAATTGAGCTGCTTAGCTTCAACCCATATCCTCCATTTGCAATAATAGATCGTCGTTTGGGAACCAAGCATTCGAATGAGAAAGTCATTTATCTTCTCGCAGGCATTACGTCAAGTCTAGAGTTTTCGGAGGATACCCGACCCTATCAGACAAGCTCTGCACTATCTTCCTCTCCTGTACACTTTTGTCACTTAGGTACCTCAGAGTCTGATCAACGTCTACTCAAGTTTTCGTCATGATATTGAGCAATGACTCTACCGAAAATGTGTGTTTCATTTGCGTGCCATTGGACGAGAATACCATGAAATATTGCTTTTTTCATAAAGATAACCGCCTGGCAGACAACACGAAACAGGAAGCTACAAACAATGCCAGGCTTCACATCGTGGCAAACAACATTGATCAGCGACATTCCTCAAATCAATATCACGGGTTCTCGAACAATCCGACCCATTCGCCCCAACCGGCGACCTTCCCAAAGACTTCCCTTTTCAGCTCGTCATAGGTCGCCAAGGGGCTCATCTTATCCGTATCGATCGAGTCATTCAATGCAATGAGCTCAAAGAAGTAGCGATGCGGTCCGTCACCAAAGAATGGAGTCGGCGGCGCATAGACGGTGTCGTTCCTATTTTTTCCGTACTTGAAGCCACCTCGAAGTATATATGGCTCCCAACTGGCGTTGTGAATTCGAAAATCAGGACTTTGCACTCCTGTCTTATCACGCGAAATCCGATAGTATATTCCGTGGACAACAGAGTCAGGAATAGGCGCGTCTGGGTCCTCACTGATAAGGACATACTCTACGGTATTGTCCGTTGCAGAGGGCCACGCCAGAGCTGGGACAAGGCCGGCGCCCTCTGAAGTGTGGTCCTTGTCAATGTAGGTTCCTGAGCGGCCAAGTTCGGGGCATTCGACGCTGATCGTTGGGAAGGGATGATCAACGAACGCCAGTGAGCTAGTGAAGAGTTTTGAATGCCGCCACGCTCTGGCGCCAGCGACGAGTAACAGACAACCGGCGACGTGGTGAAAGGATCGCATCTAATAAGTTACTTCACGGCTCATGCACAAATTCCACGTCACTCACCATGGAATATCTTTCGCAATAAATGGATAAAGTGTTTGGATATATAAAAGCTAGAGCTTAGAGGAGCGATGGAGTCATAAAGCCTGGGCCTCTGGGAGCCGAACTCGGGTCTTTATGACGAGGCCAAAATGGGAAGGGACTAATGACGGCACGATGAAGGTGTAGTTGGGGAAAGAGCTGGGTTTGGCCGGGGGCTCCAATGCCGGTCAAATCTCCAACGTAAGTCCATCTAGAGGTCCCCAACGACTCATACCCCGTCATCCACCGATCTTTCCTCCGGTACTATGCTTCACCAGAGTTCAAGTCCTTCCGTGAAGCCAGCATTACCGAAGCCAGTATTGCCAAAGAACTCTTCCAACACAGAGGGATCTATGTCCAAATTGTCTAGGTTCTCCGGAATACTCGAAAACTCTGGTGCATCTATACTACTATTGGACTCAGCTGCGCCAATTCTCTCGAGTAATTCAGAGCATTGAGTCAAGCAATTGTCTGCAAGGTCCCAATTGTAGTTTTGGTGATGAGACTGGAGGGCATTTATCATGTCGCGAGCAGTCTTAAGCGGCGTGTTACGGCCATACTTTCTCATCCGCAGACCACTACGGAGCAGAAACATGGTTGCAGAGGTCAAAGAGAAGGCGTGGGCTGGAATCCAAAACCCACGGAAGTGGCTTTCGTCTAGCTCCTGCACGAGATAAGCGATCTCTTCTGCCGCCCTCTGCGCATGCATATAGAATGGAGATACGATATCATCTTCAATCTCCAGGACCCGCTTATTCATATTGAGTTGGAGTCGGCGAAGCAGAAGCTTGACAGACAGGTAAGCCATTCGAAAATTCGCTGCCCCAGGAATGTCTAAATGGATCCCCCGGAGCACAAGATGGCGCACGTTATCACTCAAAGACTCCTCCCAGTCTCGAAGGATCTGCTCCAAGTCCATCTCGGACATTTTGGTAGTCTGCAGAAATTCTCTCGAAACGCTGTATACATGCTCCAAGTAGCGTGCCAGCACGTCAGTCAAGCTTGTCAAAGCCACGAAAACAGAAGCAGCAGCCTTATCACTAGGTGAAGCAGAGCTGGGACAGATATCTTCGACAGATGGCAATGGCACGTCGTACTGCGCGCGATGCACCTGTAAAGGCGTACCGTAAGCCAGACTGCACCTGCTTCACGTTAGTGGAAGCTAAAGTAATCCAAAAGACGCCATACCAGCGATCGTGTATAAGAACCAGCCACCAGATTCTTATCCTCAAGCTTTTTTCCAGTGGTGATATGCTCCAGCCGGTAGGGTCGCGGTTGAGACCCAACGCATTGGACAGCGCAACCGCCATTCCAACCATGCCTCCATTTCCAAACATCGAAGTACTGGGCCTGCCATTGACGTTGATGAGTATAGCCATTATTGATGAGAGCCCGGGTGACAGGAATAGTTCGGAATGAAGAGCCTCATTAGCCTGGTTCCAGATATAACGGATGTCTGGAATGCGGCCGGAAGAAAACCTGGTAGAGCTCCCCCAATAAATGAGAGAGTTGGCGTACAAATTGCAGAGCAGGGCAGGAGAGATTTTCTCTTTGTTCGAGGAATAGGTGCTCCGGAAAGACGCTTCATCGAATACAGGGAAACACGGATTGGCCTTGAGAAAGTACCTGAAACTATTTAACGGAGGGATATTCGGCATCCACGGGTGAACTCACAAGTTTATGTACTCATCGATATCAGGGTCCATATACTTCTCAATGAGCTCACATTTCGAGGCAGCAAATGACTGGTTTGCCACTACACCCAACGGCCGCCTACGCACAACATTGAACCGCACTGGACCGAAATGTCGGTTGGAATTTGAGCCTGTGGGAATCATGCACCTCTTTTGGGCGAAAGGAATCGTCGAGAGATAGCTTTCCAGGATATCGTTATCATCCGCGACAGCAGGGCTGATGATGTGAGAGCTATCGCCCTCGGATTCTGCGCCGATTCCCATGAAGAGAGGGAAGCTTCCTGTCCTAACCCCAGGGGCGGCGGCACATGAACTATTCTCACCGACGCGTGATAGCTCCTGGAGCCCAACCAAGTCCGCAGATACCCCCGATCGGGGACCTATAGGTCGCTGCTCGTCTCGATTGGCAGCTGAGTTTTCTGGAGACTGGGTCTGAGGTTGGGGGTATGGCCTGGGGTCTATGGATTTGGAGGTTCTTGCATTGGAGACCACTCTCCGCGGCTGATTTCCCCGTTGTCGAGGAACTCGAGGATCGTCCGGTCGCGGGAAAACGCACTCGGTGCCATACGCCTGGCACATGGCACATATTCCCGCAGTGCTCTTGGTCTTACAGCGGGACTTACGCTTCCTGCATGAAAAGCAGGCAGGGTGAATGTGAGACCTGTATGGCCGACCTTCTATCTGGCCTTCCATCTCGCCAACAATGGCGTAGAATGGCAGGCGATGGGCGAACTTGTGGTCGGATGAGTCTGCGAGGAGGCCGTGGGTAATTTTCCTGTGGTTGCGAACTTATCACTCTCGCTGTCAAAATGCATTCTTGAGGTTAACAAGGAACCTTACCATGGGGTGGGCTGATAGAACATACCCTTAGTGATAGCATTGATGGAAGTTTGCCGCGGCCAAGTGGTGGGTTCGATTTCGTGTCATGATTGGTTAGAGCTCTTATCAGCCATGTATCTCTTGGCAGTATCAGCTTGGCCGCGGGCAGTTGCATACACAATTGTCCGCGGATGGCGGAGACAGATCCAACTCAACACATCCACTGTCTCCCTTCAGATTTAAGTTAAGATGGCATCTGTTCTGTCTGGCCTGAATCAAGTGTTCGTTGTTTACTCTCTATTCCTCTCGTTATACCCCTCCCGCCATCAAAATGGGCTCCGTCGACCACGTTGAGGCCTTCTTCGCTAAGGCCGACAAGTATCTCATGAGCACCGGAGTGCCATATTCTCCCTTTGTCGTCACCAAGGCGAAGGGAACCCGTCTCTACAATCAAGATGGCCGTTCAATTCTCGACTTCACATCCGGTCAGATGAGCTCGCTCCTCGGTCACTCGCATCCGGACATCGTCGAGGTTGTGAAGCAGTATATCACCGAGCTCGACCACCTCCTCAGCAACATGATCACACACCCCGTCGTCGATCTTGCCGAACGTCTAGCTCGCTTCCTCCCTGCTCCCCTTGAGAAGTCCTTTTTCCTCAACACCGGCTCCGAATCCACCGAGGCCGCTATCAAGATCGCCAAAGTCTACACTGGCAACTTCGAAATCATCGCCTTCGCCGCCAGTTATCACGGTCTTACCCAAGGCTCCGGTTCGGTCACATACTCCGCGGGTCGTCGAAGGGGCGGTCCCGTCATGCCCGGTGCTCTCGCCTTCCCTGCCCCTTACGCCTACCGCTCCCCATTCAAGAAAGCCGACGGCTCCTATGACTGGGAAGCCGAGATGGACTATGGCTGGTCCATGATCGACCGACAGAGCGTCGGCTCCATCGCCGCTTTCATCATGGAACCTATTCTTTCCACTGGCGGTATCCTCGACCCGCCCAAGGGCTACTTCAAGCGCATGGTCGAGGAGTGCCACAAGCGCGGGATCCTCGTCATAATGGACGAAGCCCAAACGGGAGTCGGCCGAACTGGCCAAATGTTCGCTTTCGAGTACGACGGTATTGTCCCTGATATCCTTGCCCTGTCAAAGACACTTGGCTGCGGTCTCCCCCTCGCCTCCGTCAGCACAACCGCCGAAATTGCAAAGGGTTGCAAGGAGGCCGGCTTCCTCTGGCTCACGACCCACATCAATGACCCTTTGACCGCCGCAGTTGGCAACAAAGTTCTTGAGGTTGTGGAGCGCGATAACATTATCCAGCGGGCCGCCGAGCGCGGCGCCCAGCTCCGCGAGGGGCTTGTCAAGCTGCAGCAGAAATACTGGTGCATTGGTGACATCCGTGGCCGTGGACTGCTGCAGGGTATCGAGATCATTTCGGACCCTGAGACGCGGGCTCCAGGCCCTGAGCTCGGTCAAGCTGTTTCCGATCAGGCCATGGCAAAAGGCCTGTCTTGCAATGTCGTTAACTTGCCGGGTATGGGGGGTGTCTTCCGTCTTGCGCCACCAGTTACGGTTACCGCGGAGGAGATTGAAGAGGGACTTGCGATTCTGGATGAGGCGTTTGGGGACGTTCTCAAGACATGGTCGGCTTCGGAATCTGATTCCAAGTCGCGGGGTTTATCCAAGAAATGATTTATGCCATGAAGAATCGTGGTAGATTAGGGCTATTACAAAATATACCTGCTCGGCCACTGCTAACGCCAGCTTACTTTCCACGTCTGTTCTTCCCGTTCTCTACTCAATCTAGGCTTCCCGCGACAGCCGAGAATTTCCTCATCTAGCTAGAAACTCAAGCAACCGTGATCGTCTTTTAGACCAGCTAGCCGGATACTCATAGTATTTCGTTCTCTGCCGAAACGCTGTAGCACATCAATTACGAGCCACAGGCGTAGACACTTTCTTTCCAACTAAAGTGTGTTAGAAAGTTATCTACCTGTATTCTCGAGGTACGTCGGAATCTACATGACGCGATTCAGCCTCGGATGTGTTGAAAAGGATAGTCGCCACTAGTTCAGACATGGACTATCATCATTATCGTACTTATCGTGTAGTCCAGACATATCACCAGCAATTGCGGCATCTACCCATGTAGCCTACTGTAGGTGCCCTTTGCTACAGAGCTATCTGATTCAGATTCTCTCTGGCCGAAGACTGATGTTGATCGCGCCGAGTTAGATAGGAGCTCGAGTTAATATACTGAGTCGTGATACGTTGCTTACTTTGGTTAGTATAGCAGACCCATAAGGTAAGTTACTGAGATCTGCTATCAGTGCCTGAATATACTCACTTGAGCCCTTCAGGTTTCCGATGACGCAGCTGGAGAACTATAGTAATTGGGCGAGCAATGACATCGGGTAAATCTATGAACGGATGGCCGGCTATAAAGTGCGGAGTTGGGAACGCTTTGGTACAGCCCTTGAAATTATTATATGTCCGCGCACCCTTGATTAAAAATAAACGATCCACGATAGTCTACTCATTGAGATACAGTCCCTCCTCCGGCGGGGGCACCCCATACCACCCAAGGCCCAACTTATCCTCCGGGTCCGGGTCCAGCATCTGATAGTACCCATCATACCGCCACCAGGTGCGATCCTCCCAGACATCCTCGACGGGAAGGACACCCTCATTCTTCATCTTATCTCTCACCTTCTCAACCTCGCCCCAGACCCTGAGCACATTCTCCCCTGCCACCAACGCAAGCTGCTCCTCTGTCGCTCCCCGGTCTAATATCGCCGTCAAGAGCCTAGGGTAACATTTTACATCTTCCAGTCCCTTGATCACAGACGCAATACCATCGAAATCCGATCCGAGACCAACATGTTCCCATCCGATGCGGTTCGCGATATAGAAAAGGTGGTCGAGGAGCATGTCCATGGTTGCCTCTGAGCGGCGGGTGCACACATGCTCCGGTACGAACGTCACCATGATGATGCCGCCGTTGGCGGGAACTCGGTCAATGATATCGTCGGGGAGGTTTCGCGGGCAGTCGAAGACAGACTTGGCGTTAGAGTGGGAAAACATTATGGGCGCGCGGGTGAGGTCGAGGACCTGATGCGCGCAGGCTTCGGAGACGTGCGAGCAGTCGATTATCATGCCTAGACGGTTCATTTCGAGCACGGCGGAGCGCCCGAGCCTGGAGAGGCCGCCGTGCACGGGGCCGATTTTGGAGGTGGAGCTATCGGCAAAGGCATTGTTGCAGACGTGAGTCAGGGTGCACTGATACACTTGTGTTAGATTACGAGAGCGAGGGAAATTGACAGTGGTAGAGGAGGGTACTCACATATCTGACTCCTAGACGGTAGAAAGCGCGGATGATGCCGATGCTGTTCCCGGCCATATGAAGTCTACCACCAATACGGTCAGTTGCCGAATCTTTCACTCCACGCCTGTGAGACGGGCGCATACCCCTCGATCCCAATCGAACAAGCAATCTTGCCTTCCTGATAAACCTTCTTGACATCGCCTGGTCCATCCACAAGCTGGAATATGTCCGGATAAGACTCAACCAGCCTCAGTGTAAGATCGATCTGCTCGATGGCATCACGCGCCATGTCCGAGTACTCGGGCGTCGAGAAGTTCTCGGCGGAACGCAAGCAGGGAACGCAGACGGACCAGAATTGACCGCCAACGGCGCCTACACCAGTGTTAGTGCATCATATAGTCATTATCTGTGAATGTCAAAAGTGAAAGGAGAGGCTTACCCTCGCGCAACCGCGGAATATCTGTCATCCCCCGCTCAAATCCCTTCTCGAGGTCGAATTTAGGATTATTGTAGATTTTGCCCTTGGTGATGGCCCGCGGCTGTTGGGGGAGATCATTATGGCCATCGATCAGAGGCGTGTTCAGGAGAACGCGTTTGACTCGGGCGTCGATGTCGAGCGATTGATTGGGGTGGCTGTATGAAGCCATGTGAGGGTATTTATGGTTTCGTGTGGTAGCAAGCCGTTCAGCAACAGGACCGACAAAGTGGATGACAAGAATTCAAATACATATCCTCTACCCACATTAGGCCAAGTAGCCCCTCGCCTTTATCTTGTAGCTAATCATTTAGGCAGGGGTGCGTTTCCCGCGCAATTGGCCTCGGCGAGGAGTATGAGCTTAAGAGTCGAGATAAGCATCTTGGACGAGATAAGCCCAACACTGCATGAATCGTTAGAATGGCTCATCGGTTCCCGGCGTAGTATAGTCGACGAAGAATTGGAGTAGACCGTCCATTAATCGATACCATAGTCTGGGGTCTCTGCTGCAACTATATGAACAATGGCTGAGACCACTCTAGCAAAGGTGGTGTTTCGTCTAACCAATCCTCAATCCTTGACCCTAGCATCAATATGTCCACATCGACAAAGGATAATATGGATCTGAGTACACTTAACATCAAAGACCATCCCGCAAGGCCCTTGGACTCTGCACCTATCAAGGGCTCAGTTGAAATCAGCAACGTTGACGATGCCACATCCACCCACCTCCGCTGGAAGCTCGACCTCCGCCTCCTTCCCCTCCTCTGCATAACCTACGCCTTGCAGTCAATCGATAAAACGACCCTCTCTTATGCCGCAATCTTCGGCCTCCAGGACGATCTCCACCTTAAGGGGCCCGAGTACTCGTGGCTTGGAGCCCTCTTTTACCTGGGGTATCTGGTATGGGAGTTCCCGACAAATGTGATGTTGCAGAAGTTGCCCATACACTATTTTATGGCTGGGACAGTGAGTCACTAAGCCCACTCAGATTTCGAGGGAGAAGGCAGTAGAAAGATGAAGAGCGCTGATACGGATGCATAGGTGATAATCTGGGGCGGAATACTCGTGTGCCACGGTGCTTCCACAAACTTCGCCGGCCAAGCAGCAGCAAGAACATTGCTCGGAGCTCTCGAGGCCTCCATAAATCCGGGAACCATGTTGCTCTTCTCGATGTACTATTCACGACGCGAACAGCCACTTCGAATGGGTATTTGGATTGGCTCCGCTGGACTGGGGTATGTGATTGCTGGTATTGCAAGCTTCGGGATTGGACACATCCATTCTGCAATTGCGAGCTGGCGGGTGCTGTATATTTTCTGGGGTGCTATTACCGTTGCGTGGGGGGTGGTCTTGCTGATATTCTTGCCTGGGTCGCCACTTAAGACGAAGTTTCTGAAAGAGGGGGAAAGGGAGCTGATTATGGCCAGGGTCAGGGATAATGCCACGGGTGTTGAGAACAAGGAGTTCAAATGGGGCCAATTCTGGGAGGCCATGATGGACGTCAAAACTTGGTTGTTGTTTTTGTTCGCGGTTACAAGCAACTCGCCTAATGGAGGGTTGACTTCAGTATGTCTTGGTCATGCTCCACGTGCAAGCCCCCCGAGAGTGAACTGACCAGGGACAGTTCCAAGGCCTGATCATCAAAGGGACAGGATTCTCAACTCTGCAGACGACACTTATCCAGATGCCTTCCGGGGGTGTGCAGCTCACTATCTGCCCTCTGGCCTGGTAGGTCCATATATTTTGATTAGACCCATGCAAGTGATCGATCGACAGTAAGACTTACGATGGCAGTTTTTTTGCAACCCACTATCCCAACTCGCGTCTCCTAATCATGCTCCTCTGCATCGTTCCCTTTCTTGCCGGAGTTTTGGGCCTTTGGCTTCTCCCTTTGTCGAATCCCTACGGCCGTCTCGTCTGCCTGTGGATTTCCTTCGCCTACACGGCTGCCTGGTCGCTTTCCATGTCCGTAGCAACTGCCAATACAGCAGGCCACACAAAAAAAATCACCACAAACGCTTTATTGATCATCGGCTACTGTTTGGGTAACTTTGTTGGCCCGTTCTTCTTCAAACCCGACCAGCAGCCGAGATACCCACTTGGAGTGGGAATGATGTTCTTTTGCATTGCGGTGCAGGTAATTTGCCTGGTTGGGTTGTTGGTGTTGCTATGGTGGCGTAACTCAAAGAGGGAGGCTTCATGGAGAGAACAGGGGGTTGGCGAAGGAGAGAGAACGGTTTGGGCGTCAGAGAGGGGTATGCTGGACCAGACCGATTTCGAGAACGAGTATTTCCAGGTATCTTTGCTGCTATCTTTTCGTGCTGATCTGGTTTAGCTGACCTTTTTTAGTACGTATACTAGTCTGGTGCATAATGCTCCAGCGTCGTTTCTTGCTTCCCTAGGTCTGAGGTTCATACAACTGTGCCTTGAGCTACATGACTAAATTACGAACTTTGTTTTGTGTGAATAATTCAGCTTTTTTGACTTTATTTATTCAATTTTCATCTGTTGCGTTCCGTACAGATCATCAAAAGATTCCCAACTACCTACACCTTAGGTCTCGGGTCTGCTACCTCGTATGCTCCGAGTCGGTCAGACGCAAGTTAGGGCTGAGGTGGGTAAACTCCGACATTCAAGCCTTAATTAACGCAGTCTTGCTTGCCGAGTCAGAGGACGAGGACCGCGACCAAACGGAATTGATCTGCCCTCGAAGAGGATGCATTGTAATAGTGCTTGATGACGAAATGGTGGCAATGGTTTGAGTCAGAACATTCAATCACAATAAGTTGAACTGCTTAACTCTCGGCTGACCTTCTGGAATGGCGGTCAGTTCTTCCTTATAGACCACGGAAACTTCTGTAAATAGGTATGCTGCCCACTCGCGAGCACAAGCCATGAATTGGACAAGTCACCTTGTAGAACAAACTGATGAGATTGAACTACCAAGAACTCGGTCCCAGACGTGGTTTTTGCAGACGCTCTTCCCGCTGTTAACCGCTTGGCGTACAAAGCCGAGCTTGATGGCTTAAGACTTGAGACTCGGGAGGGCAAATGAGGATCCATCTATTCAAGATGCGATGGTAATTGGGTCTTGGCCAAGGGAAGCCGTCGGGACCCTCGGACTCCTAGTGGAGCCGTGGCTTGGAGTACGAGGTCTAGACCAGCAACCTCAACATGAAACCTGCTCCAGAAAGTCTTGGACTCTTCTTGTGAGTCTTTGGACTAAGAGTATTACTGGAGCGCAGCTGAATCTAGCTCCGATGCCGTTCGTTGTGGATCATTGGATCAGGCTTCCACGCTTGCCGGATGCAGAAACGTGCATGAACTTGACATCCGCTCCTATTTTTGGTGAGACTCTTGACTCCCGGAATACCTCGTCAGGAGAGGATTCAAGGCGAAGGCACATGATAAGTATGTTGGTATGCGTTGTCGTACGTTGTACAGGCGTAACCTTCAGAGCACTTGCCACCGCTGTCTGGCCCAGCAGCACAATTCTGAGCACTGACCCGTGCATGGGATAAACAAATCGTTAATAATCAGGGACGAGATATTAATATCTCGGTGGAGCATGGAGCACGTGATTTTCTGAACGTCGTTACACCGTCAGCACTTTCCGCTGAGTAATGACCGCATCGCGGAATCTTCTGGCCGAAATGAAATGAATAGTGAAAGAGTCTTGTCGTACTTGTAAAGTCTCAAATATTTGATAGTAGTAGACGGAGCCGAGACGACGCAGGCTCATACTGTGGACCGAATATTCCGAGCATCCCACTTCACAAGGGTCAAGGACCAAGGCAGGGCAATCAGCCTGTAACAGGGTTTGATTCAGGGACTAAGAATGGAGGACCCCGGTTTAAGGGACCCGCACTGGCCCACCACCACAGAAACAAAGCCTGAAAGGAAATCATCTTTATTCCCTTTGGCGTTTCGCACACTCTGATTCGCTTGTCCTAGAGCACTGCCTCTGGATGGCTGGGACTGACGCTCAATCGAACAATGTGAGCCAGTTGTCAGGCCATCCAAGTGGTACCTCCCCTGGCGATCCGCCTATCGCTGCCTGGCCCGGTAGGTGATCTGCTGTAGCGCATCTTGAAACTGTCAGAGATGACGAATGCTCCAGCCGAAATGTGGATTGGCTGTGACTTACTTTTGGTACGGTATGGATGTATTCAGAATACTGTCTCTTCGGCCGCCGGGCTGCTTGAGCGCCCCGATAGCAGAGCGATGGCGAGAGAACTTTGTCACTGGGCCGATAATGCAATGGCCAGTTAAGATGAAGATCGAAGAATGAGTATTTGATCGTGCTGGAGCACAGTTAAGGAATGGGTGGATGATGGTGGTGAGAGAGTAATGGGGCATCCAGTGAATGGGGTGGTAAAACAGGGACAGTCTTCGCCCGTTCTAGTCAGTGCAGTGCAGCCCATGCGGCTGCCAAGTAGGAGTGCCCCAGCAGTCC
The DNA here is from genome assembly GCA_003574815.1 of Aspergillus spinulosporus. Taxonomy (NCBI): domain Eukaryota; kingdom Fungi; phylum Ascomycota; class Eurotiomycetes; order Eurotiales; family Aspergillaceae; genus Aspergillus; species Aspergillus spinulosporus. Next base: position 595,176 of record QPHH01000003.1, on the reverse strand, counting down.
ATGAGTCCCTCTTTCTCTCCTCTCCTTGCCTCCTCTCTTCTTCTTTCCCTCCATCCCTTCCATCGCTTGACTTCTTTCTTGTTTTATCCTACATCAAATCGTCGCCGTCACTCGTTTGGACTTGCCTTTATAATTCTCACGCTCGCTTTTCCGCAACTTACTTCGACCTATTAAACATATTACGTTTAATTCGCCCATTCTCCATTAGCCAACGCGCCAATTCATCACAATGAAGGGCTCTAGCATCGCGGCTGCCCTCACTCTGAGTGCTTCTACTGTCCTCGCTGCGCCCAAGCTGGCTGCCCGCGACGACGTCACTCCTATCACCGTCAAGGGTAACGCTTTCTTCAAGGGTGATGATCGTTTCTACATCCGTGGTGTCGACTACCAGCCCGGTGGCTCCTCGGATCTGTCTGACCCCATCGCCGATGCTGACGGCTGCAAGCGCGACCTGGAGAAGTTCAAGGAGCTTGGTTTGAACACCATCCGTGTCTACTCGGTTGACAACTCGAAGGATCACGACGAGTGTATGAACGCCCTGGCTGATGCTGGCATCTACCTTGTGCTGGACGTCAACACTCCTAAATACTCCATCAACCGTGCATCCCCGGAGATCTCTTACAACGACAAGTATCTCCAGTACATCTTCGCGACTGTCGACAAGTTCGCCAAATACAAGAACACTTTGGCTTTCTTCTCCGGAAACGAAGTCATCAACGATGGCCCTTCCTCCATCACCGCTCCTTATGTTAAGGCTGTCACCCGTGATCTCCGCAACTACATACGTGCCCGCAACTACCGCGAGATCCCTGTTGGATACTCTGCTGTGAGTCAGAACGTAGACCCATTCGGAAGACGGAGTACTAACCGTTGTCCTAGGCTGACGTCGACACCAACCGTCGGGAAATGGCCGAGTACATGAACTGCGGTACGGATGAGGAGCGTAGTGACTTCTTCGCCTTCAACGACTACTCCTGGTGCAGCCCCTCTTCCTTCCAGAAGTCCGGCTGGGACCAGAAGGTCAAGAACTTCACTGGCTACGGTCTCCCACTTTTCCTTTCCGAGTACGGATGCAACACCAACACCCGTGACTTCGGCGAGGTTGAGGCTCTCTACTCCACCAAGATGACTGGCGTTTACTCTGGTGGCCTTGTTTATGAATACTCCCAAGAACCCAGCAACTACGGTCTCGTTCAGATCAAAGACGGCAAGGTTACTGAGCTCGATGACTTTGACACCCTGAAGAACGCTCTCTCCAAGACCCCCAGCCCCGAAGGCGACGGTGGCTACAACAAGACTGGCGGTGCCAACCCTTGCCCGGCCAGGAACGCTCCCAACTGGGATGTTGACTCTGAGGACACCCTCCCTGCTATGCCCGAGCCCGCCAAGAAGTACTTCGAGAACGGTGCTGGTGAGGGCCCTGGCTTCTCCGGCCCTGGTAGCCAGAACGCCGGTACCCCCTCCACTAGCAACACCACAAATGGCGAAGGCAACACCGTTTCTGGCTCTTCCAGCTCCTCGAACTCCTCGTCTGATCCCACCGATGGCGCCGCTGCCGGCCTCCACATCCCCAGCATGACTATGGCCCCCGTCTTCGTTGGTCTGGTGACCGTCCTGTCAAGTCTCGTCGGCGCTGGTGTTGTCTTTTTCTAAATTGATGGAAGCTAGTTTTTCTTATCGCATTTATTTCTCTCGGAGTTCTTCTTTACTGACTGGCCGGATGGTATTTGTATTGATTTTGCCCGGGCCATCGTACCCTCACCAGGCCACCACAATTGTACAGTTGGATGGTACATTTGTTAGCCACTTTTAGTGTTTGAGTATAGACTCGTAATAAATGCCTCATGTTCATTCGGATTCGAGCCGCGGTCGTCCTGACATTTATTATTAACGGCAAATTAGAGTAACAAGGCATTTATTTTCGAGTACGCTGCTAGTGACGAGAATATTGGAGTACTGTTGAAGGCGAAAAACCACTGCAATGTTCCAGTCGCTTATGCTAGAACTTAACCTTACCTAGTCACTATAGATGGAATAATTACGGGCAGTACCACAAGTGCACCAAATCTGAGGTGTCTCTACTTTAATTATCACCGTCTTCAGATACGATAGGATGATGAAGAGCAACTTAGCAATATTTACGACTCCTAGGTGACGTTGGTGTGAAAAAAGCTCCCCGTTAACACACGCAACATTCAGAGGGATTCTAGGTGAATCTCTTTTTGCGTTGATACGGCTTCATAATTTACTTGCTCATCCATTATTCATTCACCATTTCATGCATTATCTTATGGTTTACATGAAATGACATTCGAAGTTATCAGCAGACTTCCACCCTGCTGAATTCCATAGTACTCAGTGTTTTGATAGTTGTGGTTCGGCATATGCTACTTTGAGGTCTAAATACGTGGTCTTAATATGTATATCACCATCCGACTCAGCTTCCTTATGCGCTGTTCTCTCTCGAATATTGGAACCAACGCGAGGATGGAGAAAACCAAACACTTCATGCCTGTACTGTTTGCCAGACCTAATCTTGTATACCTCAATCCCGTACTCGCAGCGTTGCACACCTAGTCGTAACTCGATACGGTTATAGCCACAGTCATTTCCGTGGCCGCGGTCATCAGACTACCGATGATATTGACGCCGCCTAGCCTCTACTACAAAGAAAATAAACAAACGAAGCTTCAAGCTAGGTAGCAAGAACCCCCGGAACAATCGGCAGCAAGAAGGAACGTAGGGCGTACTCGCCCATCAGTCATCTCAATTCGTGGTCATGATCTTCCGCAAACCACCTCCACTCTTCCTGCATCAAGTCATCCTGGAGTCCCACTGCGTCCATACCGAGATCTTCTAAAGAGGGAAACACAGCAGCCCCTGCTCCGTCGTTCGGGTCCAAGAAAGATGCATCCAAGCCACCGTACGGGTGATCGTACGGGCTGACTAACGACATTGAATCGGAAATATCGGGGATGGGATATTGCGGCGGTGAGAATGATCCATGTGGCATGGCCAAAGGGGATAGGGATGCGTGGTGAGGAATACCAGGCTGTAAGGCATATGGCTGGAGCGGAGGCGAGTGCATTGAAGAGGTTCCAGGTCCGGTTCCCGATTTTTGCGTCGGAGCGGAATGGTAATTTGTGCGGTGGTAAAGCACTCCCTGCGCTGCGCCTCGGACCCCTGCAGTTACTGTCGCTGCTATAGCTCGGGGATTAGGGGTAGTGGTACGGGCGGCAGCGTCAGGGTACTGGGAACCACGGCGGTCACGATATCCCGAGCGCGAGGAGGGTTGAACAGCAGTGGCATTAGTGGATGCCGGAGGAGAAGATGAGGGTGGACGCGGCGCGATGGGAAGAAGCGCGGGGGCCGGACGAGCATGAGAATGTCCATGTCTACCAGAACCTCTCTGTATAGCAGAGGAAGGAGGAAAGTGCAATCAGCATGGACATCTCGAAATTGCAATTGAATATGGTTTTGGCTTATGTATGTAAGTGGTAATCTTGGTTTGGATTCGGTAGTGATGCTGCTCTAACATTTTGTTCGGACCTCATCTTCAGCTCTGCTTCACGTCTCAATCGGTTGTGCTCATCTGGCGAGTTACACGGCGTGCAGTTGCATATTGAGCATGTGGAGAAGGGGCGGCCCTTCCGGTTGATATGGATTAACGGTCGATCTGGGAGCTGGTCAATTTTTTTTTGGCAATTTCAAATAGAATAGCAAGAGCGCTGCATACCATGGTGCTTGCAGGTGGAGGTGCGGTGACCGCGAACGCAAGCTTCACAAGCCCACTTTTCACCGTCTATGAGCATCCCTTGGAGGCGCGAAGGTGAGAGAGACCAAGGGAGCCATGGTGGGATGCGATATGATTTATATACGTGGATTGTGGGGAGAGCTTGGGAGGGAAAAGCGGCCAGTCTGCATATGAGATACTGACCGAAGCTTGGGTCGCCTCGGTTGAGAGCACAGCCACCGCGATGAGACGCTCAATTGTTCGCCTCTAACTTTGGAATGCATTGGCTTCCAATCCCTTCTGGAGTTTGCTCCTAAGCTGCTGTTCTCTGCAACTCGAACGCCAAGTATTGGATTTGCTAGGGCCAGCGTCTGGAAAGAAAAAGCAAAGATCGAAGAAGCGAGATGAGCATCCTGGGAGAGAGAACGAGAGTCGGCAGAGAGCCAGGAGAGGCTCCCACTGAATGCGGTATTTTCCGACCAAACGAGGCCTTCCCAGCGGTTTCAAGCAGCAGTATCCCCATCAGTGCTAGCTGCGGGCAGCCAGGCGGCCGAATGGCCAACAATTCCCTCATACAAATGGCCGGAGTCATGAAGCGGTCCAGGCTAGGTTAAAGGCTAGGAAGCTAGGACTGTCGGTCGAGGATTCCTCCTGCACGATCCCGCGTTTTCCCCATTGTCATACCTAGTCATACCTAGCTGAAATGGCGGCCAATGGGCTCAAAAGCCACTTTGACTTTCGGCACGACTTTAAACTGCCCTACCGGCAATCATTCTTCCTCAAATTGACAACTGGCTGAGGTCGAAACACAAAAAAAGCTCGGGGCAGCATGGGGCTGGTGATGCACAAAAGTTGAATGGAGGTGGCTGAGCAAGGAAGCTTATCGTGGAGAGCCAATCTGCTGTTGTGGCGCTGACGATCATGCTGGTGCTGTGCAGGAAGGTGATTACGGTCGCTCCCAGAGATAGGACATGTCATCAAGCAGCCTAGACGGGGATTCCCTCCAGGCTCAATTGGCGTCTGTCAGTCCGGCAATAATGGTGGCCGGCTTCTGAGGGGTTCAGCAAGAAGAGAAAGAGGGAAACCAATGGCGAAGGGTGTCCTTGGCAAGTGGCTGAAGCCCACGGTGGGCTGGCCCCTGGTGGCTCTACTAGGCAACAGCGGGATCAGCCGCACTTTCGATTGCTTCAGAAATGAATGGAATTGGCTCTACGTGCTGGAGACGCAGCCGATCAGCTGTTTGGAATGTCCGCAGGCAAGGTGCAGGTAGAACAAAATACCGCAAATGAAAAGATCATGAAGGCACCGCTAGTCTCCGAACTCCGTGATGCAGGTGAGGCCGGAAACATAAATATAGCAGAAGAGAAGACAAGACAGGAGAAGCGAGTAGCTTCGTGAAAAGGGGATGATTTATATAGTTAAGTCTAGCAAATCTATACCTCCTGAATATAGTTCGCCGGAACGCTCTTTGTAACGCCGCCTCGTTCGACATCGGCCCAACCGTCACCGCTGTCGCGGTTAACGAGGACGAACCGGTCTCCCTCGGTCATGCTCCATTCCAAATCGCTCCGAGCTTCGTAATCGTAAAGCGCTTCAACGTATTGCAACTTCTTCGCTCCACGACGAGGCGCTACGGCCGGTCCGACTTTCTTTCCAGCTGCTGCTGTACTGCCTGCCAGCGACGCCGAAGAGCTTGAATAGGTGGACCCAGGTCGTCCAGCGGGGCTGGAAGACGAGGCGGGAGCGGCCAGTACTTCAACGTATGAGGCAGGAACGAGGCCCTCGGCTGAAGATTCACAACGGACGCGCATCCAGCCCGATCCATCTTGGTTCGTTAGCTTAGATCATCACTACAAGGTTGGGAACATACCATCGGGCTCGAGGACAAATATCTCCTCGCCTTCTTGAACGGTAACCTCGTCTGCGCCAGTGGCCTGGTATGGATAAAGCATCTTTCCGCGTGGTTCTTTCTGCGAGGCACTGGATGTAGGTGCTTCGGAAGGTGGAGGACTGCTGATGTACTGAGCAGGAGGGGGGGCCAGGATACGATTTCGTTTAACCGCTGGCTTGGTTGCAGTAGGGGCGGCTGGTGCAGTGCTAGTAGGACTGCTATCAGGGACTTCGGTGACAGAATCATGGGTGCCAACGTTGGAGACAGACCGATTGGCACTGACTGCGTAACCTGAACTCAAAGAATTCATTGTGTCCCGTCGTGATAACGATGGAGCTGCTGATGAGGAGCTGGTAGGTCCAAGGTCAACGGCTGGTGTTGCGTTGGCTTGTTCTTGACGTTCCGCTTTCAGCTTCTTCTTCTCTTCCTTAGTCTGTTCTCCCGGACATTCGGCTGGAACCTTCATTTCACATTTGCTGTGGCAAGTGTATCCACAATCCCTACAGTCATAGCCTTTGGCGGACAAACCCCAGATGCGTTCACCGCAAAGGTCACAGTTCGTGGGAATCTTGAATGTTTGCGACTTGAAATTATGGTTTTTAGCACCGAGAGAGAGGTCCCCAACTACCGATATGATGGTCGACGTCTCGACTTCGGCAGTGAGTCGTTTGCGCTCGATCTCGTGGAGGGATTCCTGCATGAAAAAGATGGACCTAACCACATCTACTTCGTTCCTGTTGTCGCGGCCTTCTTGGATGCTCTGCCGTACACGTTTCGCGTTCTCCACCTCTCGTCGCTTCTGGTCGGACTCGACTCTCAGCTCGCGGACTTGCGTCTTACTCTTGCTAAGAAGGTTGCGCAAGAAGACTTTGGCTGCTTCGTCGGTGATAAGTGCTTCGTCATCGTGCCATACTGGACTCGGCTCAAAGCCGACGTTGGCTGGTTCCTGAATTTGTGTAACGTTGTGCCGCAGGAACATGAGGGAGTCAAGGTGAGGCTGGTTTCGGGGAATTTCGTTGATAAGATTCGCCATGTGATCCGAGCTCTTCGCTAGAGATGATTTCTCAAGCTGCGCCGCAAGAGACCATAACGCATTCAATCGTGCTACCCTAGTTTCATTCAGGTCTTGTAGTCCCTGAACCCCGTCAGCTGAAGTGCGTGTCAACCAACTTTATGTGACTCACATCAAGCAGCTCAGGGACATATTCATGGAAGAATTTCTCCTTCAACTTGTTCGTCACGTTGATGCTAATAAGATATGTGTTCTGTCCCGTTAGTAAATGATCAGCGAAGAGGGCAGCAGAATTACCTTTACGTTGTTCATCTCCATTATCTGCTGCTGATACGCTGTCTGAGCTTTCGTCTTTCCGTGGTCAAAGGCACTCTCCATCTTCTTTCTCCGGCTTTCGACTTCCTGGCAGGCTCCGTCATATTTGCCCTTCACTTTCTTCAGGTCACTGTAGCTGGATTCGCGTTCCTTCTCAAGTTTTCCGTGGAAATCGACATGACACTTCCTCAGCTCCTCATACTGAGCCGCAGACTGTTTCAGTGGTTCCGCGACCTGAGCTATCAGGTCCGTTGCGAACTTATCCCGCTCCGCGGCGTGCGCTTCAACCGCTGACAATTGTGTCGTCCAAGTCGTAAGTGAGGCGCTCTCGAGAGATCCAGGAGTCATTGTAGGGTTGTCTCCGACACTCAAAGGGCTAATTTTCTTAGCTTTGCGATCATAGTACTTTTTGCAGAGAGCAGTGAGCTTCGCCGCATATTCCTTTTCGATCACGCTCCGTTCTCGATAGAACTGCTGTATCTCTTCCATCCAAGCAATGCCATTGGAAACCTAGATATCGCATTTAGCACCGGCGCTAATGTAATGCATCGCGTTTGCTGTATCTTGCCGTAGGCATCGTACATGCGGGGAAATAACATCGAGGATCGTACCCAATTGTTGACTGGCTTGAAGGCATCCTAGCCCAACGGAACGTTAGACCATACCGCACAGGTAGCACTTTTTCAAAGGAAATTTACCTTCAACTCTGCCCCAAAATGAGGAGCGGCCTCAGCGGCTGCCATTGTTCTAACGACTGTACCAGTGACTTTGGCACATGCGACCTGCGGGTCCCAGGCAGCAGCAGAAAGGAGCGGACAAACAACCTCGTGCGGTAGAGTGTGTTTGGCTAGGATAGGCGATTTACAGGTAGAATGTATCCGCGGTGAGCCTCCAACCGAATAACCGACAACACGCGTGCCTGAGGACAGTTATTGCTTCTCCGATCTGAACGAGCAATGCGGAAGAGCGGGGAAGAGTAAGGCACCGGGCGAGTAGATAGTGAAAGCTGGTGACAATACCAAACAGCCTTTGTCTGGCCACGTTGGTGCCTTATGGTGGATTAATTACAATTTACGTCATAGCGATACGAGTGACTTCGTCACCGCCTGCTCCTTCCATGAGGCTGAGCAGTTGTGCCCAATCGAGATTGGTGGCTTGGCATCTTGAAGTCTGTCCTGCTCCTGTTTTTTTGTCACTACGTTCTAGGTCTGATTGACGCTATTCCTATTAACCGCGCTAGTTGTGAGTACGACTGAATATACAATCATTCTCACAGCCTGCATATCGTTCTTCTTCAGAGCGGTGCACTGTCCTTTGATTCGTGGTTGTTGAACGTCTTAGTCGGCTCCGACCCCGCCAAAGCTCGCTCTCTATCCCCGCCAGTTTACTGAAACCGCCATCTTTCTTCGTCCCATCTCACAATTATGGCATCTGACGCGCCAACTGGAGGCTCTCTAGCCGACCGCATCTCGAATCCCGCAGGTACGCGCGCTGTCCCACCCCAGTTCGACTCGACTAGCCGGTTTCTGGCTCCCTTCGCATTCAACTCTCGCTAATGACCGGCACGAACAGAGACCACAGAACCCGTCGCCGACAAGGGCCAGCTGGATGGTGCTGCATCTAACCAGGGTGGCTCAGATCTTGCAGAACCGGAGTATAATGTCGAGGTTAAGCTCAGCGATCTTCAAGCCGACCCCAACAACCCCCTCTATTCAGTGAAGAATTTCGAAGACCTGGGACTGTGAGTCGTGCTGCGCCAAATCATGCCGGCTAGTGTGTGAACTAATATATCTCGCATAGAGATCCGCGCATTCTTCAAGGATTGTCCGCTATGAATTTCCGCAAGCCTTCCAAAATCCAAGAGCGAGCTCTACCTTTGCTGATGGGCAACCCTCCTAAGAACCTTGTCGGTCAATCTCAGTCCGGAACTGGTAAAACAGCTGCTTTCGTCCTGAACATCCTCAGCCGCTTGGACCTGAGCTCCGAACAGGCCCAGAAGACACCGCAGGCTCTGATCCTTGCGCCAACGCGAGAATTGGCCCGTCAGATTGTTGGTGTTATACAGGTCATGGGAAAGTTCCTGGATGGGCTGCACATCGGCACCGCTGTTCCGGCTGATACGAATGCGCGCCCAACTCGGATAGAAGCGTCGGTCGTTGTGGGTACACCTGGAACCGTCATGGATATGATCAAGAAGCGTATCATGGTGGCCGCGAAACTCAAGGTCATTGTCTTGGATGAGGCGGATAACATGCTCGACCAGCAGGGGCTGGGTGACCAGTGCATTCGGGTGAAAGCGTGAGTCCTTTGTCTTCCCATGCCAGAGGCGCTACTAAACTCTTGAACAGTCTGTTGCCGAGGGACATCCAGGTCGTTCTTTTCTCCGCTACTTTCCCTGCCCACGTACACCAGTATGCTTCTAAATTCGCCCCTGCGGCTAACGAACTTACTCTGAAGCACGAGGAATTGACGGTGGAGGGTATCAAACAACTGTATCTTGACTGCGCTAGCGAGGAGGACAAATATAGAACTCTCGTGCAACTGTATGGTTTGCTTACCGTCGGCTCTTCAATCATTTTCGTCAAGGTGCGTTTATATGCCTTTTTTAGCAGGCTTAACTAACAGCTTTAGACACGTGCATCCGCCGTGGAAATTGAGAGGCGGATGGTCGCCGAGGGCCACACTGTCGCGTCTTTGACCGGTGGTATTGAGGGTTCCCAGCGTGACCAAATTATCGACCAGTTCCGCGCCGGCCATGCCAAGGTTCTCATCACCACTAACGTGCTCGCTCGTGGTATTGATGTTTCCACCGTGTCCATGGTTATCAACTACGTAAGTTTCATTCACGCACGAATTCTTAAGGGTCTCAGATGCTGATCTTCTGCAGGACATCCCCGAAATCCATCAACCCCCCAACCGCCCACGCCAGGCCGATTTCCAAACCTATCTCCACCGTATCGGTCGTACAGGACGATTCGGTCGCGTGGGTGTCTCAATTTCCTTCGTCTCAAATCGCGAAGAATGGGAAATGCTCAACCAAATCCAGAAATACTTTAACACGGATATTCAGCGTATTGACACGAAAGACTGGGATGAGGTCGAGGACATTATCAAGAAAACGATCAAGAATACCCGCGCTCAGGCTGGTTTCCGATGAGCGAAATGTGTTACGTTGCCTTTGCGGGATAGGCTGTATCTCCCTTTAGACCGTCTGGTCGTTGAGCTTGAGTTACAATCAACTTCAGGCATCTGTTTTGCTCTGCTTGGGCTCAGGACTGGAAGGTTTGACTGAGGCGGGGGCTCAGTACATAGTTTTCGAGGCTTATGTGTGAGGATTCATGACTCTTTCCTTGACGTTATCGAGGTAAAGGAAAAACTATAGATACCAGTTGATTTACACACTTTTTTGTCTACTTTGTAACTCTGCAATTCTCGCCTGAGTAAGGAAGTTGGCGAACGGTGGGTCCAGACTACCTAATGGATGGATATATCTAGCCCTAACTTGGAACAATTTTCGAATCACCAGAAGTCCCAGCTCGAGCCCAATAATAGCTCAAATGTACTGGACGAACCACACAAGATCTGAAGGAACTCCTTCTCGCGCATGCTGGATTATCGAATTGCTTGTCGGACATGGCCATATCGATCCCGTCACTGTCCCAGTAGAGATGCAATGACCGCATGCTCACATCCCGCATGGACCTCATTCAACCGTGCCTGGATGACACAGAACAAGACGCGGTCTTCGTTAGAGTTGACAGAGAGATCCCCAGGAAGCCAATCTAAAGCCATATATCATCGAGGTTTTGCTAATACAGTCGCTAGCATTGAACCCTTGGCAGAAGATTATAGGAGTAGATAGCGTGCATATTGTGAAGCCGACGTAGTACTTTGCGTTCGCGCTGGACGTCTTAGCAAAGCATGCATCTTGGAAAGGGTCTTTGGGTATGGGATGGTTGGAGGGATCATACAGCGAAGCAGGAAACTCGCTAATTGCTCTATTGAAGTAGTTCATCGTTACGATTGTGACTACTAAGGCCAGGGGAAGACATGTCGATGCATGAGTGGATTTGGTTCTCGTCACCTACGCTGAGCTTTGCCGCGAGTCGGAATGCTTTAATGGACATGAGAGACACTGAGCCACAGAGGAGCAAAATGAGATTTTGGCCGATGGGCTTGCCCGGCATCGTATTGGGGCGACTCTCCAAATCAAGTAGCCGGCGAATATTGTAAGACAGATAACGTATAGGATATAAACTGAACGGGCATTGGTACACTGAGCTTCTTAAGAGATAAACAAGTTGAGATAAGGTTTCCAACAAGATTAGATTGCTAGACGCAAGATCCTTTCAATTATCTGGATGTCCTTGTCGCCTGACGGATGGAAGACCAACAATAATGAACCCACGAGGCAGATGGCGCAACTGAGTTTTCACAGGGGCTTTATATCTCCTTGAGGGGGGTATGCGGCTTTTATGGAACTATTAGTGAGTATCATTAGAACGGCGTAAGTGATTAAGGCCTATTGATCACTACCCGGTCAGTACACTCAGCGCCCCGAGCGAAGTGAACAGTGCCGCGGTGCAATTTCATAAGCTTCTATGTCCTCAAATCTCCTAGAGGCCACAGCACCATTCTCTCAGTCTTACGTGATGTTTCTTCGTTTGGAGTAGGTGTAGGTGATTACGAATACGCATAATTGTTTTGCACCACCCGACCGGGCTTTGGATATACTCGAATATATCCAGCAAAGCCAGGCTTCTCTGCTGCTCGCAGAAGGCCCTGATAACCGTTTCAGGTTCTGCTTCCACAATGATCGAATACCGGATATTGTTCTTGTCGCACCCTTTTCTGACGACATATCTTGAACCTACCGCACCAGTCCGGACAAGGTTCAATATACTAGATACCTAGGTATCGAAAGGCGTCCGGGGCAGATCAACCAACGGTTGAAAAAGAGAATATTGTCAGATCAAGGCCTTTAAAATTTTTTGTGTGTCAGCGGATGAGCGCTTTAGGACAAATTGGAGGTATCCGGCCGCTTTCCACGGTAAACTTGTCGTCCACCATGTCCGCAATCGTGGAAGAGCCGGATATTATTCGCTCGCAATTAACTTGTAACGATTTCCCTGTTCCTGGGAAAGATTATTGCGAAGCAGTTTGCAGATTGCAAGTTGTGCAATAATGGCGAGTTCCAACCGTTGCATGCCTTTGTTCCCCCGCTGTGCAACACAGAGCTTACCCACGATCTTTAGTTATCGAGTCAAAATTAATGAGATTGAACTTAAGCTCGAGAGTCAGCATACCAGAAGCCTTTAGCGGAAACGATATCGTGGCCGTTTTTTTTTCTCCTTGACGATATCATGTACCTGAGTGTTTGACTGAAAGTGGGCCAAAGCCTTATCGTCGGTGTTGATCCCTTAAGTATGGAGTCGTTTGTCGGGAGCGGCCGATGAGGGGAACTACTGATAAGGACGATAAACCACTGTGGGAGCTCTTGACAGCTTTCCCAAACTGATCATTACTAACGTAAATTGAAGATCTACTTAGACAAGGCCTGAAGATACTGGATACTCCAATGTAACCTTCTGAGCATTTTCTGAAGCGAGGTAAGATGCCATGTACGGAGTCCCGACGTAAGGCAGCTCAGCAGATAAGGTGCGGAGAACCCGGTCACATGCAGGGTAGGGTGCCTACCCAGTTCTCGCCTTCCTTTTGTCCTTCTCCTTCTTTTATCTCTTACCTCTTATCGATCGTCTTTCTTCATAATTGACCTAGGTGCCAGATATTTTTCTCTTCAAGAATTGTCAACATGACTTCAGAAGATACCAATGTTCCTCCTAAAGATGCGGAGACATCTGCCGTCCAGTCGCCCACCTCAGCATCGAGATACAGCAAACACATTGTTGTAAGTACTTTCAGGCTCTTACAAACGAGATGGGTTGAGGGCACTACTTATAAGCTCAGTTAACAACGTATCCCGGCCAAAGCGGTATCGACCCTGTTCCTCTCGAATGGGGCGCTCCAGACGCAAAATCTCGCGGTCCTGTTGTCGTCTCTCGCAGTGGGGCGTTTGTCAAGCGTCGCAACGCGATGGGCGCTCATGGTGGGAGTTATAGTATCTATAATGCGTTAGCTATTGCGGCGGGAGACCTGGATCCAAACTTCCGCCCGAACTTCGTCAATACGGAGCCTACCTTTGATTTCCCTTGGCAGCCAGCCTGGGCCGACAAGACTAAGATCGTGTCCATGGACCCCTACGGTCATGATGTTGTCAAGTACTTTTCGGACAAAATCAACGCTGGCTGGGATATTCGACCAACAATGGCCGTGACTCGTGCCAACATGAAGCTTGCAGAAATTGGCGAGGCGGTCCGTGATGGGCTGTTAGAAGTCGACGGCTCAATCGTGGTGGACTCGACTGGTGAAGTACGCGTGACGAAGGTTGCAGTCGAGCCTGTCTGGTATTTACCTGGGGTTGCTGAACGCTTTGGAGTGGATGAGCCTACGCTTCGTCGGACTCTGTTCGAGCACACAGGCGGTAGTTACCCAGAGTTGATAACGAGACCGGACCTGAAAGTCTTCCTTCCCCCAATTGGCGGATTGACTGTCTATATCTTCGGGCCCCCGGAGAGGGTATCGGATGAAAAAGTCAGATTGGCTCTACGAATCCATGATGAGTGTAACGGAAGTGATGTGTTCCAATCGGATATCTGCACGTGCCGGCCCTACCTGGCATTCGGGATCCGCGAGGCCATCCGAGAGGCACAGAATGGCGGCAGTGGTGTTGTAATCTACTTCCGAAAGGAGGGACGTGCCTTGGGAGAAGTGACCAAATATTTGGTATACAACGCACGCAAACGCGGCGGTGATACTGCTGACAAGTACTTTACTCGGACGGAAAATATAGCAGGAGTACGAGATGTAAGTGTCAGCTTATCAAGTGCAAATATATCATGCATGCTCATCTCGATCTAGATGCGTTTCCAAGCCCTCATGCCCGACATTCTGCACTGGTTAGGAATCAAGAAGATCGACCGGATGCTATCAATGTCCAATATGAAGTATGATGCCATTGTTGAGTCAGGTATCCAGATCCTCGAGCGTGTACCCATCCCCGAGGATATGATTCCTGATGACTCAAGAGTCGAGATCGATGCGAAGATTAATGCTGGATATTTTACCACTGGAAAGCAATATACTATGGAGGAACTTGCCCAAGTGCGCGGGCGGGGCTGGGAGAAATGGGAAGATATCACGGTAAGCCGCTTGTCTTTAGCGATGGACTTTTTGCTAACAATGGGGACAGCACTGATCATCGCATGCGGGCTATCTGTTCGTTTGGATTATATAGCTTTGGGCAAATGGCCTTGATTCATCCTCTTGCATGGTCCTAGTTCTTAGCTCGTATGGATATCAGAAAATGAAAGATATGTCCTTCATAGAACAGTTTTTTTTCTATAGGATTCACCTCTGGAGGTTCGCCGTCAATCTGGATAAGTCCCCCGCGAGAATGATAAGCACGCGCGGGCAGCTTACCCCAAATTTACGGCCACCACGCCAGTCGGATATTTATCCTGATCTGTTACCCCACTTTGTGATCTTTGTACGCATATATATTCGCTGAAGATAGCCTTGAAGTGTATCAACTACTCGTTTTCTGCTGCGCAAACAAACCAATCCTCGATTACCTGATACCTTAGACCACCCGAAAGTAGGACACAGCAGCTATGGGTTCGCAATCCGCCGTAGTCAACACAAATCCCCATGTCCCGAAAGCGGGGGTATGGTGTCCAGCAGTGACATTCTTCGACCACACGACGGATACAATCGATCTGGAAGCGCAAAAGAAATATTATGCCTACCTATCCAACACCGGTCTCGCCGGTCTCGTCATACTAGGAACGAACTCAGAAGCCTTCTTGCTCACCCGAGAAGAGCGTGCACAGCTGATCGCCGCAGCCCGCGAGGCCGTCGGCCCAGATTTCCCTCTGATGGCCGGCGTAGGAGCCCACTCGACAAAGCAGGTGCTCGAACTGGCAGCGGACGCCGCCAGCGCAGGCGCAAACTATCTCCTTGTCCTCCCACCCGCATACTTCGGCAAGGCTACAACAATGAACGTCGTGAAGCGCTTCTTCGCCGATATAGCCCGTCAAAGCCCTCTCCCCGTCGTGATCTACAATTTCCCCGGCGTCTGCAACGGCGTCGACATCGATTCTGAGACCATTACAGATATCGTTCGCGAATCAGCAAAATCAAGCTCCAATGGTGTCTCGAATGTGGTTGGAGTGAAATTGACTTGCGCCTCCGTGGGTAAGATCACTCGTCTCGCGGCAACATTCCCTGCCTCGGAGTTTGCAGTGTACGGTGGCCAAGCAGACTTCCTAATCGGAGGGCTCAGTGTCGGCTCAGCGGGATGTATTGCGGCCTTTGCAAATGTGTTCCCGCGCACGGCGTCGAAGGTTTATGAGCTCTATGTCTCTGGGAAGGTAAATGAGGCGATGGAACTGCATAAGAAGGCCGCGCTGGCGGAGAGCCCATGTAAGAGTGGCATCGCGACGACAAAATATGCGACTGCAATTTACTCAGCAAGAGTGGCGGGAATTGAGAATGCCGAGGAGAAATTGAAACCTCGGACGCCGTATGAGGAGCCCACTGAGGCAACAAAGAAAATGGTGCGGGAGGTGATGGGCACAGTAGCGAAGCTTGAAGCGACTCTAGAAGATTTATGCAAATGAAATAAGAAGTTATAATATAGCTTAGTCATATATGCAGTTTCAGAATTCTGCCAGGCGGTGAATTTAACTGGTCGCCAGCCGGCGGCTGTGCCGGAAGGGCAGATTCCCGCGATCATACGACGCCCACCGCCGTCCTTCCATTGGCTCTCAAGATCACCAATTTTCGATGGCGGTTGGCGATGCCAGTGCTCTGCCAGGCACCTCCGAGTACATGGCAACTGTCTCCCAGGCATGGAGGAGATAACCAATTGTTGACAACTTACTGACACCTTTGGCAGCTCAAATCACTTTCATGCTGTGCGAGGTCTCATAGGATCAAGCAGAAGCACTTGCCAGGAACGCAACCCTGTCAAGTGGAATAATAGGCTCCTATAATATCCTCATGTGAAGGGGGGAACCACGGTGCCTAGAACCAAATTTACAAGGGCGGGCGGCACTCAACCAAACTCCCAACGATTTGATAAGATCTTCGTCTTCACGCAGGTAAAAGACTATCTTCTTGCGCTATTCTTCAGTCATCCTTGTCTATCATTAACAACTGCCTCACTAGATACATTCTTGATATTCTTCCCAACGTCAAAGTGACTCAACTTGTCTCCCCAACTCCGTTCTCGGTCCGATTATCATTCTCCACAGCGCAGCGGTTTAGGCTTGTTAGCGCGTCGGCTTGAGTGGCTGATCGTCAATCAATCTTCGAACTTAAGGTGGCGGCGCCGCGGCTCGACCTTGTCTTTACCAGTTCAGTTGTCTTTTACATCGTTGTATGTTTTGACGTTGAGACCTATCGTATACTTTGTTGCTGATATCTACTGCCAAAGCGAGGAACCCCGCGTGGGTATATGATACGGGTCGACATACGACCACGGTTAACCGGGCGACGGTCCATGGTCACAACGTTCTATCTTGATTCAGATGGCGGCCCCTAGCATGGGCAGTGATTTTCAGCTCTTCTCTCCTGCACAGTCGAGGGGTAGGAAGAGCTCTCAGGGCGACTCCGGCTCAGATGATGCAGGGCAGGATTGGACGGAGTGGATGAGATGGGATGAGCAGGCTTTCCCAGACAACAAGAACTTGCCGTTATCGCCGTCTCTCACATCGCCACCCTTCTCTGATGGGAATAAGAGTATCGACCTCTTCCCATCTGGGGACTTCTCTCCCAACATTCCCATCGACTGTACGAATATCTCTTTCGAACCTTTCCCAGCGCAGGACCGTAGCGGCGTTCTCTCTACCCAGAGCTTTTTTCAAGATGGCATGGATACCTTTTCGGCAAACTCTGTTGTATCCGGATCTCCTCTCTCGACAGGTACCGGGCAGAAGCGTAAGTCTGGCAGTGACGACGACGGATCAGCTGGCAGTGGCGTGGTACATGAGGTAAAGAAGGTGCCGTCTAAGAAACGAGCACACAATGTCATTGAGAAGCGGTACCGTGCGAACCTGAACGAGAAAATAGCAGAGCTTCGGGACAGTGTTCCCAGTCTGCGAGCTTCCAAGGGCAATGGGGCCCTGGATGACGAGGATGAGGGTGTCACGCCGGCAAACAAACTGAACAAGGCTTCTATACTTTCAAAAGCAACAGAATACATTCGGCATCTGGAGACCCGAAATAAGCGCCTAGAAGACGAGAACACCGCGTTGAAGGTCAGACTTCGCGAACTGGAAAAGGCGGCCGATCAATCCTTGACATCCGCAGCCTCTGTCTCGTCACCTAGCAACTATACTGTTTCCACGGAGTCTGGAGGAAGCTCGTCTCCCAGTATTTTTTCGAATCCGGAAGACAGTCCAATCGAGCCTTCGCCGTCGTCTTCTCGTCCCGCGGTAGGGATGATTCAGGTACCGGACTCGTTCAAACGCATGCGCACCGAACAACCCAAGGACAACCTTTGGTCGCAGTCCTATATGCAGTGCCCAAACTCAAACAGCGTTTCTACTCAATCTGGAAACGGTCGTCGGCGGTCATATTATCCGAATAAGTACGTTCTCGGTACTCTAGCTGGGCTTATGGTTTTTGAGGGCTTGGGCAAAGAGAAAGAAACCAACTCAACTGCCAAAGGCTTGTTGGCCATCCCATTCAATTACTTCAGGAGTGTTGAGGTCCCACCCCTGCTCTATGAGATAATGGGCCGAAGTTTCTGGTCGTCCTGGCGTGCTAAGGCTATCCTTCATTTCCTCTTCCTGGCCGTTCTCGTTGTTGGGTCAGCTTTCATCGTGTTCGTCTATCTCTTCAACTCAGGCCCCGGGCGACAAAATTCGTCCAAGCTGTCAACGCCAGGTGTCATGCTCTCTTCATCAAATTTCAGACGCCAAGCATGGTTGACCAGCATCCAGCGTGTTGGGGTACCAAGGCATCGATTTTTCCATGAATGGTATGTCGTGACTTCACGTTGTTTGGAATACGTTCTACGGTGTCTGCTAGGATGGAAGCTATATTCCTCAATCACTGGCATCACGGAAGAGGATGAGAAGGGTCGCGTTAAATCTTGGGACATTGCAATTGACGCACAACTCTCGGGTGGCGATGCTGAAATCAGCAAGAGCCGACTGGTGCTCACGATCTTCGCTGCAGGAACCTTGCCGCGGAGTCCGATGAGGATGATGCTTAAGGCACTCCACTGCCGCATCCTACTATGGAGAGTTGGTGTCCCCGGTCAATGGAGCTATCGAGTGTCTAACGATATTGCCCGTTCGCTTGCGAAGTATCAGTGGGACCTGGCACGGAAGATGAATGCAGCACTGCCGAAAGACCACGAAGATGCCCTTCCGCCCCATCTGGAAGCTCTACTCCAGTGTGAAAGTGAGGACGTGATGATCGATAGCATCACTCAAAGGGCAGCCAATTTGACCTGGAATGATCCTACACAGGAAGGATCTGATGGCGACGACGCTTTTCTGGACGTGGTGGAAGAGGATCCAGCAATCCAGTCCTCTCTGGATGCCCTTGCGGCGTGGTGGTCTTCTCACCTTCTACAGCGAGCTCTTCTCAAGTATTTCGAAGCTAGTGCTCGCGGACCGGATGCAAAAAAGAGCCGTGACCTGTTCAAGGCCAAAATTCAGCTTGCTCTTGATGTGGCACCACAGCCTTCCGCCGCTCATACCCGCGCCCTTGTCATGATGGCGGTGTTCTTTGAGCAGGACCGGGTCAAGAACATTGGAGGCGTTCTTGCCGCACTGCCAAAGGAGAAGTCTAAAAGCAAACAGAACCAAGCATTCAACTTCCTGGATTCGTCACTCCCGGTGTCTGTCCGCGAGGAGATCTCTATTGCAGTTCGATGCGCCATGATTGCCGCGATCTTCACCGCACGGTCCCGCCATGACAATTCGCTTCCCGAGTCATTCACCATGGAGAAAGCCGTGACTTGGTTTGATCAGCTGCCGCTAGATCCGGTCGACTTGACACTTCTTGGCTTCTCCGCTGTCTACCACTTGCTTCACGTCCTCGCATCGGATACGGGTTACTTGTCGTCGTCGGACTCGTCGCGGCCGTCCTCACCTATGCTTAAGGATTCAACGCTAGGAGATTCGTCCGATGATGCAGAAGATGAGGCAGAAGAGCCAATCGCGCACAGGAAAGAGACTGCGCCTGAGCCTGTACCACTTATCGGTCGAGTTGCATCTGAGCTCATGTATTGGGCTCGCAATGCCTACAATCCAACCTTCTATGGCTTCACCTCGGATCTTGTTCGGGTCATCGAGGAAGAATGTACTTCTCTATGCCACGGTGCTGGGGTCGACGTTGCAGACTACTCTCGACTTCATCAGGAGAGACTGAAGGCGAGTCGTCGCAAAGACAAACGAAAGACCAAATCTCGGTTGTCAAAAGAACGCGCTACGCTGCCTGCTGAAACTCATCTGGCTACAAAGCCAACGGCTGGTACTGGTTTAAGTGACCTTTCACCCTCCTAAAAGACCAACCTGCGCTTGTGGGAGAGTCCACCGCGGCGGGGAGGGAACGGACTTAGTGTGATGTATACTCTATAATGTATCCCTAATGGCATGTTACACTGGCTGTAGATCTACTTGGGTGTATAGGAACTTGGTGGGTAATCCGGAAGGGCGTTATGGGCAAAAAGCGATATCTTCGCTCAACAATATGAGTCTGCGTTTTTTTTTCACAGTCACCTACTCCTACTTCGTGCTAGAGACAGAAATACAGAGTTACAACCACGCAGTCTAGACATTGGCAAGAACATGGCGTCCCGGATATGTTTTTCATCCTGGTGACGTTTGGTGGAATCAGCTGACTGGCTTGCTTCCAATTCTTCCAGAGCTTCCATCATCCACCTCCCGAACTCCCACCCGCGTGCTGTACACGTCATCACCGATCATTGCAGGAACACTGACACGAGCCATGCTCGACGGGCGACGAAGATAGCATTCAGGGGCCAGGCCGGGGGAGCTCGAGAGGTGGGGCTTCATGCTCGCGACTGGGCTGACTTCCGCTTTCAGCGTTGCGGTGCTATCCCCGGCCCGTGGTTACAACCTCAGGTACCGCACCACATCCGAGATCTGGGCCCTCTTTTCCGCACCACTGATAGCCACTAGATACCACCTGTCAGTCGTTCTAGCTCTCGATCCTGGCCAGCCTGGCCCAGTATAAGCCCGGTATCCGCGCGCATTCCTGCACCGTCGTTCCCCACATTCTTTCAGTTGCAATCCTTGCCCAACCAAACCTCCGACTGCGTCATTGCGTCGATGCTCTCGAACGGTTGTGACTTTTCCGGCTGACATTGGCTCTGGAATCAGGCTAGATGACGGCATCGTTGTCTTGCAGAGTGAGCCCCGTTATATCGCATTCTGCTATCGGAAGTTGTGATATGAAAAGGGTATATGTAACCCGAGATCGACATCAGCTCGTAGGGCTACGGTTATTGAGCCCAAGGGTGCAGCTTTCGCTGCTTCTGTGTCCTGTTTGAACAGTTCAATCCCCCGACATCAACCGCCAATACCAGATATCGAGATCGAGATCATGGGAGTCGACCTTTTACCGCCTGGCCAAGAGCGCCAACGCCATTTACATCCCCCGATGAATGTCGCGCTGGCGACTCCTCTCTTTTCTCTAGCAGGAGGCTTTCTGATCCTCTTCGTGGCGCGTCTTGTGATACGACTGCGGCACCGCTTACGACTCCGTGCGGTCCTCAGGAACGATGATCAGACGATGTTTGCAAACAGAAATAGCTTTATGGCTTTGATGAATAAACATGTTTTCTACGCACCGCTCTTTGGGACCCGACATAGTCGCGAACTTCGCATTGGACGTGCTCACATGGGGACTGTGCCGCTGCGGATAGAGACGCTGGTTCTCGCATTGTATATTGCGATCAATTTTGCTTTCTTTGTTTGCTTGGTCGACTGGTGGGAAGATTACCAAGAGAAGTTGTACCAAGTCAAGTATGCGGGAGGCCATTTGGCTGTGATGAATACCCCTGGGCTGGTGCTGGCCGCTGCCCGGAACAACCCATTAATCCCTTTGTTGGGAATTTCGTTTGATACCTTCAACCTCTTCCATCGCTGGGTCGGTCGGATTATTGTCATCGGTGCGATCATCCATATATCCGCCGTGATTGCTGGACAGATTGCGGAGCGTGAGGCCCCTGATCCCGATTGATCACTATGTTGGCTCCTTTTAACATCAGCAGATGGGTTTGAGACGACCACTCATATTGTATGGGAAGTACCGTTTTTTATCTGGGGAGTCATTGTACGTTCTTTTTCTCTGCTAATATACTTATCAGGGTTTACTAATTCTGTAGGCTCTTTTTGGATTTGGCCTCATTGCCATACAATCCATCTCTCTACTCCGACATGCTTTTTACGAAGTCTTCCTTCATCTTCACGTTGCCCTGGCGGCGATGTCATTTGTCGGACTCTGGTACCATCTTCGTGACCTCGAGCAGCAAAACGTCCTTCTTGGGACGATTATTCTGTGGGGATTAGAGGTGAGAGCTTCGTGAACTTGACTAAGATAGGGCTAATTGGTTAGCGAGCCACACGTTTTGCAAGCCTCGTGTGGCGCAATGTTGGCAAGCAACGCACGGTCGCCGACTTTGAGCTCCTACCAGGGAACGTCATTCGGGCTACGGTAACGCTTGCGCGAACGGGAAAGTTCAGAGCTGGACAGCACATGTACCTCTATGTTCCCTCCGTAGGGCTATGGACCTCTCATCCGTTTTCCGTCGCTTGGACCTCCACTGAGGAGGTCAGTGTCGACGACGATTCGAATGATTCGTTCAAGATGCTATTGGATAAGAAGCCGCAGACGACGGTTTCGTTCCTGATTAAAGGACAAGATGGGTTTACGCGGGAACTGCAGCGCAAAGCGGCCAATTCCGAGACATGTCAATTTACAGCCACTGTGTTTGCTGAGGGACCGTATGGTATGTCAATGTCCGGTGTCATGTCAATCGTACCTAACAGGAATAGGCGGACTCGAAGATCTCAATAGCTACGGAACGGTATTGCTGATAGCCAGCGGCGTTGGGATAACCAACGCAATGTCCTATTTGTACCAGTTTCTGGAAGGGTTTTCAGCACGAAAAACCGCAGTCCGGCGGGTCAACCTCGTATGGGTCACCCGCAATGTTGGTAAGTACCAACCCACCGAGTCGAAAGCACGGCTAATTGTGCGTAGAGGACCTCCACTGGATCGACCCCTGGATGAGATCCGTCTTTACGCACCCGGCCATCGCCACCAAAGAATCATTCCAATCAAACCGGCTTGCAGTCTCAGTCCAAGTCTATATCACCCGCAAAGAGACCAGCGAGGCTAGCGTCGGCGATAGCGAGAGCCTCTGGGCCTTTAGCGCCCCGTCTGGTGTTTTTGTGAGTGTCGGCTTCGGACGCCCGTGCTTTGCGGTTGTCATAGAGCGTGAGATGGAGACGCAGGTGGGCGCCATGGCCGTGAGTGTGTGCGGGAATGGATGTGTAACAGACGATGTTCGGCAGGCTGTACGTGAGGCACAAAAAGGGGGTAAGATGATAAGTCTACATGATGAGGCGTTCTGTTGGTGATTTTGTTGCCATATACCTTGCAAGTGTTATTAGCCATGCCTCTATTTCTGAATATTTCTGAATGTTCACATCTATGCATTATATATTCATCTTCAATGCTGCTCTACAGCACACTCTTCGGCTTGATCAGATGTGCATTCACCGGCGTCAACGCCCTCCCCTCCTTAAAGAATGCCAGTATATTTTCCATCGCCAGCCTTTCAAACCCAATATGCGTGTCCACCGTCCCACCAGCATTATGACTCATCATCATGACCTTTGGATGACTTGCCAGTCTTGGATGTACATTCGGCTCATCCGCATGCACATCCATGCCTACGCCCACCAGAATACCACTCTCCAACGCCCCTACCAGGGCCTCCTCATCAACCAGAGAGCCCCGCGCAATATTCACAAACCGCGAACCCCGCTTGAACTTGGCGAACAGTTCAGCCGTAAGCAACGTCTTCCCGGCAAACGGCGTCGCAACCACAACACAGTCTGACTCAGCGAGCATATCCTCCAGACTCTCGAAAAACGTCGCATCAACACTCCTCTCCATATCCTGAGACTTGCGCACAATATCGTGATAGAGGATCCTCATCCCAAATGCCGTGTACACCTTCTTCGCAATCGTGTACCCGATCTGACCCATCCCAATGATACCTAAACTGTGGCCTCTAGGGTTCCGCGCTGTCAGCGGAGAATTCTGATGTGCGTCCAGGAATGCCCGCGGGTTTTGCGATATTGCGGCTTTATGACTCCATGCGAGGTTTCGGAACGAGGCCAGAATAAGGAAGAGGGTCATATCGGCTACGGATTCGGACGACGCGGCGGCGCCGTTACAGTACAGGATACCTATCTTCGTCAATATCTGACAATTCAACACCTCGCCTCTCCATTTCACGGACAAGCAAAGGTAGAGGGTAGGGTAACTGTGTGGACGTACCCTTCTCAGCCAAATACTGCGTATCAACCCAGTCGAACCCGGCCCCGGCAGAGGCGAAAACCCTTACTGATTTTGGGAGCAGGTCGATGAGCTCTCTGTCCCAGCGGCCCATTTCGCCGCCTGTGTTCCAAAAAGGGCGAAAAAGGGCGTGGAATGAGCCGAAGCGGTTCTCGCGTAGCGCGGTCTTGAATTCATCACGACGCAGTTCAGAGAGTGATGGGCGAACGATGGTGAATTGGGAGCTGAAAGTGGAGTATAGGGCTGGATTGTATTTTATGGGGTCGCCAAGGTGTAAGATTACTGGCTTCGACATCTTGGATTAAGTTGTTTTTGAGAATCGTTAACCAGTTGATGGGATCTGGGCCTACTGGAGTCTGTAGTTAGGGCTATAAGTATACTTCGGATAAGGATGCGATGGTGCGGGTCAATAGCCGGGGGTTGCTTCAAAGGCCGATTGCCGATGGGTGCAAGCGGGCTTTGAGATTGCCGTTTTGTCTCCCTACCGATCTACGGGATTTGGCTGGGTCCAATTGGGTCCCCATAGTGGTACAGAAAGTGATGAGGCCTCTTCTGAGGGCTATTATTCAGCCTATTTAGTGTTTTTGTGCCCCTGATCTACGATCCCCGGACAAGCTCCCGATTCGAGTTTTGTGTAGGAAGTCGAAACCCGAATCCGATACCGATATATATTGAGAGAGCATCCACCTCCAAGAACACGTAATATGTTCCGGTACTAGATCCGATCCTCGAATCATTCCACTGCATCAATTGAGCTATACAATTATACAGCTCCAATTAAATCTTTATCCCCGAGCAAAAGTCTCAACAACTTATCCACCTCCGTCCCCCTGCCGCTCCGCAGCCCTCACTGCCCACCTTACTAAATCCGCCATCGCTCCGCTGACAGCCTCAAACCGCGGAATCTCATGTCCTCCCCCATGGTTATATTCCTTCCTGCTCCTCTTCTCACACACCTCGCTGAGCTGGACCCCCGCGATATAGCGCGGGTCGCGCTCGCCGTAGATATGCACGGTTGGGATCTTGATTTTTACCAGTCCATTGAGGCTGGCATTTGAGCCGGTGCTAGGGACAGCCGTCGTAGGACCCGCCGAGATCTCCCGCCGAATCTCATCTTCCTTGTTGAATGTCAGTTGCAGTATGTTGATGTTGTTGTCGTCGAGGTCGCGCGTGTGCGATGGGTAGGGGCTGAGGTTGAACAGACCGAAATTCAGATTCATACTCATATCTAGGTTGGATGAGATTGCTGGGCTCGCTGTCCACCGCGCTGACCCTTTGGACAAGATCGCCTCGGACCCAGCCATCTGCGCCAGCGCAGAGCGACTCACTAAGTCTCGGGCCTTTGTGATCTCGGGGATATTGTACCCGATGTGTTCGAGGAGGGTGAGTGGTGCACCGCCGCAGATGAAGATTGCGGACTTGAATGGTGGCAACACATTTCCAACCCTTCCTTCATCTGCTGCAATCTTGCTCTCACGGCCTTCTTCATCGTGAGCGCCGTCCATAATCGCGGACTGGACCTGTTGGAACTCTCCACATTCGGCCTCAACCTGATGCATTAAAAGCGCCTCCGCCGCAACCATTGCGCCCTGCGAGAAGGTCATGACGAGATCGTACGGTCCTCGTTCAGCAATGACGCCACTCAACCAGTCCTGCGTCGACCTGATAGAGTCGATGGTTGTATTATGTGGACTTTCGGCATAGTATGTATAGTAGGGCGGCGGATAGAAGAGGTCAATTCCCGGCGCTGGATTGCTAGAGTAGGGACCGTCGAGGAAGTCAAAGATTAGATTCAAATCTGCAAGGCGAGAGCGGATGGAAGCTGAGTTGGATATACTGTTAGCTGGTTAAATTAATCCTTGGTGTTGGTGGGGAGTGGAAATGGAAGGTAAGGATAGTACAGACACGTCTGAGATTTGAATATGGCACCGCTCGTCCCGCGGCCGTGCAGACAGAGGATTTTGACTTTGGGCTTCATTGCCGCGCTTTTGCTCCGAGGAAGACCCGGGGGGAGACGGGGTAAATAATATCTGGGCGTTATGAGCAGACATGCAGAGGTAAGCTAATGCGTGGATGAGGTCAGGTGGGCTCCGGTTGATCTCCTTGCAGAATGCCAACAAAAGCAAAGACACGATGACGAGCGGTGACTGGATGAATGATCAAGGTCGTTGGAGAGTTGGAAAAATTGCTCGGAGGCCGGAAAATTTACTGAATGATCACGCAGGCGGTTTGTACGAGGTCGAGGCCAATAAACAAAAAGCACGAGTTCAATCTGGTATGTACTAGCGAGATGTATTTAACGAGTGAACATGGTCGGTTCGAGATCAAACAAATGCAAGGTCAAATCAGAAATGATCAGCAGGACTGTGTTGAATCAGTCCAGATGGGTGTTTGCATGGTTGAACAAGCCGGAAGTAACATCCGCTCCCTACTTCTCTGTCACACTGGCATTGTAACTCGCCTCGACACTGGCGTTGGCACTCAAGGAAATGGGTGTCAAGCTCCTCAATCCAGCCCTCATCTCCGCATCGTCCATCGTCAGTGTTGCGTTCTTCCCAGACCCAATTCCGAACCGCCGCTTCATTGCCTTCCAGCTCTCCACTAATGCCAGATAAACCACCACGCAGCCAAAGACAATCCCCCAGTGCCAGCTAATACCTTGATGCTTGAAGACCACGCGATTGACGGCGGGAAGATAGATCACTGGGAAGGCGATGACGAATCCTGCAATGACAGCCCAGAAAAGGAACTGGTTGCGCCAGATTGAATGGAAGACTGAGAGCTTGCCCGGGTATCGGTCTGGATCGAGATTGAACAGAGACCGCGAGAAGTGCTTTACTTCCCAGGCCGTGACGAGAAGCAGAAAAGTAAGAGTTGCGTAAGTGGTAGCTCGTGCTTCGAAGACAGTGCCGCAGGTGCTATTCCATCCCTCGTTACAGTCGTCTCCCATGCTTGCGGTGCCATCGCCGGCACCGTAGATGACGCTTGCAAACGCCACAAGGCAGAGACAGCCCATAAAACTCCCGTATACCATTTTATCTGTGATAAGTTCGCGAGTGAAGACGCCCACCTTCAAGTCGTGCGGCGGGCGGTACATGATATCCGGCTGGGCTTCCTCTAAACCTAGCCCTAGGGCTAGGAACGAGGAAGTCACCAAGTTGGCCCAGAGGATCTCCAGAGGCGACAGAGGGAAGATTGAGTTCCCTGCCTCATCTTTGAAGGCGAGCGCAATCAGAAGAAGAATGACCTGTGCAATGTTGGATATCAACAAGTGCATCAGGAACTGGTCAAGTTAGCCGTGTCGACCTTCACGGGGGATAAAACTACCTTTTGAATATTGTCAAAGAGCCGCCGCCCTTCTTCGACGGCTTTCACAATCGAAGCAAAGTTGTCATCCGTCAAGACCATATCCGCTGCCTCCTTGGCAACGTCACTACCGTTCTTGCCCATAGCAATGCCCACATCGGCATGCTTCAACGCAGGTGAGTCGTTAACACCGTCTCCTGTCATAACGCAGAATGCCCCTCGCCGATGCATCGCTTCGACCATGCGCACTTTTGTGGTGGGGCTGCACCGTGCAATAACCAACGGCAACTGTTCAATCTTGTCGATATCGGCATCCGAAAGACGGTCAAATTCCTTAGCAGTCATGACGAGGCGGCTCGACTTTGCATTAATGATGGGATCGAGAATACCTACTTCCGACGCGATCGCCATCGCCGTCCTGATATGGTCGCCCGTAAGCATATGGACTGTAATCCCAGCCATCTGGCACTTGCGGACAGCTGCTGCTGTTTCAAGGCGCGGTGGGTCATACAGCCCAATAAGGCCAGCAAATCTTAGGTTAGACTCGGCCACATCTCGAGGAGATATTTGCGATTCGTCGTCAATAGGTGATTTCTTGTACGCGACGCAGAGAACGCGGAGTCCTTCTCCGGCCATTCTCTCAGCTGTATCCTGAATTATTTCTTTTTCCTCGTCAATAATGTCTAGGCTAGGAATGAGCGCCTCTGGGGCGCCCTTAGAGTAGACTTCATTGAGCCCAGCTTGTTGGTTGGTGTAAACAACTGTCATCTTCTTGACTGAAGAGTCAAAGGGGTATTCAGTGTTAAATTGGAGGCCCCTATTTCGAATAATATCTGGCTTCTCATACCCAAACCGCATAGAGAAAACCCGCAGAGCAACTTCAGTAGGCTCACCAACAGCGGTCCACTCGCCCTCAGCGACTTGAGCGGGTACATCATCTGAGGATTCAGACAGTCTGTTGTGCACTGTGGATAGGTTGCATAGCGAGAGAGCGGTGATAAACGTGTTTGAAGCGTCATCGTGGACGCCTTTAGGATTGATTTCATGCCCGTCAAGTCGAAGCAGCCCGCTTGTCGGATCGAATGGGTTGGTAGTCTGATGCACGGTTACGATGCCAGTATTTGGGATCCAAGCAGTACGTGCAACCATCTTGCCCTGTGTCAAGGTGCCCGTCTTGTCCGAGCAGATGTTGGTAACGCCGCCCACAGCTTCTAGGCATTGCAGCTTCCGAACAATCACATTTCCCTTAGCCATTGCTTTGGTGCCAACAGCGACGGTGATAGTGAGCACTGCAATCAAGGATTCTGGTACAACAGCCACCGCGACGCATATTCCGTAGATGAGAACCTCGCCTTGAATGTCCCATTTGTTCACGGAGAAGACAATGATGGCAAGCAGGATGGCTAGTGCAAAGAGCAGTAAGGCGAACTTGCTCAGCTTTACCTGAAGAGGCGTTCCAACAAGACCAAGGATGCTCTTTACGGTGGCAACTAAGCGGTGGAACAATCGGACAAATACGTTCGAGCCATCTTGTTCAGCTTTATCCTGGAGTAATTGTGCGATCTTCCCAACCTCCGTGTTCATTCCCGTAGCAGTGACGACACCAGTGGCTCGGCCTTGAGTTGTGCTACAACCAGAGTAGGCCATGTTGGTCCTATCCCCAATAGGAATATCACAGGAGGTGAGGGTGATATGCGGCGTTTTTGCTACGGGGAGAGATTCTCCGGTCAACAAGGCTTCATCCATCGAAGCATTCATGCCTTCGAACAATCTCAAATCAGCTGGAACAATGTCCCCAACGGCAAGCTGCACAATATCCCCGACCACAAGCGATTCAGCCTTTATAGGGGCAACTCGCCCATCACGTAATACCTTACATATAGGGGCAGATAATCGCTGTAGTGAGAGGATGTCCTTTTCCGCACGGTAGTCTTGCACGAAACTGGAAAAGTTAGAGCAAGTCGAAACTTGGTCAAAGATGCTTACCCCACGACAATATTGAGAAGAATAACCGCGGTGACGACGCCGCCTTCAATATAATCGTTGATCCCAAAAGAGACTCCCATGACGATGACAAGAATCTAATCACTGTCAATGATGACTTCTGTACCACGAGACCCAATCGTTGACTCCGGTGAGATCATACTAAAGTTAAGCTGTTGGAAACCTGCCTCAGGAGGATCTTCCATACGGATAGTCCATCCATCTCCCTAACGCGATTTGGTCCATCTCGTGCAAGACGAGAAGAGGCCTCCTCATTAGAGAGCCCATGTCTACATGGTCAATACTTGCAAACGGCATACGAGAGCTAACGTACTGAAGGTCGACTTTAAGAATTGCCGAGAGGCTCGAGGGGCTGATAGTGTGAGCATGGTCTGCAGAGGCTGGAAGATCCTGTTCAGAGTGATGGGCTATAGGCTCAGGCTCGTCAGATAGGTTTGTTGCAGCCTTCTTGGTGTCTTGCGCGGCTTTTACATCTCCGCAGTGATTATGGTCTTGTAAATGGTGCTTGTGGGAGTAACCACATATAGGAGGCTCCGTCGATTCCTCGACATCAAGTGGAGCTGTTTCTATGCCCATTCAATTGGAGTGGAATTGGATTGCAGGAGGAGCGACGAGAAGGCCCGGAGATGGTTCAGGACGAGGACAACTAGACTGAGCGACTAAAGAGAATGGTTTAGCTGCGAGCGAGTCAGGAATAGGAGTACACTAAACGTACTTTATATAGCCAGACAGGGGATCTGTCTAGGGTGGGGGATGGCCGCGACCAAGAATCACGGCATGAGGGGTTGCCACGGCTGCACCATTCACGATACGTGCCTCAACATATCGTAGAATCTGGAACGTTATCTTGGCTGGTTGCATCACCGTCCTAATCATCTCACATTTCGACCGCGAGTTAAGCCGCTAATAGCTTGGTTGTAGGCAGTAGATTGGCTGTAGGCTAGTCCGGGGAATCTTTTAGCGGAGACCATGCCCGAGACCAACTCATGGCCACCACTGAGTCGCAAAGAGGGCCACCAGTGAGGGCGCTTGGACAGGTAGACGATGGAGCCCGGCGTCGAGGATGAAGGAAGCGACCCTGGTAGCGGTGGCACGTGAGCTTATGCTGGTCTCGCACTTGCAACCATTCCTCCTCTGCAGTCTCCCACGGTTCGCAGCTGTCAACATGGATGTCATGAGCACGCTACACGTCTCCCGGGTTTTTGTCAAGCATCATGATAGGCATTACTGTCCACTCGAGCCACAGTCTCATGTCTGTGGCTGAGCGTCTTGGAAATTCCCCTGTCTAGCTCACCTGTCACTGCCACGCCGATGGCCAAATAATCGACTTGATCAGCGCCAGACTCGGGTTCGGAATCAAGCGGCCAAGACGCCTACGCTTCATTCTTCCCGCTGCGTCGCCCTGCCGGGTCTCGGCATCCCCAACCTCTCAAGTCGCCGACACATTTACGCAGTGAATGCCGTCTTGCAGTAGCACGGACACTCAATAGCCCGTGGGGGCATTACCTTCTCTGCCAGTCGTCTAGGACCACGGTTACTAGAAGGCCTGAAATGACGTCCACCGACTTTCTTTCCACTGGAGGAGTCGTAGAGATCACGCCGAGTTGGCTTATATCATGGGAGGCACAAGCTTTCCGTGTTCGATTGGTCACAACGTACGGTCTCACCTGTTTACATCATGAGTCGTGCTCAGTGGCCATGCGGGGTTGCCTGCGGAACTCCGGCACCTGCTAGACACCTGCGTGGCCAGAGACAATGGAAGGCAAGCCGGATGGACAAGGCTTGTTTCAGGTTGTATGGTTGTTTTATGTCCTCTTTCACTTGTGCCATTATCCGTCCGTATCCTGTGATCTCGGCGATTTTGCTGGAGAAGAGAGCCGGCTTTCAGCCACGCTGCCAAGAGCATGCATTTGTTTTTTGAGCGTCCAATATAAGCCGACAAAGTCATCTGATGGAGTTCCAAGCCTTTCCAAATCCTTCGAAGGTACAGGTGGTAGTAGAAAGTTGCTCCGCATCTCGAAGCCTGATTTGAGCCTCAGGCCACAACTAGGCAGTCTCAGGCATAAAGCAGGTGACCAATCAGCAGAAGCCCCGCACTTTTCACTATTTGGATCAAAATTTCAAGGTGCAGGTTCGAACACTACACGCGCCATAGCTCTTTTCCTGTTGCTCACAACGCGAATAGCTACAAACGCAACGAAATTGTTACTTACCTAGACTACCAAAATATACACATAATGGCAGGACCGGTCGCCGTCCTTC
Source organism: Aspergillus spinulosporus (assembly GCA_003574815.1). NCBI lineage: Eukaryota > Fungi > Ascomycota > Eurotiomycetes > Eurotiales > Aspergillaceae > Aspergillus > Aspergillus spinulosporus. The sequence goes on along the minus strand of QPHH01000003.1, from coordinate 563,961 downwards.
ACCCGCTTTCCCGAGCTGATGGTTCAGCTTCCTACAAATGTCCTTCGACTGGATCGAATATCCTGGGGTCGGTCAATGCACCTATCGAGCTGCCTGGGCGCCGAGATGCTTTAAAACCGGAAGAGGCGACCATTGAAGTTTTCGTGAAGCCAGGTACTGCTCCTGGCAGTGTTGCTGAGCGATACGTGGAGGGTATTATCAGAAGCGCGTTGGGCAGAATCATTTTGGGCCGTGAAAAAGGATACCCAAGACGGGGTGTTGTTATCACCTTGGCCATAGTCGGTGGAGAGAGTGTGGCCAGAGGAGGATCGGTATGTTTGGAAATAAATTAATAAGAGCAATGGCTAACCTTTGGATTGTAACAGTACCTCCCGCTGCTCCCCGCGCTCCTCCATACTGCCACCCTTGCGCTGTTATCGGCTTCCGTTCCCTTGTCTGTTACACTGTCTGCTACCATCCTTGCCGTCGATTCCACCGGTAAAATTATTCGCGAGCCGTCCACCAAGGAGGCGACGACTGCTGCCTCTCTTCATGTCCTCGCTTTCACATCCAAAGGGCACCTCCTTCTCAACGAAAGTGAGGGCGCGTTTTCGTTTGATACCTGGGAGGCTGTATATGAGCGCGCTCTGGCTATTTGCCTTGGCAGTTCCGCTCTTGGTTCCGACGGCGATGTGGCCATGGCCGAGACCACAGAGAGCCAACCCCTCAAGGGCATACTGCGCGAAACCGTTGAAGACCGTATTCATTCCGAGTACTCCTGGAAAATTGCTCCTTGATCGATGCATTCTTGATGTCAACTGATGGCGGCAAACAAACCCCGCGGACAGCATACTGTCACTATAACTGACGCTGCGAATGTTATTTCGGGCCCATACGAGCGTATACTGAAAGCCTCGTATCTGCAGCTCTCTTCACATGCCTAAGGGCAGGCACAGCCTTGAGGACCTCTCATCCTTATGATTGGGGCTCACATACCCAATCAGCAGGCAATGCCAGCCCTTTGAAGCGGATTGGTGGCACACGGCACACAATGGGGCCGGGAAGATGAGTTAATTTGAATAGACTGCGGGGAACGCGCTACAAAATGTTCTGCTAGCTGACGTGGGATCCTGCTTAATCAACCAAAGACGCCGAGCCTATCACTCGGCCACCTGTTGTTCGACAGAGCAAACATTCTACATCCCAGGGCCGAGAATTGTCTGGATTAATACGCTAAATCTTGTGATATGCATGTGGCCGCGGCCTCAGATAACCTGGATAATATGAGGACAAATCCATCGCCGCTAGTACCATACTCCGTAGAACGTTCGGAGTAAAGAGCCGCCTCTTCGAGCGCCTTTCAAGAAAAAGATCGATATTTCTGTGACCATCACCTGGAGTCTAAGACGATTGAATTCCTACTCAAGAAAAATAATGACGTAAATTACCCATTACTCCGTCCGCAACCACCGGTGATGTTGCGCTGGTCCTCCCCGCGGTGGCCGCTGTAGCGCTCCGCTGGCGGGAGTTCGGTCCTTTTCGATGTGGGGGATCGAGATTGAGAGAAACTCAACCATTCTTAAATCTTCCACTTCTTCCCAATCTATCTGGTTTCCTGTTTTATCATCCACTAAGCAACGGCCAGCTTATCCCTCGCACCACTGAACTCCGGCCAAATTCCGATACGTCCGAACTCGGCTTGCGTGCCGTTAATTTCTTATTTCTGTCAGCAGTTGCCATCAGCAAGCCGTCTGACACCGCGACCAACGACAACCCTCCTCGGGCTTATACAGCCTTTATTCATCCTTCCATGGCTTCTCCCAGCTCCTGCGATGACTCTATAAATCCCCAGAACCTCACCGATTCGCTGTGCTCACCCTCTCCATTGACCGACTCCGCCGCCCCACCATTATCAGACCCGTCACCCTCAACCTCGAAGACCGTCGGAGCTTCGCTCTTACGCGACTATGCCTTGCATATAGACCCTTCACAAACTCCGAACGAAGTCGGCCGGAAGGACTCTGAAGAGTCTTTCACACCCGCTACAAGCACCGCCTCGCCGCACCGTGTGCCCGCGCAAGAGGACCACTCACCATCGTCCAACCCGACTGCCTTCCCATTTCGCGCTGCGTTCTCGGTGACCCGGCATAGTCGGAAAGCCTTCTCTTGCGATTTGATACCCCGACAAACGATTATGAAAGCCCTCGCTTCGCGGCCGTCATCGAATCACCAGAACTCCAATATGCCGCTGGCGGCGCCCTTTAGTCTTCAGAGTCCGACCTCTCCATCCAGTCCTCCAGACGACACAGAGCGCCGTCCACACACGTCATCACCGCAGAAGCTCTCCGCGGCTCTGTCGAATCTACAGCTCGCATCAGACGTTGATCGCGTTCCCACTACCCGCCTGATTATGCAATCGCCGTGTTTCTTCCATAAGCGGTTTGATGATGCGGTGAATCTTCAAAAGGTGCTGGAAGAGATAACGGATGACGAATGGTTATCGCACTCCCGCCTTTTGCAGACAGCAACAGGAGTCCGGGAGGTCTCTAAGCAGCTCCAGCGCCGACCGATAAAGCGCGCGGTCAAGAATGTCATGATCGTTACGAAGGCGCGTGATAATAGTCTGGTCCACTTGACTCGTGAACTGGCGGAATGGCTCCTATCTACTCCGCGTTACGGGAGCGACCTCGGTGTCAATGTGTACGTGGATGCCAAGTTGCGGCACTCAAAGCGATTTGACGCCCACGGTCTGATTCAGAAGAACCCAGCTTATGAACATATGATCCGCTACTGGACCCCAGACCTTTGCTGGACATCTCCAGAGAAGTTCGACCTTGTGCTTACGCTGGGAGGAGACGGGACTGTCCTTTTCACGTCCTGGCTGTTCCAACGCATCGTCCCACCTGTCCTTTGCTTCTCTCTAGGGAGTCTGGGGTTCCTTACAAACTTTGAGTTCGAAAATTACAAATCGCACCTGAACGCAGTCATGGGTGATGTCGGTATGAGAGTCAACCTTCGAATGCGATTCACCTGCACAGTCTTCCGAAAGGACCGGAGTAAGGGCGCGGAAGCCGGTGCGGTGGAAGAAGGCGAGCAGTTTGAAGTTCTAAACGAGCTTGTCATTGATCGAGGGCCGTCGCCGTATGTGTCGAATCTTGAGCTGTACGCGGACAACGATCTGCTTACCGTCGTTCAAGCGGATGGCTGTATTTTTTCCACTCCAACTGGTATGTATTTCAAATTACGTTGAAAGCCAGGTTACTTACTCCCATAGGCTCCACTGCCTACTCACTGTCTGCTGGCGGCTCTCTCATCCACCCCTCAATTCCTGGAATTCTCCTCACCCCCATTTGTCCTCACACTCTATCTTTCCGTCCCATGGTCCTCTCCGATTCTCTTCTCCTCCGTATTGCTGTCCCGATAGGGTCCCGGTCGACGGCATACTGCTCGTTTGACGGCAAAGGCCGTGTAGAACTTCGCCAAGGTGACTATGTCACCGTCGAGGCGAGCCAATACCCCTTCCCAACCGTTGTTTCCAACAATGGAGAGTGGTTCCAGAGCGTCCAGCGGGCGCTCCGCTGGAATACACGTGGGGCAGTACAGAAGAGCTGGCATAGCGGCGATACCTCTGTGGATGCCGCTGATGATGAGAACGAGGACGAGGAATGGGACATCGACACCGATGCCGGGTACAACGGCACCGATAGCGGCCTCGGACCGAGCGAAGACGGCGACGCCGGATCAAATAGTCCCATGAAGCGGCAGATGAGTCTGCTTGGGATGCAGCCGTGATTTTTCTTTCTATGTTTCCTTTGTAACGTATTGCCCTGTGTGCTGGACTCGGGCTTGCACTTGGATTATCTTGGATGGATACCATTATCTGAGCATTTCGTTATTGGGTATGTCAGGGTTTTGGTTCGTAATAGATTTGCATGACATGAGCAGGAAGGCAATACATGAACGGATTAGATCTTGGTCTGTCTATGAATTACTGGACACTTGTGCTATAGAACTGGAGACGCACCTGCTTAACAAACATGTTACGGCGTCTCAGCGGCGCTCCTTCGCTCCTTGACTCTTTTAGATTTAGAGCTGACAAAGAAGACAATCAAGTTCAGACACCAATTTGATCCAATTTGGCGTAGCCAACAGCTTGAAGATCGATAGATCAGAGATCCCCTCCTTTGTTCAACACCTCACTTTTTCCCGCCTTCACACAGTTCCTTGCCAAACGTCCCTTTATTTGACCCTTCTCCCTCTCCTTCTCCTTCTTGTTCTTCCTCTTATCCAGCACTCCACACTCTTTCCAGTATCCGCTACCAAAATCTAATATCCAAGAAGCTACCACGCTCATCGCATGTTTGAAGGAAGAGGTTATGCCTTACAAAACCCTCCAGTGCCAACAGCTAGGTACATCTCCAATGAAAACAAGCCCACTTAATTTCAGTTTTCCAAAGCTCCGATCCATTCAGAACGCGGTAATAATACAGGGCACAGGGCAACCACCAAGCATCTTGCGAATACGGTGAAGACTTGAACTAAAAAACTTATTCGAACAAATTGTTCCATCCTGGATGCCTAGTGCGGATCTCGCGCAAGCGAGGACAGATTGTGTTTCTAACAAGGCCAGCCCTGATTCCTTCTGTGGGCAGCTAAACGGCCGATACGATGGTTGGTTCGAGGTATCTACAAGAACACATGGGTTGACTCGAGAGAGGGCAATGAAAGATACCCTGCTACGTCTGAGAGCGGTACATGGTCTACTGCTGGATTACTTGAAAACATACTCGATCAGCGATAAGGAATGCTCTCCGGGGTGATACAGTAGGTATGGGATCTATGCAAACTGCTTGGACTATGATCAAGTGCGAGTGACATGCACGGCAAATGCCACCGACAACGACCAAGGGGCTTTTACCTCTTTGAACTAGGACCAAGAAGGCATTATAGCTCACTGAGCTCTATGCATTGATATGGACCGCGCGGTATACGGGTTCTGCCATTCTGGGACTCCACAACGCAGTTGCCATTTCGAGGTGTCTCTCCATGAAAAACATCTCCCATTCATCTCCCGCTTTGGAATGTTTCCCTCGCTCTTGGTAGATACCGACTGGTGTCTTGCCATTGCCCGTTGCATAGGTATCCGCCTGGAGAACATCAAGCAGGGGCATTGCTTACACCCAGATAAATAGCGAATTCATTACCTCTTCACTACTTGTCACCTGGTCCACAAATGGACATATATGCGGATGACCGCTTTTACCCCAGCAGGAATAGCCGGTACTGAATGCTTTGAGCAGTCGATTGATGTGCGCACGCTGTGGAGCCCTGCAAGCCGCGTATTATATAGTACTCCAGCCGCCTAGCTCAGCGAGCGAGCCATTTAGCTGGAGGACAATACGTCGGGTAAACCTAAGTGTTGGTTCGCTGATTCCAAGCTTAATGCTCACTCCACTTACGTTCGCACCCGAAGGATTAGAACCTCCTTCGCGTGATTGCACTGCGAAATCGGGCTTCATCCGCTCCATGAGAGCGGGTTTCTGCTGGGATAGCCTTATTATCTTCTTACCAAAGAAGAATGCTTCGGTAAGTACATGTGTCAGTTACTATAAACAATACGTGACTGGGTTATAGTCGCATGGCAGATTCCACTGCGGGATGGATTAGCTGAGAGAAGACTGTACCCAATAGCTCGAGTCAACCACGATGTCGTAATGCATGACGAGATGGCTGACAATACCAACTAGCTATACGAGCACCACGTATCAACTGGTTCCTGTCGGACGTCAATGCGAACTTAGAGGCCGGCTCAATTCCCATTCCACAATATATTTCATCTTGGCCCTGTGGTCTTGCCCTGAAGGCTCCTTTCCCGCGGGAATAGGCTCGGATAAATATTCAATATGCCTCAGCCGGTTGTTGAGGCCGGCAAAGTCCACGTCCAAGTAACGGCACAAGACTTAACTAGCGAGCTAACGCTGACGGATTGCGCCACATCCGAATTGCAGGGGGTGTAGCAAGCGCACAGGGCACATGTCCTCGGCAAGCTGCCCTCTCAGAGACTTGTCCAGCAACCTGAAGCGAGTTCCATGAGGTCACGAAGTTCAGGACAGTTATTTTTCCGTCCACATCCCGGAGTACGGACTGCTTACCAGACTGGTCTGTCAGCGACGCAGTTCAGCAAAAAGCGGAGACCCCAATAAACATCCCCAATCCCCGATCTCCAATCCCCATGGGCACCGGGCCCCGGATCCATACGGAGCCCAGAGTGAGGGTGGATCGGCCCGGGTCTGGGGATGGCCATTGGTGGATCTGATTTCTCCGTCGGCGGGTCGGCAAGTGTTGTATGTGGCTACTGGCAGGGCCATTTGCCGATGGGCAAGTGGATGAGTAAGTTGTTGAATACAAAAACTAAACCCGCGATTCTATGTTGCTGGGAAAGCCTTGTGTTCTCTGTTCTTTCCTGGCTCTGTAGCACCTAGCAGCGTTCTGGGAGAGCAGTCCAGCCACCATGTCTTTCTTCAAGAACTCTCGAGTGTATATGCTCAGTGCCGTGGCGTACATGGGGTCTTTCCTTTTCGGTAAGTCTTGACCTGGGACGAGCATGGTATGGTAACCGGCTAGCAGGTTGCTGACTGACGGCAGGCTACGACACGGGGGTTATGGGAAGTGTGCTCGCGCTTGACAGCTTTAAACACGACTTCCACATGGCCACCGGCAGCACCGGTTTCGCGAGCAGCAAAGAAGCCGAGATCTCATCTAACGTTGTCGCCCTTCTAACAGCAGGCTGTTTCTTCGGTGCCATTGCAGGCGCCATCGCGAATGACCGGTACGGACGCAAGAACTCGCTTCTCGTGCTTTCCGTGATATTCATGATTGGTGCTGCCGTGCAGACGGGCGGGAAGGGAACTATTGCATATATCTATGGCGGCCGCGTTATCGCGGGCTTCGGCATCGGCGGCATGTCGGCCATCACGCCCATTTATGTCTCGGAGAACTGTCCTCCTAACGTGCGCGGCCGTATCGCGGGTTTGTTCCAGGAGTTCCTGGTGATCGGTGTGACGGTTTCGTACTGGCTCTGCTATGGTGTCGAGAAGAATATTGCGCCGTCAACGAAGCAGTGGCGGATTCCAATCGGTTTCCAGCTTGTGCCTAGCGGGCTGATGTTCATCGGCCTGTGGTTCCTGAAGGAGTCGCCCCGCTGGTTGATGAAGCAGGGTCGCCGCGAGGAGGCAACGGCCTCGCTCGCTTTCACACGGCGCGCTGATCCCAACAGCGACGAGGTGCAGCAGGAACTGGCTGAGATCCGCGCCTCTATCGAAGAGGAGCTCCGCTCCACCGAAGGCGTCACCTGGCGCGAGGTCCTGCTGCCGGGGAACAGGCTGCGATTCCTCAACGCATTCTTGATCATGTTCTGGCAGCAGTTCTCCGGCACGAACAGTATCGGGTACTATGCGCCGCAGCTGTTCCAGACTATCGGTGTGGCTTCCACAGACACCAGTCTTTTCACCACGGGTATCTATGGAGTCGTCAAGGTCGTTGCTACGGGTCTTTTCCTTCTTATCGGAATTGACCGCTTCGGCCGCAAGTGGTCTTTGGTCGGTGGAGGTTGGGCCATGGCCGTCTTTATGTTCATTCTGGGTGCGGTCCTGGTTTCGTATCCCCCGGTAAACACCGACACAATCTCCAATGCGAGCATTGCAATGATCGTAATGATATACCTTTACGTTATCAGGTATGTGTATATCCTTTTCTCCCTGCGTCATGTTCAGCCATAAGCTAACCATGACATAGCTATTCCGCCTCCTGGGGTCCCATTCCGTGGGTATACATTTCGGAAATTTTCCCAACGCGCCTGCGAGCCTATGGTGTCGGCATGGGCTCGGCCACCCAGTGGCTGTTCAACTTTGTTGTAACAAAGTTCACCCCCTCTGCCATTAGCAACATTGGCTGGCGCACGTTCATTATGTTCGGTGTCTTCTGCTTTGCAATGGGCTTGTGGGTGTGCATTTTTGTCAAGGAGACCAAGGGAAAGAGGCTTGAGGATATGGACGACATCTTTGGGGGAAAGACCGTCGAGCAGATGCAGAAGGATATCGAGCATGCAGATATTGAGGATCACGCGGAGGTGGGAAAGACCCAGACTAAGCATGAAGAGCAGGTGGTTCGTTAACTGGCACCCTGACTGTTCCTATGAAACGGTTAAGAGTCCGTCCTTGTTTGATAACGGCTGGGGTGGCCTTCGACTTGCTTTCTCCTGGGCTCTAAGGACTCTGCCGGATATGTGGGCTCTTGTGGCGTCGTTTGTGTCCGCGATAGATGTAGAAATAGTTATACTGGTCTAGAAGGCATAGAGATTGGCCAGAGACGGATCAGCAATACTATCAATCCCGATACTCCACTGAAGTAAAGCTGTTAAATGCGTGAAGCTGCCGGAGCAATACAATGGCAGGTATAAGGGTAGGAGTTGGGCAGATCTGGCGCTGGACCGTAGTTGATGGCCATGCCGTCACAGGGGGACCTCGGGATGTATTCTTTCTCTAAAGACAGAAATGGAATAGCCCCCAGCACAAATGCTCCTTTATGCAGGGACTAGTATTGGAATGGAACCTTCTTATTCATGGCAACGGCCGATGGCTGTTGTGCTGTTGGGCTCATCAACCCACTATTAATACACACAATGTGCAAAAGCTTCATCTTTTTACAGTTTCTGCAAATGAATTCACGCCGGCAATCATACCGACCAGTCGCAGCTCTCAGAAAGCAGCGCAGCCAATTCCTCAAGATACTTCTTATCCTCGTCATCAAAGCCCGACGGCTCAGCGCAGTCTATATCGATAATCGCGACCGTCTGCGATGGTAAGTGCCCATTGCAACAGCTTGGGATAAACAACTCACCTCCCCTCCCGCCAGAATCGGCACCACAATCTCACTCCGACTACTCGCATCACAAGCAATATGCCCCGGGAACTCCAGCACATCAGGGACAACCACCGTCTCGCGCTTCGCCGCCGCCGTCCCGCACACGCCGCGTCCAAACCGGATCTCCTGGCAGGCTGGACGGCCCTGGAAGGGACCGAGCCAGAGTGTTTCTTTGACACGCGCGGCTGCTGTCGATTCAGAGGTCTCTTTGGAAGGGAACTGGTCTTGGCGGATGTAGAAACCAGCCCAATTCACAGAAGAGGAAGGCGCCGGAAGCGCGGCGTAGGCGTGCCAGAGGAGGGAGGCGACATTAGAGAAGTTGCTGGCGCACTGCTAATCAGTATTCGGACTTGATTATAGGAATAGGCGAAGGGAAGAGCGCTTTAAGTCCAGCCCACGTACCTGACCCAGTTTCGCTGTCCCGTCACAAGGCCCTTGGCTTGCTGGATGACCTGCGCGTAGATTTCGGCTTTGGAGCCAGAGCCGAAGTAGGAGGAGTCTGCGTGAGGCTTGGAATGTCAGCGCGGAAGGCCGTCACATCAGCTCATAGGCTAGTATACCATGTTCAATGATAGCTTGGCCGGTGAGGATCACAAATGGTAGAGGACAGAATCACGGGAGAAAAATATGGCGATAAGAAAGTGGGGTGTTTCGTGTGGTGCGGGGAGCTCTACAGTGCACGACTACAAGAGTGTAGACGTCGACAGCGAGCTACCCGACCAGACTTTCTTCTTAAATATTTTCTTGGAATGCTTTCTCATTCTGAGCCGCCATTCCGCCATTCCAATCGAATAAGATCCGTCTCCAAAAGCTAGCCTAAGGTCCCTCGTCAGTCGGTTCGAACTGCTTATTTAGGTTATCGCGATAAGATAAAGCGACCGTTGGAGCAGTTGGAGTCTTAAGCTATCTCATGCTCTATTTAAGACAACATTGCTAGCATTGCTCTCTTTCACAGACAGATCTCGTCTTCCAAGTCAGTCCGCGTCGTTGAAAATGCAGTTCCTCGCCGTAGGACTTGCCTTTATCCTCTCCCCAGCGCTCGCAAGGGAAATCACGTTCCCTCCCATTGCAGCCATCCAATCAGACCAATTCATCCTTGGTCAGCATGAGAAGAACATCGATATCGTCAGTGGTAGCCAATTCTCAGGCTTGACGACGTTCGCCCATATTCCCTACGTCAACTGTTTCATCGATAGCGAAGCCGAGTCAACACCCTATGATATTGCCATTCTTGGGGCGCCATTCGACACGGTAAGTCATGGAACCTGCACCGTCCCTGTCGCTGGGGCTGCTGACGTTGGTACTGCAGGGAGTCACGGCTCGCCCAGGCGCACGATACGGACCCGGGGGTATCCGACTCGGCTCGCGCCGCATTCAAGGCTGGAACATCTACACGGGGCAGAATGTCTTTGAGAGTTGGGCAAAGCTTGTGGATTGCGGGGATGCGCCGTTGACATGGTTGGACAATACGGTTGCCTTGAAGCAGCTTGATCTTGTACATAAGGTACTTTCACTTTTCCTTTTTCTCGTCTTCTCTTCCAGGAATGCGAGTCTGAGGGTATGGCAGGTCGTCTCTTCGCGTGCGACGAACAGTACGGAGAATGGCCGTACTCCGCGTATTATTACCCTGGGAGGGGACCATACGACGACATTGTCGGCTTTGAGGTCGACGTATAAGCATTTTGGGCCGGTGTCGGTGATCCACTTTGACAGTCATATTGGTAAGCGTCTTCTGAGTCTGGAGCATCCGTTGCTGATCCTGGCAGATACGTGGGATCCTGAGGTACTAGGTAAGCCATTCTAACTCGATATCGATCAAGCGATGCTGAGAGCGATGCTGAGTAATTAGGCGGCGGGATTTCTCATTATGCGTAGGTGTGCCATCTTATACTTGAGGGCTAAACTTATTGGACAGTGGCGTCAACCACGGAACATTCCTCCACTTAGCACATGAAGAGGCAAGTCATCAACTCGATAGTAGTGCTGAATACTCATAATTATAGGGACTCATCCGCGACACCTCCATTCATGTTGGTATTCGCGCGCCCCTCATCCGTCCCAAAGGCGATATCAGGAACGATATCCGCTGCGGCTTCTCAATCATCAAAGCCCGGGACTTAGATCATCTCGGTGTAGCCGGTGTAGTGGAAGAGATCAAGGCCCGTGTTGGTACCAGCAGGGTCTACATCTCGGTGGACATTGATGTTCTGGATCCTGCCTTTGCACCAGGTACGTATTCCACCCCTTGGTTCAGAAATGTCCTCGGCTAATCCTGGAGGTAGCGACCGGAACCGCAGAGCCCGGCGGATTCACGACACGCGAGCTCCTCTCTATCCTGGACGCCCTGCGCGGCCTGCCGGTCATTGGCGCGGACGTGGTCGAGGTAGCGCCAATCTATGACACCACGGCGGAAACGACCACGCTGGCTGCGGCGGAGGTCGTGCATTCTCTGCTTGGGTTAATGGTTGACACTCCAATTGTTGCTTAAGGCGATTCGATCATGACGTGTGCATGTTTGTCACGTCATGCTAGACACAAGTACGAGAACCCAAATACGTAGCTAGGCTCGACTCGAGCTATGGAGGTGACTTAGGTGACGTTGTAGAATCCTACTCACTGCAAGATCAAGCCTTGATGAGTACCAAGACCGTAAACCGAAGTGCTTTATTTCCAATGTCTACGCATTGACCATCAAATACACTATCAACCCTCATAATGTATTCTGGATGAGTCTTTTCGTACTGCAAGGTATTCAATAAAAGTATGTTCCTGCCTGAGGCGACAACTTAGACCACAGCCCTAAGTTATACTGGAGAAGTGGAGATGAAGAGCACAAAAGGCAAAGAACCTAGGAACTATGCAGGCAGCAAAAGCAAACACCAGCGGCGAATAAGTGGCAGAATGGATCTTTATTTCTCTGCCTGGTTATCGGGACTTAAGGTACTTGCCGATGCTACGTAGCATCTGCAGTTGCCTAGACGAGTCATCCCGGCTGGATTGTTAGTCAACCAAATTACCGCTCGGTAGTCTCTTGCGTCTACTTCAGAAGTCTCACACTTGTATACAGATGATAAGTGGTATGGGAGCACAGCTTCTGGGCTTTCCGCGCCCAGACGGGTGCCTTCCACGAGGGTTAGCTTTGTCTTTCGCAAGTGGGATAATAGATTGGAGGTGTTTTGCCTCGAGTCACAGAGAAATCCTGAAAGGACCATGAAATCGTGACGTTGCTGTCTGGCATTTTTGCAGACAGTACCTGGGGGTCGGAGTGACTGAGATGGTGGGTGGAATGTGATTGTGGCGCAATGAGAGTTCCTGAGGGCCTCCAGGAACTCAAGAGGAACAAAAGGCAGCCATCTTCACACACTCGCCTAGAAATGGATCTGGGTGATAGTCGGCCGTCTGACCGCCGAAACCTGATTTGGGTCAAGCTATATTTATCCATGATTCATTCTGGGCTAGTCGTGACCTGACTGGGCGTTGTTGTGGCTGTTGATCGGTTCCATGCAGTCGGATCACTAGGAAGTGATGTAAACTAGCCCTAACTATCGGATGAGCTGCAAGATTGACCAGATATATCAGTCGGCGTAAGCAGGTCCCGGCATTAAGCGGCGCAACGACGAACGCGTCGATCTTCAGCAACGCGGATTCTATATGCTTTGCGCGGCCGACGCGTGGTCGTGAGCTGAAGTTCTCAGAGGGGCCCGGGTGCCGGTGGTCGTCTGATCATCGGCTAGCGTGGCTGAATGTCCACCTGAACACACAACAATAGAGGGCATTCCCTTCATACACCAAAACAAAGACAGAGACCAGGAATGCTCAGGTAATTCACAGCACGTCGTGATCGGATGCAGCGGTGTGAGACGCACCTTATTCTCGATTGAGCTTTGCGTCCCTGGTCGCATCAGTATGAAATCAGGCATGAAATGAAGTATCACATAGTATCCTGTACCCGTACCGTACCGGCCCATATGGAGGGTGAAACAGATCCCTTGCATGTCAAACCCACCGCACTCTGGCTTGACTCAAGGCTGATGGCTGCATCTGCCTTGATTTTGTTTCTGTTGCGCCCTCACTGTCTCTGAATCAGGTTGGTCAGCCGAGTTCTTCGCATGCGGATACCTCTGTTCAGTAACTGCTGAGAAATCCTCATCAGCTGGAGGCCTGTTCGCAACGTCGATATAAATCGAGCTGAAGATCCATCAGAGCAGGTAAATTCCTATCAATCGGTCGAATCAGTCGTATCTGACCGTCGTCATTCGTCTTCTTATTTATTCCCCTTTCATCCCCCTGCCCGCAGCATGCAGCCACAGTCCGCTGGTAGCCGACCGGTGCCAAGAACTGCTTCTGTGCACCCTTGAGTGATGCACGTCCCCAAACAACCTCGATAGCAGGTGATTGCCGCCTCTGACATCGACTAACATCCGTAACTAGCTAAAAAGTCTGTATGCTCATCTCATCTCATCTGCACTCCTCACCCTGGTTTTGTTCCTGAGCATGCACTGGGCAACCCTGCCAGCCCTGCCGGCCCTGGTCTGGTACCGCTCGATGGTGGGCTGCCCCGTTGGCTGAGCAGCCAATGGGATGGCCTGGCACTTACCAATGACGCCATATTGTCGTGCCAAGACCTGTTCCTTTCCCCGCAAAAATCGACAGATTGACCATCGTCCATCGCTGTCATGAGAGCATTTTGACTGGAATTTATGCTGACGAGAGGGGAAAAAGGGGAGAAAATCGGAGCTCGAAGCCGCGCACGGTCAACGATCGGTCAAATTCCATTTCTCATCCTCGTTGAGAAGTAGAGGAAGCAGGAAAAGAATCCCGTCAGCACCTGGAAGCTGGAAGATTGCCCCTAGTTCCTGATCTCCCGGGCACCACACTGTCACGGTCAATTCGCCAACCCATGGCTTCTCCACGGAGTCCACGCACGTCCTCCTTTTCAACTCTGACCTCCTCATCCATTTCCTCTCCTTTACTGTATCCGTCCTCCTGCAGTTCAGCAGATTCCGTCCCCCGTTGCACCAGTAAGTCTGTCCCAGCCAATTCTTTATCATGCGGATCCACCCCTTCAATTGCCCTTCTCCTTGGCTCGGGTGCTCAATCTGACCTCTGATGATGCCTCTTCATGTCCATCTCACCCTAGCACCTCCACTTGACACGTGTGGAATGCTTCGTCAATCCTCTCTAGCATTCGCATTAGCGTTCTCTCTAGCGTTGCGGGCTTGCTAATCATGTTTTGTTCAGCCAACCTCTCGTCTCCTCCGTCTCCTCATCGGCTTCACATTCGTGACCACTTGGAAAGTTTGATCGCCAGACACGGTCGGCCGACTCGCTTCTCCCTTTCATCCCTTGATGAATTGACCACGACTCGCTCCACTTATAACCCTCCATCGCCCCTCCCCCGCTCCCGTTCGTCTGCTGCCGAGCTGTCCGACCCGTTTGAGGACTCCTCTTCCAGCTACCATCCCCGGTCAAAGCCTATCCCGATCCCCAGGACGTACACTGCACACGAGGACGATATTCCTGTCACGCCGTTAACTGGGCGGTTCGAGCGAGACTATTTTCCCCATCGCGATAGCTCGCCAGAAAGAAATCAAACCAGACGCGCTCGTTCCCGACGCCGTCGTTATTATACCGACAGAGACAGAATGCGTTCGGATAGCTCGACCTTTTACGCTCCAATTGGTTCGACCATGCCCTCGTCGGGACGTCCCGACTCTCCGCAGCAAGCCCGGGGGCAAGCCACGGCCAAGTCAGCGCCAACATTCCATCTCGGCGACCTCCCTCGGTTCCATCCCGCCGTCTACCAATCTTCTACCAACTCTCAGTCCATGGCTGCGCCGCCATCGCCACGTCAGTCTCGACAGAACGTATATCGTCCATCGTCGTCGTCACGAGATCCCGTTTCTCAGTACCGGGATTTTTTCGAGGGTTTTGTCCTTCAGAAACCCGCGTCACGCCCGCTTTCACCCAGTCCGGCTGCCCCTCGATTGAATCCGCTCAATAGCCCAGGTCCTGTTACGCCGCTCGCCCTGGAAGAGGCTGGTGGCTATCTTTCTGCCGGCACCTCTAGTAGGTCGGAGCTGTCACGGGAACTCCAGTGTTCGGCGCCGGCGCCTGATCTATCGGAGCGTATGATTGTTCGCGAAAACGACAAGGTTAGACCAAATGCGCGGAAGCCTACCAAGGGGTGGTAAAATAGAGCTCTTCCCCGACATCTTACGTTCGGTCTTTATTACTTTTCTGGCTGTTTGACTACGGTTTCGGTATTTCTAACTCCTACCCTAACTTTCAACCTGCCCTAAGTTTCGACCTACCCTTCCTTTCGACTTTGTATTTGACATCACGTTATACCCCGCATCGGCATCGCAAGTACTGCAGCTTTAGCTTATGGGCCCGTCAATATTCGGCGGCCTAGTTTTCTCCCTGTACCAGCGCTCGTTATCGCCTTTTTTTCTTCTTTCTGGTGGACTACACGGCTTCTCGGGGTTAACAGTACCTAGATTAGATCCAAAACAAAGCATTATTTTAGACTGTTCGCGAACTACGACCTGTTGACATTATTCGTAAATCTTCTTCTGCTCATCTCTTTAGCCAAGCTAGAAAATTCACCAATCTGACTGGCGCCAGCGGCAGCTAGACTGACGCTTGCAGGATATGTCGCCGATCTGGAGTGTAGGGCGATTTAGCCGTGTTCTAGTATCCCAACGGCTGCAGGGAACCGCGCTGTTCAGTCAAGAAGAGAAAATAGATTAGACATCGGATTTTAGTACTGTTGAATGCCAGTTGCTGGTCCAAAGTAGACAGTAATATACACTGTTCTTGGCGATGGGGACTTGCTCCCGCCATGGTTAGAGTTTTACGTCCCAGAACACTTCGCGGTCATATTCTAGAGGTAGCATACTATATAGTACATTCTTACTGAACCGATGGTATCCTGAGCCCGCTTGCCGTAGACCGTGGCGACAGGTCTGTATCCTCCTGAGAAATTCGCATCGAGATGCCGGACCAGGTCTGGGACAATATAGTTTAAGTTAGCTTCAACTTTCCATATTACTCCGCATATAATAACATATATGTCTTAAATGCTTAGCTAGGGTTCTAACACAAAATGCAGAAAAGTGATCGTCAGTTAAAGTCTTTCTTGACCTAGGCGGCCTCGGAGACGAACTGATGCTCCCCGAACAACTGGGGAGCTGTGGGGCCGGCAAGCATACAATTCAGAGCCCCCTCTTCAAGATCTGCACTTCTCCATCTTTCTTTCTCCCTCAGCCGCTTTGCTTCAATGATTCCTTCCTGCTGCTGAAACCGTCCCATCGCTCAGGTCTTCAGCTCCCGGTCTCTCAACATACACCCCAGACTGCGGTCGGGCAGGCAACCGGTGAACCTATCATACAGCCAATTCACCGCGGCGGCCGATAACGGACCGATTTTAAATTATCCTCGCAGCTTTGACGACGGCGGCAACAGAAGGAAGAGGGAGAAGAAGAAGGATAGAAAGAAGAGAAGGAGGAATACAGCATACTGGTGTACGATACGGGGGTGAAACGGGTGTATCAAAATTTACAAAATGTCATCTACACCAGCACCCGTACCGGTCTTGGACGCGGCCGAGTCGCAGTCACAGTCGCAGTCGAGAAATACCGCCAAAGCGCCGCCTACGACAAGCTCGAAACGGGATTACAAGGGATTTGTGGCTGGAGTGTTCTCGGGAATTGCTAAGCTGAGTGGTGAGTTACCTGCAGATTAGCACTTGGGAGTATAATTAATAATGGCTTATCTGGATGTTAGTTGGTCACCCGTATGTCTTCTCTTGTGCTCGTATTGCCGGTTATTCTTCGCTCCGCGTAATGGGGATGGAAACGAAAATATGCTAACGCCATCCTTAAAGATTCGACACGGTCAAAGTGCGATTACAAACGAGCAAAGACGGGCATTTCAAAGGTCCGCTGGACTGCGTGCTCCAGACAGTCAGGAAGGAGGGGGTTTCGGGTTTATACAAGGGGGCAACGCCGCCATTAGTTGGGTGGATGGTGATGGACTCAGTGTGAGTTGCGCTGCGGTCTGGATTTGAGCTATGCGGAGATAGCCTGACAAGGACTGTGCAGAATGCTTGGATCCCTAACACTATATCGCCGTCTACTTCTTGAAAATGTCTTTTCAAGACCTTCAATACGTGCTATGACTCCGTTTGCGAAAACCCAGTCTGATCTTCATACGCTGCCGAGTTTCGGACACGGCATTGCCGGTATCATGGCCGGCACGACGGTCAGCTTTATAGCTGCCCCAGTTGAGCATGTCAAGGCACGGCTTCAAATCCAATACGCAGCTGATAAGTCGAAGCGGTTGTACAGCGGGCCAATAGACTGCACGCGCAGAATTGTACGAACCTTATCCTTTCCTTACCGACCATGTACTAATAGGTCCGCAGCTTCGCACCCACGGCATCAGCGGCCTCTACCGCGGCCTCTGTGCAACAATCCTCTTCCGTTCCTTTTTCTTCTTCTGGTGGGGCTCCTACGACGTTCTGACGCGTCTGATGAAAGAGCGAACTTCTCTTTCAGCACCAGCAATAAACTTCTGGGCGGGCGGCATCTCGGCCCAGATCTTCTGGATCACGTCGTATCCGTCGGACGTAGTGAAGCAGCGGCTGATGACGGATCCGATGGGCGGGACGCTGGGCGACGGGGAACGGAAGTTCCGGTGGTGGAAGGACGCGGCAAAGGCGGTATATCGGGAGAGAGGCTGGAAGGGCTACTGGAGGGGCTTCGTGCCTTGCTTCCTAAGAGCTTTCCCGGCGAATGCGATGGCGCTGGTTGCGTTCGAGGGGGTGATGAGGTGGCTTCCTTAAAAATAGCATTGGCCTCTGTGCGGAGGTATAAGGTACATACTACTTATGAACATCCATATATACAGGACATAGATTTTTTAAGGCGAACAGATACTGCAAAAAGTTTATGGCATCAGCCTTAAGAGGATCCTGAATGTCGTTGGATGTCATGGTAGCAATTTGCCGGTTGAAACGCTGCACTTCCGCTTTCGGCGACTTCTTGCGACTTACCGAGACGCCCACAAAACGATTAGCAGAGATACTGGAGCTGGGACAGAGGAGCTTTAATCCTAGCCTCGACTAGCCAAAACTGGCTATTCGACCTTTGCAGACGATCTAGGCTCTGCCAGGCGTGCTAATAAATCGGCGATCCCTAATGCGGGTAGTCAGTCGGTGATCGTCGTCATCACCAATTTCTCCAGCTCCAACAATCTTCTCTCAAGCTACAGCACCTCCACGCTTCTCTTCTTCATCAAGCTAAAGGTGTTTTCAATTACCCGATCCTGACATCGTGCCCTGGAGTGATGAGCTACTTAGCACACCGCCAATTCGTCAATTGACCACGTACGCCCGAAACGAACGCCCTAATACTCAAGTTACAGCCACCTCTCGAGAAGAACAGCTGGAGCCTAACCGGCCAGCATGGCCGTCGCGCGCAATATGCGGCGTACGAGTCCAATAACCATTGTTCTAGCCTCGCTAATGGCAATCGGCTTCCTTTGCTTCCTATTCTCCTCTCCATCTACGCCTCCAGCCTCGACCGCCGCGACGACGACGAATTCCCGACTCGAAGACACAGCAAAACACCCTCTCTCCCCTCCCACGAAACCCTTCATCCCGCAGCCAGTCCACGGTGACGGCCGGCACGTCCAGGCACCCCCCGTCGTGAAATATAACCTTAACGCCCTCTCAACCAGCAGCGACGCAATCGGCCACTCCGAGCGCATCCTCATCCTCACTCCCCTCGCCCGCTTCTATCAGGGATACTGGGACAACGTCGAGAAACTCAGCTACCCACACGAGCTCATCAGCCTGGGCTTCATAATCCCACACACAAAATATGGCGACGCCGCACTCTCATCCCTCGAAAAAGCGATTGCGAAGACCCAGACAGGCCCTGAAGAGAACCGATTCGCATCTATCACGATCCTGCGGCAGGATTTCGATCCGCCACTGATAACCCAGAACGAGAAGGAGCGCCATAAACTCGAAAACCAGAAAGCCCGTCGTGAATCCATGTCCCGCGCCCGCAATAGCCTCCTCTTCACAACACTGGGTCCTGCCACGTCCTGGGTCCTCTGGCTAGACTCGGACATCGTCGAAACCCCAGCAACCCTAATTCAAGACCTCACCTCACACAACCGTCCCGTTATCGTCCCAAATTGCTTCCAGCGATACTATAATACCGACACAAAAACGTACGACGTCCGCCCCTACGACTTCAACTCCTGGATCGATTCCTCCACTGCACAGGCGCTGGGTGATACGCTAAAGCCTGATGAAATCCTGCTAGAAGGATACGCGGAGCTACCGACATACCGAACCCTCATGGCCTACCAAGCAGATACTCAGAATCCGCGCCCGAAGCGTGTTATTGATCTCGATGGCGTGGGTGGCACGGCGCTGATGGTTAAGGCGGAAGTGCATCGTGATGGGGCGATGTTCCCTGCGTTCCCGTTTTATCATCTCGTTGAGACAGAGGGGTTTGCAAAGATGGCGAAACGGTTGGGGTATAGTGTGCATGGACTGCCGGATTATTTTGTACGTTCCCTTCACTTCGTCATTCTTTTTCCATTACTCCTGCCTGAGTGGGTTTTAGATTGAATGATAAATGATGCTAACAGTTGTTATACAGGTATACCATTATAACGAGTGATGTTTTGTCTTACTCTCTTTCTGTCTTTCTGGGCCTACGGCGATTTTTATTGTTTGGCAATGTCTTGCATCGTACATTGTGTTTATACTTATAGAACCGGCTGGGACGGATAGGTTAGGCTGGGTTAGGTTAGGTTGCATCATGCATTCGCACCCAATGTGCAAGTTCTCTTTTCCTTCAATACTTCTTTCGTTATTCTGGTTGATACGGTAAAGACATAGGCCATCAGTACAACTATAGCATGACTAGCCTATGGTTGGTGGTGTAGCATCATTAACTTGACATTACTCTTCTATATTCTCTCCAGTAGTATAGCCTTGGTCCCAGAGGGCCGGCACTCTTCTTAGGATAAGTGTACTAAGATATGGTTGACGGAGAAGTCTAGACCTGAAATGTCAAGGGGTCATGGAAGGGTCGAAGTATTTCTGACAAGACCTGGGCTAGGACAAAAAGGTGCCCAAGCTGCTAGTTTGTCCCAACAGAAGCTGACGACGGTCTTGTGGCCATATTCATCGACGTTAAAGAAATCATTGACCTGTTTGGTGCAGGCCTAGCTTAATCCCAAGAGATTCTACAGCTGGGTCAGCACGGCACAAAACGCATATATGGGGGAACTAACGCAAGCATAATCCCAGCCCCAACTGCAACAGCCACGAACTGAACAATTGTTTTCTTGATCTCAACGCTTTTGTTCTTCCCCGTCTCCAACAGCTCAGGAATAACCGAGACTGTACCGACGTACAGAAACGTCCCCGCCGTGAAAGGGAGGAGCATATCGCCCCATGTAAGACTTGTTCCGAGCAGGCCAGACACGGCCGAAGAGGCAAGACTGTCTGCGGTGGAGGAACCGGAGCCGCCGAGCTCCTGCACGGCAATGCCGATTAGTGTGCCTAGGAATGCTCCAATCGCTGTTACGAACTGCGCGCCCATGGCCTTGCGCTTGGAGAAGCCGGATTGGATGAGGAGAGCAAAGTCGCCGACTTCATGGGGGATTTCATGGAAGAAGACGGCTACGGTCGTTGTTGCGCCGATAGTGGGGGACGCGTAGAAAGAGGAGGACATGGCGAGGCCGTCGGTGATGTTGTGCGTGAAGTCGGCGATGAGGTTGAGGTAGCCGCCGAGTTTGACGCTGGGGTTGATCTCATTTTTGCCGCTGTCAGTAACAGGGGTGTCTTGATTCGACCCGGCCGTCCTGCGCTGCTTGAGCTCAGTGTTGGAAGAGGTTGTGCTGGCGCCAGTGGCTACAGCAGTCTCAGGCGCGGAATGGGAGTGTGAGTGTGAGTGATCATGGCCCTCCCCCCCTGTTGCGATGCGGAGTGTTTTATCCATTGCGACAAATGTAAAGAAGCCAACCATGATGCCGAGGCCCAGCAGGAGGTTGCGGTTTGGCTCGACCATGACGAAGCGGACGTGGTCTGGGGAGTCTTCTCCGAGGAAGATTTCCGGGAGAAGATGGAATAGCGTGTCACCGAGGAGGCCTCCGACGGCGAAGGCGACCATGACGGACAATGACGAAGGGTCAATATTAGGAGGGCATAGGGCTAGGAGGAAGTCTAGCCGCGGGAGTGTTAAAAGCGCGTGACTGTATATGGACTACGGACAAAACATACTCGGTGGTCCGGAGATATATACTGTAGCAAGAAGGGCATTGACCGCAGGGCTGCCGGGGAAAAGGACTGAGAAGATCTTGGACGTCAAGCTTGTTGTTGGTGGGCTTGTAGCGCGCTTGTGTTCATTTAGGGACTCCACCAAGGGACAACTCTGATCAAGATTAGCCTGGGAAACAGCTGACGTACAAGACAGCAAAGGCACAACTGCATGCGCATTGACATATTCGAGCTTTCTAAGAACGCACCTGCAATTCCTCCTCGATCTGGCTGACAGACAGCTCACCAACCGCGAAGGTCTCGCGAGCCGCAGCTAAAGCAGAGAAGAAAGCAATTCCAACAGCCAGCGCAAGCCCAATTTTGCGAGCAGGCGAATTATTGAATGACAACATCCTGGAGCTCAATCTAGAAGAACTGGACCAAAACACGAAGCTGCTTCAAGGATAATTTCCAGTTTCCCAGAGTTGTCTTAAGAGGGAGGTCGGGAAGTAAATGGCCGATGTCACTTATCAACTATCAGGGTCTAGTCAAACTTGCCAAGACCGGTGCAAACACCGTCAAGCACTTTTTCGGCGATAAGATTAACGATTTTTATCCTGAGCTTTTGCTTCAAGTCCACCTTCACAGCTTATACACGGCCACGCACCTACACATTCAGGATGGGTAATATTCGTCAGGCAAAGAAGAACCGCTCCTCGGCGCCCAAGCAAAGGATGAAGCGCAAGGGCGTGCTTAAAAGCGGAAAGAAGAAGATCAATGTGCTGGGTAACGCAATCATTGCGGAAAACTGGTATGCTCGCTACCACTCACAAGCTTGAAAGAGCGAAAGGCTAATCCTACTCTGAATTCAGGGACCGCAAGGCAACACTTACACAAAACTACCGCCGGCTGGGCCTTATGCATCGTCTAAACGCACCATCAGGAGGATCCGAGAAGCGCAAAACCGAGAATGGCCTGGAGGAAGTCGCTAGCTCGCTACACATCAAGGGTAGTGTCGATGCAATGAAGGACTCTGCTATCAGCGAAACGTTGGTCGAGCGGGATCCTGAGACCGGCAAGATCATTCGCGTCATCCGAAAAGAAGACGAACAGGTTGAGATCGCGGGGCGCAAAGTCCGTAGCTCAAACCCGCTCAATGACCCGCTAAACGACCTATCTGATAATGAACCCGGAACCAAATCGCAAGTGAAGAAAGCTGAAAACCAGATCGTTCAACAACTTGAGATCCAGGCCGATAATGTAGCACCCAAGAAGCCCCGGCATCAGAGCAAGCGGGAGGAGGAATGGATCGCCAGGCTAATTGAGAAACACGGTGACAACTATGCGGCTATGGCGAGGGACATGAAGTTAAATCCGATGCAGCAGACTGAGGGTGACTTGCGACGGAGGATCAACAAGTGGAAGGCGAGCCAAGCCTGAGTTGTTTTTGGTTGAGAATTGAAGCGCATGTGCGGCGAATATGGCGTTAGGTTGATTTCGGCAAAAGTGTCTTCTTGCGGGATTCTCAAGTCGGTTATGTGTTGATGTTCGTCCTGTTTATCTCCCTAGACATGCATATAGTGTCTGTATAGATATACACTGCAATACCCTCCGAATATGAAGTGTGCTTCCTAAATTTTGGCCCTTCGGGCATACTGTGCTCAATGATTATATTGACCAAAGCTTGTTTGGACTCAACCATAAGCAAATGCACTCATTTCCTTTGCGGGAAGCGCTGTGAACAAACAAGTTAACCAGCTCGTCTTCTCATCTTCTCTCTTTCATCCTTTTCATCAACGTCTCTTCTCCCAGTCAATACACCCAGACGAACACGAAGACCGGTACAATGAGCTCCATCCTTATAGCGCTCACCTTCATTCTCACCCTCGTCATTCTCCAATCCGCCCTCATCCAGGCCCAAATCAGATAGTACGTTTCGCCTCTCGCACTCCCTCTCTTCTGTATAGCAATAACGTCTGGACTAATTGAAAGCCTCAGTGACTCCAAAACAAACCACCTCATCTGCCCTGCTCCAAACGAGCAGTACTGCGCCGCAGCGTCCTTACAGAGCTCGTCCATCATCTCCTGTACGCAACAGGGGACAGCTGAAATCCGGTCTTGTGAAATTGAGTATGGCCCTTCTCTCTTCCTACCTCACTGATCTGTGCTACGTTGGTGATAGAACTAGTGAAGCTAATGCGGTAGTCTTCAATAGGCTGTCATCCATTCTTCCAGTCGGGTACGAACGAGCTGCTGTTTGTGAGCCACGCCTAACTTGCTGCTATCAATATGTTCTCAGTCTAACGAGCATTGTTGTAATATAGGCTATGAATCATCCTCGCAATCTGGTGACGCTGTTTGCGCTTTCAATGGGACAGGATATACGCTCGAAGGTCTGGAAATGAATGTCCCAGAGACAGTTCTGTGTGGTGATATTCTCCCGTTTTCATCTATCCCTCCATTCGCCGAGAACCACAGCGAGAGAGAAGGAGAAGAAGAGAAAGTGGGTACCACAAGAATCGAACACTCTTACGGTTCTCAGTCAGCAGTCTCTACATTGCGTGAAAATGAAATCCTTGGGCAGTATTCGTCTTACTTCCCGGATCAGGGTACATCCAAGACCCTTCTCCTCCCCAAAGGAATTTCTTCTATATTGCTTCGGACCAGTGCAGATGAGGGACCCAGTTCTACCTGCTCAAATCCTTGGACTAGACACGAAACCAGAAAATCGGATATACTAACGTTGAATATCATCCTTGTGATTCCCACCACGCGTACTAGTTCAATTGAAACGCAGTCGGAGCCATATATCTCAACAACGGCTTCCATACTTGTGTTAACCACCGCGTCCACTAAGACAAGCACGACCTTGCCATCATCCTGTACTACGGCTAACAGTGACGGTATGGCGGGTCAGGATACGCCAACGTCTCTCAATACGGTGGACACTTTGACACCCTGGGCGGTTCCTGTAATGGGCTGTGAGGTAGCGTCTAGGGTACATGAGACTAGTCTACCAAATAGTGGAAACAACTCGCGGCAGGGGGCAGTGGTATTTACCGCAAGCGCTGCTTCGGTGCTGACGCTCTGGATTGGTGCAGGGACGTTGTTTAGCTGATTTCAAGCAGTTTAGTTCAAGCTGTATAGGACTGTCCTGAGATGACCTTAATTTTGCTTCTGGCTTCTGCATGCTGCTTGTTGACTTACGAGACGAGTCCAAGGTCATACAATACTGTATGTGTGAGTGTTTAATTCTTCGACTGTAAAAATTCAATTCTTTTCGTTGCCTAGGTAGCGCTTCTGCTCTTACACATTCGTTCGCCTGTCTAACCCGAAGCAGCTACTTCTTGCCATCAAGAGAGCTATATCCTACTCTACTTGGATTATCAAAACCTACATTTCCCTCACAAACCCGCATCTCTTGACAGCACCCCCCTCCAATTCAACAAAATAATCTGCATTTTTGATCGCCTCCAGCCTGTGTGCAATCGTCACAACTGTCGACTCCCTCATCTCCTCCCTAAGTACCTGCTGAATCTCCAGCGAGCTCTCATGATCGATCGATGCCGTCGCCTCATCCAAAATAACAATCGGGCTGCGGCGCAACACGGCCCTAGCAATGCCAATAAGTTGGCGCTCGCCCTGGCTGAGATTGCGGCCGCCGGCATCGACGTTTGTGCTTAGTGTCCAGTTGCGCTTGCTGCCGCCGTTGTTGCCATTACTGTTACCATTGCAGATGCGGTTCAGGACGGCTTCGCATTCGCTGTCTGTGTACTCAAAAACAGGGTCAAGGTTTTTGCGGATGCTGCCGGCGAAGAGGACGGGGTCTTGGGCGACAAAAGTGATGCGAGAGCGAAGGGCCTGTTTGTCGACCTGGGAGATATCGATGCCGTCAATGAGGATCTTTCCGGGGCCTGAGCCTGAGTTTGAGTCTGGAGATGGGGTCGGGGTAACCACTGCAAGCAGGGAGATTGCGAGCGTTGACTTCCCACTTCCAGTTCGGCCGATAAGGGCCGTTGTTGAGCCGCCAGGGATCCGGAGGTTGATGTTTTGCAGTGATGGGTCTAGATGCGGCGCGTAACGGATTTCTACGTTTTCGAAGACGATGTCCGCGCCAAATCTCGGCCAGGACGCCGGAGGCGTAATTGTTCCTGGTGGTTCTTGCTCAACATGAAGGAGCTCGTCGACGCGTTCGACTGATACAAAGTCCATCTGCAGCTGCCCATACTGTCTGCAAAGGATGTTGGTGGAGAGTATAAGGCTGTTTGCTGCGATGAGGACGAACGCTGCGAGACCCGGGGTAACATCGGTGTAGAGCGCTAGAGCTGTAAGGGCAAAAGTGGAGAGGGCGGAAAGGCTTTGAAAGCGGTAGGAGAGCCAGCTCTGGAGGGACCAGTAGAAGTGGTCCATGCCTTGGAACTTGTCGACAACAGTTATTACCCTGTCCTGGAAACGCGGCTCGGCATGAAAAGCGCGAACTGTGGTTAGGCCGTGGAGGAGCTCGCCAAAGTTGGATATCAGAGGGCTCAGAGAAACCATTTCTAACCTTCGGAGACTTTGTGAAGTTGGGAGAAACTGCAGGAATGTGTATACGAACGTGGCAGTGAATAAGACTGTGAAGGCGAGAAATATTGGCGTGACGGAGGCGATGACGAGCACGGAGGATATCCAGGTGATTATCTGAAAAGCAATGAGCTGGAACTGCTGGCTAATATCACCATCAACCACACCGATGTCTGATGTCAGTCTGTTCATCAACCGCCCGACAGGAGTCACATCGAAGTATCGGAAGGTTGCATGGCTGACGCCCTGCATAACTTCCTGGAAGAGCTTCTGACCGGCGCAGTAAACGATGATTAGCATGAAGAGCCGAGCAATAAGCATCACAACAGCCGTGAATGTCGTAACTTCGAAAAAGACCAGCAACCACGGCCGCACGTCCTCAATCGGCGCAGGTAGCTTGTCAAGCGGGTTTGGTGGTATCCACCTCAGTGGCCTTGGTATAGCTGAAAATGTTGTCCACTGTCCAGAGGCAGTTTCCCAGGTAGGCTGTCCAAATACGTTGGTGACTTCGTTGTATGCCTCTCCCCATTCCTTGAGAAACCAGGACTGCGCGATTGCCGCCAGACGATATATCGAAATCATAATGACTAAAGCCAACCACCACCTATACTTTCCAGCTTTAATGTAATTCCAGTAGACTGCCGCTTTGACGCCCCATTCAGCGCGGTGTTCTTCCTCAATGAACTTGGACGGAACAGCCGCGGAGTGGTCTTCAAGCTCCGCCTCATCCACTGTATCGGGATCATTCGAGGCCTTCTGACTGCCACTTATTTCGTCTACACCATCGTCCAGAGACTCAGCAGACTCCACTATCGCCCGGCCATCCTCAATGCGCACAATCTGGTTAGCAAGATGACGAACAAGGTGGATGCGGTGCGTGACTAGAACAACTACACGACCATCCATTAGACGGCCTGTTAGACACTTGCGAACAACTGTCTCGGCCGTATTATGGTCCAGTGCTGACAAAGGATCATCAAGCAGCAATATCCTAGCCGTGCTGTAAACAGCCCTGGCGAGGGCAACGCGTGCCTTCTGTCCTCCAGAAAGCCCTATTCCATTCTCGCCCACAAATGACAGGTCGCCGTGCTTGAAATTCGACAGATCAGGAAGTAGTGCGCAAGCGTCTAACACTCGCTTGTATCGCTGCTCATCGTATGGAGAGGAGAACAGAATGTTATCCCGGATACTCATACTCTGCAGCCACGGTGTCTGCGCACAGTATCCCATCATTTCACTGGATATATAGGAAGTTCCTTTTGTTCTGTCCAGCTCGCCCAAGAGCCCTTGGAGGAGAGCTGTCTTCCCAGATCCAACCTTACCGTAGACAACAGTGAGTCCCGGAGAGATGCTCAGGTCGATATCAGATAGGACAGGCGAGGTTTTTCCCGGCCAAGCAAAAGAGCAAGACTGCAGCCGTAGTGGAGCAGAGTCTTGAAACGATGTGACAGCCCTGCTCTCCTTATCAGGCTCAGTCATAAAGTCTTCGATCCGTTCCATAGCAATAGATGCATTGATCATCACGGTGATCAAGTTAGGTATCTCGCTGAGCCGAGCCTCCAGCATAGTAAAGAGTTGTAGTGCGGGAAATATAACGTCAATGCTAAGTGGATGGCCGGCCAGCAGCGTATAGGCATAAAGAGCCACGACGGGAAAGAGGCCGCTAGCAAAGGTACTGACAAAGGTAATAGCAAGACCCCATAGCCTTGTTATGACACGAAGTCTTAGCTCGGCATTTCGAGCCTCCATGACTTGCTGAAGCCAGTGGTTTTGCCAACCATACCAACGGAGATGGCGGAGTGCTTCCACAAACTGAGACGAGACTTGAAGCCTCACATCCGTTGCAATCCTTCGCACTCTCTCCCAGCGTAGAAGCATGCGAGTGATTAGTGCATTTATCGACTGTGCCACTAATATCACCAAGATACCAAGAAAGCAGGACGGTCCAAGCACTCTCCAGACAAGAACAACTGCTATCACCAAACCCAGCGGTTGATTTATCAATGTGTCGATCTCCCAGAACCGCTGAGCCACCTCGTATACATCACCACGAAGGAGATTGAAGATTTTCCCCATCGAAACTGGAGCTTTGGACTTTTCTTTACGAGGAGCCCGCCACGAGGTCAACAATCTCCAGATCCAAGATAATTTCGATGAAGAACAAGCTTGCCCTTCGTGTTGCTGCTCTTCTTCTGCAGGCTTATCACCAGGGGCTTGGTCGAATACGTTCTTCCTCACCAAAGCTTTCTCGTACACCATCATCATCATTTCACCCCGACTACGTTCGTAGCATCTTCTTCCGTACCACAGATTCAACACTCGCGACTGCGCAGCTAATAACCTGAGCACAAGTGATAACAGCGCATAAACAAGCGCAACGCGATTAGAGCGATTCTCCGCCTCCATTGCCCGTAAGAGTTGTTGGAAGAGCAGGGGTGTCGAGAATTCTGTGCTAGGTTAACGACCGCTTCGTCCACATAGGTAGGGTGTCAGACCACATATCATTTGCACGATTGCTATTGTGCTAATAATAAATATATCGATGCCATTGGCCTGAAGTAGGCGGCTAAGGACACTTCCTTGGAGCTGCCGAAACTTCTCGTGCAGCCTCTTGTGCTGAAACTCAAACCCGAGATACCAGACATCATCCTCGTCTAGCCGCCGCTTTTTACCTATGGCCATCAACGGGGCCATCCAGGACACACTGAAGAATTGCCAGAGCCGCAAATTGTCCTCTGGGCTTCGGAAATTACTGGACGGCTTCTGGCCCACGGCACTGATATTAATGCAGGGAAGCGAAGCCGGGCGAAGGGGCATTGCAAGCGTAACAGCGCAACCCAGTAAAGCGGCCGCTGCGGCCAGCTGAAAACCAAGCACGTTGGATACTGCGTAAGCATCGCGGTTTACAATAAAAGCACATTCTATGATCCCTGTAGTTAGGAAGTATGGGAAAAGTACTTTGGGACATGTCCTCGGGCGCTCGATAACCGTCAGTAGTACAGCTCCAGACTGTATGAACAATATCAGCCGTCGTTCGCTTGACGAGCATTCTACTTACCCAAGAAAGAAGAAGAATGCAACTAGCAAGATCCGGATCATTAAGCACGAGTTTAATGACTTGCGCAGCGGCACCAATGGATGAAACCACCAAGAGAGATATGACCCAGCCCAGGCGATGCTTTGCATGCTCAAAAGGCAGGTCTGCACCTGGGGGAAGTTCTTGAACAAAAGGCTTAGCCCATTTTGGCCGGCGGACAAAAGGCAATTTCTGGAGTACATGGCTTAGCCAAGCGCATAGAATGATAGCCGCCGGAACAAGGCAAAAATATGTGACTGCACATGGCGATAGTCGAGCATTGGGCGAGTCCTATCAGCACGAATTAGTGGTGAATAGGCAGATAAACAAGGGTGTAACTTACCCAAATGACTCGACACGCGCCCAGTCTGCCATACTCCATCCCGAATGGCACTGACTGGATAATCAAGGATAAGAATAAGCTACCATTTGAATGGATGATTGTTTGAGAGGGGAGGTTGGACAACCTCCAACGATCGGCCATACCGATTGGCGGAGGAATTCATGCCTGAGGCCCTCATTAGCTTCACCTCGCCCTAAACATAGTGGATGAGGGCGGAGAGACACTAGAAGCATTCATCTACAAGCCTACATGGTCGATATTATGCTTTATAACGCTGCTGGTTATGATTTTGGGCTCACAGGATGGAGCCATCAGCAAGATATTTGGCAGTTTAGGTAGGAAACTTCGGGACTAATTCTTATATATAGTTTCTAGCCCCATCTAAGTACTTAGGCCATAGCTTTGATTAGCCTTCTGTACTATTATCATAGCGACATGATGAGTTTTAGCGTAAAAAATTACTTCTGAGGTTCTTTCTGATGGCTGAAGCTCAGAAATCAAGATACGTTGGAGAAACAAATAGTCACCAGAGTGTAATCCGCATACCAACATCAGTGGTTCGAAGGTTTCTTTAAAGCGGAAAAAAAGGAATAAGAAGTCATGCCGCACTTCCAGACAGCACAGATTTTACATTATGATACAGTATGCAAAGGGCACGCTGTCGAGGTTTCCGCGTTGACGTTATCAGAACCAACACTGAAAGGTCGTTGCTTCCAGACGAAGCTCCAGGAAGTTCTCTTAGTGGAACATTCAACGTATCATCTAGAACCATATCCGGACCGCATTGCCGGGAATTTACGTGTCCAATTCGCAAATTGATTGTACTTTTGTCGACAGGGTAGTAAGTGCCTGAGCCACGGATCGAGCATTAACAATTGCGGACCTCTATCAGATATGGACAGGGGTCTCGAAGTCGTAAACCAGTGAGTAATGGACGAATTTACCCAGACGTCTTGTTTCGGTTGTTTAGATTCTGAATAACAATATAATGAAATTCTCCTGCTTCGGTGCAGCTGCATGTTTGAGCTGCTATCAGCGAGATATAAGAATAGTTCCTCTTTGTATATCCATAATCACGCACTGTTGCCACGGGTCTTGGCCTTCTCCTTCTCCGCTGGCATACTGACACGTTGGACGATTCGCACCCAGCGTCTTCGCCTCCACTCACCCATGACATTGGACCCAGGACTCCCCTTCTCCTCGTAGTCCTGAGTAGCCCTCTCCTTGCCCTTCTTCTTTCCTTTCTGTTTCTCACCGACCTGACCAAAGCTTCCATATCCAAGGGCAGACGCTACATCATCGTCGCCCCTAGGGGATGATGCAGATGGAAGGTCCCAAACCCAGCCACCAATCTCATCAGAGCTGGCACCACCTTCGGAAGGACTACCTGGCACTTCAAAACCAACACCTGTGATCATGCGCTCAACAACCCATTCCCGGCAGTCGAGATCTAGGTCCCATTTCTTGCTTTTCCACGCCCAGCCGGCTGGGGGTTGGACGTCTTCGAAGAATCGGCACCCCTTGGGTCGATCGCCTGCGATGCGAGAGGGGGATAAGGGATCGTACGGTACCGGACTGAAAAGGAACGTTTCCCAGTCCTGCTCGGCATAAGGGGCTAGTGAACGGTATTGGATCTCGAAAATCTCCACTTCACGTTCCTCGGGGTATGAGTCCAGTGATATGTCATCTAACAGCTTCATGAAGGGCATATGTGGGGCTGGTGCTTTGGCAGAGGGTACTTGGGTCAACTCTTCGCTGCCAAGTTCAGCGGTGAGACCCTGAAGAAATTCTTGAATGTTAGGATGCTTCGACAAGAGTGCGGCATTGCCGCCAACAAGCATGATGTATCTCCAGGGAATAAGGTGTGCAGTCAGAAACAGTACCGCCGTTAGGGCTGTGCACGAGAGAAAAACAGCAGAAGACAGTTTTTCATTGGAGAAGTTTGTCATTGGAGCAAGAGCGGAAACTGCCGAGTCGTGCAGATCAGAAAAGTCGGCCATGCAATTCTGCAGGTCCCGCATGTTGCGAAAGAAGTCTTTGGACGTCTCTGGAGCAGGCTTGATTGTCTTTGGCGGAGCCAGCGCAGGGCCCTGATACGAGTAGTATGGAGTGATACTGGATGTTGACGTTGAGGGCGGCGGAGGATGGCGCGCCAGGAACGTAGGAACCATGACGAATAGAAGTATCGTCGCCAAGGGAAGTACGACCAGTAGATGGGGATCCAGACATATAAAAGAGTAGACGAATAGGAAAGAGAAAGTATGGGACGGTTGCTTCCAGGAAAATAGGCGCTCAACCTGCTCCTGAAAGTGGAAAACAATACCGATCCTGCGAGAGATTCAGCGACGGCCATTTGTTGCCTCTCATGCTTTATATTTACCTAGCATTGAATCGTCGAAAGTTGTTTCCCATTACAGGAAGACTGAAAGCCGGTCGCTGAGCGTCTGGAGGGACGGGCTTTGCGCCCACCGAGACCGATTCATCGTGCACATCTTCAACGGGGACGACCTGTTCTAGGATTCTAAGGCCAAGTTAGCAAGAAGCGATATCCATATTCAAGGAGAGTTTTTGGAGATTTTCGAAGGAACGTACTTTGTGAGAAGCCTATCTTGCATGGAGCGACGGATGCTCGATACCGATCTCCCATGACTCCTGGAGTTCGGATCGTCTGTTACGCTTTGTCGACCTCGTAAAGGCGGGGTGGGATCATCGCGGTCCGCGAAAGCACCGGGGGTGTATTCCTGCATGATAGCTTGAGCAAGATGCTGCCGCAGAAGCAAGACGGTGCCGCATCTCTGACGGGTGAGGTACTGGAGGGAATGACGTTGGAGGGACTCGGTCAATGAAATGAGAGCACATGCTCTTGACAGGCACAGAAGCCGAGAAGGTTGGGGTAGGTAGGGCGCCAAGACAAAGTAAACCTACCTTATCAACTCGATACTAGGCACCGCAGTTCTGCTAGAAGCATAAAATGCATCTTGTCAGTTGTAATAGAGATGATAGCCATCCTAATCATCAATTCTAATTCGGCCCTATACTGCGTTATACTGCGTCTGTCCTGACAAAAAGAGTTCACGACCGAATGCGGCCATGCTTGCTCTGCAGCGATCGGCGGTTAATTTCGAGAGTTTGTGCTGTTTGCAGGCAGAATTGGGACCCAGCACAAAAAAAGGAGCAGGGGGCACTAGTTTCGTCTCGTGGTGGTTCAAGAGATTATTATTATTATTGTTATGGTCGGCTTGCTGGTTTAGACTACTGTGGTCCTTTCTCTCGGACTCACTTTCTCTTGTCTGCTTTCAGGACAGCCCCGAAAATACCTAGCCCGTTCAACGTATTTGTTTTCGCCCATTCACTACGCTGTTGTTCCTTCCTCCGGTGCTATACGAAGTTTACGCTCGCTGTACCCTGACCAACGCCAAGTCCAGCAGAACTGCTCCCCGACCAAACTTCTTTGTCGACTGCTCGCTACAGTCAATATAACCCCAACCTGCTTGGAGAACCGGTCAACGGTTTGATTCATCTACATATTCTGAATCGTGTCTACGCCTCTCAGAAATCCTGGAACAGAGCCTGCTGTTCTCGATCCCCGCAATGGACCGTTAACGACCTTTGATGGTCGCGCGACGCTGCTGGTCAAGGCTTTCTCTCGTTAGGCATTGATGCAATTTCGCTTCTGAATGTTCTTGCGATTGGGCGCTCACACCGAATTTTTCCCGCTTTCCGCCATAAATCTCTCCCCCTGGGCGTATCCCCCGCGTCCAGAGCTTCCCCGACCGAAGTGTGACCATGCCGGAAAAGCTGTCGGACCAGCACACTGCAGGAAAGGGGCAGTTGCGTCAAGTGCAGTCCAGACCGTCTAGTCCGCTGGGAAATGAGAACGCCGCTTTGACCGGTAAGGGATCTCGAGCATGTCCGTGGGAGTTCTGAGGCTCCGAATCGCTAACAAGACCTTCTGTTGATTGTAGATCCTACTACTCCTAGCCGCAGACGATTACAAAAGCACTCTTCGACGACCTTCCTAACCGATGCCTCCTCTAATAATTCTGCTGGATCGAGACTGAGTAATCTGAGCAAGCGGAGGCTCTCTATCCGCGATCAGAGGGTGCCCCAAGGCCCGCGGCCACAAGAGCAACCACGCAGGTTTGTTCCCTCAGTTGCTCGTTCTCGCTTCTTATCGCTGGCCATTGTCCGTTACTCATCCCATATAACTGACGTACGATTGTATCACAGTTCGGGCGCGGTTCACCACTCTGGCAACTCCTCCGTTGACTCAACGACCGGATCTCTAAAGAACAGCAATTCGCGTGTTAGCCTGCGGTCCACAAGCATGAGTAATTTCGCTAACCAGAATACTACCGAGAATATGGAATTCCTAGCACCCGTTAACTTTGACGACTTTCATAATAGCATAATGGCAGAACCGACTTTGAACCATTTCCCTATGCCTACGACCGGAGGAACTGGAAAGGACCGACAATCGACTTCTTTCCATCCCACCAATCCATGGGCAAAAACTAATATCGATAATAATGCGTCTGGACCAGCTAAAGGCTACCAGTCACGGAGAAAGAGCTTGATAGGGCAGAATATTTCCTCGGACTCGTCTTCCCGCCCGCAGGCATCAGCTGCAGCCGGTCGAAGTCGTCGCCAGAGCCTTGTCCAAAACCAGGCGCCTGATAATCCTACGCCGCGGGCACCGCGCAAATCTATCGGGCCCGGTTCTCTACCTACAGCTTCCTCTGCGAGGCGCCAGAGTCTATCAGCCAGGAAAGCCAGTGCTGACACAACCCGGCCAGATCAAACAAACTATCTCCGCCCGAGAAGCCAGCATCATGAAATGAATGGGATCAATGGACCGCGACTTCCATCAAATGCTCGCAGTGCGAAGGCCAAGTCCTTTCAACCTCCCTCAAGCGAAATTGGCGACAATTTCTTAACGACTACCGGTCTGGGGGACCACTCTCGTTCATCATCGACCAATGCTGTTCGAACGCCAATGAAGAGCACAGCTGGGAGAGTTCCAACGCCAACGTCATCCGCAAAGCGAGTATCTGTAATGCCTCTCCATGCGACAGGCCTCGGTGCTCGTACAATTAGTCCAACTGATGCCCGACGGCTGAAGCGCCTCTCAACGGCACCTCAAGCTCACCCACTGCCGTATACACCGCCAAGCCAAACTGAACCTCTGCCGCATCGTCCTCGCTCCTCAACCTACTCCCCTTCATACATTCCCCGCAAGAGTGCCACCCCCTCTTCCAATCGCACTACCCCGGATCCGAATAGAAAATCTTACAGTTCAGGCTTGTCTCTGTCGTCAAACCCCAGTTATAACTCTGCGCGGAACTCGGGCGGCTCACTGCAAACAAGATTGTCTCAGAATCTCTCATCGTCTCGGCTTCCGACCCCAAAGCCTCGTGTGGAGCATTCCCTGAACAATACTGAAGAGGTCCCGCCAGTTCCTGCTATTCCCAAAGCCTATGAATCTCCGAAGGGTGAATTGGAACAGCCACAATTATCGGCACCCCGCAAGTCTAGTTTACCTCTGGAAATTGAGCTCTTGAAATCCGCCCATATCTCCGAGCCAAACTCAACTAGCGGCCAGCGGAACTCTGAGGTCTTAGATGAACGCGGAATGAAAACTCCGGAAGCCAAACCGCAAACCAGTGTTGCGTTTGGTAAGAAGAACATGAAGCTGCCACCGTTGAACCTACTTCCCTTGGGAACACCAATGACTTCCAAAATCGAGGCATTGGTTGACAAAGACGATCAGACGAACCCATCAACTCCCTCCGCACAACCCGTATCCAAAACACCGAGCACTCCTTTAACCGCCTCAAAAGCAAACTACTTTTCTTTTCGCGATGATGAAGATGCAGATCCCCTTCCCCAAGCAAGGAGCAGTACGTCACATTTTGCACTAAGTACATCGTCTAGCATCGCCTTAAGAGCTGCTAGCAGTTCTAGTGCACTTGCTTCCCATGACGGTCATACGCCTGGTGGAGCTAGAACTGTCTCTCCGTACGTTTCTTATGCACTGCCGAAGAGCAATAGCGAGTATAATCATCTCCGTCAGAAACCGAGCGCAGATTACTCTTCCAGAATATCTCAGTCGTACAAATTGACTGGTCCTCGTCCTCAGACCCGATCCTCCGGACTTTCGAACTCGGAGACCGTTTCTATCCCTTCCGATCCTGATAGCAATGGACTGCCCACCACTTCTTTGCGCAACAAAATCACTTTGTCGCGCAAGCGTAGCAATTCCAAACCTCAGCAAGCGCTCAATGCAAATACAGACCCCAAGAAGTCTGACTTGATGCCTCCCCCTAAGCTCCCGGCTTCCGCCACCTGGAACAACCTTTCGACAAGAAAGGATTCGAGCCCGACACTAAAGTCATCCTACCTCAAGTCTAGGAGGCAATCTTCTTTAACTAACGTGGCAAACCCAGCGCTCAGAAAACCGAGTTTCAGCAGCGACCAGAGCCTGTCACTATCACCTACTGTCTCTCGGGAGTCTCATGAAAGCGATAACTCCCAACATCGGTCTGCATCTACAATTATTTCACCGGTGCACAAGATAATCAGTTCAGCGAAGTCAAATATGGCAGCCACTTCGCAGTCTGAGAATCGACTAGAGACAGAGATTGCGATTGCGGACGAGGAAATGCGAAGATTAGGCACCAAACGGAAGGATTTCGAGAAAGCTGCAAGGGAGTTGGATGACTTGCGGAACCGAGCCGGACCTAAGGATCATGTCAATCCGGCTCAGGCTTTGAGGGTAGCCCATCTCAACATCTTTGAGCGTGGGGAAATTATTGACTTCAAAGACATTTACTTCTGCGGTACCCAGGATGCGAAGAAACACGTCGGGGATTTGAACCAACAATCCACGAACTTTGGCTACGATGATGATCGCGGGGACTACAACATTGTTCTCGGTGACCATTTGGCTTACCGCTATGAAGTGGTTGATGTTTTGGGTAAAGGTAGCTTTGGTCAAGTTGTCCGGTGTATCGACCACAAAACGGGCAACCTGGTTGCAGTGAAGATTATCCGCAACAAGAAAAGATTTCACCAACAAGCTCTAATTGAGGTTAATCTTCTTCAAAAGCTCAAAGAGTGGGATCCGCATCGCCGTCATAACGTGGTCAACTTCACGCAGAGTTTCTACTTTCGGGGACATCTGTGCATCTCAACTGAGCTTCTGGGTATCAACCTGTACGAGTTCATCAAGGCGCACGATTTCAGAGGGTTTAGTATCAAGCTAATCCGTCGATTCACGAGGCAAATACTCAACACCCTCACGCTTTTGCAGGCGAAGAAGGTCATTCATTGTGACCTTAAACCTGAGAACATTCTCCTTGTTCATCCTCTCAGTTCGGAAATCCGGGTCATCGATTTTGGGTCCAGCTGTTTCGAAAATGAAAAGGTGTACACATACATCCAGAGTCGCTTCTACCGGTCCCCTGAGGTTATCCTTGGTATGTCTTACGGAATGCCAATCGACATGTGGAGTTTGGGATGCATATTAGCGGAACTTTACACCGGCTATCCCATCTTCCCCGGCGAGAACGAA
The DNA here is from genome assembly GCA_003574815.1 of Aspergillus spinulosporus. Taxonomy (NCBI): domain Eukaryota; kingdom Fungi; phylum Ascomycota; class Eurotiomycetes; order Eurotiales; family Aspergillaceae; genus Aspergillus; species Aspergillus spinulosporus. The sequence goes on along the minus strand of QPHH01000003.1, from coordinate 527,216 downwards.
CAAGAGCAGCTTGCCTGCATCATGGAGGTCTTTGGGCCGCCGGAGAAGCACTTGATTGAGAAAAGCACTAGGAGAAAGCTCTTCTTTGATTCTCTTGGCAAGCCGAGAATTACAGTATCGTCCAAGGGGCGGAGGCGACGCCCTAGCTCAAAGGAGCTCAGGCAGGTTTTGAAGTGCGATGACGAGGCCTTTTTGGACTTCATCTCCCGTTGCCTTCGATGGGATCCTCAACGTCGTTTAACTCCCAGCGAAGCTCTACGACATGAGTTCATGACGGGTCACAAATTGACGCCCAAGCCGAGACCCTTTGGGAGCCAGTCGCCAGGAAAGCGGGCGACTACCCTGTCCACGCCGACAACAGGTCGACCTCTTCCAGAACCGCCCGGTACAAGTCTCAAGAATGGCGCCGTTGTCCGCAGCCGTGACCCTTCGAATCCGTCGCCAATAAAAGCGACAGCTGGCAAGCGTCACTCGACTGTCAGCGGATTGCCTCCGTCAACGCCGGCCAAGCGAGGGATAAATACAACGACTACGCCCGGATCCGCATTGCCTCGTGTTTCTGCGAGAAGCATCAGCGGGAAGCCTGACCTCGCGACAGCGGCGGCGGCGACAAGCTTGGTAGGTAGACCGGCTGATGCATCAGTCTGAACTCGACCGCAAGCGACTTGGCTAACTCAAGATAGAAGCCCAAATGATGGAGTGGTCTTGTGTTTTTTTCTTTTCTTTTCTCCTGCTTTCTTCTTCACTTCTTGCATATCTGTAATAATACTCTGTTTGATCATTCAGTTGCATAGCAGGTCGGGGACGCTTGTGGATTTGATTCTTACGACTTATATTGACTGCTGGTTCAACTAGCCAGTGGATGAGGCAGGACACTTCTTATACCCTCACTTGAACTTTGCATGTCTGCCATGATTTGATTTCAGTTGTTCGTTATTTTTTCATTTTTCATTTTTTATTTTTTTTATTTTATTTATTTTTTTTCTTGCCTTTCTTTCGTTTACCTCTTCTTAACAGTGTGTGTTTATTGTTACGACAGTGGGAGCCGAGTTGATACAACGCATGTCCGCCACCTGCACCTTGCATGCATTTCTACCCTGACTTTATCTTGCGTTGTTTAATCTTTCAATGACGGCCGAGCGATCTTATATTCCACTTGGAAAGAGGACACATTGTCCTTGGGGCCGTCTGTATATGTATCTTTCTGGCGTCTGATCGCCACAGTGCTGTATTTGCAGGGATGGATGGACATGTTATGATTAGAAGAATAAGTACACATAAGAACAATGAATAGATACGATTAATCTGAATTTCTGACCGTTGGTATTGAACAAAGAGTGACTTTGCAAAGGACATACTCGTAGGTCCTTCGTAGATTGATGCGGAGTTCTGGTGTTTCGGGATACTTGGCCTCATTTCTCACATTCACCCTTTGCAGCCCCTCGTAACCCTCGACTCCACCGGTCATTCTTCCGATCAGGACCTGTTATTAGCATCTGTCTAGTCCAATGCCATATCTCATGCCCCGAAAACTCGATTGACTGCAGTCCCGACGCCGATCGTCATGAACGGTTTCGCCTCGCACGGCCTCGACGAAGACGCATTTGCGGAGAAGTCCAGCCTGGCAGGCGGCCTCCGGACGTTTGATGCCTTTCGTGAGTTTCTAACTCTGCCAACTGAACATGACCTACCATCGCATTTGGACACAAAAGCGCTCAGTCGATCTATACTAATGAGCAACGGTCAACAGCCAAAACGAAACCCTCATATACCACCCCCTCCCGCCGCGGCGGCCAATGGACCGTCCTAATTCTCATAATTTGCACCATCTTTTCCATTACCGAATTTCGCACATGGCTCAAGGGCCATGAGACGCACCAATTCACCGTCGAGAAGGGCGTCTCGCACGATCTCCAGCTGAACTTCGACGCCGTGATACACATGCCCTGCGACACACTGCATATAAACATCCAAGATGCCGCTGGGGACCGCGTGCTCGCGTCGGAAATGTTGAAGAAGGAGCCGACAAGCTGGAAACTCTGGATGGATACGCGCAATTATCGCAGCAGCGAGTACCAGACTCTTAGTGATTCCAGAGAGGACGAGGAAAGAATCGCGGCGATGGAGGAGGACGTCCATGCAGGCCATGTGCTTAATGAGCTGAGGCACAATGGGAAGCGGAAGTTTGCAAAAGGGCCTAGGATTCGACGAGGCGATGTTGTGGACTCTTGTCGTATTTATGGCAGTCTAGAGGGAAATAAGGTCCAGGGGGACTTTCATATCACAGCGCGCGGGCATGGGTATCGGGATGGAAGGGAGCATTTGGATCATTCGGGTGCGTATATTTCCCTCCCTTACTGGTCTACGGTATTGGTATAATATGGGTATGATGATGCTAACTGATGGCGTGCAAAGCATTCAACTTCTCCCATATTATCACAGAACTCTCATTCGGCCCTCATTACCCATCCTTGCACAACCCCCTCGACAAAACGATCGCAACCACCGAATCCCACTACTACAAATACCAGTACTTCCTCTCCATTGTGCCAACTATCTATGCGCGCAATCAAAATTTACGGCTCGACGCTCTCCCGTCTTCCTCTGCTGCACGGAGCAATAAAAACCTCATCTTCACGAACCAGTACGCCGCAACATCACAGTCCGACGCCATCCCAGAATCCCCCTACCTGATCCCGGGTATCTTTTTCAAATACAATATCGAGCCGATAATGCTGCTCATTAGTGAAGAGCGCACGGGTTTCTTGAATCTGCTTATTCGCATTGTGAATACGGTTTCGGGCGTGCTTGTTACCGGGGGGTGGGTTTATCAGATTACTACTTGGCTTGGGGAGTTAAGAAGGAGGAGGAGGGGCGGGGAGAAGAGCGAAGGTTATTTGCATGGGAAGTTGGGGGAGGAGTAGATTTTCTGACTGCATTGGTTTGAGGTGTATTATTTGATTGTTTGTTTGTGTCGACATATATAGCTTTGGGCTCATGTTAGAATTGATTTCTCTATATTCCAGCATTGTGTCCGGTTGAGCTTTCATCTGATGCAGGAATACAGGGCGTTGAGTATCCATGCATATGCGATGTTGCTCAAATCTCGAATACCAATAAATCACACCAGTAGCCTACGCCCATATACATAATAACCTTAAAAGATCTCCGAAGACCCATTCTTTGAAATGAACTGAGGAGTAAAGAAATGCCAAGGTCTATATCTCAAAGATCTCCCCCATGCCCACACCCGCCCCCTCAGCCCCAGCTCGACTATCAACAAGATCTAGCCTCCAGCCCTTCCAATTCTTCAACTGCCGCTTTATCTCTCTCACCCACTCAACCCGTTTCCGCGCCTCCTCCTCCGCCTGCGCGCGCGCAAACTCCATCTCGTCGAATTCATCCTCTAGATTTTCTTCCGAGAGGAGTTCGAGGGATCCGTGCGCGGCGGGTGCATGTCCAGAACCATGGCCATGTGAATGAGATTGAGATTGCGAATGCGTGTGTGAATAGAACGGGGAGCTTGAGCGTGTGAAGGCAGCGATGCCGCTTGACAGGACAGCAGAGAAGGAGGAGTGTTGTTGCTGATGCTGCTTTTGGGCCAAGCTGCGGCGGCGCGAATGCTCGGGGCTGCCGCCGATGAGGTCGACGTCATCGAAGGCGTTTGCGGCCGCGGCGTCGGGGTTGTACTCATAGCTGGAGTCGGGAGGGTATGCCTCTGGTCCGGGCTGGAGTTCTTGACGCTTTTCCTGCCAGGCGCCGCGGCGGAGATCAAAGATTTCTCCTTCAAGCTCGCGGATGCGGCGCTGAAGTCGGGAGCGCTCTTCATCTTCTAGTTCGTCGAGAGCGTCGTCGTCTGCGCCTCCACTTGCAGTGGCTTCACGTTTGCGGAGGGCTTCTTGTTCTTCTTTGAGACGCAGGTTCTCGTTCTCCGTGCTGGCTAGTTTCTTGCGAAGAGAAGCCGCCTCCTTCTCGGCTTTCTCGCTTTCGCGTAGTTTAGTTTGGTGTCGGGCTTCGGATTCCTTGTGCAGGTTACTCATAGCTTGGAGTTTCTTTTCCAGTGTTTCGATCTTCTTCTCGGCTTCTGTCTTTTCATGTTTAAGTTTTTCAATTTCGCGCTGCAGGCTCTTGATTAGGGTTTCTGTAGATGTTTTCTCGACGCCTTCTCTGACAGCTTTCTCCGAGGCACGAGTCAGGGCGGCTTTGGCATCTGTAAGTTCGTGCTGAGTTTGCTCGAGCGCATTTTCACTGCGCGAGAGCTTCTCCTCTAGTGCTGTTATCTGGGAGTCAAGCGCGGATTTCTCGGTTACCTGGGCGCGGAGGTTGGATATTTCGAGCTCCATTGCTTCCATTGCTGCGGATTTGGACTCAAGTTGTTGTACGAGATCTGCCGGGTGCGATTCTGAAGGTCCAGATACACTCGCGTTGTTGCGGTGCGAGCGTGTCTGAAGTTGTCTCTGGAGAGATGCTATCTCTGCTTTCTGTGCGGCAGCTCTTCTCAGCAAAGATGCACCCGGGAACAGCAGGCTTAACATAAGGATGAACAACGTACCAGCTCCTCAACTCCGGCCACTTTCTCCTCTGCAACTCTCAACTTCTCTTTTAGCTCTGTAAGATCCACGCTCGCCTCCCGCAAATCCTCTAACTGGTCCTCGGTTTTCTTGAACCGCGCAGTGACTTCCTCTACCTCCTTCTCCAACCGTTTATTCTCCTTCTCTAGTTCCTCAATCCGCCCGGATTGCTTCCTATACACCTCCTGCACAGCTTCCCCGTCCGCACTTAACGGCGGCAACGAGGGTGACTTCAGCATCGCAGATGGCGATGTTGAGGGAACCCCACTACCCTGCGACACAGACGATTTCCGGAACGACGATGAGCGCATCTTCGACTGGATCGAGAGAGAGGGCTGGCGAGTATGTCCAGCACGGGGAGTCGGGGTACCTGGCTTGCCAGATTCATTAGAACTTGTATCTGCGGTGGTGGTTTCTGTTGTCGAGGCTGGAAGGTCGGGCATCGGCTCTGTTGGTTCTTCCGCATCGTTCTTCTCACTCGGGCTCGGTAGTTGCTCTTCGTGCGACGGTGAAGGTGACTGCTCGGCTCCTCCATCCGGTCCAACTGGAGTTTGTGTTATCCTCGCGGCTTCATCTTCCGGCTGTTCTGATCCCAAAGTAGTTTCCGCTGACTGTGCCTCTGCCTGTGCGGCCGTCGTCTCCGACTCTGTCGTTTCTGCCTCTTTCGCTGTAGATGCAGAACTGGAGATTGTGGCCTTTTTTCCTGCTTTCTTCTTTTTTTGGAGTGCGGCGACCTAACAGAAGAAGAATAAGTAGTTAGCGAGCTATAATATGGCCATGCCATCTGGGTATTGAGGTATGGCCGGGATGATTCTTCAGTTCAGACATACCCTTTTCTTGGCCGCTGCGAGCTTCTCGGCCTTGAGGCGCTCTTCTTCGTCGGCCATAGTGCTAACAGTCGAATTGGGGAGTTCGTGAGGGGAGAGTGTGGGTTTGTGCTGTGCAGGTAACTAGGGCGGGAGGACAGCTTTCCCCGTGTCCCGCACGGTCCACCTGGCTATACATGAGATGATCAGCGAGGTTGCTGTCTGCAATTACACGAGATATATATATCTTCATTGCTGAAGCTTTGGTAACCAGATCCCTCCTAGCCCTTGAAATATTGACAGAGTAGATACGCATTTGCAAGGATTATGGCCTATTCGCGACTCTGAACGCAGATCGCCCAATTCACAATTCATCACTTTCTGCGCCCTCAAAACTCCCAGAGTGAAGACGAAGCTGCATAAGTGTGATCAATTACTCAGCCCAACATTCTAAGAACTACGTTCTCCTCGTACCCGCGTACGATAGCCTGAATTTTTCTCATCTTGACCACTGCTGAAGGACTCAATTTGGTGAAGAAGTACATGACGAAGTTAACCGACCAAGTAACCTGTAGAAGCAAGCGCCATTATGGAAACCATATCACCGACCAGGACAGTGGCCTATCGCGCGACCTTGCCAAACGCCTCGCGCCGCCGAGCCCTTTAGACATAGAACGCAGGTTGAATGCAAAACATAAACAGAAACGCCTCAAAACGTGCACATTAAAAGCGTTGAGTCAAAGGGGTACTGACTGGAGCAGGTGAGAAGTCGAAGGTAAATCAAGGAACAGCATTATTCATTAGTCATTCAGATCAAACTTCCATTGAATCGGCAATCTCCTCGCTCATGGCACGAACTGTACCCTTGCTGACGGATCGTGATCGGAAGTCCTCGTCGCTCATAGAGTATTTGTTCTCCACATCACTATCACTCTCAATCTCGACATTGTCGCCGAACCAGTATTTAGCACGCTTGCTTGTGCTAGGGTTGGGCGTGAGGAGACCATCATCGAATGTCCTTTTCGACACGGGCGTGGCAAGACCCTCGCTAGGTGTGTGACTCAGGATGGGGATTGCCTTGACGTAAAGGTAACAAACGCGCTTGCGAGCACGGTTGAAGAAGAAATAGTGAAGGCTCCAGATGGCCCCGTCGTCCGCATCCGACGGATCCTCGTCCGGCGAGTATGAGTAGATGTTGCAATCCTTCAGAGATAACTGTTCATCCAAGATCTTCCACATCCTCCGACCCCATCTAGCAGAAGCTTCAGAATTGTACGATCCAGATACTGCGGACGGGGACGGGGGCGTAAGATCAAGCGTTTCGCGCGGACGAAGATTAAACAGCGTGGAGTCGATTGTGTTCATCACCCTCTTCAGATTCTTCTCACGGTGGAAGTCCGAAGGTCGCAAAACATGTGAGAAATCGTAATCTGGGTGACTGGCGTTCAGAGTCGCGATGAGGTACGCAAACGTCCGTCGACTTGAATGATCACTCAGGGGTCCGAACGGGCTTGATCGGGACAGGTTCAAAGACGCGGCTGCATCTGATGCAGTCGGGGGTGACAATGACGCAGATAAACGAAGGACAGACTCATACTGTGCTTCTAGAGATTGTTCGATGTTCTTGTAAAGTTTGCGATCGGACCGGGGGGCTTTGGTTATGTATAGTTCACAACCTCCAACAATGTGGCAGTCGGCTGTGTCGAAATTCAGCGAGCTCGTCACGTCTTCAAATTCGGGTAGAGGGAGAAACTAATAAATGTCGTGTCAGTTCAGGCCACGGTTTAGGGCCTGCATTGATCTCACCTTCATTTTGGGCCTGATGGAGGTTCACCGCTCAATACGACATAGGCAGGATAGGAAGGAAATAGTATATGTATCGCAAGACTAGAGACTTGCACAACTCCTCAAGGGGAAAAAAACTCCAAATAATGAAGTAATGAAGAGTTTCACGACTGAAGGTAAGTGATCCGTGTTGTCTTGGCTGAGCCACGGTCGCAGATAAGACCGGCAAAGGCCAACGGCTAGTGCGATAGTCGATAGCTAAGAAGGAAATGGGCAGTTGTTAAGCAATAACCACAGCTGTCGCAATTAGGGCACTGGAAGGATGGAGGAGGTGAAAGAGGAATGAAGAGGGGGGTAATGGTATGATGATAATGCGATCGCTGGTGAGGTTGAGTCGTTGCGCGTTGCGATCGAGGGGGCTAGTCACGTGTATGGAGCGATCAACCAGTGATATCACTCACCCACTTCACGGGTCCGGACGGTAACCAGAGAACTGCAGACGGTGAGAGCCGAATTTCGGTGTCACAGGAGGCCATGCTGCGAGAGGTTGTCCATGACTTGCTTGGATTCCTGATTGGAGTCAATGTAGTATTATTAGCCACTGGGTGGTAGTAGTGAAGATCAACGCCTATATACGTCCGAACGCCAATAAAAAGTCCTTGCAAGCCCACGAAGCAAACCAATTATAGAAACAGAAGCGTATCACTGAGGACGCTTCTACATGATCTTCGTAACCACATCTTCCTCAACCTGAGGTGAAGAGACGTTAGCGCCATGCGCAGCAACACGTGGTTTCATAGCAGGAAGATTAATCGTGCGTTGTGTGATTAAAATGGGGAAGGGCTGAAATCGAAAAATCGATACAGACCATGCTGCCACGGGGTTTGGGGGGTATGAATAGACTATCCGAGAAATGTAGAGAAGATGGTGACGACTGAGGACGATAAAGAGGCCGACACGCAGCGACATACACCTCGCGATCTCGATAACCCTCGCTAAGAAGTGCACGGGTAAAATAACAACTGCATTTTGAACTCACCTCCATATCCTCCAAACTGTCCTGCTGGCTAATACACCTCAGCACATTCTTCTTGCTGCTTTCCTGCATCTCGCCCGCCAGCAACAGTTCATCTAGGATGAAGTACGCCTTTTGGAAATTGAAAATGATATCCAGCTCGCATACATTGCCGTAGTACTTGTCCATCTGCTCGACGTATCGATGCACGATCTCAAGGGTGATCAGCTCGTTATCAGTTGAGGCGCATCCGGCGATGAAGAAGAGAGAGGCATATCGACGGTAGACAACTTTGGTGTCTGCAGGAGGCAGGGAAATTAGTCTTCAGTCTTGAGTCATCGTAGCTGGCGCGGGGAGTTGTAGGCCCCGACTCCGATGATGGCCTTAGCCTACCTTTGTACTCGAGGAAATTGCACATCCGCGTCCGGCGAGACAGCACGAGTTGAGTCACATCCTTGATGATCTTGGCCTTCTCTTTAGGCGAGAGGGTGGTGAACCACTTTGCGAGGCGCTGGATAGGGGAAAAATTCGAGTTAGCCATGTCAAACGAGCTTCTTCAGACTTCCGGACAGATCGCAAAGTCGGGTGGGTGACGACGAACCACTTTGCCCTGGCGGGAGAGCAGGATCAGGTAGCTGGGTGGGATCAGCACATGTCGATGGGCTTGTAGCATTAAAGTCTTACTGAATTGCCATTTTGCAGATTGTGGGAAAAGTCGTGAGGGGCTTCGAAAAAAGGTGGTGGATGTGGTGGAGTGGAGGGTAAATGTTTTAGGGGCGACTCGTCTCCGTGGTTTATTCAGCCCCGCTGCTAGTTACTACCAACCGTCCTAGAGATCAACACCTCTGCCTTTTTAAAGACAAGAGCAACACTTAGTGTTCAGAATATATGTGCTACTTGTTGTACGATTGTACACCTAAATTTTTGATATTGGTTACTTTTACTGGCGCCGACGTAAATATAACTAAGCTAACATCTCAACTCTGGGGTCCTACCCGGCGCTCCCCACAATATACAATTAACCAGTGCGACAAACAGACAAACGGTTGGCTTCTGAAGTTCGGCAAACACATGTCAGATCTGGCAAGAACTCTTCATTGGGTTTCGAGGTCGAGTGCACCGTTCAGTGATCAAGGTCCGCGTTTCCATACGAGGGCAATGTTTATATTCTACAAGGTTCATCCCCAAAAAAGCCTTGGAAAACAGGCCGCTGAACCTGATGAACCTCCTAGGACAGGATGAGATACCGCAGGCTTTGTCAAGGCCCGGGTTATCTTCATGTTATCCATTCTCGTTAGAAGCAGAACAACTGAGAATCTGAAAGCTGCGATTGTTTGCCTTGCCCAGGCCATCCGCGGTCCTTTTTTTCTAATATTGGGGTGGAACAACTTGGAGGAATCTGAGCCTTCAGTCCGGAATTCAGAGAGCGTATAAGGTGCTTTCTCCTTTACCTTGTCGGCACCCGACCTTTCGGCTGTTTCTTACACGAGGCCGTGCGCCCTTATTGCTCTACTCGCCTTATCTCGCCTCTTCCTAAGAGGAACCCCAACGTCATTGCCCACCAAGAAGACGACTATTGTTTCTGTCTCCCTACCTGGGGCTACCCCGAAATACTCCAGCATATCTGAACCGGCCAGGTCAGGAAGCCCGCACTGTCTCAGTCACTGCAGGCGATTATGGGCAAGAAGTAAGCTGCTGACAAGGTCGCTAGGCAAGCTCGCATATCGTACACGCGCTCATGAGTGGTCCTCAATTTATGACAGAATAAAACGCGGGTCCCCCTGGGCAGTCAGCACCGCTGTTCGGATTAGGCAGGAAGCAGAGCCCAGACAGCTCACTTATGTTTCTATGCTTTCTCAATGGGAGATCTCAAAGCCAAGACTTGAAAATACAGAGAGCGCGAGTCTGCAGAAGCTTTAGGAGGAGAATACACCGACTATCTAGACTCTCAACAAAATCGGTTCGTATACGAGACTTGAGCAGGTCAGCGCTGTTTGTTCATTCGGTTGCCAATTTCCATTCGGAACGCGTCAACATTCTGGGCTAAGGCGATCAGGATAGAGACGGGACTATAATGACTACTATTTAGTGGTTTACTTTGCGACTGAGACACTAGAGCTCCGTGGCAGCAGTCCTGCCCTTGCTGGATATATGAGCTATCCAGTTGTCAATGAGACGCTATAGGGTTGGGTCGGGTCTTCTGACTAAACACTTCGTGTTTTAGAGGTGCAGATCGCAAATCGCAGAGCCCGCGCAGGTTGCTGGGGTAATGGCTGACGTTACCCTAGATGGGTCGACTAGGTCAGAGCCGAAGGGTAGATGCGGAATCCAGGAATGGAAACAATTCAGCTGGCCGCAATCGACTGAATGATGTGAAGAGGAATCTCCCTTCCGTCCTCACGCCTGGTTACCCAGAGGCAATGGCCATCGCGCTCATCATGAGAAACGAGTGGACAAGCAGCAGCCGGCAATTGTCGGCAGTTGTGCCGGCTGCTCCATCGCGGTACGCGGATAATATCGCACCGAAAGCGAGTGACGGCATCATCTTGAAGCGTCGGTTCTAATGAAGCCCACTACAATGCAATTGACGGAAACACCGGCCGCTCAGCAGCGCCACTCCATGAGTGGGTGACTGAGGAAGGTAAAGCTGGGCGTTGGACAAGTCCAAGCTGGGAGGACCCGCAAACAAGCTCCTGCATCGTGCCGCATGGCCGTTCAGAATCTTGACGACCGGATTACGGAGACTTTTGTCGAGTTCGAGGATGTGAGAGAAATGGAAGTTGGGATTTGAGCAATCATGGAACGGTCACGATGTTGCATATCGAAGAGGGGACAGCTTCCAACGTCACACTGAGGAGCACAGCAGTTAGTCCATTCACAATCAACGTTGGGTTGGCTGAGACTCATTGTTTTTGGCCGGGTGTGCCATAGGCAGGGCTTGTGAGGTCGATCCATCGATCTGAATCAACAGAAGTATGTAGGAACTCAACTCAAAAAAAAAAGAAAGAAAAAAAAGAAAAAAAAAATTTCATAAGCTCCCAACGTGATGAACCAACAAAGATACCAGGAAGTTTCAAAAATGTCCTGAAGAACCTGATATATCTGCCCCAAGCATGGGACCAGGATCTCTCGTCACGGGTAACTAGACTAGTTCAGCCACCATAAGCTTAATCTCAAGTTCGCTCGGATCAAGGATCGTCCCACTGGAGGGACCCAGCAACCGAGCCCAGAACAAACCGGATCGTCTGACGGAATGCTGCGTTCATCGCGGATATACATTCCACCCTGCAGCATCGGTAGGATGCCCGATGTAAGAATGTAAGGGCATCTTATAGGTAATAACACTATACAAGGTAGATGACTCCACTTTCTAGTCTATAGGGTGGAAGATATCGCAGTTAGAAGAGCACAGCATCGAAGTAGTGAGGATCACGATCGGTCAACGATCTGAGCAGGGCTGATCGGTGTTCATTCGTTCGACTGGTGATTTCACGATTCTGGACCAGCACAGGCTCCATGACGTAGCACCCTTGCTCGCATCCCGACTCTTCCGCCCATAAAAATATTACGCTCTGCCTCTTCTCTCATCGTCTTGACCACCTCCTCATCACGATTATCTCTTATCCATCTATTCCAATCAAACAAAAGACTCTCGTGTCAAAATGGCCTTCAGAGGAATTCAGCTCGGCCTTCGGGTCTGGCAGGTAAGACGCGTTATTCAACAACGCACCTAGCTAGGATGCATACTGACTGACAACCCAGTTCATCTGGACACTGCTCATCATGGCCCTCATCGGAAATATGATCGCCGAGTCGTTCGCGGGGAACCCCGCGACGATCAACTACACCATGTTCGTCGCGGCGTTCTCCATGTTCACGCTCTTCTACCTCTTCCCGGCGTCTTGGAACCCAGACTGGGCCATCCACCCCATCATCCTGGTCACTGTCGACACTCTCAACATGATCTTCTTCCTTACATCCGCAATTGCCCTTGCGGCAAGACTCGAGTGCCACAGCTGCAGTAACCAGGTATGCAATCTATATCTTCTATAAAACGCACAGTCTTGCGCTAATAATCGCTAGGAATACACCCTCAATAACGAAATCACCAACGGCTCGCACAACCCCGAAAAGCGCTGCCGTGAGGCCCAGGCGTCGACTGCCTTCCTCTGGTTTGCGTGGGCTGGATATGCCGCTTCATGGGTTCTCTCGATCCTGCAGTCGCGCCGTGCCGGTGCGGACCTGCGTCCTCGCGTTGGCCCTGCCCGCGGTGCCCGGCCTTCTATGGCGCAGGTCTAAACTGCCAACGGTCAAGCTGCCGCATGACAGGCTATCTTTATGAAGAATGGTCCTAACTACCGACAACGCGAACCATAAGAATTGATAACGGCAAATACGAGATCTATAATTTGGCTGGATCCGGTTGCCATGAATAATCCGTTACCACGGGATATGGTAATAATTCTAAATCTAATACTACTGATAGGACTGATGGAATTTTGGGGATAGGGTGGGTTGGAAAATTGCGTTGGCATCTCTTGGATTCTCTGCAATTTGATACTCCTGGGGCCGGATACGTATGCATTCTGTGCAGTATCTCGTCGTCAAATCGGTTTCTCTTATCCTTGCAGACTACACTCGAATTCGCATTGTCGATTTCTCACCTTAAGAGAACTACTCACTCCGTAGATTCACTCTAGACGCTCTAGCTGTATGCTATATAGCACGGCCCTGCAATGCCATATCCCCACCCGCTCGATCCATCATCGAACTATATGTAACGGCCCACTTGCCCACTTGTCGGACCTTCCCGAAAGCATATACTTACCCATCCTGGCCGTCCGAGACCTCAGGCTCCTCGCCAAGCCCCTTGATTAACCCATGTTCATAATTACAACTGGTATCGGAAGTGGAACGGTGAAAATACTGTAGCGTTACTGAGGCAAAGCCCTCCCTACCTCTTCGCAGACAAATTAGGGCTAAATCACACATGACCCACTCGTCCATCTCTAGGCCAGATCGTACCAATCGTGGTCGTGTCAATTCACCTTTGATACAATGAAGCCTAGAGTCCAGCACCGTTGTTGTCCTAGGAATAACAGACTCGTAATACGGTGGCCACGATGACGCTTCTAGGTGTATGCTGTGGTATGGTCGTTCTTTCCTGTTTAGTGGACAAGAATCTGTCGCAGACAAGGAAGGAGCGACTCTAGGCTGGGCTCCTGCTCGTATCTTGCACACTTGGTCCTCTTCTGAACTGAGCCTTCCTTATATTTTTTAATGTTCCTTCCCTTCCATCCCCTTCCCTTCTCTTTTTCTTTTTCTTTTTCTCTTCCCCCTGTCTATCCCAATGCTGAGGGAAGGACGGCGCTACAACCAACCCGATCTCGAGCCCGGCCATGCCTGCCTATTTACAAGTTGACGATCGTTTCTGTCAGCTTTCACCTAGGGACTGCACTGGTCCCGCTCTCAGCTCTCAAGCATAGTCTGCTCAATTTAATGCTATGTACAATTTGATAGTCTACCTAAGGCTAAGGCCGGTCGGCCGAGAAGGTACCTCGGCTCGGAGAGCCTCCTACTCTGGAGGCACTAAGAGTTCACCAGATGTCTGTCACCTGCGTGCTGGGTAAGCTCACTACCAGATCAGGAATTATTGACAATCGGATATTACCCCCGGCTACCCCGGCCTTTCGCCACCAATAGGGACCCACTGTCACGTCCACCCTGGCTACCCCGGATATCGTATGCACCTGGACAAGCCGACCCGGATATCCCGAGCTGACCGACTTCACCAGCTATAACATACCTTCGCTCCTCACTCAGACCCAGCATACATCATTAACACTGACTACAGCTTCAACCACAGCTGGGGATGACATCGCTCAATATCCTAGTCGTCGGCGCCGGCCTCTCCGGCCTCGCGACAGCCATCTCTTGCGCTCAATCCGGCCACACCGTCACCATCCTCGAGCAGGCCGTCGAGCTTGCAGAAGTCGGCGCCGGCCTGCAAGTCACCCCTAACGCCTCTCGGCTCTTCAATCACTGGGGTCTCCGCCAATCCCTCTGGCGCGAGGCCCCCGAGCCGAAGACCCTCACCGTGCATCGGTACACGGGCGATGTCCTAGCCCACGACGCGTTTTTTGACAAGCACATCCGGCAGCGCTACGGCGCACCGTTCGTCGACGTGCACCGGGTTGATCTTCAGCAGGCGCTGTACGCGCGGGCGAAGGAGCTCGGTATTGTCGTCGTCCTTGCAGAAAGGGTGAAGAGTATACTAGATGCACGAGATGCTGAGACTTCGACTGCCACAGTTCTTACGGAGTCAGGGAAGACCTACACAGCCGACCTTGTTGTCGCGGCAGATGGGTTGTGGTCGCGCTGCCGTGAGTGTCTCCTCAATCGCAAAGACGAGCCCCTGCCGACGGGCGACTTGGCGTACCGGATTGTGCTGCACATTGACCAGATTTCGGATCCCGAATTGCGTGCATTTGTGCAGAACCCGCAGGTCCATTTCTGGATTGGGCCGGGGGCGCATGTTGTCTCGTATTCCATGCGTGGGGGAAACATGATCAATATTGTGCTGCTAGTACCAGATAATCTACCCCCTGGGGTGTCGAGAGAGGCAGGCTCTGTAGAAGAGATGAGGGGGCTGTTTAAGGGGTGGGATCCTGTGTATGTCTCTCTGTACCATGTACAAGACATACAGAGCTAACGGGAACAGTCTAACACAATTCCTCTCTTACGTCGACAAAGTCGACAAGTGGAAACTCATGCACCGTACAGCACTCCCATCTTCCCATTCATTCTAAGGGGAACCAAGGCTAACAATCGCAGACGCCGAAATGGATACCTGGATTAATCCGTCATCCACGCTCGTCTTTGTGTACGTCCTTCCCTGTCTTCCCATAAATGGTCCAGTTTAACCAAGATACAGCGGCGACGCCTGCCACCCAATGCTCCCATATCTCGCGCAAGGCGCCAACTCCTCCCTCGAAGACGGCGCCGTTCTCGGCGGTCTTCTCGGCCATCTACGGCACAAATCGCAGCTCCCGCAAATCCTGAAACTATACGAGTCCCTGCGCAAGAATAGAGGTGAGGCGATAGTCCGCGAGACATTCAAGCAGCGCCACGACTTCCACCTCCCCGATGGCGAGCAGCAGGAGAAGCGCGATGCTATCTTCATGTCGCAATTAGGGAAGGAGGAGATTGATCCCGATACGGCGTTCCCGAGTCGCTGGACCTGTCCCAAGGTTCAACCTTGGCTTTATGGGTATGATGCCGTTAGGGAAGTGGAGAATGCTGTCAAGGCAAATCCGGATATCTTTGGGGATAGTGGATATGAAAAGGGTGTCAAGGTCGAAGGGCAAAAGCTGTTGTCCTGGGCTGGGCTGTCTTCGTATCTGCCGCTTTATTTGCCAATCTTGTTGTTCGGGTTGGGAAAGTTCGTGTTTTAGTTGCTTGCAAATCTGAAGATGCCTCTGATCCCGTGCTGGAAGGAAGGAGTTATGACTGCTTGACTGATTAGCCACTCTGGTAGATTTGGCCTGCGTCGGCGCCGGACGTAAATTTGGGGAATTCGTAAATTCTATTGGAATGAATACATACAAGAATCAAAACAACGGATAAGCCAGCAATTCTCCCCCATAACAAGTGTAGGTATATAGATAGATTGATAAGCATGTAGGCCGGGCGATCACTCCTCCAGAATTGGTAGCGGGCCCAAATCGTCGAAGAACCGAGCCATTCCCTCGAACGAACAGTCAGGGAAACCAAAGCCGTATGCCCATTCCTGCACTCCGTCAGTTGTTACTTGGAAGTAGTGATGGATTTGTATGGGAACGTACCGGGCCATCAAATTCCCCACCAGTACCACCACCGGCATATCCGAAGCCATTGCCGTACCCATGAGTGTGAGTATGGACATTGACTTCGACTTGACCACCACCGTTCCCACTGCCAAACCACGCGGTCTGCGCGTCCGCTGTCTGCATCACCCCATTCGCATCCCTCCCCCGCAATCCACAGTGTTGGTTATGACGTTGAAGCTGAAGCTGATTCTGATGTTGATGTTGACGCTGAGCCTCGTTCCCATTTCCACTCCAATTCCCACCTCCATTCCGAACTTGAAACTCTCTCAAATAGTACCGTATAATCTCGGCGCATTTTCGAGTCACAACACTCTCGTCTGTAGCTTCGAGGATCTCAATAGCTTTTTCGACGGAGCGCGTTAGGGATTTAGTATCAATGTTTTTCAATATCTGGTTTTGGGGCGAGGCTGATGTGGGTTGCGGGGGTGAGACGGAGTGCGAGAGTGGTAGAAGGAGCGTGGATGTTGCGAAGGTCACGTAGGTTGTGTTGTACCACCTATTAGCATCTCATTAGTACTTTGAGACCATATAGATTCTACTAAGCTGACTTGGAAGATAAGTAAGACGGTGATGGCGGGAATAAAGGGAAAACGCACCAGCACCGGAAGAATGTATGCACGCGGTAAATATCGTGAATAACAGAAATAGTGTTCTGCGCGGCGTCGAGGCATTTAGAAATCGTGGCGGATAAAAGGGTTTCCGTATCGTTTTCGCCTGGTGTGTCTGCGTTCCTGTTCATGCTTGTGGCGGTGGCTGCTGGAGTCGTTGCAGTGTCAGGGCGAGCCCTGCCTCCGTTCGCTGTCTTCGATTTAGATCTTGATCGAGGTCTGGATGTGGATTTGGAGGTGGCGTGGCGGAGGAAAGGGCGGAGGAGGAGGGTTTTGACGTTGTAATAGCCTAGACCAATATTGTTAGTATATTCTCACTCGCGTGTTTTGGAGTCAGCTGGATGGGCATACGGATCCCTAGAACAAGCCTTTGCCTCCGCGCCCACTTCGGATCTTTTAGATCATTCCTCCCTGCACCGCCAATTGCTATCCCAGTCTTGGTCCCGTCCTCACTTGCTCCCGCGACGCCCTCCCCACCTTCTCCTCTATCAACAGCCATAGCTCCAATCCCACCCCCAGCTCTAGAGTCAGGTTTGACAAACCCTGGCCGAATCCATTCCGGCAAATTTCGAATCCAGCAGTCCAGCTCATCCTCAATCGCCAACGCAGTGGCCAATTTCTCCTCTAACGTTAGTCGTCGATGATAAATCTGCACGGAGACCTTGCGCGTTATTCGCGCAAAGTCCACCATCCATGGGATGATGGCATACTGTGTGTTGTCTCGTGGTGGGAGGGGGCGGTTATGGTAGTCGTCTAAGCCGAGGGTGTCGGGCCGGCCGAGGGAGAAGGACATTTCTCTGCTTATGTTAGAAGGGAAACCGCTAATTCTGCGAATGGGGGATGGAGGGACAGTTACATCTCGAGGGAGAAGAGACCCCACCAAGTTCGGGAGATCCATTCTGCACGCGGGTCGCTGGTGTGTCGGACATTACGGTTGAAGCCCGCTGCGAGACAGGTACGGACTGCGAGGCCGAGGTACATATATGCCACTATAACAATTAGCTTGTTATATGCATGCAAACGGAGAGGCGTACAGTTAGGATTCAGCTCGTTTTGGCATATTTTTGCCTGTATAAGTCAGCTTAGCATCCCCACACATGAACAAAATCAGGAGGCGAACCATAAGATACAAACATTGCACCGCATCAAGACTGTTTGGAAAATGCAGATGATTCAGATAGAGCTGCGCCTCGCCAAACAGCTTCCGACTCCACTCGAATCTAGTCAAGCCACCCAGTTGCGCTTCATCCCAAACCCGCAACAACGCGCCAAAAGACAGCACACTTAGGTAAAGCGCAATAAAGCTCGGATCAGGAGTAGGGGTCCGCCTCATCCAGAGGTCATGCGCGCGGACGTAAAAATCCTCCTTGTCGATGAACGGGTGGATGAAGTGGACGTTCTCAAAGTACCCGCTCATAAAAACATGCGCTTGTTCAAAGTAGTAGTTGTGTTCATGCACAGCAGCTAATGATTGTGACGCTGACGCAGATATTGTGGCCGTCGGCGAGAAACTGGCGTTATGTAGCGTCGAGACAATCGAGAATTCTGGGGCTCGGGCTCGAGTAGGCCATTGCGCTGAGCTTGAGGGTTCCGGCTGAGGGTCTCGTGCTTTCTGGAGATGGCCGAGGAATGCGACGGAAGATGTGCTCCCGTGAAACTCAATACCGTTGGTGTGGTGGTTTAGCTCGGTGACTTCGTCATCGACGGGGTCGCTAGCTTCAGCTTCGTCGGAATCATTATCTTTCGAGTACAGATCCGGCTCTTCCGGTTGTTGCGGATTCAGATTAGACGTCGGCGGTGTTGGTTTTGACATTGAGCATGGTGTTGCATTGATGGCTGGTGGTGAGGTCGTCGATTCCTGATCGCGGCGGGAGAGTTTTGCTTCAGCGGCTTGAAGTTTGGAGGCGAGCTCTTCGACTCTTCTCTCCAGGTCTAGGACGTAGCTACGTAGTGTTAGCAGCAGTACACGATATGGGGGCGGTGACGCACCTGGCGGATCGGCTGTTCTCCAGCTGGCGAT
Organism: Aspergillus spinulosporus; assembly: GCA_003574815.1. Classification (NCBI taxonomy): domain Eukaryota; kingdom Fungi; phylum Ascomycota; class Eurotiomycetes; order Eurotiales; family Aspergillaceae; genus Aspergillus; species Aspergillus spinulosporus. Next base: position 508,543 of record QPHH01000003.1, on the reverse strand, counting down.
AGTTCCCTTGATAGACACAGTTTAGGTTGCTTTCTACCATCGTTAGCTCCATCTTCATTTTATTGACAGCGATCGACGTACTCTTGCAGTGTGAGCAAGGATAGAGCTCATCGCACTTGTATTTCTTGGACCTGCATCTGTCGCACGCCTGCGCAGCGCGAGGTCGCTTCGAACGAGGCGGATCGGCCGCGGGTGGCATGATCCATCGATGCAGACGGGTTCACCTGGATTGAATCTGGAGAAGGGACACCTGCAGATGAATCTCTGGGGTGACGGTCTGGGGAAGAAAACTCGGAAATGCCGACCCCGTACAGAAACAGTGGAGATGTTTAAAGCCAAAGGATCCCCACGTTGATCCCCGCATTACGTAATCTTCGCTAATAACTTCTTGTACATACCCAGTTATGCATGTGTCATTTAAGTATTTATGTACATAAGGACGTACCTCCTACTCGAGTGTCAAGCCCAGCTCTTCTGCTACTTCCTTCACTCTCCTTTCATCCACATCCAGCCCCTCCACCGTCTCCGGCAATACAACTCTGCTAAATGCCTTACCGGCTCTCTGGATCAATGACTCAATGCCGTCCCCATCGGTAAACGACCACACCCGTACATACTTGCTCCGAAACTCCAGCGCAAACGCCTGTCCCGCGGGGATAACCACCGTCTCGCCCTCGCGGAACACTTCCTCTCCCTGTTCTTGGCCCTTCAATCTTACCACTAAGGTCCCCTCCATGACAGCCAAACAATGGTCGACTTTCTCGAACGTCATAAACCTCGACAACACCGAAGAGGATGCGCCATAAACATTCGAGGACTCAATGCTCGAGATTGCGCACACCCCGCCGCACTGCTTCGTCGTGATAAAGGGCCTGCTCATCACACTGCCGAGCATCCAGCGCGGCCCTGTGTTTGCCTTTAGGTAGTACGGCGCCGGCGATTCGCCCTCCGGCAACTTCTCATCGTCTGCATCCCACTCGCCTACTTGTGGAGGAACATAATTCGGCTGGAAAACAACATCGAATTGCCCCTTTGCCGCCATGACCTTAGGGATCAAGAGGGCCTTCAGATCGCGATCGTCGGCTTCGGGGACAAGTATACCGGTATATGGCTCGGAGATGTACCGGAAAAAATCGATCCAGTCGCCTGGAGTCACGACACCAAAGGTCTCGGTGTGTGGGCCCAGGAGTTCCGGGTTGTGGATGACGCCCTGATCACGTTAACACAAGCCGCCGCGAACAGTATAGGGTAAGTGGTAGGTACCGGCGGCACGTAGGCAAAATCCCCGGGGCCCATAATCCGACATTTATCCCCATTCCACAGTTTAAGGTAGCCCTTTGTAACGAGGAACACATCGTGCGCGTGGTTATGGTAATGGAATCCTGGTGCGTCGGAAAGAGTCGCGCCGCTCTGGAATACGGCCATCAAGCCATTGGTCTGCTTTGAGGACGCAAGGATGCGGAATGTGCCCTTGCTGCCGGGAATCGTGAGTCGTTCACCTTCCAGCTGGGGAATCGCGTAGGGCGTTCGGCTGGCTGGTGGTGTAGGGGTCCAAAGAGATGAAGACATGCTGACTATTGTAGAGGTTGTCGTAGCAGAAGAGGTTCAGGTAGGCCTGTAATTCAGGGTAAAGCAGTATGGAAGAGAGGCAGGTGTGAAGCTTGAGGTAAAGTTGAGACTCGAAGCTGCCATTGCGAGAGCGCGAGGATGGCATATTTAAGAGATATCATCAAGATCAGTGGGGCATTTGAGAGTCTGGGTCCAGCAATTCGGCTCCATCTTCATCTCGGATAATCCATCCATGGCCTGGTATCGGAATTTCCGGTCTCCGTCGATGAAGTCAAAGTGGCCGGGTTGATAGCAGGAGCTATGGGTGGCGTAGATCCATGTCGATATCTCTAGCCTCATCAGTCAGACCTTACCAGTAGTGATCACAGGCAGGACCTTGTTGTAAGCATGATATGAAGGCACGCTCGTGAAAAGAGCGGTCTGTAGAGTTACTGCTGTACGACGGTCTTTCATCCAGCACTTACTAATGCTACATCAGTATGCAAGGAAGGCAGTTGTAAGCGAACATCTGCCACATGTAGTTCAGACATAGCGATTGCCAGAACAATGAAATTGACTATGTACCTCGTCATATATATAGGAAACGCCCGCACTACCAGCCCTAACTTGTGATTCTAGCAGAATCAGATCAAATCATACAACGGGAAAGATGGCAAAAATATAGTCAGAGAAATTAAGTTCCAGTCCCGGTGCCGGGGCCGGTACCTATCCCGTCGGGTGCTAACACCACCTGCACCCTTCCACTCCTCTACTTGTGGCTGCGCGGCGGATTATTTTCCACGCGGCCGCTCCCAGAGGCACCGCCCCGCGACTTCGGTGCAAGGCGATCGTTATACGATGAGACCGAGGTAGAGGAGCTCCGGCTTAGAGACCCCGGCGTGGAAGATGCCGAGGTAGCGGCAGAGATGTGACGGTTGACCACTGTGGTTGGGTTGCAGTGTGCGCAGACAAAGACGTTGAACCCACGACCACTGCAGCTGCTGCAGATGGTGGTTCTGGGATTGTTAATGCTGTCATCACTCAATGGGGAGATTTACAAACCTAGGGGCATTTCCGGCACAGCTTCGGCAAGTCAGGACCGTCCGCCCGCCAATGCAAGAGGTATGGGTTGGGTCGAGGTCGAGAGAGGAAGTTTGGTTGACCATGTTGAACGAAGCCTTGTGGCTAATGAGAGTTGATGGGAATGGCTGGTAACAGCTGAGATATTGACTGATTGACAAGGTGTATAAGGTTCGAAGAGTCGATGGGTAGATGGCGAGGTTTTATTTTGGGGTTCATTTAAGATTTATCAATCAGTGCAGCCTCGTCGATGGCTGAATCATTATAAATGCCGCATGGCAGGTCGAAGCCGACCTGATCATCCAAAGGAAAGAGAAGCGAGTCTGGTGAGGTCTGCTGCAACTGCAAGCCAACCAGGCCGCTCCCTGCCGGTGCAATGATATCTGACTGTGAGACATACAGACACAGGGTTCCTGATCCCAGTAGGTTCGAGTCAAGGCCTGCCCGTCCAATTCTATTTCGGCACCGCCGAACAAGATGGGCCGGCAGCTGGGACCAACGAATCCACACCGACGAGATCCGGTCAGATCGAGAATGCCTATAGTAAGCCGCGCCAATGGCACAACGTCGGACGGTTAGGGCATCGACCAAGAATTCCAGGCATGACCACATAATCGGCCCCCAGTGCTGGCTGGGTTAGCTGTGTCAGGCGAGCTAGCAACATGGGAGTCTGAAAATGGTCATCGAGCTGCCGAAGAACCGCGGCGGAGACTGGCTAATATCCTTAGCCCGACTGTTGGCAACGGGACCAAGTAAATCACGCTGCACGTCAAACACAGCAACTGCTCGACTACTGCGACTGTCAGAACAAATGGGACACATCAGCTTAAATTAAACGAGCAGGTAGCTGCAGGAGTGGGTACTATATTCTGGATCCTTGATCAAGAAAAATGGAAAGTCTCAGCACGTATGCCTATCACGGAAGATAAGGCCGAAGCATGGCGGCCACGGAGAGCTGTACGACTCGCTTCGCAAACAATCCACATCACTAATAGATGAGAGTGTCCCTCATTTTAACCTTTTAGGCCGTCCATTGAATCCACCGACGGGTAGGCGCAGCGGATGTAAGAGCACGATCTTAAGCCCCAATGCCAGATACGAGTGCTCGACAGCGCACCGGCAGAGAAAATGGAGGCGATCCAGTGACATCAAATGACAAAACATCCTCAATCATCAATATGCAATTCAACTGAGTTAGCTATGGTCAGGTGCCTCAGGTTATGGGATTCCAGCATGCACTGATACCTTGAGCGTTCACCGTGCTGTGTGCTGGGTTTGGGACCAGAGCGCAGTGACACCTCCGATTAAGTTTGGACACATCCATCAGGCAACGGTCGTCGTCTCAAGGGCAAATGCCCTTGTCCCCTTTCATATTGGCTTGGATATATCCCCCACATGTACAATTGCGTACAGCGCTGACGACAAGCAACTCTTTGCCGAGCCGAAGGATCGACACTACTGCAATGGCAGTGACAATACATCAACTCGATGAGGAAACCCCGAGGTCTGGGTGGAGTGACTCAGGGGGCCCACAAAAAGCAAAGAAACAAAGCATTCTCTCTGTTAACGTTGAACCATACCAGCATTATTCGGGCTATCGGCGGCGGACAGTGAGCCACGAAGCTGAACGGACCAGCTAATGTAGAAAGACATAATGCATGACCATGTGATCCCGTGGTGCTTCAGACTGTCGACCTCTGTGGGCCCGAATCCGCGATGGATTCAGAGGCGCATGCAAGTATCCGTCTCGCAGAGAATCGATGAGAGTCCACTGCCAGGCCGCGCATTGATTGCTCCACGTGAGCCCGGAGAAATTATACAGCATTCGCCGCTATTTGCACAAGAAGTCAATAATCAAGATGGATGTCAGACCAATCACCAGTGTCCGAACCGGCGTCTGTTGTGCGAGTCATCTACCCTGCCATATCAGTCGTATACGATGCATAGAAGAGATAGGTACTCGTATGGATTCGCAAAGGGGATCCCGGGCTCCGGTATCTGGCGGTACGAATCAGGTACACGAGGTACGAGACGGCATGGAGTTGTTCCGCTCCTCGAGGGCCAGCCGCACAGTTGTATAGTGTATATAAGGGCAGAAAATACCTGTGATCAACTAGCCATCTGTCAGCTCATCACAGAAAGAGAAAATGAATGCGAGTTTGTTGGTGACTCCTGTTCCAGATGAACGCTAAGAGTAAGCGAGCTGCAGGTGCCCGTCATAAATCACGCACCGGACTGGGACCTGAATGAGATCAGTCATTGTTACTGTTCGCTTGGATCAGAAAATAATAGCCAGGGGAGCAGGGAAGCGCAGCTCTGGGCTAGGTAGCAGGCATTATTCGACGTCTGAGAGGAATGAGGCGAGACAGAGATGGATTGGGGGAACACAAGGTTGCACAAGAATTCGGTGACACGACGGCCCTCTCGAGGGAAAAGGAAAGTCAGGACGGAAGCTACCGATCAGCTGATACAGTAAGCTGTTTTTACTGCCGCGAACACCTCATCCATCTGCCAAGATGGAGAATTAAGGGAGAAAAAGAAAGCATGCGAGTGACGAGACTACAGTCGCGAAGGGGTGACCAGTTGAGCCCAATTTCTAGTATTCCTACGGAGAATGAACGAGTACCAACAGAATAAAGGTTAGGAAACATGCGAAAGAACTGATGAGAGGAGAAGAGTGGGAAATATCGATATCGAATACGACCTGACTCCTAGAACTATAGACCCAGAACATAGCCACCGTAACGCCATCACTACCTGTTCAAAATCCAGTTACGCGAAGTAATCTGGAGGAAGCGAAGCCAAAGCCGCAATAGTTCCTACTGCTCCCACAACTGCCCCCAAAATTGCCGTCGCAGCGTGGCTTCTAATACTACCCCTGTGGGAAGTCTTGATCATTTTCGACGGCCGCTCGCTCTCCTTAGCCTCCTTAGAGTTCTTCGGGACGCTCACAGTTGTGAGTTGTGAGTCAAAGTCATCAAGAACGTTTGAATCGGCATTGAAAAGGGCTGCAACGGTCTGTGGTTGCGCGTCAGGGAGATCGGCATCTGGAGGGTCATCATTCTTGCTGAGCGACAGCTGGGTTTCCGGCCTTGAGGAGATGCCAGTCTCCTGATGATTATGTTCTGCTGCATCTGAGTCAATCTCTGCCGCCTTCCTCTTCTTCGAAGAGGTGTTTGTGGCTACATCCTGCGTTGCATCAAAAGATGTTCCAGGCATCATCGGTGCGAGTGGATCTAGGAAAGACACTGTATCCGGTTTAGAGCTGTTGCTGGATGTGTTCGATTGTGGTCCTGCGGCGCTCGCCAATGGTCGGCTGGTCGCGAAAGGTCCGTCGTTGTACGGCGTGCTCATCAGGTAAGGACCGTGAAATGACATAGCATCTATGGAGTATCTGACGGGCGGTGGCTGTTGTTGCAAAATTGGTGGAAGCAGAGTGGGATTAGTGCGTGAGAAGGGCCCAGATAGTTGTCCACTAGAATGGTAATGCAAGCGCTGTGCTTCATCGTTTGCGAAAGACGACTGCAAAGGGCCAGTTGGAAAACAGGATGAGTTTCCAGGTCTTTCCCCTTGAGAGACAGTGCTGGGGAGTTTGTTCTCTGGCCAAAGATTGTTTGAAGCGGAGAGTTCAACTTTAGAAGGGTCAGGTAGACCACATTGATTGGATGCGGTGTTGACCATCTGCGGCGTCTCCCGATCTTCATTCGGAGCGTTTTGCTTCCGATTGGATTCTGTCTCAGCGATGTTGGAAGTGGAATTGTCTGAAACTTGGATGTTGTTGAGCCGAAGACATTCAGGCACTGGATTAAGCAAGGCGCTCATTTCCACAACTTCGTCCTGCTGGTGATGGTGCTTATCTTGCATCGCTTTCTCTTCTTCCTCTTCTTCCGCCTCCTCTTCCTCTACCTCCTCCCCCTGCTCCTGCTCCCCCTGCTCCTCTTCTTCGTCCTCCTCCGCCTCGGCCTCAACACTCCAGTCCTCGGGCTCAACGTTGGGATCTTCCTCCGAACTGTGAGCAAAATATTCATTGTAATATTGGTCGTCGCCGCCGAGGTCTTCCGAGTCCTGATCGGCCGAGGGCGGTGTCGTTCTTGGAGTCGCTAGAGGCTGCTCAGAGTTCACAATTTTCTCATTGCTGGGTTTAACCTTTTGCGGCATGTCTTGCTTGAACGTTGTTGAAGTGTCGATAGGCTGAGCGGCTTTCGAATCAACATTCTTTGCGGGAGATGTCGTGGGGGACGGAACCTCAGCCAGAGATTGACTGTCCTCCCAGTCCGACCAGGCACTTGAAGAGTTTGAATCGGATGATTGGTCTGTAGTAAGGTCGATGGCAACTTGGCCGCCTACCGGGGAGTCGCCGAGATACTCGACATCATCAAAATCATCATCAGGGACAGAGAAAGTATTGGTAGCAGCCTGGTGTTGGGCTTTTTGTACAGCTTCCTTTCTATCCTGAGAGTTAGTGAAGTGTCCGCAAGACCGCAGATCAAGGACGTACGGAGTCTCCAGCCACTGACACTCGTAACGAACTCTGAGAGGTGGGAATGTATCTGAAAGGTATCAGTAGGCTTTGTAATTATGACATAAACAATACCTACCACACGCTCGCACAACCTCTATGCCAAAGGTCAACTCATCACCATCTGATAGAGGGATATCCTTGTCAAAAGGGATTTTTTCCCTATTCAACCAGGTTCCATGCATAGACCCGGGATCACGAATGTAAACAAGCTACATTGGTCAGTGAAAGACCAGGATTGAGATTCGAAACTTTCGACACACCTTCTTTTCAAATGACACATGGAGCACAGCATGGGTTCGAGACATTACTCGAGAGTCGAACAAGGCATTATGAAGAGACGGTGCGAGGTTTTTGTTTTCGCGCTTAGATGCTCTGCCAATCTCCACACGATCTGAAGCAGCGCTGAAGGTGAGAGAGCGACGAGGGATGGGATCTTCGAGGGCCAAGGAATGGAGAACAACGATGACTATAAAGAGAACCAGGTCAGTAGACTACTCGATAACTTCTGGACAGCTGCTTCATCAAGGAAAGTCTTAGGTACCTTTTCTATCAGCCATGCTGACGATCTCGCAGGCTGATAGGTGAATATGTCGGTTGGTTGTTGGGGGGAAACAACTCGAGGATGGTGGAAAGAACTATTATTGATGTAGAGACCCGAGAAGATGCGTTGAGAAATGACACGACGAAAAGAAGAGTGAGCGAAGTGGGAGTGTTGGAAAAAGCTGGAGGGGTAAAGCAGTCAGCCTAAGACCTGGGCGGTAGTTGTCAGGCAGACAAAACAATAAGGCACAGAGACGCCTACCCCAAAGTAGCTTGACGGTTAGATGAGCAACAAATCGTCCGCGATGAACAGACTGGCAAAGGCTTCGATGACCGAGCAATCTTGGATGATTCTAGGTAGTGGGGGATGGAACAGGCGCCCAGTGTCGTGACGTTGACCGGATAATCTCGCAGGAAGGAGCCTGAGCTTATGTAACCCCAAGAACACCTGGCAAGCGGAGCAGGTCCCAAATCATGAGACGCAGAGACTGTAGGCTGCCGTAAGCTTGAAGGTTAACACGACCAAGCTGATCAAGAGGACGGCAGTGAACAGATAGGCGGGCATAGAATGAGGGGGATAAGGCGCTGGTGGATGCTGGGGACTGATAAGTAGACGGACTAAGTGGGGTGGTCGCTATCAGGTGGACACGCACTGTGGATTCTCCCGAGCGGTTGAGCCATCAGCGGCCAGCTCACATACCAGAGACTTGACTACAAGTGGCCGGGTACCAAGGTCCTAACTTACTCATTGAGCCCTCACCACATATCGTCCAACTCTATCCATTATTACCTACCACCACTATGGTACATACATGAGAGTGTCGTCCAGTAACCAGGCACGGAGAACGGAACCAGCTCCCGGACGACCCGTTTAAAAAGCAGCAGCACGATCATCAAAGTAAAGACAACGACAAACCACATATCAATGTCCAAAAGAATGAAATCAACAGATGGAAACAATATAATAAATACACTCACAGCGGGGAACCGTTAATTAGTCAAGTTTTGCCAGAAATCAGTTCAACATGTCCCTGGCAATCAAAGCTTGGATGAAGAGAAAGGCGACCTCTACATGGGGGGAGGGCCGCCGAAACCAGCGCCCATGCTCTGCAGGCGCGCGGCAAGCTGTGGGTATTTTTCCTGGACTTCAAGTTGGGTTCGGGTTGCCTCAGCATACGAGATGGCGTTGACAATCTCGGGCTCAGTGCGGGCAAGCTCTGCAGCACGCTCGAAGTACTTGAGCGCCTGGGAAACCTTGCCCTGCTGCAGGAGCAGCTGAGCCATGGTACCAACAGCGATGTCGCACTCGGGGTCAACTACTATCGTTAGCATTGAAACGCTGGAGACATAGAAGATGAACTCACTGATCAAGGCCTTCTGGCACAGTTGCTCGGCCTCTGCAAAGTCATGCTTCCACTGGAACAACGCAAGGGCCTTGTTGATCAGAGGAAGGACATTGATGCTCATTGGCTTGCTTTGCTTTTCCATCTCGACGGCTTTGTCGAACTTCTCGATGGCTTCGGAGAAGTTCTGCTGGTCCAGAAGAAGTTCACCATAGTAGTTGTAGACATCGGGAACATCTTCGAAGTTCTTCACGGACCTTCTGAAAGTAGCCATCGCAGACGCGACAGAACCCATCTTGTATTGTGTGACACCTAGCTGAATATGTGAATAGATGAAAGTTCGGTCGAGGTCGATGGACTTCTGGTAGTCCTTAGCAGCTTCTGCAAATTCACCCAGGATGAAATGAAGCTGAGCACGGTGGTAATAGATATCAGGGTCGTCCTTGTTATGGGTAATTGCAAGTTCAAAGTCGTCTTGGGCAGCGTCCTTGTTGCCTTTACAAAGTTAGATAGGAATAGTCAATGAGAATTGTGGGACTTACCTAGTTCAAGGTGCAAGCTGGCACGCTTAATGTAGCTCTGAACGAGCGAGGGGTCCAGCTCAACGCTCTTGTTAAGATCAGCCAGAGCGCTCTGGGCATTTCCTTGTAAGTATGTGAAAGTTGCTCGCTGGTTCAGAGCCAGGCCCTCAAATTCACCCAAGTCGCCAAGCTCGAGAGCCTTCACAAAGGCCGCCGCCGCCTCCTCGTAACCATCACCGGTCTTCTTGGCCATTGCTAGAAGACCCTTGCGGAGCTGACCCTTTCCAGACTCTTCAGGGAAGTCGGCAGACTCGTCAAGGCCTTCGGGGAGAGACTTGGGGCGGAAGCTTTGGAGGTAGTTGGAGACAAAAGTCGGACTGGGCAGCTTCTTGCCCTTGGCCTCAAGGATCTCCTTGGCCTTCCTCTCTGCGACCTTTTTCAAAAGCCGCTCGAGGGCAACACGACTGACTTCGTTTGAGAAGCCATCGATAATGCAGCTAGCAGTGAAATCGAGAAGAGCTTCGCTATACTTCTCGAGATGCTCGTACGCAATGGCGCGCCTGTTCAGAGCCTTGACGTACTCGCTATCCATTGCAAGGGCCGCACTGGTGTCTTCGACAACTTTTTCCCATTCCGACTGAACGTTGTAGCAAGCGGCACGGTTCGAGTAGAAGACCGGGTCGGGCTTGCAGAGGATGGCTTTTCCGTACAGTTCAATGGCTCTGGGATAATCCTTGGCGCCATAGGCCTTGTTTCCGGCGGCTTTTAATTTCGCAGCGTATGCTTTCCGGGTCTAGGTCTACATCAGCAAGCGGCGCCGGCAATGACTTGAAACGAAACGCACCTCCTCATCCAATTGTCCAACGGTCGACTCGTCAACTTCGGGGATTTCTTCTAAAGGCTCTTCAACTTTCTTTTCTGTTTTCTCTGAGAAGAAAAAGTCAGCGATTGTGCGTGAGAAGGGGTATTGATCTTAGATGCACACACCGTCCTGGACGGAGGCAGCCTTGCTCTTTCTTTCCTCCTCGGCCTTCTTCTCCTTTCGTCGCTGGCTCCCGCTCTTCTTCTTTTTCTTCTCTGTAGGCGCAGCGGTAGTGGGGGCGGGTTTACCAGACCGGCTGGAGTCGGAGAGGTAGTAGACGACACCGGCGCTGGTTACCACGACCGCGACACCGGCAACAGTATAGACGAGCGCCTTGTTTTCAGACACCCATTTCGAGATCCGGTCCCATACAGATGCTGTGGAGGAAGGGGAAAGGGAAGCAGTATCGACAACCACGTTCCTCGATGGTTCGGGCAGAGGTGAGCTGCTTGACATGATGACCGAGGAAATGACCCTTGTGCTTCGTGTCTAGTATCGCCTTGTCCTTGCGTGCTTTCTGTTCCCCCTTTTTTTGACGGATTATCCTAAGCAAACCAATCAAAGTCAATTACAATGGATAATTAAGCATGTTAAAAGGGAGACAAACCAGCAGGTAGTTGGCAAAAGGCCGCGTTTCAGACTGGTTTGAGGAGTTGGGAGAGATGCGGCCTTGAAAAAGATTATGCGTTCCCGGCAACGCAACAGCGGGTTCCGAGCTCTGTGCTGGTTGGCCCAATCACGCTCATTCAAATTCGATGGCCAGGTCTGCGTGCTCCACACCCGCCATGGCACCAGATGGGAGCCGGAGCTTGGAGCATCGTCATCGGACCTCTCTGACACACTGGAAAGGTTAGCGATGATAATGGCAATAATTGACGGGCCTGGCTTTCATTTATTGCTCACTTGGACTAACAAAACTCCTGTCAGGAACGCAGGGCTCTCGGCTTAACTTGGTTCTACTGCATGTGGATAGGTCCAAAATTCAAAAACATGAACGCACACCAGCCGCAAAGTTTTACAACGCTGGTGAACAATGTCTTCACAATCATTTGAGATCATATCCACGCTGCGATACGACCCCTCTCTTCCAACGGTAGTCCGTCAACGACTTGGCAACACTCATACTTATCCTGATCCGCTGCTCTCTCCGTACTACCTCCTCCCGTACCATCAAGACCGACTCCGCAGCGCTGCACGCTACTTCAAATGGGACAAAGCGTCAGAGTTCCTTGAGCAAGACCTTACCCAGTTTGCCCAATATCTTGATACCTTCATACCTCAGAAAGGACAATGCTGGCGTATTCGAATAGTCGTGGACCAAAACGGAAGCTGCAAGGTCGAAACCAGTCCTGCCGCACACATCGAACTGGAGAATTTTCTTGTCCCCTTCATAATCAGCCCAACGTCTACGCCGTGGCGGGTGTTTGTCGATACGGCCTATACGACCCCGTCGGGGCTCACTACACACAAGACAACAGCTCGTGAAGACTACGCATCTGCACGAGCTCGAGCCGGAATCGCGACACCGCAAGACACCGCCGAAGTGCTCCTCGTGAACCCGCAGGGAGAGATCATGGAGGGAAGCATCACAACACCGTATTTTCAGCGGCGAGGGCCTATGAAACGGGATGTGCCTGCGTGGATTACTCCCCCGCTATCAAGCGGTGGTAACGCGGGTACAAGCAGACGTTACGCCCTAAGTCAAGGCTTCTGCACCGAGGAAGTCATTACAACTCGGGATCTCGTTGACGGAGAGGTATGCTTGCTGAGTAATGGGGTGCGAGGGTTCATTCTTGGCCAAATTGTGCTCGAACCGAAAGAGTAGTCCGCGCGATCAAAAGAATATAGCTAGCGCATATTTTTGACCTAGGTTGAAGGCCAGATATCTCTTGCGAGCTTGTGGTGATGTAAAGTCTATTACCTCCAAGAAATCTGGGAGTTGTCGAGATCCAATATACACCAACATATAGTTTGCCTTGAAACTCATGGTATACATAACATAGTTCTTGTATCTGAGAGTACTGCAACGCCTTGAGGGTGGATAAAGAGAATCTCAACTTTGAACCATCCTTGCTACTGACCTCGAGGCCCTCATCCTTACCTAGCAGCACTGTACCCCACTCAACTGCCCTCGGCCTCTTACAAGGACCAGGTATTCATAGGTAATGATGTCAATGCACCCAATCGCCCTTTGGACTTTGTGTGGCGCCATGTCACGTGATGCGACGTAGCACCACCCCGCATTTACTAATTGGGGCTAGTGCGCAACTAGCTGCTCAGTGGCAGAATTTCTGCTCCGAGCCAGGCGGGAAGACCAAAGAAAAGGTGATTGAGCAGACGACACCCAGCATCCCCCAGCCCTGGATCGCCATATCCACCTTCAGCATCGTACCATTCTCTGTCATCGAAGCAGAATTAATTGCGTGCAGTGTACATGCTACGGCAACTATGAAGTTCTTTGAGAACCTCTATACATACGATTATTCCTTTCCCGCCGTCTCTCTTGCCTACTTCCTACGTTATCCAAATCCATATTCGAGACATGTCTTGACGACCGATGTCATCGATCGCTATGTCGACCCGACGACCCATCGTCTTCATACGACGCGCATTCATCTGAAGAAGTCAAAAGTGCCGTCAGGAATCCTGAAGCTCCTCCCGAAGGGTATCGGCGGATCCGACAATTCCGGGCAGAGCTATATCCTAGAGACCACAGTTGTCGATGTCAAGGAAGGCTGGATGGAGTCCGAATCCCGCAACATGGAATGGACTGGAATACTAAGTGTAGTGGAAAGGCAGGTCTATCGACGCCAGCCGTTGGAGGGAAGTCAAGAAAAGTTTGATGGTCTCTTACTCGATGATAAGCGGACTGAACGAACCACGGTGAACACCACTGTTACCTTCCGCTCGCGCTTCGGACAGGGAAAGCTTCTCGGTCGTAGGAAGACAGAGGATATCTCTGGAGACTACGAAGAGGAGGCTCCCAAACGGGGATTTTTCACCTCGTTGTCCACTGCCGGAATCCAGCGGACCATTGAACTGATTGGGCTTAACCGTACCCGCGACGCCATTCTCAAGAGCAAGCAAGGAATGAATGTCGTTCTTGAGCGTCTGCGCAGCGGTGGCATAGTCGGCGTTCTTGACGGCATGCGTCAGGACCGTGAGGCCATAGCTGTTGGGACAGAGGGTCCTTGGAAGCGTGTCTGGCTCGCGGGGAACTCTGACAACGACGACTAATTCCCGTTTATTTCCGGCCCTTTGAGAGAGATTTGACATTGGCAAAATTAATGCGGCATTCGAGCGCGGAGCATTGGCGTTTGGGTTTCATTTGATTCATATGGACACTCTCCTCCTATTTCGTTTCAACATCCCTTTTTTTCCAGACTTGCTTTCTGGGCATAACCTGTTCGCCAGGAGCATGTTGCACTTTTACGTATTCGACGAGAACTGTCACGAAACCATGTATTATACTAAGAGCTGTATGGCCGAACTAGTTGTCTCATTCTTTTGAGCGCAGCTACTGTACAATATATTGATAACTTGCACCTGACGAACAAATTTCAGAAGTTACAATGTACTATTTCAACATTATCCTTCTATTGTAAAAACTGTTTGATTGGTTCGGGTTACTTGAGTACTTGCCAGTGCCGTTCGTCTATCTGCTTAGTCAGCGGAATCGTTTGTCCACCTGGTATAGGTAGATTCGAGAGTCCTGATGGCACTTCTTCTGCTTCACCCATAGAGTCTCCAGTGCATCGGCTCTTTGACATACCCGCCTTGTCGGCAGGGCACACTGATGGATGGATGCATGCATTTGGCATAGCTGATTGACGCTATGCTCGCAAAATACCTGCGGCCATTATGCGGATCGTCAGGACCAAAGGCTCCGAGCCCCTTTGCGCTTCAATATCTGGTCTATGTCAATGACTATAGCATGTTTCCCAGGGTCTATAGACCGCCAATACACCACACCTTCTCTACCTCGGGCAATCCCAAGAAGCGAAATTATTCCACACACCCCAAAAAGCCAGATACGGATTTTGAACCGGCCGCTCAAACGAAGCTTTTCCATTTCTTTCGCCAGCTAGCAGCCGATGCACAGGAACGTGAAACAGTGAAAGTGGAAGTACCCAGCATCGATTCTCGCGTTTCTTATGACAAAAGCGATTCAGACACCGCCGTTCAAGAAGAAAAAGTGAGACCTCGATGCCATGGAGGACAGCCACACAATTCATATGGTACGGAGAGTCTAGCGCCCAGACCCGAACCTCGCTTCGGTATCAAGGTGAAAGAGGATACTTTGAGTCTTGGCCTGGACAATATCGAGCGGCTAGCGGATACTTCTTTAGACAATAATGAAACTTTGTCTGGGGAACTTGCCGTGCCGTGTCTGCGGGAAAGCACGCATACTAGCAATGAGCGAAAACGAACAAAAGACAAGGTTCGTGACTCGAATCCTTCTGTGCGGGAAGCAGAGGTGACCACCGACTTTGAATCAGCCCCTGTGGGCTTCGCGCGGGGACTAAAGGAAAAGCAGAGGAAGAGGAAATTGGCCCTTCCTGCTGCGGTCTCTTCTTTTGTGCGAAAAGCAAACCGACAGAGTAGCGAAGCTAGCCATGGCAGCTTTGAGTTTGTACCTAAAGATCGAGTCTCGCCAAAGCCCGCTGGTGAAGCACCTAGCGCCCGCAAATTGCCAGACGGGACGACTTCGCGTAAGGTGCTACTGTCTGATACTAGGTCTTGGCAACAGACCGGCCTTCGGCTTGCCGGGGAGCAAAGAGTCAGCACGAAGTCCTGGCGCCTTGCGACTGAAAGGCTGCTCCCAACCGAGTGGAAGCTTTACCGCGCATGGAAAAGGCAGATTTATAATCCCACACACGGTATCAATAGTGCTGCCTCCCCGTCGCCTGGTGGTGATAACCATATCAAAATCGATCTCCCGCCGTTCAACTGGGATGAGTATGTGACCCCGGTCAAGCAGACACCTCGATCTATACGCCGGCACAATAAACGTGCGGCGGCCATGAGTGTTGTATTTCAACATAACGAAGCCGTCCCAGAGAATGCAAGTTGGCTTTGGAAACATATGCCGCACTTGAAGCCGCTCATTCGAGTCATGATCAAAGTCATGGAATTAGAAAAACAAATCAGAAGAGACCTACGAAATCGGCAGACCTGGCTTCCAATGCCAAGCGATGTTGTACCAATTCGCAGAGGCCGCAAGAGAAATAAAAGCCTCTCTCGTCGGACCTTTAGACGATAGTGGTGACCACGCGCCACAGCTGGTACTTCGTTCTTTTCTGTTTATTGCATGAAACTGCTGTCATACTGTAGTTATATGCACTATAGTCATAGATGATTACATGGAATTATATTCACCATCACAGTAATATTGAGATTCCACAAGCTCGGCTTTCCCGGCTGATCCGCAAGTAAGTTCAAGGCACAGAGAGCATGCTCTTAAAGGGTTCTTCAAGTAGGATCGTGACAAATCAGCCTCAGCCTCTCCCACTCCAATCGATTTATGTGACCAGGAGATCCTGACTGATCGTCCTATGCTGATCCAGAGACCAGCAGATTTTAAAATGCCAACAAGCAGATCGAACTGAACCATTGCGTCATCGACAGGCACGGATTCCTGCGTCGAATGGATGAGGTCAATGAGAATGTTTTTTTACCGCAAAGACCCTGAAGGGGCCAATGAGCAGCTAAAGAGGCACGAAGTGGGGTAAGCCAGACGCCAAGAGCGCCACTCTGATCCAGGGCATTTCCAGCCTCACTGTTGGAAGCATGGGACGTTGTAGGTATAATCAATAGACTGGATATTAGGGGAGTATATTCTCTAAAAGCACCACAGAGCATGACAAAGTGTACACCGTCAACTCAGATGTCTCGGGCAAATTCAATGCTAAACCAGCGCTACCCGACCATGGCCAGTGAGTGGTTGGCTGGGACGACCCTGGAAGCGATCCCCACCCGCAGTTGCCAAATTTGGAGAGAGGATGCGGAGACCACCATTCAGCATCGCCGCCAAGGCCACCAGGGAGACCGCTAGCTGTTTACTGTGACCACCACCTACGGGTCCTACCAGGTCTGGGAACTTCTGAGCGCAGTCTGACCTTTTAGACTGCCGACTTCCATCACCCTCAGGCCTTTGCTGTGTCGCTCTTTTATACCGGCATTTCTCCGTCAACTTTACTGTCTGTTGACTGTCCTGCTGTTGTTTTAATTCTCTCTATTGGCTCGGTCCTCGTCTTTCCGGGCTATTCCTAGCCGCCCTTGATACTGGTGTCCCCTTTCACTTCACAATCCCATCACAGGCCTTCCAACGGCTTCCGCGCGACCTTCGCCTTTTCGCCCTTTTGCATAGCAGAGCAGCGATCCAAACTCGGTTGTTCTTCTTCCTAGCGACCGTTAGAGGAGCGGGCTGGTTTGAACTTATCTGAAACGCCGAGGCGCTTCTTCGACGATAATTGTCCTCAACCCCAACGGCCACGAACTTCATCGTCCTGTGCAACGACAAAGTATCGGCTTCTTTTCGTCGACCGTGACTTAAAGTGTTTTCTCGACGACGGGCTGGACATCTGCAGTAGGATGTCCTCTGCTTAATCGAGCCTTAAGGCAGTTGCTAGACGACTGCGGACCAGATGGCTATCCTTCGTACATCATGGTCGATAGCCCGACCGTACTTGTTTCTTCTTATAATCATAGTGACACTTTCTTCTCCTGCAACGGCCGATTTATGCAGTTTCTGGGATACTGGATGCGTCGACCCGCTGGCTCAGACCGCCATCTCTTTCAAGTTTCCTCCTCTCTTCCTAGAACCGATCAACTTCTACTACGCTTTTGATGCCGACGCCCGGGGGAAAGGCCAGGAGCCGATGACAAAGGCCGGTTTCTGGATTGGTTATGAAGCCTACGTCAACAATTCCGCCATTGATATCAACCGCACGTCTGAGATCGCAGTGCGCGTGGGAAATCTGACCGGCACACCGTCGGGCGACAACAATGGATGTGATGGCGTTTGGGGTCCTGATTGCTCCATGAATCTCAAAAACTACTTGAAGCAGACGATCTTCACTCTCGTCACGAGTGGGAAGTCTTATGAAGACCCTCTTCGAACAGTGATTGGTTCGTTCCGTGATAATCCGCCGCCTGTGCCCAACTGCCCCCCGCCGTTATTTGACGTTCAGCGGTTTCCTGTTGAGGGTAAGTACAGAAATGTCGACTATCAGAACGTTATATTAACGTGGAGTACTAGAGTTCGCGGTCGAGAATGAGGACGACAAGACGGCGGTCATTAAAAAGACCGGAAATAGCGACAATACCTGGTCTACATTTCTGATAGATAATATGACGGCCGCTCAGCAAGCCGAACAAGTCGCTGTCGGAATCATCAGCCGCACCCCAATGTATGGGACTACGCAGCCGCGGAGCCAGGACGAAATCCAGCTTGAGATCGTTTGCGCTCAAGCGCCATCTTCAGGGACCTCTTCGAGCGACGACTGATTACGGAGACTAACAATGCAATACACCCTTCACATACTGCACATATTCCGCGAAGAACCAAGTTTGGTCCCCGTTGGGCGACTGCCCATACGTATTTTGCCACGAACATGGCTCTCATGCGCCGCTCGACGAATTCGACGACGCCAACCGATGCCGCTTCAGAACAGCATCAGCAGCATTACGATGCTCCCGCTCGCTCAAGTCCTACTAGGATCCTGCTAGGAGCAGGGTAAACCGAAGTCAGCTATAAAGTCACCAGGACTCCAAACTGACAGACCTGCCTAAGAGGCTATCGCTAGTCGAAGCCCCAGTTGTATATAATTGCATACTAATGATATGAGTCACTCCCTTGCGGAGGTAGGCATCAATTCTCTCAGAGGCTCTTTCCATCTCTTTCCGTCTTTTTCCTATATTGCTTCGTCCCTTCATAGTCCCCGTATGTTCGACCTCTAACCTTGACTTTTCTTCGAGGATTCTTCGTCCAACGCCCCTGGTCCCTCTACCAGCCGCTCTGTCGTTAGGCCGTCATCATTCTAATCTCAGGCTATCCGCCTATCACATGCTCGACAATCCAATGGTCTGGATAGGACCGACGTCGAATGTTGCTGCGATGATTCTCGATAGCCGAATAGCTGGTTTTCTGCTCTCTCATAGAAGAACTGAGTTTGATTTCGTGGTATTGATCTAATTTCTGGGTGCATGTCGCCGGATTTTAGGATAGTAGAGTACCGTGGTTCCAAGCTGCCATTGCTACCGGTTCCTGGTCAACCGCTAAAGGAGCTTGGGGATCTCGTTCTTCCGTTCCGATATGTTTACCCCGTGCCTTGTTCCTCGTGTCTGGAGTACTTTGTAGCGCTTCATCCTCATCCGTTGGTACTGAAGTATACCTTGAATTATAAGACTCACATCTTCTACTTTTATCATCTCCCTACACAATAATTCTCCTGTTTTATGCCAATGTTTATTATACAACTCCAAGTCTCCAACTGCCTTCCCCAATATCAGGCCAATGAGAAACTCTCTATTAGAGCTCGAGACCCCCCTCCGCCAATGAATTAGCTGCACATTCGCACGCCCTGAGTGATCATCAGCCGACAACTCGGTACGCTCCAAGACCACCCACCAAGCCGGCAACTGCTTGCTTGTCATTGCTTGACTACCACCTTCACCGTCCCACAGTCCCACGAGCGCAAGTATAGAATCGTTCTAGTCTTCTCCTTCGAAGTACACCCCGCATCACGCTGCAACATCACCGAGACTCGTGCATTTGCAGATCAGTCTTATTGGCGAGGAACCTATCTCGCCATGTCGCCAGCCGTGTTTGACGGTCCCCATGACAGCTCGATCAGCGTTAGGATATCCGGTTCAGGCACGGACTGTGCCAGCGCGATGCATTACAGGTTCAATAGGCTGCACGTTGTTGGGGTAGGGTAGCCCAGGCAAGGAGGTCATGGCTTTGTCACCCAGTTCAACGGGTCTGGAGCAGGCTCGCAGACCAGGTATAAAGGCGCCGACTCCCTCCACGAACGACAATCAGCAAAGGCAGAAGCAGGAGCAACATTCACAATGCATCCAAGCGCCCTCCTCGGCCTCCTCTCCTTCGCCGCGGCGGCACTGGCCGTCCCAACCGGCCAAGCACCGCATACAGCACGCTCCATCTCCAACCTCAAATCGCACATCAAGAACGTCGTCATCCTAGTGATGGAGAACCGCTCCTTCGACAACATCCTTGGCGGGCAAACAACACCTGGTCTGGAGAATCCTCTTCAAAACGGGCCTTTCTGCAACCCGTTCAACCTGACCGACCCCTCGGAAGGGGAAGCCTGCACGGCGCCTAAGAGTTTTGACAGCGTCATCAACGATCCTGACCATGCGATCTACGGGAACAACATCCAGTTCTACGGCGAGTTTGTTCCTGATAATGCCGCCATTGCGAGTGGGAAGTTGAAAGCCACCAACAAGGGCTTTGCGCACGAACAGATGCGACTGTACGAAGACGTCGCTAATAAGACGGACCTGGTTACCCAGGTTATGCATTACTATACGGAGGAGCAGGTCCCTGTTTTGACTTCGCTGGTGAAGAACTACTTGACCTTCAACCACTGGCACTCTGATATTCCGGGAGTATACCTCACCCAACCAGGTACTCTTTAACCACCTCTAACATCAGCAGAACACAAACCCCAACCGCGCCGCCCTTGTTTCTGGCACATCCCATGGCCACGGCCTAAACGACGACGGCTTCAACAACCACGAACTCCCCAACCGTTCAATCTTCCAACAGCTCACCGAAACCGGACATTCGTGGCTCAACTACGTTGATCCCGATGGCGGCACCGGCCCAGACGCAGGCTTCTTCGACTGGACCTACGCGACCGGAAACGACGACAAGATCGTGCCGCTAGCGCAGTTCTACACAGATGCTGCGGCCGGGAACCTGACCGAACTCACATACATCAACCCCTCATGCTGCGGCGTCGGCACGACATCCATGCACCCCTCGGGACTTATCTCGGATGGTGAGACCTTCATAAAGTCTGTGTATGATGCGCTCCGGGCGAGCCCGCAGTGGAACAACACGCTCTTTATCCTGACCTTTGATGAGAGCGGCGGGTTCCACGACCACATCCCTGCGCCCTTGGCCCCGCGGCCGGACAATCTAACGTTCACACTCGAAACACCGAACGGCGAGAACTACACTTTCCCCTTTGACAGACTCGGTGGCCGGATTCCGACCCTGCTGATATCGCCATGGGTTTCCAAGGGCGCTGTTGAGCAGAAGGGCACAAACCACAAGGGCGAGGTTGTTTCTTACTCTGCTACCTCTATTCTGAGGACGCTGGGGTATTTGTGGGACTTTGAGCCGTTTACTCCGCGCGTTGAGCATGCGCCTAGCTTTGAGCATTTGATTGCTGCTAGGGCGAGAGATGACACCATTGAGGTTCTGCCTGAGCCGGAGGCCTTCAAGAGAAGAGGGTAAGTCGCGTTAAGGTTTAGACCATGGGCGTACCCATGGTACGTGGGATTCGTGATCCAGCGAGAGAAGAAAGTTTATAGATAGAGAGATGATGGTGCGCCCAAAGTTTCCTGCATCTATAAATGGCATGGACCGTGCCAGAGACGCCGTCATGAATTTTTGTACCTCACAACCATAATCTCTAGAGAATAGCAAAGTTGACGAGCTAACTTTGATGTCCATTCTATAACGAGTATTGAGGGAAATATACTCTCCATTAACACTTAAAAAAAAGAAAACAAACATGCTTGAGAACCCCAATTTATCTAACGAGGTTCCAGCTTCAAACTCGCGTTCATATCAGCCAACACAGTAACTCAGCATCTTACCTCAAAACCTCCAACATCTCCACCAAGTTTTCTTAAATAGTTCTCCTTCGCACGCGCCATCTCCACGACATCGGCCCACTGCTCATAGCCGGCCTTGCGCTTCATCACTATCTGACCCTGGTCGCCTATAGGGACCCGCTCGAACACATCATACCTACAACCCTCCCACACCCGCAGCTACCACTCGATTCCAATGTTCAGCGAGATCTGTGGCCGTGAAAGCTGGGCGAATTTGAGGGCGGTTCTGTACGGGAGGACTAGAGTCCGCATAACTGGTAGTTAAACCGGTTAGTCCTTCTGAATAAGTAAGTACAATCTCCAGGCAGCCACCAGCAACGTTCTCTTCTTCTTTTATTCTATTCTGGTAATACTAGATCTGCTCCCAATTCTTGCCAGTTCTGCGTTCGCATGGCAACCTCCAGTTGAGGGGGAAAAAAGGGCCGAACATACTATAAGCGACTACCACAGCCCCCGAGCGCGAAATCCCCCTTCGCAGTGCACCAGAACCTGCCCACCAGTATGTGAATTCAGGCCTGTGATCTGCGGAAGTGGCCTAGGGTGTGGATGAGGGTGGACAAATGCACCGTGGATCCAGTTCAACATATTATTCAGACGACCAAGTAAATCTTCCGTGGGATCGTCATCGAGCTCGATCTGTTTACGCCGCATCTGGAACTGCGGCTCTAGCCCTGACTATACGCTCGTAGCTGCAGCCGTCACTGGCGCTGACACACTGTGCTGAAGATCTTCCCAGCGCAAGATACAGAGAATATGTGAGATTCGGTGCTGGGCAAAAGGGCGTGACAGAGAGCAGAGTTGCGGCTAGCGGGTACGGTTCATGTTAACCCCGGTGATCGGTATTTGGGTAAGACGAGGAAACTTGTTCTGATATGTATAGGCCTGGCACCGCGTATATACGGTCGAGGGTTGGCCAGGGGGTGCGTGTTTGTGATTACGTGCCGGCCATAGTCTGGTCTGCGCTAGTAGGATGGAGTGGATGATATGATTACAGTCCTGCTCCTGTAGTAGTAGAAGCAGCAGTAGAGATTGAGATAGTTAATATGACTGTTGTTGTGCTACGCGTGTTGATATAGTATATCAACAAGGCCGAGATGAGTGGCAGTTTCCAATTTAGGGCTAGAATGGGACTGGGCTATGTCCAAACTACACAACCAGTAAGGCTGACCGACTTATATCATCCCGGCAAATACTTCAAAGCAGGTTGTTTGCAGGTGAATGTAGACAGCCGGAAGTATTTTCCTAGGAAGATGATCCCAAGCTGGTTTCAGGTCCTTTTCCGTGCAAAAGATGCTGAATTACGTCCCATGTTGGAGTCTAGGATGATCCACTTACATATAGAGAGGGTTTCCCTTAGTGACCAGAAAAAGAACCATTGGCTAGATTTTGGCGTCTCTGGGATTCCTTGGCTTCAAGACATTGCCGGTGTGAAAGTGACAAATAGCAATACTCAGGTGAGAAGCCGGTGCTGCGAGGTAGACTGATCATATTGGCTCTGAGGGATAGACGTTGGCTGCCACGGTTGGGTTCGCCGATGTTCTGGTCAGACCAGGCAGGGTACAGGATGGCTGTGTGGCAGGATTCAATGGAACTGGACCCATGTTCTATATATTTATGATGCACTATATGTGATTCAAGGGTGAGGAGAGGAAAGAGATTTGAGTATAATGTTAGCACGGAGGTTCGTTCCTACAGCAAAGCGGAATTCTTTTCGGCAATTAGTCTGGCCGTGCAGTCTATCCTGTCATTATATATACTTTGCATCTATTCACATATAAGGGAGTCGAAAAATCGCAGGAAAGGATGGCAGCGAAAATTAATAGGGAAGGAGTAGGAACATACTCATACTACAGGTTATTGTGGAGGGCAACACCAACGAACGAATGCATTCATAGAATGCAATTTAGCATAGATAATAGTAAATCAGTGTAGATACAGACAGCGTTTAAAATCAATTGACAATGCCCCATGTCCCAAGCCTTTAGTGATGCAGAGTGATCTTCTGTTCCTCTAGTCAGTACTTACACTTTCATATCATTCGACCCATTGAATCGTTCTGTGTAAATTACGCTACCGAGGAATGCTCTCTATACTTTCACCGTCAGGAGTATATTCGATAGGGACTTTCATACGAATCCGAGAGAGCAGCGGTGCTTATTCCTGGAAAGAATGGCACCCCACCATAGACCGGGTAAATCTGTTGACCGACTTGAAATAACATAATCAGACAACCTAATGTGTCATTTGAGATTAGTATATCTCATTAAACCGAGTAGACGCAATTGCATTAGTCAGTCGAATGGTGGGATGCCGACATCTAGACTTAGGGCTGATTTCCGGATGCGGAAATCGACCCTCAGGTCCACAGTCGACCAACGATGCGAACAACCCGTTTGCGACGATTACCGTGATGGCTCTATTGATCTACATTCCAGAGTGCGTTCGGAAAGTCGTGTCTCAATACCCTCATACTGGTCCGGATATGCTGGTCTCCTACCTACTCCCTACAAACACGGCACAGTTCGCCCTCACGCACCCCCTCTGTTTACACCAAGACCAGAGGTAAAGACAAGATGATATCCGAGCCAACCTCCAGGACAACAAAAGCAAGCCATTTTCTTTTACATGCGCTCCGTCGGAAACCGGTGGTTTTTGTTCTGTTGGCAATAGCCCTAATCGGTCTGTACCCAGCAGGCTCGCCATTTCTCCTTCCCGAAAGCACGCCGCTGAGCTCGTCTACGAGTGAGCCTACATTACGACCAACATTAGCAGCAAGCCTCTCAGCAAGGGATCTCCTCTCCCGTTCTGTATCGGCTGATAAAACGTCTATCCCCAAACTTATCCACCAGACATGGTTCCCCGCGGGAAGCAACATGTCGGCCTCGGCGCAGGCTTGGGTGCAGACCATGAGAGTGCAGAATGCCGACTGGGAATATGTCCTCTGGGACGATGAGACCAATGAGTTGCTGGTCGAGCAGTACTTTCCGTGGTTTCTGGAGACGTATCGCTCTCTGCCGAAGGAGATTAATCGCGCTGATATGGCGAGGAATTTCTATATGTATTTGTTTGGCGGGTATGTACGGTCTTGAACCCTTTTCGTCCTTTTTTTTTTTTTCCTACTGGCTCTGAATTCTGATGACCGTGAAGAATGTATGCCGACGTCGACACCGAAGCACTCCGTCCCGTGGACGCGCTGTTCGCGGCGCACGAAGTCCCTCTTAGACGACACCTGGACATGCTTTCTGCTCCAGACGCAGCGTCGGGTGTCCAGAGAGCCTTTATGGGCCGCATGGCGCACACCCTCGACCCTGATGGTCTCGGCGCGGTCCCCAACGGCTGGATGGCCTCTCCCCCGGGCCACCCATTCTGGCTCTTGCCGGTGCTGTACGTCCTCGAGAACCCGAAAGGCGATGGGAGCGTCGAAGGAATGACGGGCCCAGGGATCCTCGGGCCACTAATAAAGCAGTATTATAGCTCTCTCTCCAGCAGCGACGTCGGAGTCTCGCTCCGGCGGCAGCTCTGCGCGCGGGTCCAGAGTATCCAGCCCGGGTGGGATCTTTTCTGTCCGAGCGGGTATAGTCTGGACGAGGCACCAGAGAGCATGCAAAGCTTGAACCATGCGTTGATTCTATTGCCCCGGGAGCAGGTCTATCCGTTCAGCTGGGTGGATGATGGCGATGTCAAGGTTTGTCTGGGGGCCAAGGGGAATCCGCAGTTTGATGCGGACAAGTGCAAGAAGCGGATGGGGGTGGATCTGTGGCCGAGTTACTTTATTACGTATTGCACGCATACCTGGTAGCTTGGTGCGCTTGCTCAGAGTCTTTAGATGTATGATAATATATGGTTACCTTGGTACCTTGGCCGCATCTGGAAGTATCTACAGACCGTCCGTCTACAAGGAACCAGAGAGTTAGGGTTGCATCTGGCGGACACGGGTCGGCTATTGTTGCATTGCAATACAGCACGGCCCATATTAATAGAAAGTGCTTAAGAGAAGAGTAGGCATAGTCTCTCTTCCATCTTGGAGACAGTTTCACGAGATGTATGCTACACCCCCTTCTCAAAGATGGAGTATCGTTCTCTGCACTCTGTATGGCCCCGTGGCTCTTCCTCAAACCCCTGGACCATTTGGAGAGATGCAGCCTGCTAATTCATCCATGCAGCAACTGGATCTTCTGGTCTAATCTGACAATCCTCTTTAATAAATGGATCCTCGAGTCGACTCCGTTTCGTGCGCTCCCCCCTATCTCAATGCTCTCTTGTCACCCCCTCTCTACCAGCACCAGCTCTATCTACTCCCATCCACCGTTCAGTACTAACATCTAAGCAGGCTACCGTAGGTTCTTCTTTCCCCAGTAGCGGTCTAAACGTGCTGAACTATAGCAACCAAACAGCAATCCTCCTCACATCATGGCACCTTTTCTTTGCAACCCTCGCCACCCAGCTCCTCTTCCGCACCTCTATCCTCGCAGCCCCCAGGTCGATAAAGATGACGCCAGCCCTATACATGGCCAGAATTGCGCCAATCGGCCTCCTTTACTCCGGCAGTCTCGTCTGCAGTAATATGGCATACATATATCTCAATGTCGGGTTTATCCAGATGCTCAAGGTACGCATGCCCAGCCTATCCCTTCGTCTCACAGGGTATAGGACGAAGAATGGAGACTAAACGCTAACGGACTGCATGAATCAGGCCTCTGGCCCCGTGATAACGCTCCTCGTCAGCGCTCTCTACGGCGTCACAGAACTGACCGCGGCCAAGCTCGTCAATGTGGCCGTGATTACAGCCAGCGTCGGACTGACCGTCGTCAGCGAGATCCAGTTCTCCTGGACTGGTGTAGCGGTACAGCTTGTTAGTTTGGTCTGTGATGCTCTCAGGCTGGTGCTTATGCAGGTTCTCACCTCCTCCTCCTCCTCCTCCCCTACATTGGAGACGCACAGTACAGAAACAGGCGAAGAGACTGGTCAACTCGATACCAATACCCTGCACGAGACGATCCCCGAAGGCGAGGAAACGGCATCGACAAGCAAAGACACAGTTCGGGAACAGAATCAAAGCCTGAGACTCACCAATATGGATCCCCTCCTGAGCCTCTACTATACAGCCCCCATCTGCGCGGCGATGAACGGCATTTTAGCGTGGAGGACAGAAATTCTCCCACTCTTGCTGGAACGAATTGACCCCAACTCGCCGTCTGCCTCAGAGGAAGCACCTACTGGACTATTGGAGGTTATCCTGTCCACAGGGCCCGGGACCCTCCTCCTCAACGCAGTGGTAGGATTCATGCTGAACGTTGCTGTTTTCACGCTGGTCTGTCTGCGCCCCTTTCTTCACATTATCCTTGCACTCACTGACTGGCATATTGCGTGTGGTGTGCAGATCGGCAAAACCTCCGGTCTAACAATGACGCTCGTGAGCATTCCAAAGAACATTCTGCTTATCCTTGCGTCGGTGGTGTTCTGGGGAACAAGCGTCTCTCTCCTCCAGGCGGTTGGGTATGCGGGAGCTTTAGGGGGGTTGGTTGTCTATGCTGGGGGTGGGGGGTATATAAGACGGGGGTTTTTGGAGTCTGTCGTGTGGACGAGAAAGAAGGGGATGGCGAGATATGGATATGGAGAGATGGGCTTGGATACAAATGTGGCCCGGGAGCAGAAAGATCGCATCAAGCCAAAGTAGTTTCTTAGTATATATACCTGGAGTGGATGTTGGGGTTTGTTTGTGCCTTGTTTGTTGACACTGGGAGCGTATGTCGATATGGCTAATATCTGCTCGAAACAGAATTTACAGCCGACGACGGAAAATCTAACCACATAGCATGCTTCAAGAGTGTAAGGTAAATTTCAAGAGTCTTTCAAAGAGCTCATTAAGCAATGTCATCTTAGATTAGAAGAATAACCACATATCCTACTAGCTACAGAAGCATAAGGGTCGGTCTGTTTCTGGGGTATCCCTCATAAGATCGTCCTTGACTCAACAGGTGAAGGAATGGAAAGGAAAGAGAAGAGAAGGGAAGAAAGAGAAAAGAAAATGGAAGGAAAGGAACAGTAAAAGGGAAGAAAAAGAGAAGAAAAAGAAAAAGAACAATACTACCAGATGTGCTATCTCTGGCTCGGTAACCCTAACTCGCGGTTCTCGATTTGCCTCGCCACGTTTCTATGCGCCGGTGCAGATTCAGGCAACGCTAGTTCCGAGACTTTGATCTGCATATGTGGGCTGAGATGTAAATGTACTGGGCGTATTTGCAACTGCTAAATTACGTAGAGGAGTAATTCCACCGAATTGGTTTGAATATAAGGACCGGCATATTGTGAATTGGTTGATGACGAAGCGGGACATGCTGACAGAGTTAGGCACGCCTTCTCGTACCATCTAATACTATCTGACTGGCGCACTATATAGAAGGGCCTGAGGTACATCTCTACGTCCCGGGCCCCGTCGATGACGAGGAGGATTATACCTACGCCAGGCTGGGCTTCCGAGCGGGTAGGAAGACTCGTTATCTGAATGGCCTCTGGACTAAAGAAAAGGGTTCAGGCAACTGGTGGAGCTCCTACGGCTGGTATACTTTACTATCTGGACCGTACAAAGACGATGGTGTATGGAAATTAAGACATGATGGGAACGGAGGCGGCCTAGTACCTGCCCGGCCGCACGCTCACCCCTGTTTATGACAGATAGGGTATCTTACATTTGATCACACCCACCCAAAAACCGATCCCAATAAGCTGAATCGACCTCGTTGCCAAATCCACTGTCACTACCACTGCCACCACGAGCCTCGTCCTCCCCGACACCTGGTCCACCCCTCTGAGCGCCGCCAATGGTAGCACCAGCACCAGCACCAGCACCAGTCCCAACCCCATTGATATTCCCAAAATCAAATCCGGCCACATCCGGCCCACTCTCGATCAGGATTTGCAGTTGCGGAGAGTCAATCGTCCAATTCCGCACATCATAGTATACAGCGTCGAACTCGCTCGAGAATCGGTATCGGTCCTCGGCCACATTGTACTTGCAGACGTCGCGCAGCTCGTAGGGCCATTTGAGCCGGATCTGCGAGACGTACAGGGCCGCTGTTGTTTCGGATATGTTTGTTATCCCTGAGACGATGAGGTGGTCGCGGAGATTGGGCCTGTCCGCCATCGCGTCAGTTATAGTCATAGACAGCTTGCTTGGTTGTCTGAATGGACAGCGTGAGTGAATTACCATGCGAAGAAGTCGATTATCGGTGCGTGAGGAACCATGCTTTGCGTTAAGCTGCTTCAGTCAGTTCTGTAGGAGAAAGACGAACGTGAATGGGAGGAGCCTTACGTCGGAAACATAAACGATGGAATTGTATGTTCTCGTGGCGACAGACTCCACTGTCCACCCGGTCAGCCCCATCCACGGAAACGCGGTTAGACGATATCACAGCACCTTAATCATACTCCTCATCAGCCGTAGAATAGCCACGCGCTCAACAAGCCCCGTCTGCGAGAAGATCGCCTGATCCAGCGCCTGCAGCAGTCCCCATCCCCGATCTAGACTGCGCCCACCATCCCTCACCGAATCCCATCCGCAGAGAATCGCCCGAATGGCGAGGTCCTCATCATCCTCCGTCGTCGACGGCAGTATCGAGTTCTGCTCTTTGGCGACATTCGAGATTGATTCGTTGACCACCTGGAAGTAGTTCCTCGTCCCGCTGTTCCGCGGGTTCTGGCTGTGCAGGGAGATCCGAGTCGCGAGGTCTGCGCAGATTGTGAAAGGGGTCCCGGTGTGATTATCCGGTGACTGCTGCGGCGGCTGGAAAAGGCGCTTTGGAACAGGCGGCAATCGCCACGATGCAGACGGGGAGGCACCCTCGCCTTGCGTTGGAGGCGCCGATCCAGGTGTTGGTGATATCAAGCTCCGTGTTTCTTCCAGCACCTCGTGGATATGGTTGATTACATTGGTGAGACGCTCTGTCTTTGCGCGTTGCTGCTCCAGTTGCTTAAGGAGAGTTGCTTCCATGCCATTTCCGGACGCCGCGGTCAATTCTTCGAGTGTCTTTTCCAGACGCGCAATGTACGTCTTGATGCGTTCGCGGCGCTGGCGTTGCGCCTTGCGGTCTGTTAGGCGTTTGCGCTCGGCCGTGGTAAGGCGCGCTGGACGAGAGGTCGATTCCATTGCGTCAGCTGGTTGGGAAATACAGTGCAGTGCTGGGATACAGTAAGATGAACAAGAGGTGTTGGCATCAGGACGACTTCCTTACGGGACTCGATTTGACATGTGAAAATGACACCTGGCTTCTGATTGGTGCCCGCAATCTCCCTTCAGAATGTACACAATCCGAATGGACAAAGATCGACTATCGAAAATGTTGGGTTCAAAAGCAAACGTTGAAGAGCCATTACTGCATGTCACGGGTGCGCTGACAAAAAACCATCATCCCAGTACACAAATCCAGTACTATTTTCTAGGTCATACAGATGCTCGCTAACAGTCCCATGCAAATACAGTTGTAGATTTTGCAAAAATTCATTTCCCAACGCCAGGCTGCACCGTCCTCAAAGCTATCAGCTCGCCACCGCCAACTGGGCCACCAGATCGGATGCCACGTCCAGGAACGGGTAAGGACTAGTCACCTCCTTTTCCTTGTTCCGGAACCGCTTGCTGATCGGATGCCATTCGGTGTCACCCTCGGAGCGGATTACATTTTGATAACCGTCACACTTGAAGTCGACCATGTAGTTGTTCTCTTCCAGCTGGTAGAGCTGGATATCCACAAAGACCCACACGCCGTATGAGATACGAGAGATGGAAAGGTCTCGCGTGGCAGATGAGGGACCCGATGTAGTAAGTGTTTCGCCGAGGCTCGTCTTGTCTTCTGTTGCAGCCGCTCCAGAAATGTTGAACCGGCGGCGCATCTCTTCAAGGTCGCTTCGGCTGCTGTGAATGCTGGATGACAAGCCAGGCGCATGAACGCCCTCTTTCAGCAGACGTGCACGAATAAACCAGAGGTCCTTAGGAACGTAATGGTCGGGCGGCAGATCCGGATACTTGGTCTGTAATGGTCGCTCTCCAGACTCTGACGCGGGTACGGCATTTCCTTTCCCAGTCAGCTTCTCCTAGTATAGTAGGAATAGAACTTACCTGAGTCGGCGGGCTGCATCTCCCAGATTCCTCCCTGCGCTTTAATTGCCCTGTAAAGATAGAGGATAGCCTCGTATGGCTGGTTACGGGAGCGAATACCAAATTGCCATTTCCTGGACCGTTTGGTAGGTTGATGGGGAGCATTGCGGGCCTCTGGTGGTTCCAACTTGAGCTTCTCAAGGTCGACAATACTTCGCGAGTGCGGCTTCAGGGCCCTAGCCGTCGCTTCTTGCTCCTCGGGCGAGCGAGCAGTTCGAGTAGGGTCCTCTTCATCCAAGGCAGCTTGAGCTTGCTCCCCTAGGTCCTCCCGCACCCGTTCACGCTCTCGCTCTCGCTGCTCCATGAGCTGGTCGTGGACGTACGGCAAGCTGGTCGGCAGAATCCGGACGTGGCTGACCCGCGGCACATCTACATTATCCGACTCACTAGGCAGCGCCATAGGGCCCGACTGCCGGCGGGAGCCGGATCGGGCCCGTGTTGGAAGTGCTTGTGCTGAATGGAGTGCCCTGGCACCAGGTGTTACAGCAGTACGACTTGCGGAAGGCGGCGGCGGGGTAGCTGATGGACTCAGCATAGTCTCGTCGGTGGGTGAATTTGTTTGCATCATCTCATTCTCCACGATGATGAAGAATGCGTCCTTGATAGCACTAGGCTCAGGATGTCTAAGCGCATCTTCAATATCCTCGCGACCATAACCCATGCTCCTCTCCAGCTTGGAGATGGCCACCTGACTGATCTTGTTCTGAATTGCGTGCGGCTTCCCCGCAGCGATCTTGCGTGGGTCAATCGCTTTGTCGGTTGCGATAAACTCCTCCGGCGGAGGTTGCAGGTATTTAGGGAGGTCTTGCAGAAACCAAGGGTCATCCCGAATATCTTCAATGGTGATCCGGTGCACCGGGTGCACCTGCAGCATTGACCGAATGAGCCGGGCAGCCCCGGAGGATATGTAGGTGGGCATGTGGAAGTTGCCCGCGGCGATTTTCTTGAAAAGCGCCGGGATGTAATCGTCGTCGAATGGGAGCCGTCCTACCAGCAGCACGTACAAAATGACTCCGCAGCTCCAGACGTCGACCTCCGGGCCGGCATACAGCTTGCCAGAGATGACCTCTGGGGCTGCGTAGTTGGGGCTGCCGCAGCTAGTCTTGAGAAAGTTGCCGTCCGTCATGATATTACTTAACCCAAAATCCGCAATCTTCACATTTTTATCCTTGTCGATGAGGAGATTTTCCGGCTTCAGATCGCGGTGAACGATCTTATGGCGGTGACAGTACTCGACGGCGCAGATGATCTGCTGGAAGAACTTGCGGGCTTCCGCGTCGTTGCAACGGCCTCGCTTCACCAGGTAATCGAACAACTCTCGCTCAGCGTACTCCAGCACCATGACAATATCCGTTTTGGTTGAAATGACGGTGTACCTAAGACGTTAGCCCGGCCGAGGTCCAGCTGAACATTGACATACAGTTTTATAATATGAGGGTGCCGTAGCAGCTGAAGGTATTGAATCTCCCGCTCGACTCGACCGATCATGTCTCGGGATAGCAGCTTGCGGCGGGAGATAATCTTCATGGCTACCTGACGGCCACTAGGCTGATGGATAGCCAGCTTAACCTTTCCAAACGAGCCCTCGCCAAGAACCTTGACTGTATGGTACTGATCCAGGCGCTGCATATCCCTCATCGTAGCTGGGGACTGCCGCGACGAATCACCACCCTTTCCAATCGGTCGCGCGGGCGGGGGCATAGCCATAGCGGACTGATGTGAATCGGACGGATTGGGCTCGTTGGGACGCTCATGAGGACGATCGCGATCGACAGTAGGGAGAGAGACCGAGAGGTCCTCGTCGTCAAAGGCAGCAGCCATGCTAGCAACTAGGACTCGTCGTCAGTAGCGGAGGTGATGTGGAGGACACAAGGTGACGTGACCACCTCCGCCCACTCCGTAGACTCGTAAATTCCGTGCCCTAACGTATTTTTCCACCTCAATTAGATGGAACTTGAATTTCGAACAGTTCTCGCTCAATTTTCGAGAAGAGGGGGATACCCGATCGTGGGACTATCGGTGGGCGAGTCAGTTCATGTTCGTCCGAGGTGTCTGTAGGCAATCTCTGCGCGGCGGAGTGGGTTCAGAGGTAGCCGGGAGGATTCAATTTATGTGCTGTGAATTGCAAAGACGACAGCGATGGAACATGGGAAGTCCAAAGGATATGAACGGAAGTTGGGAGAAGAGAAGTTGACGGAGAAATGTACAGGAATAAAGCAGGCCGAGGGCGGCAGTCCACTGGTACGGTAGTCCCTCTCAGAGTCATCACCCATCAGCATTATATCAGCACTCGCACGAGGCCAGAGAACGTAACACAGTCTTAAGTCGATATTTTTTTTTTCTGTTCAACTATATTGGTATAACGTATATAGATTTACTCGGTATACTTTTGAGCATCTCTCTTGTGCCTTTCGACCTCCATCTCCACAACCCCGCCCAGCAGCGCATCGCTTACCCTAGGTATTATGGCAAAGTTGAATGGTCACTACCGATCAAATGTCTTGGCCATTATGATGGTCCTTAATAATAGCCGAGTGCAGAGTATTCCATAGCATATTCAAGTAATGCTGATCAATATACGTCGTGAATGTACCCCCCGGGAGGGGCTTGGCGTCATGTGGTGGGGGAAGCTCAATACGTCCTCCGCTCGTCGCCTCCAAGCTCCAGCTCTCATCGGAATACCGTCCGGAGTTCTTCCATCATCCTTTGACTGTGTTCGGAGGCTCCTCAACTACCGGCAAGTGCTGGATAGCCCCTGAAATGACCTCTGAACCGTCAGAGAAAGCTATTTCCAGCTTCATCAGCTTCACCAATACCTCCCGAGATCAAGCCATCAGCTTTCTTAAGGTGCATACCATGCATATAACGATCATTGTGCTTGACTAACTGTAATATTCCTAGGCGAATGACCTCGATTCGAATAAAGCCATCAATGCCTATTTCGAAGATCCTACTGGCCCGCATATACAGGTACATCTGGCACCAAGTCCCGGCTGAAACCAAGCTTACCAGGATGTGGTTAGGTTTCAAGCTATCACGATGACACAGGTCCATCGGGTATTTGCTCCGTTACTCTAGTGGTGGACGACTGGACTTGATGCTGACGGCTTCAGCATACCAAATCGAGCGTTCCGATGCCGCGGCACCCGCTCCCATCCCTCCTTCGCGCCCGCCATCCACGTCCAACATGAGAGATGCGGCTCACACGGTCGAGCTGCCGCCGCCGCCGTCACAAGACACACAGGGTATGGATTTTCAAGAGTTGGTTGACGCCTGCTGATTGGAACGCGACTTCAGGGAATGGCCTATCGTTGGCGGAGCAGGAGGAACGTCAACTGCAACAGGCAGTAGCAATGTCGCTAAACCAAAACCTCGGGCAGCAAGAGACCGGTGTCACCACCACAAGTCAGCACTTCGGCCGCGCGACGCGGGACCATTATGAGCAGGATGAATGGGCGATGACCCTCTTCAACTCCAGCGCTCGCGAGATCGTCATCAGCCCGGATCCGGTGGACCGCAAGAGACAACCAGCCGAGCCAGCTTTCATTCGTCCCACTCAGGATAGCTTATATTTGAGCGGGCTATTTACTATCCTCCACTCGATCCCGCTGGCTCGAGAGGCTCTGCTGCTGCGGAACAAGGTCCTCTCCAACTACGGTTACGATGCACAGTGGTGGAATGGCCAACCAATCTACCTTCCTAAAATAGTGTCGATACACGATGCACAGGACGGTAACACCGACTGGGATGATATTCTTTATGAGAGTCAGAGAATAATCGCCTTCTTGGATTGCACATCCCGGGCATTTGGCAGCACCGACGCACTGGCCAGCCTGAAACGATTGGAGACATATGGCTCGAGCAGCGCTGTAGGAACATTTCTTGAGGCATGGCAGGAATCAGCTGTTGCTGCTGACCCTGGAAACCCCTTGGCCACAGTCTTCTCGTCAATGGCGTATAAACGGCCGCCAAAAACGGACGACAGTTCAGCTACCGAGCAGGAAGCATCGATCAATGAGGAGCCGATTGATAAGGAATTTTTCACCCTGGAACCGTATGTAGAACCGATCCATGGCCAAACCCTCTATGATGTTCTCGATGGTACCATGTGGTCGGACACACCAGGGGAGGAGCTTGACGACGTGTGGCTAGAGCACGTCGCGGATGTTCTCACCATTCAACTAGACAGCGTCGACACGACAGCAAAGGCGATTGACGTGAAGATCCCGGCAACTTTCTACCCCGATCGATATCTCGCTAGCTGCAGAGATATCGCACGTGAATACCGTCTCCAGAGGCTCAAAATTCACGAGGACGTTGTCAAGCTGCGAAGCCTCATGGACCGTCTCTCCATTGGGTCTGATTTATCCAAAGGCGTGACTTCGAGAGAAGCTTTGGAAAAGGCTGCTGAAACTGCGACTTCTCTTGCGTCCCAAACTGAGTCGAACGAAGACAATACTAGTGTACAAAACCTAGCTTCTCAACTGAAGGCCATTTCAAGGAAGATAGAAGATAAACTCAAAGGTTTGTGGCCTTGACTAGCTGAGGACCACCACTGACTTTTCAGAACTCGAGAGTCGGCAACAACAGGCCTTGGAGAGTCTAAAGAGCTCCTCCAAATACCTGACGGAACCGTCAACTTCACCAGGCGAACCGCCGGTCCACAAGTACACGCTGAGAGGAGTCTGCACTGAGCCCCATGTCACATATGTTCTCCGGCGGAGCACACAAAATGACACAACCAAACCCAAATCTGACGATTACGAGTGGTGGCGCATCAGTTTCTCTGTGGACGACGCAAAATCTCGTCAAGCACAAACCGGCCGCCCGGCTCCAAAAGACGCAGATGTAATTGGGTATACTGTACGAAAAGTCCGGGAGGTCGAAGTCCTCCGCGCCGCACGGGAAGAGTCCAAGAACGTCTTGCTGGTCTACGCCAACAGCAATGCTATGAATTACAAGGAGGAACCAGCCCCTGTTCCTCTTCAGGTACGCCTACCTCCACTGTTACATGTTCCTATCTAACAAAACAGCGATTCGTATTCGACGACAACGCTTCCTTTGAAAAGGAGCTCCAGGAGTGGGAGAATACCGCCGACACAAGACAAAACGCTGATTCCGAGTGGGAGAGAACCGTCGGTTCTCGGCCAGCATACCCGTCTCCGTCAATTGTGCAAGACGATGTGCCCGCCAGCAAAGTCAACGTTTTTGACTACCAGGTTGCCTCATTCGATGATGATCCCGCGGAAGAGCAGGAAATGCAAGAGAGAGGAGGGCGGCCGTTACTTGGTCAGGCTGCCGGCCATGCCCATCAAGGTCAGAATTCAGGACCGGGCTGGAATAGTTAATGTAAAGCTATTATGTTATATATGATATATGGGACTTACGAACTTACGGATTGGCGTTAGTGTGTTGACTCTTTAAGATTAGCATGTCAAGTGTATATTTTAGTAAAGATTGATGCCAAGACCAGAGCTACACCTACCCTATAGTGCTCCACTCTGCTCATATCCAGCTCCCTGTTCCGTCCACCCTAAACATCAAACCGCGGCCTCAACCCCAACCCCAACCCGCGCAATTCTCCTACGCCTCCTCTTGAACAAAAGATGTCCTCCGAATCCGATACACAACTAGAAACAACCGCCTCCTCAACTCTCTACCTACTAGAATCCCGCCTCAACCGCCTCACATACCTCCTAACAGGAGACACAGCATGGACTGGCACACCCAACCCCCCGCCGAAACCGTCGTCGTATGATGAGACAGTGTCGAGGCGCCTACAGAGATTAGAAAGTGAGCTTGAGCATTTAGCAGGGAAAGTTGGTGTCGTTAGGGATGTTTTGGGGTTGTGTATGTTCCTCCTCCGCTTTCGTTTGACGGATTAAGTTGGGCAACGTGATGAAAGCTAACGAAGGATTGAATCGAATTGTATTGAATAGATGAGCGCTTTCCGGACCTCTTTCGATCAGCATCGACTACCTCGCCGCCCACATCCACAGCCGAACAGACAGATACCTCGGAAACACCCCAGCCCTCAGACCTGGAAACAGAGCCATCGCCCCCCCTCCAGATCATGCTTAGCATAATCCTTTCCTACGCCTCTCTGATTTCTGAAACGGCCTCAAGGCTAACAAGTCTAACCGACACACCGATTCCGGACGCGTCCTTATCCGCGAGCTTAATAGCCCTGCAACCGCGGATGAATCAGCTAGCAGCGAAACAAGACGAGCAGAGCAGGGAGATTGCCGAACTGCGGGTGCGAACTGCGAAGGTTTTGCAGAGATATTATGAGGTTAGTTTGCTTGGAGGTGGGGAGGTCTGGGGGGAGTGGGAGGGGCGGATGGAGAGAGTAGAACGGGAGGTGAAGAGGGTGGAGATTGCAAGGGGGAGAGAAGGAATTTAATGTCGGTCGCCTTGTATTATGTTGGTTGGGTGGATGAGTTGCGAAGTGTTGAGTTTTGGTTGTGGGATAAATAGGCTTGTTATATGATACCACTATTTTCAATCTTTAAGCTGTACTGATAGAATGCTACCAAAGTTTTAAGTTCAAGCTCCATTGACAACTTCATATGCTAGCTGTCTAACGGTGTAATGAAAGTCCAGAATGGCTATGCTGGGTATCTAACAAACAAGAAAATGAGCAAAACGGCACGCACATAGCAAATATAAGTAACGTAGTAGAGCCCCCAGAACAACACCAAATGTTCCAGTTCAGAAATCGATCCATCCATTGCTAAATTAGGGGGAAATAATATTCTAGAGAGCCCCTTCCTGCAGCGGACTCGGTCCATCCGCATGCAACGAAGCAGGCGAGTCCGAACCATCCCCGCTATCAGGCGAATCATCTACCAAGTCATTCTTCTTTAAATGGCTGAGTTTCTTCGCAGACAGGGACGGGGACGTGTGCGAAATTTTCCGTGTGCCGTTGCGCGTCTCAGGGGTCGAACACGTCTCAGGGGTCGAACGGCCTGAGCCTGTGTTGGAGTTGGACTCGGAGGTGGCAAAGCCGCGCCATTTGCGCCAGCCTTCAAAGTCAATGAGGGCTTGCATACATCCCCATTCGGTGACTTTCTGCTCGAGCCATTCGAAGCGGACGGGCTGCGATTGTTAGCTCGGGTATGACGCTAAGGACTAGATGGAAGTACCTTTGTTAAAAAGTCATTACAGCCGGCGGCTAGAGCTTCGTGACGATCGCTTTGTAGACTGCTAGCTGTCAAAGCCACAATAATGACTGGGCTTTTGAAGAGGGATAAATCATGTAATGTGTCCTCTTCCGTTACAGGATCTGGCGAGGTTGCGGCTGCAGCTGTCGACGCGCCCGAGCTCTTCTTAGGAAACACACCAATGCCATTCAGCCGCTCAAGCCGGCGAATCTCCTTTGTAGCGTCCAGACCGTTCATGACGGGCAGCTGAATGTCCATCAGCACGAGATGGAAGCCTCCTTCCCGCCACTTGTTTACAGCCTCCTGTCCATTAGCTGCACACTTCCAACGCACACTAAGACGCTTCATGAACGCCTCTAGGAGCCTTTGGTTGATGACGTTATCTTCAACGATGAGGACGTTGATCGGTGGCACCGTGCCCTCAATGAGGCCGCCGAATGCACCGTTTAATAATGACGCCCTGTTAGACTTCTTCGGTTTCGCAGGGCCAGGGCGAGGAGATGAAACTCGCGCCGGCGGGGTATGTGCTTTCGTCTTGGGCGACTCTGCGGGAGGACCAGGAGGTGTGGGAACAGGTGGCGTGGGCTGGCTCGGGGCGGCAGTCTGCGAACTCACAGAGTCTGTCAAGTCAGCATGTATTTAGGATCTTCTGGGTAGGGCAGCTAACCTTTTGATTGCGACATTCCATGTATTGTTGGTGAGTGTGTAGTATGCCGTGTGAGAGGGGGTCGGCGGGTACGTGCCCGGCCCCCAGGAGACGGTACCTGGGGAGCATGTCCGGTAGTAAGGATGGAAATAGACGGGGCCGTGTGAGTACCAGCAGAGTTGGTCGCGGCCGACTGGTGCACTGGAGGTGTAGAGAGGTTTATATTTGTCGGCATAAGCGGAAAGTAATCTCCATGTTCGCCCGGTTCCGACTGAGCAAAGTATACATTACGGCGAGGTGAAGGTTTTGGAGTGCGTCGCTGAGGAATCTCAATCAGAAGTGCTTCTCCCACTGTCTGACCACCGGGGTAGTATGAATCAACCACTGCCCACAGCGGCTCCTCCGGGCTGAGGATGCGATCAGGGGTCGGCAGCCTGGTCCCCTCGCGGGTAGCGATGCGGATAATGATATCTGGCGCATCGAAAGTCTTGCCAAGCGAGTTGGCGTACTTTATGACGACTTGATCTCGCAGCTCATCAACCAATGCATCCTCTGATGTAGGAAGAAGAGTGGCCGATCCACCCGGCCGCTTAACCCAGATCTTGCGCAGCCCCGTCCCCGATCCCATGGTCGGGAGGTGCCTATTTATCCCCTCGGACTCGGTAAACGAATCGGTGTCCAGTATAGAGGTTACCAAATGTTGGTGGGACGCAGGCAGCAGCGACTGACGGCGGATAACGCTCAGCCGGCTGGGGAAGGCTGGAGGGAGCGGAAAGGACTGATAGGTATTTACAGCCGACTTTTCTGCAACCGAAGGCAACGGCGTGGATTGTTGCTCTGTAGAGCCGGAAACAGGACGCTCGCGGCGGTTGGGACTGGCGTTCGGCGGAGCGCTCGAACGGTCGGTTCTCGCAGGAGACACAGGAGCAGAGGGCTCGGTGCTTCTGCACGGTGGGAGTGGGAAATTGGGAAGCTCAGAAGGAAGGTTTTCACGGCTCGAATCGGATTTGGCGCGCTCTCGGTCGTGATCCGACCGTCGAGGCGTAGCCTGAAGCTCCTGCGATTGAGACTGAGGTTCTTCCTCTGCTAGTGTCTTAGCGGGCGAGGTCTGGTCGACGGATTGCTCCTCTCGCCTGGCAGGAGACGAGGGTTGTCGGTAATCAGGGACGAAAAAGTATTGACTGCCTGGAGTACCGGCACCGGCTAGCTCGTCCGGGGTATACTGAGACTCGGTGAACGAGGAGGTGGATGGACGACTGGCGGAGGAAAGAGGCAGCGGATTCGCGAGGACGTTTGGTGTGGAGATAGGCGGCGTGGTGGTTGCGGACGACGCAGAGTTTGGCTCAGAGTCTGGCCCAGCGGGCTCCTCCGCCTTCTGCCCTTGGTTGGCACCCTCGATGGGTTGAGAGTACTGGGAGTGACGAGACCGCTGAGGATGCAGGTCGTGCGTGGAGGCTGAGGTGTTGGAAGTGGTCACCAGAGGCAAGGTTTTGCTGTGTCTGCTTGACGTCGACGATCGCCGCAACAGCCTAAACCCCTTCTCCTTGATTCTGGTGGACCAGCGTCGCTCCGACATCGTAGCAGCCGACTGGTAAACAAATCCACGCTTCAGGGAATGGCAGGATTGGAACAATCACATTCTTTGAAACTCTGATGATCATAGGATGCGATCAGTCATGCTGGAATGGGGCGTTTCGAGAGATACCCAGCTTAAAGAACGGCGTCGATACAGAGAGAAAGTCCAGACATAGTAAGTGTAGGTTGGGAAACCACGAGCATCGACAAGAAGCTTGGGGAGAACACTAGACCCGGGTTGGATTGCAGTGCAACAGTGCAACACTGACAGCACTGGCAGCACTGGCAGTCCAGCCCAGTAATAGAATCACTAGTAGGAGGCACTCCACGAATCTGAGTGTCAGTGTCCAATGTCGGGCGGCTAAAGCCCCATTCTCCGTCTCGCTGTCACTCAACGGCCTTGTCCTTCTCTGATTCCGACCATCTGCATAAATAGTCACCTGCCTGACGCTCTCCTCCATATGGAGTACGCACTCGATTTGTTTCTATCCTCTCCTTTCCATTCTCGCTCTTTCCCCTCGTCCTTAGATCTTGAGCCACTCCTAGTAATCATCTCGATCTCGGCCGGTTCCGACCCATTTATCCAGCCCATGATCTTCGCTCTGCAAATAATAGGTAATTTCCGGGAGATAGGACAGGCACCACGGCTCGGAATAATTGCCGTGAAGGCCGAAAATTCATCCAAGCTAGGTGTTTGCATGAATGAGCTGGCAACAGCACTATTGAAACAACCCTGGCTTGATGCATAACGGACAGCTTCCTGAATATCCTTCTCGTGACAATGGTTCCGTAGCTCCCGTCTTAATGGTAAGTAATATGTAGACTTAATCTTCAGAACCAGTAGTCTGGATCTAAGAGTACCAGCGTGCGCTCCGTGCGTGCTACTGCCATATCTGTATAGATTGCCTCACCCAAGTCTTTTCCATTACGTCTTGGGGGCTGACGTCCCGAAGAATCAGGCCCATTCTAATTTATTCGAGCGGCTAAAGTCCAATGAGCATCATCCAATTCAGTCTCATACGTATCAGATATATCAGATAAAGAGAAATACAATATAACATCCTATCAAACCTGAGTGCGATCATCCATCCCAAGTTTTCAACGGGCCAGGGAACGAAGAAAAGAAACCAAGCCCATATCCAAGTGAAATCTTACAATTCAGCAAAGTCCAAAAGAGAGGGGGGGAAATGAAGAAGAAACAGACCATCAAGACGTAACATGACTTTAGTTCGCAATCCAAATTCACGCCGAGTGATACAACTCGAAGGGTATCAAACACATTTTCTCGCCAACCGGCAAGGACCCATGACAAACCAGAAAAGCAAACGAGAAAGAAGGTAGAAAAAGGGAAGGGAAGGCGGCATCCATCATAGCAGAATGAGGTAATTCGATGGTGCAATGCCCGTTTCGCCGTTGGCTTTTCTAGCCTGCCACCATCGGCCGCTGACGTCTGATACTTCCAGCTCTTCTCCTTTCTCGAAGCCGATTTCATTGGCGTCTTCTGGGTTTGCCTCGTACTTGTAAATGGCCTTCGCCCTGTATGGGTATTCCGTCGGCGGGGGGATCTCTCCCACAGTGTCAGGGTTACTGGCATTGGGCCCGCCGAGACTAGTGAATCGCGCTTGCGATGGGCTACGAGTCTCCCCAGGGGCACCGCCATGATAGCCTGAAACGGGTGACGATGTCTCAAAACCATTGAGCTGTGCGGATGTGTACATCTGGGGACGGCTCGTTGTAGTCTCGGGGCGTGCACCGTAGGCAGATGACATGGGTCGGTTGGCGCCATACGAGCCTTGGTTCTCCTTGTTGAGTGCAAAGGAGTCAATGAACCCGCGGTGTTTCGCTTGAGGGGCTGATCCGAAGTAAAAGGTCCAAACGATCTGCCAGACTTAGAACATATTTGGGTCAAAACGCATATAGGGGCTTACATTGACCATGCACAGGAGAATAAAGCCTGCACCGGCGGCTTGAAAACTAGGTGTGCTCTTAGAATTAAACATCGAGTTTGCTGAGATCGAATTCATCACAAGAGAGGCAGCAAGGTACCCCACAACCTGAGCTCTGTTAGTCAAAGCGTGCCAACCAGGACACAATGAACGTACCGCCACGCCGTAAGTAAGACCGGTGTCTGTGAGAAATACCACGATCACTCCAACGTTACAGCAGAGTGAATATGCAATGGCCCACCATTGAAAACTAGGGTAAGGATCCTGCACGTCCGCAGCGATGGATGCAATAAACGCAATGAACCATCCAAGCTGGCATTTTGTCAGTCGCATTCCCGAACTTCTGTCTTCATGACCTACCATCGCAATGGAACTCGTGGCAAGGGCGAACGGGTCGCCCAGCAGGTTGCTCGCCCGTAATCCTGCCATCGTTGAGTCGATCCGCTGCAGGTACTCTGGTTTGACGATAATCTGTCGTGAACGGAGTAATATAATTCAGAAATAGGAGGGATAAGCGAAGTCCAGGTATAAATATGCCGGTCGACGTCAGAGTCAATGCGCGCAATTCGTATGGATGTGTCAAATGATTTAAAAGACGTCGCAGCTCGATGGCACGAGGGCGTTCGGTGACTGATCACTTCCAGGCACTATTTCCCGAACCGTGGAGGGTAGAGTATGGTATAGGCGACAGGACGGCAAGTCGAGTCACTATTTTCAACAGTCAGCCAAACTGAGCGATCGTATTCAAAGGAAGATTATTTGACGCATGGTGGAATAAATATCGTCGGAGCGCAGACGCAAACAAGAGCAACAATAACCCGCCAACAACCAATTGGGCATATAGAAAGACAAGGC
Organism: Aspergillus spinulosporus; assembly: GCA_003574815.1. Lineage (NCBI taxonomy): Eukaryota > Fungi > Ascomycota > Eurotiomycetes > Eurotiales > Aspergillaceae > Aspergillus > Aspergillus spinulosporus. Next base: position 465,919 of record QPHH01000003.1, on the reverse strand, counting down.
GACGAATACCGTACCTTATCGCTCTGTTGAAAATACAGTCTGTTGACAGTTAAAAGGTATCGAAGCTGAAGCTGAAGCCGAGGTCGAAGATGTCGGGTGTTGATGGAGAGAAATCCAAGCAAAGTAATAGAAGGTAGTTGATTTGAAACGCAGATCGACCTTGTTCGAGACAGATCGGACCAGAACGAGATCGTCAAAAGGCTGAAGGGAGTTTAGAGACTGTTTTAGACCCCTTGCAGATACAGGTGAACAAAAAAGAGAGCAGCACCAGGCCGGAAATATGACGAAAACAGATGGAACGGTGAGTAAGAATGGAAGAGAGCGAAAGAGAGGGTTTTAACGAGCGTAAGTCGACGGAGAAGAGAATCAGGTCGATGGGGGAGGAAGAGAAAAGAGAGAAAGGAGAGTTGGGGAAGTGAGATGAGGAGAACGAGGGACGAAGAAAACGAGGCCGTCGTTGTACACGAAGCGAACTCCCGGCGGGAAAAGGAGGCTGCCAGTTAGTATTTGGTAGGTAGTGAAGTGACCGAAGTGGATTCTAGAGAAGAGAAACAGAAGAAGAGAAGAAGTCGAGCAGAATTATTAAGGTCATAAAATTAACAAAAGAATACTACCTAATTGCCTATAATTGTTTCATTTCATTTCCTTACCCACGGGTTGTTCCTGGCCGTGCCTCTGTTCCTTGTTTAGAGCTCCTGGCGCAGCGCTGGGCTGGTCTGTGGGCCGTGATCCTCTTAATTTAGTCTCCGCCCGACTCTACGCGCAATCTCTCCCGGGGCCCAGGCCATGAATCCATCGCCACTACTGCCATCGACTCCAGACTGAGGCTGACGTGTGGCTTACACTCAGAAAGACAACGACAATGGCAACGATCCTCGGTCAGGTCATCAAACGGCCTGACGAGGATCCAGTGCATATGTACTTAACAGAATGAACCATACACATACACCATTCCGCACCTCAAGACTCAGTCCTTGTCGTAACTGCAGCGAACCTGTATCATTACGTGTTGAGCCGGTGTTCCAACTTCATCCTGCGTGACCGTGCCTAAGGAAGAGGGCAAAGCAAACCTGCAGATGAAATTGAGGGCCAAAGTCAGCGTCTCCTGCGCTTCATGAGACACTTCAGACACACAAGCCGGCGCTTAATTCTTCATCAGCCACTCTAACCTGACCACGTCGTTCTAGCACCCCGTTGATGTTGATTCTGAACGAGTCGTTTAAGTTGATCACCCAAACTTTTTGCGCCATAATGTTTGCTGACCTGAACGGGTGTTTGTTCCTGTTTGTAACGCTGACGATCTGCTGTAAGGGCCGCCACACTTACTGTCGAGTTGTTTCGTATCAGGGCCTGACGCATATACCTACTTCGTTGATTGGCATTCTATTAACGTACGGAGCTGTCCCAAAAGCAAGGTCAGCGCCATCAACAGCGAGCAATTTAATGTCCTAAGATGAACTACAGTTCACTCGCTGTTTCATCATCATGGCAGTTCGCTAACCCACTATAATCAAATGACCCAATGCTCATAAAGCTCCGCGAGTTTGTAGCCGGTGAGCTTGAAAGTGTAGCGGAGGGCTGGCAAATTAGGATGCATTTAATCCTAGCAATATTTGTACAAGTATAGAACATAAGATACAAGCATAATAGTACACTCATCACATACAGGATACGGTATGCCATGTTAAACCTCCACTCGAGTGGGAATCTTAACCTTGCCCTTCTTCCGTTCATCGCTAGGCACACCATATCTCCGACCAGGAGCCTTGGCACCACGACCATCAATACCAGTAGTCTCCTTGCTAACGACGACATCTTTGATGCGGAATTCGAAGCGGGAGGACTCAGGTTTGACGTGCTGCGTCCGGCTCTCGCGACGCTCCTCGGCGCGACGCTTGCGCTCCTCCTCAGCAGCTTCTTCTTCCTTGAGGCGTGCGCTGTGGACCTTTAGTACAGCGGAAATTTCGTTCGGGTTGGCTAGGCGGTCGCGCTCAAAAGAGATGAGAGAGGGGTGCGGGATGCGAACGTCGGCGGGCTGCAGGACAGGTTCCTCCTTGTCGCCCTTGCCAACGGTTTCGATCAAAGATGGATTTCGTGTGATGCGGTGCATGGCCTTGGAGGGGTCCGCAAGCTCTTGCTCAACTACTTCGTGTTTACGAGCAGGAGCGGCAGAGAATACGCGACCAGCATCGATACGGGTGAAATGGCGCGACTCCGAGACAGGGTAGAAAATTTGAGCATCGGTGAGGCGATGGGCTGGGAGGTCGTTAATAGACTCATGGGGGTTTTCACGTTGCTGACGTGGATCATTATACAACGGAGTCGTTGGAACCATCTCATGGATCGTGCGAGCATACGGCAGAGCCAGTGGTTTTCCCTGTTCAGAAAAATGATTAGGACACAGAAAACAAAGAAGTCAACAGCAATCAAGCATGAACATGCATATGCAGTCAGGATATAGGCATTGTACACATCCCCAGATACACTGAGATCGTAAAGACTAATCGATAATATTTTGTTGTCTCATCATTGCAAGGTTAAAATGACACGAAAATGAAAATTAGTCAACGTACCTGTTGCCGAATTCTCTTTTCCAGTGCAACTAACCGACACACAGCAGCGACTCTCCGCATATCCACTCCCATATCGTAACTGACAGCCCGAACGCTCTTCTTCTTTACCACAACTTGCTCGTAGATCTCGTTTCGCAACTCCTCGCTCAGGATGCTCTCACTGACGAAGGCCGGGTTTAAGGGAAATGGCCGATTCGTGGGCCTAGCGTCTGGATCCGTTTTGCGCGCCTTTACATCGGTGATGTAGTTGGTTTGCCCTGGAGTATGATTTTTGTAGGCAGCACCTTCACCGTTGAGCCATGCGAACATTTCAGTCCGCAGTTGCGTCTGCGTTGTCTGTGTAGAAGAGAACGGGCGGAAGGAATTCAGAGAAGAAGATATTTGAGATGGACATGATGGTGTTGAGAGTGAGGTTCTTGAAGAGGACGCGGGTGAAGAGGTGAGGTAGGGAAGGAGAGAGTTGGAGACACGGTGCGATTGTATCCGGGGAGGCATTGTAGTGAGATATAAAGTCAATGCTATTGATTGGTGGAGTAAAGAAAATAGCACGTATTGTTGAGGGCCAACGCCCTGGGTATATGCAAATGCTGGATGGGTGAAATGTGGAGGTTGAAGAGGATGTTTTGCTTGCCGGGGCCGAAAAGAAACTTTCGAGTTCAAATTTTTCACGTGACTATATCGCCTACTTTTGGAGCATACGCTCTCATACATGTATTCATGATTTAGCAAACTATATCCCCAGCTTTATCATGACTCAAGATGCATGTTGTACATACTAGTCAAGGCGTATCAGTTGAACAAGCAGAAACATCAAATATCCCTCCACTCCAAATGCCGACGAACATAAAATGACCATCTCCGGCGCCTCTTCTTCAAGATCACCAACCAATCTGTGTATACCTCGTAAACGCCGTTCTTTGATGACAGCTGTCCACATTACAAAACAGTATAGTGTATTGAACATGGAAAACTGATCATGATATGCCAGCGACCCCTCTTCCTTATTTCGTTCGCGTCCTTGACGTTTTATCGTTATTCTGTCAAGGAAGATCATAAGAAAACAAATAACGAGCGCCAAGTGTAAATGGAGAGGAAGTAAGCATACAATGAGCCGTTCGACAGTAGGTCCCAGTAGGGAATATAGAATAGGAATACCGCTAGTGTAAGAGGGAGACGCCAAATAAACGATAATGCAGGGGAATCAATGTCATTAAACGAGGAATAGTGAAAGTCTTATAAGAAGGCCCGCCAAAAGAATCTTAAGAATGGTGGAAACAGGATGACAAGTGGAGGGTATGGCACAGTGCTAAACAACCAAACAACATAATGAACCCACATGAAATCGTTTGCGGCCTCAGAGGTATCAAGTGACATCAAACACAGCAACAGACTACCTATGAAGATGCAACAATCCCAAAACAAGAAAGCTGAATCCGGCGCCCACAATCATGCTATCAGAGCGTAGTGAGAATAAAATGATGTGAGAAGAGAAGCGAAGAAGTGAAGGGGAGGTGAAAAGAAGATGGCACGATTTCCAAGCCAAGTAACCATAAGCGAGCCGAAAAAGTCCAGAGTTCCGATAACCTTACTCCTGGGAGGCAGGAGATCCTCCAATGCTGTCTAGCCGGGAAAATAACAAGTAAAAGTTCCTAATGCGCCGGATATACCAGTATCATTAACCATGTCGGACGTGGTTTCCGTACAGAATGTCGTCACGTTCTACCGCCCCATCATGTAGTCGTAGTTTGGGGTAGCATTGCCAGAGCGCTGTCCTATATTGCCACCGTTCGCTCCGCCGTTGTGGATAGGCTGTGGTGGCATCATCGGTGGGTTCAAGGAGTTTGGTCGAATACCCAGGCCAGCGTTGGGGTTGAATGAGCCGTTCATCCCGTTCATCCCGTTCATGGACATATGCGTGTGGGAATAACCGGTGGGGTGCATAATGCCGTTGTTTCTAAGACCCATTGGCGGCATCAAGCCAGGCGGTGTCGCCAGACCCGGCGGCGGTCCGCTTACCGTGGAGAACATGTGGTTCGACATTCCCCCAAGGCCAGCGCCGCCCTGAATAGCACCTTGCTGGGGGAGATTATTCGACGAACTAATGGAGCCCTGCTGTCCAGAACGCACTCCAAGAGGGTTCTTGGAGAAACTTAAACGAATGCCGGTTTTGATACTGTTGGAGAGTTTGTAGCCGTATAGCTCGTTCAGAGTCTTGCCCGCTGTGCGCACATCCTCGAACTCCACAAAGCACATGGGGCCGTTCTGCTTGTTTCGGAAGCAAAGGCGCTTATAGCCGCGCTGTTTCGAGAACAACGCCTTCAATTCCTCTTCCTGAGTGTCTGGTGGGAGATTACCCACATACAGAGTATTGCAAGGAGGGTTCATATCATTCGGGTTGGCAGCTGGGAAACTGTGCCGAGCTGTATGCTGGGAATTATAGGGAAACCCAGGGTTACCCACGGCCCCATTCATGGGTGGGGGGTATGCTGATGACGGTGTTGGAATCGCCATGTGCGCCGAACCCCCGGAAGTGTAGTTTTGCATCGATGGCGGTGAGATATTGGTTGTCAACGAGAGGTTGGCAAAATGGCTGGTTGGAATTTGTGGGTTGGTAGATCGGCGTGGAGCTGAGACAGAGGCAGAATGGCCGTTTTCGGCGTAACCGACCGGGTCCTTGAGCAGCTCTCCCGTATCCTCATCGATATCTTGGTCGATCATCGACTTGCCGCTTACGCGTGGGAACTCAGGAACACCATTTCCGAGCGGCGACTGAGGAGAAAAAAAACCATGGATACGCGAGTTTGACTCAGAGGAAGGTGGGAGAGACTCGTTGGCGGATGAGCCGGCTGGATGTGTCGAAGATAATTTCTCCATAGATTGAAACGTGCCGTTGAAACGCGACTGTCGCGTAGATAGCCCGTTGCCCAGTAGGCTACGATTCGAGGCAGAATGGTCGATCGTATTGCGGCGAGGAAGAAAAGGCTGTGCCGGGCCGCTGTTGTAGATGTCGACTACCATAGTGGCGTCGTTCTTGGAGTTTGGCTTGCCATCGAGCAGCTTCCGCGCCTCTTCCGCCGCAGCCATGCTGCTGAACCGCGCGATCGCACTGAGAAAACCGGCATCTTCCGGGAGATCCGAATGCACGAAATCGGCATCCAAGAGCTCATTGGAAAATAGAAACATGCTGCGCAAGGCCTCGCGACTCATATTCTTGGGAAGTTTTCGCATCAAAATCGCGCCACCACCCGGTGCGTCTGCCGGTCGGATGAAGCCGTTGAAGTTCTGCGCCGGTCGGTCCGAGTCACCTAGGCGCATAGCGGCGGAGGAGATGGCATCGAAGGAGGAGGGATTCGAGGACATGTTGTCGAAGCTGGAGGAAGGGCTGAAGGAATAGGAGGCGAAATCCGGGCCAATAGAAGTGGGTGCCTGCGACGCAGATGGGTGGTACACGTCGGCCGACATCTCATTCTGAGCCGTCGAAGGCGCTTGCAAGGAGGAAAACGACTGATGAGTAGGCGACGCGCCCGACGAAGCGGAGGGTGTGCGTTGGGTGGTACTATACGACCGTGGGCTTGTGCGGGTGGACTGGATTGAATTGCCAGTCATGCCTCGAGAAATGCGAGTCCAGGAGTCGACACGCTTGATAAGGCTCCAACGCGGGCGAGGGGTGCAGCACGAGTCGAGTTGCGAGTTGGTTCCGGGACGAGATTGGTAAGCGGCGCGAACGTGAAAATTGAGAGGCGATAGCGATAAAATTCGATGATCGAGGATGAAAGACTCGAGAATTTACTCGAACTCGTGTGATGTCTTACAATTAGGATTTCCAGGGGTTGCTGATGCGATAGGACGGACGGGGCCCAGACAATAATGAAGCAGAAATCGAGGACCAACTAATGCGACGGACCGAGGATGCGAGTAAGACACGGTACAGCCAGATAGTGATAGCGATCGCCAGCCGAGGCGATCAGATAATAGACCAGTGTTTGAGATCAAAGGAGGGAGATGCAGATGAATGGAAATCTTAGGAAGATAGAAAATGACGACTGGGAGAAGAACAAGGGAGAGCGCGAGTGTGAGAGTGAGAGAGGGAGAGAGAGCAGGGGGGAGAGCAAGAGAGGTGGATGCCGGGCCACAGCCAAAGTTTAGCGCAGTGCCTCAAGAATAATGACAGGGAAGCCGGAAAGAGCGTGTTCTGTAATCTGTTCGAACATCGGGGGGAGAATAGAGTTGGGGAGCGAAAGGAGGGCGGGAGGGTGGGCACCTGCACTACAGAGTACAACTACTGGGCGGCGGGCTGTAAAGGAGGGGGAGCATTATGTAGGATCCGTAGATTCTCGAGTCGGTCCATCGTTGAAAGCAGAATCAAAGGCGCCAGGCCTGGAGACCAACTCCGGAACGGTCCTTTTGGAGGACTTTTTGGACAATCTGGCCTGCTTATCCATGGATCGTCGTAAAGTTACAGTACAGCCAATTCTTGGCTGTGAGCTCTTGAGCGCGACACGACGCGCGACATTTGAGCATGAGCTGGGGCATCGTGACATGCTGCTTCCAACACTGCTAATTCACAGGTCGGTTATGCTAATTATCCTCTTTCAGACGCGTCCACGAAGTATACACCTCGCATGGCCACCGCTCCGTACCGAGTGCAGCCAAAGCCGCGTCCGGATGCAAACGTGGTGCGTGCGCCTTAGCTGTGGGGGTGTGGCTCTTATCACAGCCGTAATTACAGATCTGCCTCTCATCTTCACGCTGCCTTATCCGTTCAGATCGCGTCAGGATAAACGGCAGGCGGCGCAAGATGCGCGACCATGCATCACAGTTGTCTTCATTTAGTACTACAGAGCACGACATGATCACCTCTTCAAAAATCAAAATACGAAGATTACCGTCGTAAACCGATCTGAAGTTCTCTCCGAGTCCATCATCCTTGTTTTCAAGAAAGTGTGCACTCGCAGAAAGCCAAACACGTCACTACTTCAGCCTCGAAGACCCAGCTGATGGGAGAGGGGTGCCTTTGTACCACAACAACAACTCTGCCATTCCGTGGATGGCCAAGCGCTTCGAGAACTACCCGTTCCCTCGGGAATGAATCACGTTTCTGACCCTCCAATTCCAAAGCTTCTTAATTTCGGCCGTTATGGCGACGTGGTCGTCCTGATAAATAATCCTATTATTGCCATGTGATCGGAAAGAAACCGGGAACCGCCAACGGACCTGGGAAAGGACTTTGAAAGGACAAGCACCGAAAGGAAGCCGTTGATGATGTGCCGCACTGCAGCGGATTGAATCTAGCCCCAGGAGCGGGATGATAAGCAGACAAAAGAACGTGCGTCTACTCTGTTCTATGCCGCAACAAAACCAGGATGGCCTCCCATGTCGGCTCCCAACGGACCAACCAGACGGTTCCTCGTTAGGCAGCTTTGATGACAGGTGCATCGACAATGATGCAGCCTGAGAAACCCCATGTTAGACCCTGCCAAAGGACGTTGTACAGGTCAGTTTCCATGGGATAATGCGCGATTGCGATGCCGATCGTTCCAGCTGAAATTCCTTTTGACCACCAATCATCTTGTGCTATGGGGTGTTTAGAGTGTCGCGAAGATCCCGGGACAATAGGCGCATAACGGGATTGGCTCATTGATGATTTCTGCCGACGAAGAAGGGGGGAGTACGGCATAGCCCATAATCATGTCCAAGGCCATCGTCCAGGTACGAGTCATCATAGTCACGCTCCAGCGGGGTCGATTCTAGCTGATATACTTCTGCGCAATGCCTAGGCATGCGGCTGAGTCGCATCCTGACAACATTCCGTCATGAGGATCTTTGCCCGGGCGTCCACAAGGCAACATCATCAATCATCCACACATGTAATCCAAATCTACGCCAGGTTAGCCGCAAGGAAAATGATCAAACCACTTCAATCACAGTATTCGAGCTTTTAAATTGGAAATAAGATGACTCCATGAAAACATTCAAAATCAGCTTATCATGATATCCTAATATACAGACAACAATGTACAGTTTTGGACCCCATACCAATGATCCAATCTCATAACGCCAAAGAAATGCCGGGAGCACAAGAGTTCGGGTTGGAGCTCCCACAGATCTGAAACCTCTCTAGTGTCTGACCGGACACTGACAGGGTTGTTCGGCTGACCTGCGCAAGCCCACCTCCAAATAAAAAAAGAAAGCTTCAATACTATGGGACTCGAGTATATTACTGCGTCTTCGGAGGCTCGTACTTCGGTTTGACAAGGCCAGCCTGCAAGCATATTAGCATCCGCTTATCCATATAAACTTCCGAGAATGGAAGTCAAAGTGACAAGTCCAGCATACCAAGCTCAGTAATCTCCAAACCGTATCACTCGGTTGTGCGCCAACACCAAGCCAGTATTTTGCCCTGGACCGATCAAGCGAGATTTCCTTGTATGGCCTTGCGTTTCGTGCCTCCTCATCAGACAAGTTAGTAGGTCGTTGCGGGATAGGGTTCATTGTTCCGATGACTTCGATCGGCTTCGAGTTGCGAGCTGATCTATAGCCGTTGAATGAATGATTAGCTGAGTTCCGATGCTTCATATATCTCCGTTGAGCAGTTTTAGCCCAGAGCAGATCCAATGTAGGTTCCGCAGACAATCACTTGAGGTGATAGTGACTGGTACGTACCGTGCTTGGGCGACGACGATATTGTAGAAAGGCTGGTGCTTGTTGCCAAAACGCGCGAGACGGATGCGAACAACCATGTTGGCGATGGTAATGGTCAATTAGCGGATTCGATGTGAGTTGAATGCACTGGAACTAGCTGGGACCTGCGACATTCACCAAAATCTCCGGACGAGTTCCAAAAAGCGTCGGGAATATGTTATTGCGAATTATCCGAAAGAGGACTAGTTTGCGGGCACTTGGCAGTAATTGGTTATGTAAGCAGAGTATATTCGGAGAGTGAACCACCACTGATCGAACTGATTGGAGAGCTGTTATTCGAGAGCTATATTATATGCGTGTCTTCTCAAACTTTGCTGCGTCATTAATGTCAGTCCAATTATTCAGGGCCAGTACCGTAGCAACACGACTCTCCTATGGCCCTACGACGAGTTCTGCACCTAACTTGGGTACAGTAGAACTGAGAACCCCTGTTTGCCACCTCTTCATTGTATACGGCTGTTTTTGTCTTCAGCACAGTATAAGGCTCATAGTATCTTATCCATTTGCTCCCAGTTTGTCCTTAATGCACACTGTTTCGAGGCATCTTGAACTATAAACCCTGTCAACGAGGTGTACTCTGGAGGTATGGCTACTGGTGACGCATAGGACCTGAAATCGTGTGATGCTGAGGGTCCCTATATACTCATAGGTTCTGTGCCTGACGCGAATTAAATCTTATTTCTTACCTATATTTCCCCCGGGCTGCCCTGTAACAAAGCCCTAACCTAGCCCTACCCTTTCCAGATACAAGTGCCATCTCTGGTCGTTTTCAGGTCGAAAGGTGTCACATCACTCCTTAATACGAACAGTTGGTGTTAGTGACGTTTTTCATAGCTACAAGAAATTGGTAGAGTGAAGAGGTTGCTGGGACTTTTTTGCGAGTGTCCAATATATATTCAAGTATAGTGAGCCAGGCAAAACCCCTCCGGACTGCCGTTGCTGTTGTAGCAAAGTAATGATTTGTCCTACATACTCTTACTGTATGAATTCGTTACATATATTCTGAGATCTCATCACAGACGATGACGTTGTAGGCCCCCGTGATTTGTTCAGCAGTATCTTGGTTGGCCTTCCCTTATAAGAAAACCGTATAGATGATTTGATATTGGTTACGTCTGTAGTGGTAGAAATCTCAAAGAACCTCTACTTACTGCATAGACTCTATACTCATAGCTCCTTTGTCATCCAAGTATGCACAAGTTGTCTCCCGAACCCAAGACGTCCACCCCAGATAAGCAGCAGCTATGCAACGCTATTAAGCAAAACACCTCTCGATACTACCCGCATTATTCCCCCACCAATGCACCTTCTTCGTCACGGTACTCCCCAAGAAGATGAAGATGAATAATAGATTCACGTTGAACCCCGTATCCAACGCAGCGCCACTGATGTACACCCACTTGTTCCAGAAGACCCATCGATATCGAAACTGGGAGAAGTTCGTAAAAGTGCCCACCAGAAATGCCGTAAACAGCTCCGTACTCAGATATTCGTAGAACACCGCCGCAGATGCAAAGAAGACGGTTGTGTGCCAGAGGTCGAAGCATGCACGCGGGAATCCGCGGTGCAGCAGCCACATGAGGATCGGTGCGAGCGCTCCCGCAAAGAATTTCCAGAGAATTGGCCGAAAGAAATCTGACGCAAAGAGTTTCTTGGGTCTGGCCAGTGCATATTGGATGCCTGCTGTGCTGTATGATTGAAATTCTTATCCTGTCCATTGGTCGAGTGGATCAGGTTTCTGGCCGCTCACGTACTCGAATTTTGTGGCGAGAACCCAGCGCATCACGCCATAGTTGACGGGCAGCGCGAGCATATTAGCAATGATTTAGATTCCAACTACCTGCCGTGGTGAGAGGTGTAAGTAGTGGCCGATTTTCTGGTCTTCGAGCACTGTGCGAGCGTCGTGCCGGATGTTGCCGGAGATGATGCGGTATGCGAGCTGGCCCAGCAGGTGCCGGGAGGAGCCTTTTGCTTCAATCATGTCTGGATACTGTTAGGGGACTGAAGACGAGCCATGTAGAGGGCTCGTACACCCGTATATTAGCTCATTGAAATAACCGACTTTAATCGAGAATCCAGACATGGCATATACAAAGCTCATGGGCAACATTCCCGCTGGGCCAAAACTCAATGCAACGAAGTACGTCCAGATAGGCATGTATATTTTCTTGGAGACGACAATCCCGGTCGGCACTAGGGTAAAGAGCTGTTAGTCTTGCAATCCTTTGACTATTCGTTCTTCTATCGTTGGCTTTACATGGAATTGGCGTCCTTACTTGGCTAACAGGCCGATCTGCCTTGACGAATAGCATATCGTGGCTGAAATGTTGCTGCTTGGGTCGTTCAGCTTGATCTCCCGTAGCCAATGCCACTATAGCTCGAAAGTGATGGGATCACTTGTACTGCCGAACTATACGCCTGCTGGATACCTCCCATACTCTTTCCACAAGGGCGAGTCACGTAGCTTGCGGCCAAGGCTGTCTGGCGACTTTGGCTGCAGAGGCTGGTCTGATCTGTATTCTCACTTGCATACCATTGGAGAATTGGAGTATTGATGAATTAGAGTATTGAAGAATTGGAGAATTCCTGTGCAAGAACCGTTTCCCATGCTTTTGCATCAATTTCTTTATTTTCGTCCATCAGTTGCGAGGATGAACCTGCGGCTTTATCTCAGACGAGGTTGTTCCAATATTAACACTCTCGGTCAAAAGATCCTCATTTCAGAAACTGAATAAACGTGAATCCAGGAATTCGAGTGCTCACTGATAGAGAAAAGAGGTAGTTGATGACCCAATCACGTATAATGGCGCCATGTCTGCGAATATGAGCTACTAGCAGGACCCTCCGCAGAACTGGTCGCCCTAGCACTAGGTGTTACATCTCAATAATCCAATACTGTTGTAGTCCTTTCAAAGTACGAATATTGTATGAATATTGTGCTTGGTTGAACCCTTAGTGATATGCTAAGCGGATCAGTAACTTATAAGTCGGTACTATCTATCGACGCTATCTTCTCCAACTCTCCCAACCCCCCCCTCTTCGAATCTTTCCCCTTCCCTGCACTCTATTTTTTTTTATATAATTTTTCTTATATTTACCAAATTGGCATATTCTTACTGCTTAGCTGAGCTTTGGAAGCTCACGAAATGGTACTAGCACGGTTCCTGCTCCTGGCCAACATCGCCGGTGCTTCAGCCTTCGTGCTTCCTTTCTTCGGCCAAACCTCAATACCAATTGGAGCTTTCAATTCCGACTTTACGTGCGATCTCCCATCTGCTCTCGATCCTGCCGGTGATGGTTTACCATCAGCCGCCAGCCTATTCTCGTCGGACGAGGCCCTAGAAAGACAGGTGAAACGCCACCAAGCTATCGTGCAGGTCCCCTCAGTCTCCTACGATGACCTTGGCGAAATCGGTGTAGATGAACGGTGGGAGCCCTTTTACAAGCTGTATCCCACGATCGAAAAGACATACCCTACGCTGTAAGTTGATTTTGCGCGAGCGACATATATTTAGCACGTCTAATTGGTCCCAGCCATAAACGGGCGAAGATAGAGAAGATCAATACCTTCGGGCTACTATATACCCTCGAGGGCTCTGATCCCTCTCTGAAGCCGACGCTTCTCACCGCACACCAGGACGTTGTCCCTGTTGCGGATGCATCCACCTGGAGATACCCCCCGTTCGAAGCACACTTTGATGGCGAGTATATCTGGGGCCGCGGTGCCTCTGACGACAAGAATAGCTTGACTGGTATTCTGTCCGCCGTGGAGGGTCTTCTTTCCGAGTCGGACTGGAAGCCCAGACGGACTCTCCTTCTGGCATTCGGGTTCGATGAGGAAGTCGGTACTAACAGGGGTGCGAAGCAGATTAGCGATGTGTTGCAGGCGAGATATGGAAACGACAGCGTTGCTGTTATTCTAGACGAGGGCGGATTTGGATCCCAGCCTCTCGATGATAAGACTATATACGTCCACCCTGCGATCACCGAAAAGGGTCATATTAATCTCCATTTTGAGCTCCATGCTAGAGGAGGACACAGTTCTGTTCCCCTTCCACACACCGGCATTGGCATTATCTCTGAGATCGTTGTTGCCCTTGAGTCGAACCCGTACGAGCCTGTGATTCTCGAAAATAGTCCCATCCACAAGCGTCTGGTTTGTCAAGCACGGTATTCACCTGGCACCCAGCCGAAGATTGAAGAGCTGCTGAAGGAGCGGGACTTTGAAGGACTTGCAACTGAATTCGCCAACACGACACCGTTCAACCGATTTGTCATTCAGACCTCGCAAGCTGTTGACCTGATCGGAGGCGGCGTGAAGATCAACGCAATGCCTGAAGTCGTCACGCTCTCCGTGAACTATCGTGTTGCACACCACCAAAGACCTGTCGATGTCCAGCATAGAACCATACAAGTAATTGCCGACGTTGTCGACAAGTACGGCCTTCGGGTCGATGCTTTCAGCGGGGACAAGGAATACCATGACTATGTCGCAGAGCTCTATCCCAGCGACTCGCTTTATCGTAATGACCTCAAGCGTCGTGATAAGGTCGACTATAACGGAACCCTTGTGGTTAGCGCCTTTGGCAAAGGCGAAGCCGCTCCCATCTCCCCCACCAGCGGTACTGTATGGGAGATATTTTCCGGAACGATCCGACATGCTTTTGCGTCAGATGGTAAAACCGTTGTTCCAGTTGGAGACATCATGACCGGTAACACGGACACTACGCATTATCTGAGTAAGTTTTTCCAGGGTTAGTAGACAGAAAATATAGACACTGATGATGAATCGGGCAGGCCTTTCTCGTGATGTTTATAGGTGGACACCGGCTGTTGCTCGGGGAGGGGATAATATACACACTGTTGATGAACGTGTGAGTATTTATGATCATCTAAACGCGGTGAGGTTCTACTATGACTTTATTCGCAATTTTGATGCTGCGGATATATAGAAGTTGGGATATATCGCAATAATCTCGTGACAATCAACTTGAAAAAATTAGTTCAAGCTGCTATTGGATCCGTTTATTGACCAGAAGCGAAAAGTTGCTTGCTCAAGCGTGAAGAAGAAGAATAGAGCTAGGATTTCTATGATCATGTTGAATACAATACCTCTTATCTATGAATGGTAAAGCGGCAACGTTTGTATGACGTAGTAGGGGAGCTATAAGCTATCGTATCCCACCCACGATTTTATTTTTATATCGCTAAGCTTGAACTCCAAGCCTCTTTTCAACAAACTAGCCCAGTCGACGTCTCTATATATAAGCCAATTTATCCGCATCAAGAGAAATTACATTGCATGCTTCGCCCCGCCCTATCCCTCTTCACCCCCGGCTTCCCTTCCATCCCCGCACCGTTGCGATCATACCACAGATCCGTGAAGATGGCATTTAAGGTAAGCCGACGTCCGCCAGAGCTATACAACAATGTAGAAAAACTAATCTCTCCATCGTGCCCAGGCAATTAACTCTAAGGATGCTGCCTCGCTAGACCAGGACCTCATGGAGGCCGGCGGCTTCTCGCTTGATCAATTGATGGAATTGGCTGGGCTCTCGGTGTCGCAGGCCGGTGAGCTATCCTCTAATCATCAACAATTAACTACATACAAATCTGGAAGCCGGGGCTAACGACTTTTTGCAGTCTACCGCGTCCATCCCCCAAGTGCTGGGAAGAACCTCCTTGTCATCTGCGGGCCGGGCAATAACGGTATATACGTCCACCACCATTTTCCCGACTGATCCCTGTTCATTCATTTGCTAAATGTTGATCCTGAATAGGAGGCGACGGCCTCGTCGCAGCCCGGCACCTCGCTCACTATGGCTACAAGCCGACAGTCTACTATCCCAAAGAGGGTAAAAAGGAGCTCTACACGCGTCTGAAAACCCAACTCTCCGCTCTATCAGTTCCTGTCATCTCTACCCCGTCCGACTTCCAATCCGCAATCTCGAACACATCTCTTATCATCGACGCAATCTTCGGCTTCTCTTTCGGCGGACCCCTGCGGGAACCCTTCCCCGAAATCATCTCCGCAATGGAGAGCTCCTCTATACCCGTGCTAGCCGTCGACGCACCCAGCTCCTGGGATATCGAAAGCGGGCCACCGGCGTCCGGCCCGGGGAGTAAATTCATGCCGGAGTATCTGGTCAGCTTGACGGCTCCGAAACCGTGTGTCAAGTTCTACAGGGGAAGGCATTTTATCGGCGGACGATTCTTGACGAGAGATGTGACGGAGAAGTATGGCCTCGATATACCGGACTATCCGGGAGTGGACCAGGTTATGGAAGTAGGAGTGGATGCGGAGGGGAAGCTGTGAAATAGACAGTTCCAATTACGAGTCATTGATGCAACTTGAATATACCTAAGCTTTTGATGTCATTGTTACTGCCATAGGAGGGCTGCTTTATGCCTAGCGGCCTTCGTATCTTAAGGGTGGTATCCCGGAGTGCTATCACCAAATTGTTAAGTTTACTTTCGAGCCCTAAGCTGAGACTCGGTGCCCGTCTCCGGAAGTATGGTACTTGAATATAGGTAAAAATGGTTATGATAGTGTTTGACATTGCTAAAGGGGACAGGAGTGACGAAGTGTTCCTGTAAGAAGCCTGAGGCCCCTGCTTGGGGGGAGGACTTAGAATGTTTAAGGCGCGATTCATGGCTTAAGTGGAGGGCGGAGAAATGCCCTACTCGGACTTTGAATTGCTACACCAGAAAAATGAGTGAAAAGAGTTATCAGAAATCAATGGACGCGATAATAGCGTGGTTGTGTCTAGGATCTTTGCTAATCATCAAATCTATCAATGTTCATAGTGGCGCATAAACTCAAGCTGTAAGGCCGGCTGTAAAAGCGAACAACCCAAACGCCAATCACGGCAGAGAATCTTTAATCTCTGCGATAATACCCTTGAACCTTGGCTCTTTTCCAAGACTGGAGCTCGATATAGCCTGCAAAATCGTACCAAGATCGTACACTTCTTTCGCAGCTGCTCCCACCTCACTCGCCAATTCCTTGACCAAGGTCCCCAGAGCAACAAGGCTGCGATATACTGCCTCCGAGTCCTTTTCACTGCGAAGCATCCGCGTAAGTTCTTCTAGAAGCACCAGACCTCGTTGGTTCGACTCGACGCTGATATTCCTCGCTTCCGACGTCGAAAATACTGCAATATTGATGTAGAGAGTTGCCACTGCGATCGTGAGGTTGCGGTTCACTGACGATCCGCTGTTTGTTAGGCATGTCCTAATAGCGGAGATGACCTGATCAAAGCGTTCAATGACGAGATGGCGGCCAGCATCGGTGTCGAAGAGATTAGCGAACATCCGGACCGAAAGCATGGCGTTGTTGACATTGACCGGGGCGTCGAATACTCCGCTTTCGATAATTCCAGAGACCAAGTCTTTACCATTATAGTCTGCCGTGGCTGTTACAGGGGTGGCAGCAGCAAATAAGCGCAAAAGGTCAAGACCAGGCAGCCTATTCGCTGCTGGCCAAACAGTCGCAACCTTTAACAGCAGAACCACGCCTGCTTCCACGGCCGAAGAGCCTTTCAGAGTGTTCGAGGCTTCCAACTCATTGCACAGCGATACTACCATATCCAACTCTGAAGGGCTCAGAGACAGATCCTTTGAACCTTCCGAGACAAGCTTGTCATTAAGCTCGTTCAACTTCTTTGAGATCACTTTGAGATTGGCAGACTTGATTGATAGATAAGCCTTTTGTGGAAGTACTTTAGGCCGCGACTCAGGAGTGGCTGCTGACTGGGCAGAAGCATCCCCAGGTCGATAGCGCCTATCTTGGCCCCATGGATCAGGACCACCTGCAGCCTCCTGACTCTGCTGTCCAATAGTCGCGCCTTGGGTATTTTGGACGATGAACTGAGCGACTTGATCAAGGTAACTCATCGGTAACTCGTTGTCACCAATGAACTTGGTCGCTGCTTCATATGGGTTCTGTGAGAGATTGTAGGGTAGCTTAAGAGGTGGTTTGCCGTCCTCGACGTCGACGTCGAAAACAAAGTCATAATCCTGACCCAGATATTCGGTCTTCCTTCCGCTGCTACCGGCAGAGTCCACCACAGTGCCTACTGATTCCCATCTCCCCAACGCGGCTGACCATGTATGAGCGGTGACGCTACCGTTCGCTTCACGAATCATTTGCACTTGACCGTCTTTGGTGCCGGACTTCTGCTGCAAGAACTCCGGGCCAGGCAACTTCTCCTTGTTTATTTTTCCGACCTGCTGCTCGGGAATTGCAGACTCCCTGACAGCCGTCTCAAACTGTTGCAGCACCTTCGCGCTCGCTTGTCTCTCAGGAGCCCGAGTGAAAACTCGTGTTATTCTATCACTTGCTCCTGTCACGATATCGCCATTCTCTGGACAGACGGCCACACTCCAGACAGAAATCGCAGGGTGCGTGATAGTCTGTACGCACTGCGTGTCGTTCCAGATTCGTACTGTTCGATCCTCTCCGGAGCTGACAAGCTCACCTGTTGGTAGAACGGCCAGTGAATAGATGAAGCTCTCATGACCGTAAAGTTCGCCAACAAGATCTCCTTGCAGCGTGAATAGACGGATCACTCCGTCGTTGCTTGCAGATGCGAAGTTGGCCCCAGTGGGATGTGTAGGCGGCAATTTGCACAGAGCCCGAACAACGTCCCGAGAATCTTTAATGCGCTTGAGCAGCTTCCCAGACGAATTGAATATTCGGATTATCTCGTCCGCGCAACCTGGGTTCTGATTAGCACCTGTGCCGTGCTTCGTGCAAGGCGGAGTTACCTGTGATTATAGTGTTCTTATCATAGGCCAACACTGCCCAAACACTCGCTTGATGGTCTTCCAGAACAACTTCAGGCTCCCATTTTCCGATTCTCCATAGACGGGCAGTGGAATCCCAGCTCCCACTGACAATCCATTCCCCCTCCGGGCAGACGTCTAATGCACAGACCGTGTGCGCATGGCCCAGTAGCATAGCATCTGCATTGTCATTCGAGGTCTTACCGGGCTGTCTTGCTTCTATGATCGTGTCTTGACCTCCAGAAAAGACTAATCCTTCGGGAAAATCTGGAGTTGGGGGGTAATATGCCAGCGCATTGATGAATGCGGAACCGTGAGAGACAATGGTGTAGTCGTATGTTGGGGGCGGGCTCGATACAAGCTTCCAGAGCCGGACGGTCGCATCTCGCGAAGCGGAGAAAACAGCTTTAGAGTAGGGAAAGGCCACGGCACGAACCTGATGGAAGATAACATAAGGTTAGTGGCGAAGTGCCTTGGGTTCGTGGAGGCTGCGTTGTCAACACAAGGAGCGGGGAGCTGTCTTACATCATCGCCGTGGCCCTCCAAAGCAGCGGAGATCTTGAACTCAGGCATACAATAAACAAAGGACGAATTGCGGGACAAGAGAGTTGTGATTAAGTCGGAGAGTGGTACTGAGATAGACGGGTCAAGGTAAAGAGGTCCCAAAGGGTAGGGTGAGGTGAAGGTAGGTGATGAGTCCAATAGTAACCCCAGCTCATACGGGGACCTGGCTCGTGGCAGCCCCGGCGATCTCCAAGGAAAGAGGGGCGTCATGTGGGCGGTAAGCCGTTAAGGCCCAGAAGCTGCTAGAAGTACTCCGTACAAAAGATGAGTAATCATCAGCAAGATGCAAGTCGGTCTGTGAAGATGAAGTTGAAGTAAATGTTTCAAAGGTGCTAAGCCAACCTGGATTAGCTTCTGTCGTCTGTTATGAAGCTTCTGGCCATGACCGCCGCTTTACGCTCTCATACTCTCATTGCCGAAGTATACACTCACGTGCTGAAGGGCTAGCCCCAATTGGGCCTAGCGTCGTGTATCTCTCCGCCAGCAACGCCGATTATTCGTAACGGCACAAGGTTCAAAAGTTGGCTTCGTGATTCAGTCTGGGCCGGAGTCTCCATTCCCACAAACCATTCTATAGAAGGGCGTCTCTGCGGGTGGCCGGTACAGTTTGTTATTGTCTTTCTACCTCTACGGCTTTTTGTGCTCTTATCTGCTTTTGTCTCCCCACTCCGCGACTCGTCATTCTCTCCTCCGCCGTCATTTATATACAGAACCCCCACCATACAGCGCTGATGATTTGACGAGACCGACGAATTTCCTACTGTATTTCTAGTTATCCAACTATCGCGCTATTCGGAACACTCTGTGCAAATACATTTCCTTCGTCGACGGGCCTCCGGCTGGTTATCTGGGTTGGACATCTGAACTTTGCATTAATTGTAACGGCCATTCTGGAATTGATATCCCGGGTTTTGCTCAAGCTTTGACTTCATTATGGCTTCAGGTATGCGCTAATGTATTCCGTCCGGCATTGCCTGATTGCTGACATGTGTCCTAAGATATCCCTAAAATTGTGCCTTTAACTTGTCACGGACACTCTCGTCCTGTGCCCCATATTAGTTTTTCGTCCACGGTGGAGGACGACCAATACTATCTTGTTTCTGCCTGTAAAGGTATGTTGGATCTCTAGTGTATGAGCTAAAGCAATTGACACTCTCCGTCAGACAATAATCCCATGCTTCGGGATGGTATCACCGGTGATTGGTATGTCTTGCTCTCATCCGGAATTCGTCTGCTGAGCCTGGTGCTTTATTAACTTCTCATCCAGGATTGGTACCTTCCTCGGACATAAAGGAGCGGTCTGGCAAGCTCGCCTCTCAACCGACGCGAACATAGCCGCGACTGCTGCAGCAGACTTCTCTGCGTGAGTCTCACCATGTGGCTGTATCCATATTTCAATCACCTAATTTCTCTCGTTCAACTGCAGCAAAGTCTGGGACACTCACACGGGCCAATGCCTTCACACCCTCCAACATTCCCACATAGTTCGAGCGGTCGCATTCCCCCTCCAACCCTCTCCTCAAGTCCTCGCAACCGGCGGTTACGAGAAGAAACTCCGAATCTTCGACCTGACACGCGGCGGCAGCAATAGCTCGTCCCCCACAGCCTCATCAGCGCCTCCCGCAGAAGACGGAACTTCCTCAGCAACAAGCTATGAAATCGGCCCCGGCGCCCACGGCGGCACCATCAAGTCTATCGTCTGGAACCGGGACTACAACATCCTCACCACAGCCGCCGAGGACCGCCAAATCCGCTGGTGGGATCTCCGCTCCCGTCACCCAGTTGTTGAGTATCCCGTTGAGGGCAATATCGGCAGCTGCGAATTGAATACCCTCGCAACCCGCCCCAACGACACCGGTATCCTCTCCGTTGCTGCAGGAAAGAGCGTCTACCTTTTCGATGGACATACTCCGGGAAGACTACTCAAGAAAATCGACTTCCAGTACGAGGTTGCCAGCGCGGCGGTGAACAATGATACGGCTCGCTTAGTTACTGGTAGCGCGGACGACACCTGGGCACGTGTATACGACTTGCACACGGATGATGAACTCGGTATGCCGCCCTCTATGCTACTTTCCTCTCGCAGTCCAATCCTAGAATTATACTAACTCGCAATAGAAGTCCAAAAGGGCCACCACGGCCCCATCTGGTCAGTGAGTTTCTCGCCCGATGGTAAATTATACGGCACTGGAAGTGAAGACGGAACAATCAAGCTCTGGAAGGCATGCAGAGAGCCGTATGGTCTGTGGCGCTGATTCGGACTGCGCATTGTCCCACTCAAGACAGTGTATCGTCATAAAGAGAATATAACTCCAATACCTTTGGTCTAATTGTGTCGTAATATTTGTTTCTCTAACCTGCGTAGAACTTCTAGGGAGGGTGAGTCTCCACACAAGCCGAAGACAGATCTGGTTAACTTGAACAGAGATGAGATAGTATTGAATAGACCTCTATGTAGACCTGCATATTTGAGGGAGCGACTTTTGAATATGGAGATTGCCGCCTAATTAGCTACTCACAACATACATAACGAAACTACGCGTGGGCGCAACGGTCCTCTATTCGATCATGTCAATATCATCATCAACAGCCGGCGCCGCCGCAGCAGGCGTGGGTTCCGCTGTTGTTTGTTCCGGCGCAGCAGCCTGTTCAGTTGACCCGGCAGCAGCATTGGAACCCCAGTAATCATCCATCTCCTGGTCAAGTTCCTCCTGCGTTTTCTTGGGTCGTGGGTTTCCACCGCGACGACCTTCGCCTTGTCGTCGTCCACCACCAGTGCGGCGCGCGGGGGCTGGTTGGCCCGGGATATAGCGATCAATGTGGTCGGGGGCTGGCTTGGAAACATCGCTGCGACGGTAGCTTCCACCACCGCCTCCGCGACGGCGACGACGGCGTCCGGCGCCCTCGGCGCTTTCGCTTCGACTCTCAGGACTTAAACTGCGAGCATCACGGGGTCTTTCAACACGGTCGAAGAGACTGCCCTTCGGCTTTTCGGCGGTATCAAAGGGATTCCGGTCTCGTCGGGGGCCGGAGGATGTAATCGAGATACGGATCGGTTGCCCCTTGGCGTTGGCGCCGTCAAATTCAGCTATCGCGGTTTTCGCATCGCTGTAACGGTTGTACGTAACGTAGGCGACGCCTTCGGAGCGCCCAGCGCGGTCGTAGACAAGGGAGACATTTGAAATTGGGCCAATGCGAGAAAACAGCTCCTATCAGAGGAGGGTTGTTAGGAAATAAGTTATTAAGGCTCACGGAATAGCGTACTTCAAGGTCGGTCTCTGTGATATCGTAGTGGAGATTCTCAATGCGAAGTCTGGTTCCCGCAGACGCACTACTGGCATCTGTTTAGCATCGTTTGTAGTCCAATACATCTGAGTAAACCATACCGGTCCGGGGACGGGGAGTATCGGTCTACGCGAGCCCGTCGTCCGCCACGGGAAGGACGTGCTGAAAATATGTGTAAGGACCTAATCCGCTGGACGTTCCCAATTTTGTCGTTGAAGTAGGCTCAGAACGTACTGTCTCGGTCGTCTTCATATTTATCATGAACCCAATCACTGTGTCCCGCGGAGAGAAGCAGTTAGTTTAAATTGAGAACAGTCGCAAGTGAGAGTGATAGGGCGCCGCCTTACAGGTCCAAGTCAACACGTTCATCTCGATAAGGCTGTTGTGATCAAAGTAAAATAAACAAGGTCAGCCCGAAATCAAATCAGGTATCATGGAACTGCTGCATCATTTTCTGTGGCGATTCTCGTAGCCTCAAGGTCTATCCAAAAGACAAAACACGGGCGCACTGAGTTTTGCTTATGACGATGCTGGAGCAAGGCGCGAAAAAAGAGGAATAGGAGGTAGAGGAACATGAGGAGGAGGAAGGACCTGGCCAGTGAAGAACAGCGGATTAGTTGAAATGAAGACTTCTTTCGGCTGGTGCTCAACAGCCTAGCCCAATGAGCTGTACCTTTTTTACGCCGTTTGAGCGGCGACCATGGTTGCGTGGACCTCTGTTCTGGCCGCGATTCTGCCTCTGTTAGATGGGGCACGTCAGCAACGTTCAAGGAAGAATGGACTGCTGCGGAGGGCGCGGACTGACCGGCCTTTCTGCGATGATTTCATCCAAACTGCGATCCATTATGACGCGAAGGAGGGGTGTTGCAAATAAAACGAAAAGAATGCGTTCAAATTAGATAATATATCGGAGTCTGTAACACAGAAGATTAGGAGGAAGATATGAACGAAGTATGCATAGGAAATCCAAGGCTGGGATAGAAGCTTGCCAAAGGCGCAGACAAATCACGTGGCCCAGTTACTCATTGAAGCCCGATCCCGGGAGAAACAAATTGATTTTGTTTCTACTTGAACATCTTTCTTTGATTTATTTTTATTTTATTTTATTTTATTTTTTTCTTTAATTACTACTTCATAACTTCGGACTGTCTACACGGTACAAGTGATGCAAATATTCCCATGTAAACCAGAAGACAACGAACGGGGAAGTCCTACAATGCAAAGATGGTCATCGCCAACGCCAATGAGTTCCAATCAACACCTATACCACAAACAGAACAGGTAATTTCAAAGAAAGACCATGGAATTGACTAAAAACGGATTACTCGCTGCCATTAATGGGTGCATTACCCTGACTGGGGCTGTCGTTCATCATCTTCTCCATGAAGCTGATGTAGTCATATTTGGGAAGGTCTCTGTCTTCCAGCAAATCTGGGCCTTCATGCGGAGGCATAGTCTTGACAAGGTGCTCGATAATCTCGTCCGGGATGAGAGAGTGTCGAAGGTCAAGCTCTGTAACGTACGGCTATATCAAAAGGTCAATTAGGGTTCTCCTTAATCAGTTCACCAAAAATACATACCTTGCCATCTGCGACCTCTCGGAAACTTTGAAATACTTGTTCCGCAGTGTTTTGATCCTCCGTTACGCTGACCATAAAACGTATGAACTGCTCGAAACTAACGCCCGCACCTTGAGCTAGCCTAGCAGGACCGCATGTTTCCACGTAGACCTGGTGCATCTCTTCCTCATCATATACCAGACCTAAACTGGCAAGCGCGGCGGAGAACTCGAGTTCCTGAAGCGTATTGGATGAATCACGGTCAAAATGTCGGAAAACTGACTCAAACTCTTCTAACTGAATAGGGGTGAGGTTCGTCATGTTCCGCGCAACAAGCTGGTTGTCCAGGAAAGCCATCTTTTTGGATATACTCGATTTGACTAGACTCAACTCATAAGCCAATTCGTCCAATGTATATGTCGTGTAATCATTCTCTTCAACATTTGCCTCCTGGCATTGCTCATCGAGCTCTGCAATGGTTTCCAAGAAGGCATCAAGCGGCGGTAAGTTGTCGTTCAGTCGCTTGACGTGGGCAAGTTGATCTTCAACGTCTCCATCAAGGCCTGAGATTGCAAGAGACAACGTCTTCAAGGTCAGCGCGAAGTCGTTCGCTTTGTCCGCGAATGAGCGGCGCAGGGCGTTCTTAATGTCTCGAATTGTTTCATTAATGAGCTGACTGCGCTCATGCTCGTCACGAGTCAAACATTCCCACTCTTGATCACAGGCTTCGGGAGACAACTCTGGCGGAGGATCGTAAGCACGAAGGCGATACGTGCTAAGCTTCGTTTTGATATTGCCCAAGAGAGCCGCAAGATCTGACTTCTCTGCTACCCACTGACGTTTCTGGTTCCGCTTATACATGGCAAATTGGGAGGCCTGCTCCTTTGCATCCTTGTATGTCCCTTCAAATGAGGCGTTTTTCCACTCTTCACGCTGGGCGCGAATCAGTCGCAAGAGCTCCCTCATTCTCTTCTCGTAAGAGTTCTGCATTTCCCATGCGCCGTGCATGTTGTTCACAAACTTTTCCACACGCCGTCCCGCATTTTCTACCCTCTCCAGCTGGGAAAAGGCGTGGAACCAGTACGCAATATATGTCATCAAAGATCGTTCGTCGGGTTTGTCGACATCGCACACATCATCGACATCGAGTAGATCAGGGATACCGACTTCGTTCGTGGCGATGTCGAAGGCTAGCTTCATGTTTCCTCTGTGGTCGTTTTTGTCCAAAGCGTCATAGTCGATCAGGTCCGGACGGTGAATATCTAAGAGCGCACAGAATGCGAGACCGTCGTTCCAACTCGTAGAGAAGTCTCGAACTTCCACACCCTCATAACATGCTGTTTTCCTTTGGCACCAAAGTAAGAGGCCGGCCTTCGCGGTCATACCCTCCTCATTGATATCGCTAATAGTAAACCGGAGGATAAGCGTCCAAATCAGACCTAGGATAATCTTCTGGTTACCATCAACTATATCCTCTGCACCGATATTGGTCATCTGAATTCCCCTCCCTTTGATATAGTCGAGACTCTTGTTGACATTTTCGAATTTTTGCACACGGAGCTTCGGGTTGGCAGCATATCGACCGAGCGAGTCTCCGCCGAGAATCTCGAGTAAATGAATAAGCGTGACCTGAATAACAGCAAGCCGCAGTATCAGCAATATGGGCTTTGCGCTGAAGATAAAGACGACTTACCCCGTTCGAAAGTTCTGGCACCAGGTTATTCACAAAAATATCACGAACCTTCAGCTTGTTATTGAGCCTGCAATATTAGAAGGTGAAGTCAGTTGGAACAGAGCCATAGAGAACAAAAGCGATCAAATTGGCGAGCTCTGGATACATGGGCGAAGCGGGAGAGCGGACCAGCATCGACTAGGAGAGAATGGCTCTAGGGTGGACGGACCATTTTGTGAAAGTCTTCTGCTGCACATTAACCCACGACTCGTCAACCGTCAACATGTTGAACGATATGCAGGTTCGAGGACATTCAGGAATTGCAAGCGAAAATGTGTCGTGCGGTTGCGGCTGACTCGAATAGAGGGGATTGAGCAGAGCTGTCGGATTTCTATTGATAGAGAGATCGCCGGGATTAAATGGGCAAGATCTTCAGAGAGATGAGACTGAGAAAGAGAGCGAAGTGCTCAGTCGTACTCTGAACAAAGGTAAGGCGTGAATGGAACACCGGCTGGGAGATAAAAAGAATACTCGATCGAGTCATTAATCGTTCAAGGGGTTCGTCCGGCGAGCATGTCAATTGTCAACAGTCCCCTCCGCCCCCACAGCAACCACTGCCCAGCATTCTCTGGGTTGCGGTTCAACCTCCGATCCTTGGGTCCCAGTAAGGAGATGCAGCCATTTTTGAGTTAAATTTTTGTGCAAGGCGCGATCATCCCCGTATAGATGGTTATTGAGTAAGTAAGATATATTGTTAAGCGAGCCGACAACGGTTGCTTGCGTCCTGAGTGCTTCTGGAGCACCCACTGCATAAATAGGTATTGTGCTATATTTGGTGTCGCCTATACAAACGCCAAGGCTACGCTTCGTCCTAGGATCACTACCTCCATCTTACTTTATAAAGCCCAGGTCAACCTCGTTAATACTGCCCTTAGACAACAACCATCATTGGACCTCACCAGGGCGGTTGTGTCGGAGCTCGACCATGCCGTACAGTTCATACCCATTCCAGCTCAAGACGAGTTATCCACCTCGTACTCCTTGGATATAAGGCCAGGCTAAACTCGGATGGACTCCATGAAGTTTCTCTATCGCCCACGTCTTCTCGTTAACAAAAGCAAAATGTGGTGGGGTCTACGCGACCATCTTGTGAGTGGCTGGAGGGCCATTTGGCTTTCATCAACGGCTGATACAACAGCACGGCTAACTGATTATTTGGCCGTGCGGTCTCGTGTCGAGCTTTCATTGATCAGAAAGTTTTTGAATGTCTGATAGTTTTGCCGCTCGCTTTTCGATATGCGCTGGAAAATCGTCGAGGCTAGCGCGGCGATGATGGTCTGTGATGTCCTTCATTCATACTATTGAAATTGCTGAGATGCCTGGGCCCGAAGCAACTCATGGCGTCTCTGAGACTTGCGCTCCGAACGAGCAGAGTCAAAAAAAAAAATAATTTAATCAATGAAAATGTACCCCAGAGGAAACTCGAAGACGAAGAGAGGGGTGGACGTCCATTATTAATAATAACAGTTGTATTAGCACTAATGAACTGCATTGTACCTAAGCAGTCAAAAACGTGAGTTAAGCAAAGATTGCGCCATCGCAAGCAATGGAACGGGCGTATGATATCATGGGCAGCAGCGGGGCACCAACCGAATTTCTCCCCGCTAACGTCTATATCACCTTGTCGCAGCCCACGAGAGACCACATATTTTTTTTGTCCTAAGAATCCCACACCATTCAGCGAGATAGCGAGTCATGTCGAACAACTTCAAGATCACCGACCTCCTGCCTCTTCCAAACTCCTCGGTTAAAATTCCGCGGCTTGGGTTTGGAGTCTATCGCTCCCCAGCAACACAAACCAAGCAGTCAGTCCTCAAGGCCCTTGAAACAGGATACCGTCATATCGATACTGCGCAGTTCTACGCGAACGAGAAGGAGGTTGGAGAGGCGATCCGTGACTCCGGTCTTCCCCGCAGCGAGATCTTCGTCACCACCAAGATTCTCGCCCCGGCAGGCTCGCCTGAAGCAACCTATGAAAAAATTGTCGAGAGTGTGAATAAGATTGGCGGTCAGGATGGATACGTGGACCTGTTCCTTATACACAGTTCGAGCTCCGGATTTTCAGGGCGGAAGGACCTGTGGCAAGCGCTGGAGAAGCTGCTAGAGGAAGGCAGAACCAAGAGTATCGGAGTCAGCAATTTCGGTGTGAAGCATATCGAAGAGATGAAAGAATATGCGAAGGTTTGGCCGCCGCATGTAAACCAGATCGAGGTAGGTTTCCAGTGGACTATTCCGCGCAACAGAGATGCATGCTAAGCTGGACCACACAGCTCCACCCCTGGTGCCAGCAACGAGTAATTGAGAAGTACTGCAAGAAGCACGGAATCATAGTCGAGGCATATTCGCCAATTGTTCGGAATTATAAAGCCAACGATCCTACCCTTGTCGAGATTGCCAAGAAGTACAAGAAGTCGACACAACAAGTCCTGATACGCTACGCATTGCAGAAGGGATGGGTCCCGTTACCGAAGACGGATAATCCGGAGCGCATTGTGTCCAATGCCGACGTATTCGACTTCAACATCACCGATGAAGATATTTCTGTGCTGGACGGACTGGACCAAGGAAGTGCTGGAGCTATTGTGGAGGCTGTTGAGAATGAGTAAATCGTCTGTCCAATACTATAATAATACAATCCAATAGTTTAATAGTCTGGCCGTTGCATAAGAAACGCATTGACAGACTGCAGCGTGCTGCGTGATGGGTTCACGTCATGTTTCGATGATACGATCCAAGCAAGACGTTGTCGGATGAACTGTTTACTCATCGTTTGTGTTCGGGGTCCGACAAACTCACCTACAATAGCCAGATTAGGTTTGGAAAAGTACTGGTGGCGATTCAACTTACCAGCATCATTATAGAACAGGCAGATTATAGTGAGCAAGGTGCCAGCAGAAAGGTCCTTCCCAGATTCGCACATGACAAGCAGAGACTGTGACGGATTCGAGCCCAAGTGCAAATTAACGAAATCCCGAACCTTGTCCAAATGGTTCCGTAGGTCCCGGCCGCCCTGTTTTGAGGATATACAGCCTAGATTTAGACGCTTGGGGTTCTCTTCCGTAGTCGCTGCGTTGCTATTGCAATCGATGACCAGGTCATAGAGGCCGTTGCCAGCCAAGCTAGGATCCGTTGGGCTGACATATAGGTTCTGAGACGGCGCGATAAGTGTCGCTTGCTGCCCTGAACCCTGCTTACGGTTCTCCTGCATCAAACCCGCAATCACCTCGGGTAGGTCTTCCTCTGCCCGTGTCAGAAGGGTAGATTTGTGAGCCCAAAATACAGCTGGTGTAAGGCCATGGGCCCAAGCTTCGCTGTCATCACCTGCACCTTGAATATAGCCGCCTTCGGAGATTTCAGCCCCATGGACCCGTTTCGAAGCCGAGCAAAGAACGAATAGATTGTAGGCTTCGCCTTTGCTTAGGTCTGTTGGGTAAAAGTATGTCCGATTTGCCCAAGCAATACGTATCGGCTTCCCCAGCTGCTGCTTGAGATCATCCAGATCAAGTTTAAGACTCTATAACTCGATCAGCCCACCTCGGCGGCTGGCGTATTTCTCGTACATACCTTGAGTGAGTGGACAAAGCCATCAATCCTTTGCTCAATCTGCGACTCCTCAGAGGCACCTAAGTAGTTTGGCGGCAATTCGACGGAATGATATGCAGTCTCCGAAGGGAACAACGCTCTGTTGAAGACGGCGCACCAGATAGGTATAGTCTTCGACAAGGCGTCTGGCATCACTAGTGGTCCGTGAGATAGAGCGAAAGAGAGGCCAATGGCAGCAATATGCCAATAATGAGGTAGATTACTTACATTTGCCACGGCGAGTGGAGTCTACTATAATGCAGCTGCAAGGATCAAACCGCGACGGTTAGCTTGAGATTCGAATAAGTCCGCAGACTTGTTAAGGGGGCATGGATGGCTCACTGACCCTCCATGCTGGCGGGCAATTGGTAGGATCTGCAGGTTTAGTCTACGAAAGCTGAAATCCCACTGGCCAGTGTGGCCGTCGGTGCTCTTGAAGTAGGCGCTTCCAGACTTAACATCGGGCGGGATATACCAGCTCCCGCATCTTTCGTTGGCGACCAAGGGTAGGCCGTAATGATCAGCAACCTCTCGAACAAATGCAGCGTCAGCCTCGATAGAGCGGAGTCGGTTGGTGACGGAAAGTGCAGATCGTCGCAAGGAAGCTAGCGTCTGGGATACAGATAGCTGCTCGGTGGAGGGG
Organism: Aspergillus spinulosporus; assembly: GCA_003574815.1. Taxonomy (NCBI): domain Eukaryota; kingdom Fungi; phylum Ascomycota; class Eurotiomycetes; order Eurotiales; family Aspergillaceae; genus Aspergillus; species Aspergillus spinulosporus. Next base: position 436,492 of record QPHH01000003.1, on the reverse strand, counting down.
AAGTGAAGCGCCGATACGGACACGGGGAGGTCTGAATTGGCGATATTACCCATGTCGAATCAGCTTGTCTTATTGCAGGAGGAGGAATCAAGGGATAAAAGACAGAGCCAGAGGATAACAGGTAAGGAGTGTATGTAGTTGGCGTCTGTCCAAGCCCGGTTGTATAGAATGGCTGAACTAGGATTATTCTATTGAGTCAAAGCGTCCAAGTCCTGCTGGGCTGCCCAAGGCCTAATGCTGGTGAATGGAACCAATAGAATGTACACAATGCCAGCCCGTGAAGTGGACCACAGGACTGGGCCCAGAGATTGAGGCATCAACCAATATTTACTCCGCATCGTGAAGTATGCCCCCTACTTCGTCCAATGGTGTACTACCAAAAACAAAACGAGACGACTGCTGCAAGGAATGTATTGGTAGAGCCTGATGCGTACACTGATCCTCGGCCGCCAACGAGGAGCTAGACCAGACCCGAAGAACATAGGAATTGGCGTTGAAGGAATGGTTGCATTGCACATCCATTGATTTACGATGATTACGATAGCTACGCAGAACCAAGACTTAGAACTCCCTTACGCCGGAGGATAGTGCATCAGATCAAGCGCTGATTCGTGGCGTCAGCCCTGGGCTCACCACAACGGGAACGCTTCTAAGGTCTGAGGTATATACTGAGTCCAACCAGGCGTCGCTGGAACACTGTACTCCGCATAGCCATAGTTTGTCAAGGATAGCTGCTTGTCTCATAACGGCGCGGCGGTTTCAGTCAAGTTTTTTTTATCGTTTGCGGCGGAAATTGATGCTATTCAAGACCAGTTGGTTCGGATGCTAAACCGACTATACCGAGAACCCCCGATGACAAAGATAGGCCCGTGGATTGAAACAGCCGGACACTATCCACAGCATCCAGGAGCACAAAAAAACCGGAAAAAAGAGAAGATAATAATATAAAAAAGAAGTCTGGTGAAAGATGAAGTGATTCGATTTGGTTCTTCCCATGGACAAAACGGTTTTCTGCGTCTTTCCATATCGGCTGCGGGACCAGTCTCAGGCTCGCATTCAAACCGCACTAATCCCAATCTGTATTGAATGAGCTTTACCCAAATCGGCGTGCTAGGGGAGACGGTCTTTGATAGGCCTAGCGGTGCGATTCTTTGCAGCTGTGGAGTCCCGAGGCCCGCCGTCTCTCGGTGTGTTGCGGTCATCAAGTTCTCGACGTCACAGTATGACCGCAGGGCCCCGCTGTCCCGCCCAGGCAGGAACAATCACCCACGACAATTTGCTTCCCCTCTTTGAGGAACCTGATATGCGTTGCTGATTCTGACGCACTTCAAATCTACTTAAGGACCGGCAATATCCCCAGTCTTGTGGCTCGTTCCATTGTCTATTCAGCCAAAACACTCCTTCCTTCTCTTCCGTTTCCAGCAACCGTCCGCCACCACAACAACACCACAACAACCACCACCATACCGCCACCTTCTCCTCCTCATCCTCCCCCGCAAATAGATAAACACATCCATTCCTTCTAAGTACCTCAACGTCCTTCGCACACGATCCATCATGCCTAAGGTGAGATACACTTGAAGACATGATTGTTTTGACTGCCACTAACACGTTCGTGACTTAGATCACGGAGATTTTTTTCGATTGCGATAACACCCTCGTCCTCTCAGAGGAGCTGGCCTTCGAAGCCTGCGCCGATCTTGCCAATGAGATCCTCGAAAAGCAGGGCCTCACCGTCCGTTACACCGGTGAAGAGCTTATCAAAGACTTTGTCGGTCAGAACTTCCGTGGCATGATGCAGTCTCTTCAGGCCAAGTTCAAGTTCGAACTCACCAAGGAGGAACTCGAGTCATATGTTACAAAGGAAGAGGACAAGGTTATCGCTAAGCTGCTTGAGAAGGCTAAGCCCTGTGTTGGTGCCACCGAGCAGGTTGAGAAGCTCTTCAATGAGAAGAAGTACGAGCTCGCCGTTGTTTCCTCCTCCGCTCTGCGCCGTGTGCGAGCTTCTATCCAGAAGGTTGGGCAAGACAAGTTCTTCGCCTACGACAGGGTCTTCAGCGCCGCCACTTCTCTTCCCAAGCCCACTTCGAAGCCTGATCCTGCCATCTACCTTCATGCTCTCGAGAAGTGCGGCAAGACGCCAGAGGAAACTGTTACCGTCGAGGACAGTATTTCTGGTGCTCTGAGTGCGATTCGCGCCAAGATTGCAGTCATTGGCTACGTCGGCAGCTACACCACTCAGGAGAAGCAGGAAGAAATGGCCAAGCGTCTTACTGACCTCGGCGCTCAGGTCGTCATGAGAGACTGGAGCGAATTCCCTGAATGCCTTAAGAAGATTGAAGGCGAGGATTCTTCCGTCGCTTCCCTATGATTTGCCTCTCCAGTTCAGTTCTACACGATGTCACGACAGCGGGCGCATTTCCGTTTCTTCAATTTCGGTTATTTTCTTTCGAAAGTTTTACTCTCTCCAAACATGCTCCTGCATTTGCTTTTACTAACCGCCGGAGACGATCCTGCTCTTCCTTATGCGGCTAAGTGCTAGCAAGGGGCATATCTGCGCTCGGCTTTCTACATCCTTCCAGAGTTTTTCGGGTGGGTAGATGAATTAATGATCCCTTCATTATGGCATAGACAGGATCTGATGGACACAAAGATACCCATAGCCTGCAACAGATAATAAAAAGAGACTCAAATCTTTCTCACGTTCTGCCACTTAGTAACTGCGTAGTCAAGCTACTAAAGGTTCCTGTACTACACTCTGACATTATGAAGCGGGAGTCGGACCGCAACAGCCACCTTCAAGTCCGTTGCACACCAAATGCGCTTATTCGAGGGCGACAACTATACGACGGGTTCCACACACATTGATTCAAATGTGCCGATGTTCAAGTCAAGAAATTTTATCGAGAGATTTCAGTGCTAACAATTTGCTCCGAGGCGCCGAAGTCCTAATTGGGGGCAGGAATTGTCTGCCTGATTCTGTATGCATGAACCCGTCCCCAACAATACCCTCGCCGCATCATTGACAGTAACACATCGGTGCCAATGAGTCTCAAGTCTTGAGTCTCAACAAGACTGGGGCTGGCGGGATTCTGTAGGTACATCTTCGTAGACCTCATAAATATGGGGACTCCTGGTGCCTGATGACATTGGAAGCGGAATTATCTGCGAAATACTGCGTCTTACGCTGTAGGTCTAGAAGCGGACCTCCAGGCTGGCCGGAGTACGGACGGAAACATACCGGGGATACGCCCGTCCGATGTAAGTGCGGACTTTCAATGAGCAGTTAGATCCGCTCACCGGGGCCGGATTGCCAGATTCACTGGATAGGCATGCTGTTTCGCTGTTTGAGACGTACAGCACGGAGTACATGCTTACACCGTACAGTAAGCGCCGGATGTGACCTTTGAATCTCCGCTGTAGTACCACAAGGGACGACGGCAGCTAGTCCAAGCGTAAGTTACTACGCCGTCCGGTCCTTGTTGATTCATAGGGAATCAGAATCCGCTCCCTGACCTCGGAGAAGCGTTTATGTCCGTCGAACCCCTTACATTCAATGGAGTAGCCTCAAAATGTCAAATATGATCTGTCAACGCAAGACCGCGCACAATGGTTCCAACTCCGCGGCAAGGGCGCCATGATTATAACGGACTCCTGATCCGCGAAATGCTTTTGCCTGTTGGTAGCGATTTGAATCTCAAAGTCCATGCCTGAAGATTGAGCTGTGGTAGAGACTTTTTAGCAGCACATCAACATGCACCTGCACCTTGATGGGCCCGCTAAGTATCCAGACCAACGCTATTAACGTAAATTTCTAGAAACACTAACAACCTAAGGGGGCTGCATTGGCATATCAGTCAACCTCAAGTTTCCATGGAAAAGGCGAAATCCATTTGAAAATCCTGAATTATGGACTCTGTCATGTTTATTTTTCATATATCTAGCAGCGATCAGAGATGACGAGCGGCGGTCGACTCCATTGCATCCCCACTATCAGCGGTAGCCTTATTTTCCAATGATGTGACTAGCATATTTCATGTTTGAAATAGTTGATCGTCCGGAGTCCGTACAGCACGTCATGGCCCACGGTACCTAGTCAGTCGCGACGACGTGAACCCCGCTCCTCGGTGTGGAGAATGTCCTCTTGTACACAGTCCAGGCAGGCTAGAATCTGAATCTCTTTGCAGGATTATGTCAGAGTATTGAGCACCAAAGTCTAGACGGCAAGTATTGCTGGCTGGCACGTATACTGCAGTCTCGGCCAGGGACAAGATACAGTGTCGCTTGAGCTGTCGCTTGAACTAGGTTAGCGTCTTCGTCCAGCCGACTTAAGAACTTCGTTCTTTTTGAAAGTGATGAAATGGGCGGTCAAAAATAGAAGAGGCGGTGGGAATGAGGCCTGCTTTCTGGGGTTCTCAGCGCGCCCCTCGTTTTCCCTGTCCAAGTCTCTGCCCAGCACCGTTGTCTTGAGCTCTCCAATAGACCTCTCGGGTCCAGGTCAGTGCGACGTGCAACGGACATAATTGCGACGGAGAACTGGCAATCTGTTTCTAACTCGCTCTCTTCGCCTCACCGTCAGACCACATTTACGCTTGTTTGTTGACGTCGATCGGTATTCGGAGCTCAGGATGTCAGATCCCATGTACGCCAAGTCAAAGTTCCTGTCAAAAGGACCCCTGGTACGGTTTATTGAACACGACCTTGACAAAATAATCCGTTGACAAGATCCGTTTTAGGACCCGAATGAAGCAAAATGGACGAGATTAGTTAAGACCACTTATTGCGACCCCAATGGCGTCGAGAGAACCTGGGAGTCGGCGGAAAGACAGGTAAGATCGGATGAAACAGATTATTCCCGCCCACCGTCTGACGTCTATGCAAGCGGTCTATTCCGGATTGCTATTGCTGATACTAAGTGCCAAGCCCTTGCTAGACAATCAAACTCTGAAATAGTTCGCTCCGAATGTCTACTGATCTTTTATTTCGATGAAACAGACTCGACCTGCAAACTGTGAGGTTGATGGTGTCGGAATTGTAACCATTCTGGACAAACCCAGCGGCCCGGAGCTCCTCCTCCAGAAGCAATACAGGCCACCAATCGATAAAGTCGTCATTGAGGTCCCGGCTGGTCTCATCGATCCCAATGAAACTGTTGAGGAGTGCGCTGTGCGTGAGCTCAAGGAGGAGACAGGGTATGTAGGCGTAGCCGATGCGACAAGCACGGTCATGTATAACGGTAAGTAATATACCTTTGCGACATTCGCCAACGGTCGCCGTGCTAATGCTGGCCTGATTAGACCCAGGGTTCTGTAACACAAACTTGAACATGGTCCATGTCCGCGTGGACATGTCTCTCCCTGAAAACCAAGATCCCAAGCCACAGCTTGAGGACAACGAATTCATAGAGTGCTTCACTCTGCCGCTGGCTTCCCTATTTGACGAGCTGAAAAGACTGGAAGCCGAGGGATATGCTATTGATGCCCGAATTGGGACAATAGCGGAAGGCATCGAACTGGCGAAGAAACTGAAGCTCTGATGCAACCGCCATAGACCGATAGATTGTCCATTTCGCCACTACTTTATGATGCTAATACTGGTCATTCGTGATAGATCGAATGCATCGCTCCGCCAGTTCTCAGTTAGAGTTTGTTGTCTCTCTTCAGACCCGTGTACAAAGCCCAAGCGGCAAGAGTCTTTCCGTCTCGTATACCCTCTTTCCACAAGTCCTTCAGTGGCACAATTTTCAACGTTATCTTCTCTCCGTGCTGCCGTAAGCCAGTCAATCTTCCTTGTAGGGCTTCGATATCCTTGCGTGGCATTCGCTTGTCGCATAAGAACAAGGGTATGAACTCGTCGCTGCCACCTGGGGATGGATATACTGCCTTTTGAAGGGTCTCGCCGTCTTCCGACTCATCCAGTGACTGTAATGCGAGAGAAGTCATATCCACAAGCTCGCTTTGTGGGATTGTCAAACCTGTTTCTTCCTGTATTTCCTCCGCCGCTTTTCCTGCAAACGCTCCGTTATCATCGAGCATACCTGCCGGGATTTCCGAGAACGCAAGTGAACCAGCGGGTATGCGTGGTTGTACAGTAAGAACCGCCCATTTATCGTCCTCTTCACTGGAAGGAACATCGTGTGGTTGAAGGAGAAGCTATTAGTGGCAAAGTCAGCTGAAAACGCTACTATCTCAAAAGGTGTTATATGTGTGCGCGATCTTACTAGCACGCCAACGCTTCCGCCGCGCAAAAAGACGCTCCCAGGAAGACTCTCGCCGCCAGCATTCGATATTACTGCTCTCAGTTTCACAAAGCCCAGTCTTCCCCCTTGGAAGAAATCCACCGCCTGGACTTCAATTTTGCGCAATAAATAAGGGTCCTTATGGAACTCATGCGATGGGTCTCTCTGACGACTCAAAGAGCGTTGTAATGTAGCAAACCAAACACGAAATGCTGGAAATCGTGACAGATCCTCTTTAGATAGCTCCGGTGGGCAGCTGACGGATAAGGATCCCAGTCCATCGTTGAAAGAGCTGGCAGAGGTCGTCATCGCCGCAACTGGAAGTAGTGGTCGCAAGCTGGGGGAGGTGAAGGCAAAGCGCTGCCACGGCCCAAGTCCCCGAAGCATGAGCCGAGGCTCGCGGCTCTTCAAAAACAAAAAGAGAAAGAAAAAAAAAAAAGGCGTGGTTTGGAAGTAATGAACGTGTCAGTCTCGCATCAGACCACCAGCAGTCTGGGCTAGTTTGTCCAGTTACTGCTAAATGATGGATTGTCCCATTGAAAGATGACGTCTAGGTCGGCGGTTGCGGGAACCCACCAGAGCTGTCGGATCGGCCAGGCCCTATCATCATCTTTTAATCAATGATCTTTGCCCTTTTGAGCACAGCCATGTTCTCGCCCATATGTAAGGAATGTTCCTTGCCAGCTCCCCGCCGAAGGAAAATGCATCAAGCTCCGAATGGCGTTTTACTGCTGGCAGACCGGTAGTGGCAGATTCTCTGACTGCCAGATCATCTTGCGGGGTCGGACCACCACCACCACTTGCGGTGCTGACTTCCGTCTGGCTGACTAGAGTAGGATTCCCTCCTGTGTTCAATTTTTTCCCTTGCTCTCTCGGCAAGAGTGTATTCCTTTTTCTTTCTCGCTTTGCCCCTTTGCCCCTGCACTTTGTAGCCTTCCAGCAAATGAGAATCTGCGGTTGCATGGCCTAGATGTGCGCTGACCTTGAGTACGTACCAGCCTCATTGGTGGTGGCCCCAGCCTAGAAACAGTTCGACTCTTCATCCTCAGGGTGACTGACCTTTGGAACTTTTTTTGACCTTTTCTCTTTCATAGCTCACTGGCCTGCAGCCACAACCGTGATTTTCGTCCTGACACTGATGACCTGCGATCAAATATCGTCCAAACCTACTCCTTTTCCCAGGGTGCGGCTGTCGACGGCTCTGCGACTGTTACTCAGGCTCTTGCCCTTTCCTGTCCGTCTCGTGCGTCTGAATGTGATCGGTCTACAATACTGAGACAAAAAGAAATAGGAGAGCAGTGAATAAAGTGCAGTGAATACGCTTGTCAGGCTTTTTCCGGCCTGGTTGTTCCACACACCACAGAGCCGCCTTTCAGTCTTCAGCGTATGGCTGTGAACTGCTATATATTACCTCTCGCCCCGGGCTTTATCTCTTAAGACAGCCTGTCTCCGAACTGCCATGGCCACAAGAGTTTTCGTACTCTAGTAGCCAGATTCTTTTTTGGAATTGTTCAAAAACTAACAAAAATCCACTTTTCGGACTACTCCTGTAGCTATACAGTTTTGCGCTCTCTGTGACCTATCATATCACCCCGTGGTCGGAACGGTCCTTCTACAGAGGTAGGGGGAACGGCATATACAGATATTTCTCCTCACCCGTCAGATGCCTCGCCGATATTAGGGCTTGAGAGATGTTCAAACAATACCCACGTTCGGAAGCATGTCATCTATTGTCTTCAGCTGAGCTCAATCTTCCGTTACCTACGCATCGATATCCCCAACGAAATTCCTTCTTTTCAGTCCTATCACGAGGAAACTGACCCAGATATTGGGCTCGTTTGGTATGTTGGAATCTGTTCGAACTCCGGAAAGATCCATTGCTTATTCACAATGTTACTTACTCATGTACCAATTACTTTGTTTATTCTTTTGTTGCAGACTAATTCTTAAGCAGAATCACCGATCTCGAATTTAGTCCACCAGAATAACAGGTCTTGCTGACCCCACTCTCAATAGTCATACCACTACTTTCTCTCCTTCGCCTCAGCCTTGGCTACTCATCCTAGCGGAGCAACGTTCTCGAGATCTGCATAGGTCCTTGAGTGAAATCTGCCATCCATTACGTCCTTCGTTCCAGCATCACTTCTTCTACGCACGGTGGGCTCGGATCTTAGCTTCAGCTAGCCAACGGATATTGGAAGCTCGTCATTATGGACTCTGGCTTTGCTCCCTCATACATGCAGGAACCTGGCCTTCAAACTGCTGGAGTTCCCGGCATGTCTTTACCCAGTGACTATAATCTTCCACAGCCATTTGACGCGGCCTCACTGTACGAAGTTGTCTCTAGTTCCAGTGTACAAGGTAAGGACACTTCGCGTTTCTAAAGGTAGTAATGCTGAGGCCGATCATCTGCAGGCTTGTCTATGCCTCCATACAGCGGGCCTTTTCTCCCGAACGACGATATCTCGACTATGAACAATAGATCCTCTGGATTCTCTACGGCACCTCCGGTATCCAGTGCGACATTTGCGAACATGGGTACAATTGACATGAATACGAATACGAGTGACTCGTTCGATACCTTTTCATCGACGCAAAATATGTCTAATGTTTTCACAAATCTGCCGCGCCAGTGGCCTACTGCCGCACAGCCTCCGACAAATATCTCAGCGGTCGGTTCGATGCCTCGGTTTTCTTATGTTTCCAACACGAATACCCATACATCACCCCATGCGCAGACGACCCAGATGTATACGGTGCCTGCCAGATTTTCAGAGGCACAGGATGAACCGCAGCATCGACCTACTCCAAATCCTTTCGCTGTTGCCTTTAGCGCTTTGGAACCCGTGTCGAACTCAGGAGCGTCGTTTCGAGCCAGTCGTAATGCCCCTTCATTTCCTCAGTCTGGCTCGTCGGCAGGAAGCTCTCATCATAGGCGAAGCCAACGAACAACCACTTTGACACCAACGCCGGTAATACCAGCTCACCACAGAGCTCGATCTATCCAGTCTTCACGCGTGCGAACACGGCCGGCGAGTATGACCTCTACCACGACTTACACCGGCACTCCATCCGCACAACAACAGACAGCCCAGAGTCAGAGCAACCAACCCGCAATTAGCACCACCCTCGAAACATCTACGAGACCTACAGGGCGCTTGGAATACACATCCATGCAGCACCAAGCGTCCAGTCGAAACCTACATGATGATACGTACCTTGACGAGTTGCTGCGAGACATGCCCAGCCAGTACCGAGCTATATACAGAAACAGCCTAGCCGGATCACCGGCATTGAGTAAAACCAAAAAGCTGGTAGATGCCCCCAAGGAAGCTCGTCCTGAGCCTAAAGAAACAGAAGAGATGACCATCAACATGGAGTGTAAGATATGCATGAGCCAGGTTGTAGACACTGTTCTGCTGCCCTGCGGACATGCGATACTGTGCCGTTGGTGCGCAGATGAGCTCATGCCTTCGTCAAAAGCATGTTTCAAGGAAAGGGCAACCTGTCCTATGTGTCGTGAACCTGTAAAACAGAAGGTAAATTTCCCAAAGCGCATCTTTCCAAGCTCTACAGGCGACTGACTCAACACAGCACCGCATTTATTTCCCGTGATCAGACCAGACAGTCAAACCAGAATACTCCTTATTGCATTGGTCGTGCCACCTCTCCCTATCAGACTTTCGATCCTTTTACTAGCAACCTATCGTACCTACGTTTGCATAGAATATCCTGGCGTTAGATATTTTGCAGCCTTCCACTAATTTAGCCATATCGTCTAGGGAAGAGTAAGGGGCACGAGCGCACGAGCGCATCAGCATGTTCCATTATGTTTCTTCCCAACCACCTCTGTTGCGGCCAATCACCTGGCGATTACACCTGGGCTTCAATCGATATCCTATGAGTTTGGTTTAGGCTACGATTGCCCACATGTAGTCGAAAGACAAGTGATACTATTTCCAGATTGACAAGGCATATTATGAACTACGTAAGAGTATGGCTATATCCAAAACACGACAAGGCGGCCAATTAGCTAGAGAACCATGTCCTCAAACTCAGTAGCTACATGGCTTGCTGTATCTTTCATAGAGTTTAAACAGCTAGAAGCTAAGTATCATAGGCCTGCTTAACCAAGGTAGATGATCCTTTAGGCAGCCTTGGAAATGGTCCCTGCGATAACTATTTGTTCCTAGGTCTTGCTCTCGTTATAAGGATCACGAGGGCTGTAATCAAGGACGCCGAAGACAAGCGTTTGGTGGCCGAATATATCTTGACTCTTAGGTGTCAATTAGAAAGAGTCAGCGTAACGACACCTCCACTCATCAACAGAGCTTTCGAGGCCGACGACGGCGATAAGATGCCTTGATTTGTAGCCGTTCCATGTGATCTTCACGACCCCGAGTTTATTTCTGTAATCATCGGGGCCGAGTCTGGTCTACCGAGCTAGTCAGGCGGCTTGCTACCTGGGAGGTGTACGCGTCAATATCGCATACCTTCCTAGGTACGCCCTGACGAGGCTGACACAGAGAGAGGCCGTAACTGTATGAATACTTTGACGCAAAACCAAAGCGGACTTCTTCACGTCATGATGTGTCGCGAACAAACACATTCCAAGCACGGCTTGCTCCTTGAGGTTGGACTCCAGTGCCAGTGTTAGTGAAGGTGACGATAATGATTTGTTGGTGGCCATGGGATTTTGAACACCGTGATCCCTTTAATGCACTTACTGCCGTGCTCACGGATCTCTTAGGTCAGAGCAATATTGATTAAGCAGCAGTCATCCGTGTCCTTTCTTAAGCAAGGGAGACCCGTCACTTCGGGTCTGGTCTTCAAAACGAGTCGAGAAGTGCACAGCGGAAGGGGTGATATAAAGCCAAGTGGCACAAGCAGGCTGGGGCCGGAGAAGAATCGAGGCAGCCATTCATTGAGTTGCCGATGCGAACATCCAGGATGATGGGATGCACAGACCTGGTGGTTTGGTTGAGGTACTTGATGCTGACAGTAGTCAGGTGATGCAGGTGGGGTAGTTGCCTCTTTGGTCTGATCGGAGGCAAGAGTAGTCATAAAACATACTTAAGGCAACCTCATAGCGGCTAGAAGCGGTGAGAAAGCAGTGAAACCGCTGGAACCCGTTCCAGCCAGATAAGAAGAGCCTGAATAATGATCAGTGGGATAATATATCAATATCTGGCAGGAAGGAAAAAGTAAAGAAGATTGATAGCACGGGGCAAGGCAACCGTGGTGGAAGGAGTCAGGCGCCGAGTCGCGTTTATTCCCCGACCATCGAGGAGACCAATTCAACGGCATCAGCATCTTTACTTTTTGCCTTGAACCAAAGTGGTTATTCTCTTCAGCCGGAATAAATATCATTTGATTCCAACATCTTCTCCATCCATGTGCTGAGTGGAACCCGGGAACGACTCCGCGCCAGTCACTGTGTGTTCTAGGCAGAGGTGCTGGTCTACTAGTTGCCTAACTCTTCATCTTAAATGCCTGCATCTCCGCCAATTGAATCTACAATCCCTGCTTCTGTCCCTCAGATGCTTCTTCGAAGTCCTTTCTGCAGGTAAGTTGGTGCCCAGCTGCAGCGCAGCTTGCATTGATGTCATCCCCCATGCCGCTGAACACTACCCTCGCCTCGTTGTTTTTTCAGATTCAAGATCCCCCACTTTCCCATCAGGATCCATCCCGCGCAGCATCCGTTTCATCTGGGTTATTTGCCCGCATGTGACTTTTGATTACATGTTCCAGCACCTTCATAGCACTCTTCGTCGACTCGGCGCTCAGACACTGATCAATCAGATGACGCGTTCCATTATTTGGGTCAACCTAAACGATGAGCGACGAGAATGTCAGTGCTGGTAGGGAAACGCTCCCAGTGCGACGCCGGCACAGCAGAGATCGCGATCCTAATGCCAAACTGCCAGCGCCCACCGTGGGTTCGGATGCGGCCCTGGAAGGGAGCAGCTCGCCTGGGTGAGTGAACCGCGCATCCGCTGAATTTGAGCATTCCTATGCTGGTAACAGTCTAACCTGATGTGCAGGAGGCCGCCCATGGCATTAGCGTCGGATGATGGATCGATGAACTCTAATCGCGCTCAATATTCTGCTACTTTCTCATATGCCAATACGAGGACTGATGACTTAACCTCCAATGCGGCAAGCGATAAAATCGCTGAGGTTGCAGCCTCACATCTCCGCCAGTGCCCTCGCCCGCCACGCAAAGCCCAAGGATCTCGCTCAGGAGCTCCGCGCAGTCACCCCGTCAGCCGGCCCGGAGCGGACAGCTGGACAGGCAAAGCAAGCGCGGGCAGCGAGTCTCGGCTTCGGTATTCTGTAAACTCGACCGATGATGTTGGCAGTGCCGACGGTGGCACATCGCAGCTGCAGCACCAGCAACTCCATTCGAACTCCGGTTCAAATGACGGACGATTGCCGGTTACCGGGGTCGCCAGGCAGAATGAGATCGGCTCCCTCTCGCGCGCATCCGGTCAGCCGACAGAAGACTCGAGCTACGGCCAGGAGTCCGCGCAGCGTTTGAGCAACGAACAGCGGCCAGCTGGAGGGGTTTTTGCGGCTGACGGAGGTACAGCATCTTCTAGGCTCTTGCTACAGGTAGACACTAAACCTTTGACAGAAGAGGAATTGAGAAATGAAACGCAAGCCATCTATTCCGGAATACTCATGGCGGAAAAGAAATGCATAGAATTATTCAAGCACCATTTCCAGAAGAATACCGAGCTATCCCATCAAGAGTGGCAGATGTTGGTCAGCCTACATCGTGTCCTACTCGAGGAATACCACGCTTTTTTCTTAGCTTCCCAACAACAGGCAGCGGGCCCAGCCGTCAACCGTCTAGCAGAGCAATACGCCATGCCCAGTCGCTTGTGGCGATACGGTATCCATTCTTTGCTTGAGTTGCTACGGCACCGACTTCCTGGCTCCTTAGAAAGGATACTGGCATTTTTCCACCTGGCGTACGGCTACATGACCGTCTTTTTAGAGTTCGTGCCCAAATTTGAAGACACTTGGCTTGAGTGCCTTGGTGATCTGTCACGATACCGCATGCTCGTCGAAGACGCCGACATCCGCGAGCGCGAAAACTGGGCCGAAATTGCAAGGCACTGGTACAACAAAGCTGTTGATAAAAATCCCGACGTTGGCAGGATCCAACATCATCTTGCGCCACTGGCCCGCCCCGATTTTGTGCAGCAGCTGTTCTACTACACAAAATCAATGGTCTGTGTCCATCCATTTGGCGGCACTAGGGATAGTATACTTCATCTGTTCAATCCAGTTCTGAAAGCTCCAGAAACCGTGGGCGGTCTTAAAGAGATTGTAGCGGCCTTTGTGGCTGCACATGGCTATCTGTTCAAGGGCGAACTAGGAACCCCGTTCGAGCGCGCATGCCTTGACTTCTTATCACTTCTGGAACGATATATCGGTCGACTGGGGCCTACCTTCAAAGCCCAGGGTGTCTACATCGCGTCCTGCAATTTCGCAGCAGTGCTTGAATATGGAGGGGCCAATGCACTTCTACCGCGCGAGTTCCTCACAAATGCTGCCCAGTCAAAGTCTATGGATGATATTTATTTTGCCTCTCACCGATTCTGGACGCCTGTTGGAGATCTCAAGACCATAGAGGCCGACTTCCTGGCTTCCAGAAACTCGGACACAATCTCATCCGTGGTCTTTTACGCTTCTTGTCTAACATTCCAAACACTGTCGATCATGCTAGATCAAACTGGGAACAAGAACGTCTACCCATCATTCCATGCATCACTCGCTTTCCTTTGGAGCCTGGCCCGGACACCAACGAGCATGAAGCGAGTCGAGGTTATAGTACCATGGCAGCAGATTGCCACATTCCTTAACACCCTAACCCGCCATTTCACCGACTTTACACTTATCGAAAGAACCGACTTCCCCAGCCAAGGCGACGATAGATGGCTTTTCGAGGACTTCCTAATTCGCGGCCAAGTTTGGAGCCAGAATCTGTACCCGACGGACTTTTTCGACAAAGCCCCAACTGCCGATGATGGCCGAAATCTTGAACCACCGTCTCGAGATCTTTCGCGGATGCACAGATGCTTGTGGCTTGGGGTTAGGCTTGCTAAGGTGTGTATGGATCTTACCAATGACGGGAATGTACTAACTATGCATAGTTCAACCGTTGGATGACATATGATGCGGCTTCTCAGAGGTTCGCGGCCACTGAGTTTGCGTCGGACCTGGATAAGATGGCTCGCGAACACAATCCATTTTACGGCAAAGGTCTACAAACGGGACCAAACTTGGAAATGCATGATCCATAATGATCTTTAGGCATTTCACTACTCCAACAGTCGATCATCTATCGACCTCCCTACGCGAAGAGATCGCAATTCTCAGGGCACATCAGCCCCTGCATGCCATTCCCAAAGACGCCAATCGTGCACACAGTATGGACTTGCCAATATAGCATTGGATATCTGATCAATTGGCGTGGGAATTAAACGGAATCACCGGACAGTCGCCTTCACTACAAGATGAAGAATGACGCGCCGGTAACAAGCGAGGAATGTCGTTGAGATGCCTGGATTGACACAACTGAGCAGTGAAAGTCTTTCTGAGAATAGTCGATATAAACTCGTCTCAATGCGTAGCCAAGGTAGAAATATAATATATATATTACCATTGTGCTGAAACTAAGTGTTCCGTCATCAGCTTACGTGCATTGCGGAGTATACTCCTCAGCGTGGCGGTGCTAGTGTGCTTAAGCCTTGCCGTCCTTAGCGGTGGGGAACCTGACGGCCCGCCAACCTTCCCGGTGCCCCCGAAAGGACAAGCTGGCGACAGGAATGACCACCGACCAAGTCGTCACTCCTCACCTATCCATCTTCTCAGACTGTGTTTTAATCCATAATGGTCATTGGATTCTGCGTTGAATCTTTGCCCTGTTGATTACTTTCCAGCAACTCCTGTCGCATGGCCGGCCAGGAGCGCGCTATCATCATCCCATGAGAGCTCTATAGCTGCTCAAACCTGCATACTTCTTCCCTATTCAGCTTTGCCATTGATCTCTCACTCATTTACTCGCTCATCATGCCGGTCACAGACTGGACTGATGTCTGCGTGCACTGCGCTGAGCTTCTCACCAGCGTACCTCTCTCGATCATCATCACCGCGATCTGCGCTACTGTGGCTGGCGTGTTTGTTTCTGTACGTACCTTCCAGCGAATTACTGCAACCATACTGATTCCAGTAGTTCTACGCTTTCCTAACCCTAGTTGCCCCGATCCCGCGGAAACCCCTCCCCGAAGAAACAACTTACCGCACTATCTCGGAAGATGGATCAATCACAGAGCCGCAGTCGCTACCCTCGTGGCAACGTCCGGACTCCAACAAGGCCGACCCTGGAGAGGCTGAGCTGTTCATGTCTCTTGTCGTTCCGGCCTATAACGAGGAGGACCGATTGGGAGGTATGCTGGAGGAGGCTGTGAACTACCTAGAGCGAATGTATGGGACCTTGGCGAGCAGTCGTGACGAAGGGAAACCCCTGCGGCAACGGAAGGCCGCCAACGGACACGCGAATGGCATCGTGAACAGCAACGCAGCGACTACACCGCACGGAAGGGGCTGGGAGATCATTATCGTATCAGACGGCTCGACGGATAACACGGAGGAGATGGCATTTTCCTTCGCGCGAGACCACCAACTTTCGTTACATCCCAAGGGCCATGCCGGTCCTTGGACGCCTGAACCTCGAGAGGGCGTGCACATACCGCCAGGGACAATCCGCGTTGTAACCCTGGCCAAGAACCGCGGCAAGGGCGGAGCCGTCACGCACGGAATGAGACACGTCCGCGGGCAGTACGTGATCTTTGCCGACGCCGACGGTGCAACCAATTTCGCAGACTTGGGCAAGCTAGTTACTGCATGCCAGGAGATCGAAGATAGCCACGGCCGCGGCGTAGCCGTCGGATCCCGTGCTCACATGGTCGGAAGCGACGCCGTCGTCAAGGTATGTCCTGTTGATAACCACCCAAATTGACCAAACCGTCCGTATCTGACCACCTCTAGCGCTCCAAACTACGTAATTTCCTCATGCACTCATTCCACTTAATCCTCTGGCTGCTTACTCCCGCAAAAACCGCTATGATCAAAGACACCCAGTGTGGATTCAAGCTCTTTTCGCGAGCGTCTTTGCCCGCAATTGTCCCCTATATGCACTCCGAGGGCTGGATCTTCGATGTCGAGATGCTCATGCTTGCGGAATTTGCGCGTATCCCTGTGGCCGAGGTCCCTGTTGATTGGCGCGAGGTTGGCGGGAGCAAGCTGAATGTAATTAGAGATAGTGTTGGTATGGCGTGGAGTTTGGCTGTTCTACGCGCGGCTTGGTTGTTGGGGGTTTATAGACGGACTTAGCGTGGTCTTGGTGGTTAGTTAGCTATACGGACAATTTATCAATTTCCTTGATGGTTCGCTTTCTCCTTTGGGTACTTTTTACTTTTTGAGGTAGTTGGATGGCTTAAGTGGACGTAATTAAAGAATAGAGAAACTAGAGTAGATGTCCCAGTGGTGACCATTTACCGTACCGAAGTAATTACCTCTTCCATTATTATTATTAAGTATCTAGTCTGTATAACCATCAATACCATAAAAAGTCCAATCAACCGTATACCTTTACACCTTTCAAACCAAGATAGATGATAAGAGACAATCGAACGCCAGGATGAATAAAACCCATCTACTCATACAGGACAGAAGTTAGCAGTAACCAAATTCGAGTTGACCTGGATCAGACCCCATCGACGTTCAGCATCATTGCTGGCGCAGTCACGCGCAAGAACAGCCCTTTCCAGCGTTCGGCTCCATCACAGGCTGAGGCTCTAACTTTGCCTTCTCAACCGGGCTTTTAGGCTCGTGCATGAGCTCAGTCTCGGCCTCGGGGGCGGGCCCAGGTTCTGGAGCAGGACACCCTTCGATCTCCTCATCTTCCTCCTCAACAGGCTCTTCCGGTGCCTCAATCACAGTATCGTCCTTGGTCTCCGGAATAGGAGTCTCATTTTCATTCTCTCCTGTTTCCACGGGGGGCAAAGGAACAGGCGTATAGAGGTCCACACTCGGAGGCACCGAAGTTGGAGGCGGCGGGAGAGGGAGGGACGGTGTCGGAATCTCTTCAGGTTCCTCAGTTACCTGAGGAAGAGGAGTGGGTGTTGTCTCCGGTTTGTGGTAGTCCTCTTCATAACTATTCTGATACGTATTTTCGAAGTACTCGCCCAGATTCAGCGACGGGCCATCAGGGATAGCGATGTTCATATCTGAGCCGGCTTCTGTATAGCCGATCTCCTCCCCTGAATTTGAGTTGGAGGCGGCGTTCTCCGTGTATGTGTCTGTAAAGAAGTCGTGATCGTTGTAGACTGGTCCGTCAGGGATGCTAATAGCAGTGTTTGTGCCAGTGTTTGTGGATATGTCGAGATATGAGTTCGGGTTGAATTGCCTGCGGCTTAGACCGGGGCCGTTGACTGGCATGGAGAAGACTGTACTCGTGGTGAGGAGGAGGGACAGGAGAGATTTCATGTTGAAGGTGGATTTTGAGGGAATATATAGTTGCTGTTGATGTGATGTGAGACGGGAAGAATAAGTGATCTTGGTGAAGATTGTATGAATCGATGGAGAGATAAATGAAATGATATGAGTGGCCGAAATTAAACTAGTTCTTTCTGAAAAAATGTAGAGGGAGTATTTTAGAAGGTATATGTGGATGGACGAATGAATGGCTGAGTGTTTAGAAAGTGCGAGCAAGAGACCTCAGAAGGACCTTTATATAACCCCGTCTCCAGTGTCTAATCTCTTAATGTATACAAGGGTCTTGCTCTGTTCCAAGGGCTTCCTAGACAGGAAGCCCTCCCATGGCTTCTCCGTGGTGTATTTCCATAGGAACAAATACAGGACCCTTGGATAAATTTCGTCAAGAGCGAATGGCCGCTGCTGCTCTGTATCCGTGTGTTAGGTCTGCCCACGGAGCTGAGACAGATGCAAGGGGCGAAGGGGGTGGTGACTGGCTCGTGATAATATACTCAGGTACTATACCATGATGAGAGATGAAGGAAGGGATGAGGAGCCCGAACCACAGACTTTTTAATGCATCGAATTCTGTGTGTACATACATCATCCCAATCATTATGGCGGACTCAGTCAAGACAAGAGTGGTAGGGTATAATTAGGCCGAACAAGATAGAAGAACAGAGTGGTTTCAAGGGCACCACAGAGTATAGTAAAATAAACAATCTCCTGGCCGTTACATTGACTGGCCAAACACAGTGCCAAAATTCGTCGTGTTCTTGAACTTGATCTCTGGGACCTCCTCGCCCTGACCCTGATCAGAGGGTTTGTCAAGTTCCGTCTCATCCTCATCCTCCTTCTCCCTGTGCCCTAGGATCCGCTTCGCCTGACCAAGGAGCTTCATGTCAACCTCTTGCAAAAAGTTATCGTCGTGTCCCTTTTCATTGACCAGGGATAAGGGTCCCTGGAGGGCCGGGTCATCTGGTAAATCTACCACCCCATCGAAATATGAGTCTGCGCGCTCTGTAGGCTGGTGCAACCGGGTAGCGGGTGGATCAAGGGGATCTTCGCCGAGGGCCAATTCCCCAGGTGACCCCTGTGCTGTATCTAAGTCGCGATCGATGACAACCATCGGAGTGTGACCTGCATCCCGCACGAGGTTGGTCTCGGGTGGGCCTAGATCCGAGAGCTTGAGCTTTACGCTGCTGCGGCGGTCCACGGACGGCCTTTCTCTTTCCTGGAAATTAGAGGTGGGCGATGGCTCGCGGGATGAGGGGGAGGGTGGCGTCATGACGCGGGCTACGACGTCGGGATGCAGCGCTGATGATTTGAGGGTGATGCCGTCGAGTCTGCTATCGAGCTTCTCGATAGGTACGGGGATATTCGCTAATGGTTCGGTTGGGTGGGATTTCGGCGAGAGTGCGGCGTCTAGGGAGGGCTGAGGAGCCCCTTGCTCTGAGGCCGAAGGTAAATGCAGGTGGCTCTCTGATTTCTCTTCGTCAGGGAAGACCCTCGTAGGTCGGCTCATGGGACTCGACCCCTCCCATACCTGCGCAGGAATGCTCGTAGAGGGAACGCCAGTAGACGGCACTATCCCTGGGCCGACCGCAGGTGCCGTCGCAACGCCTCTACTCTTCAACAGGGCCTCGAGCTCTGCGATTCTGGCCTTCAGCAACTCCCGCTCTTTCTCCCACAGTTGCCGTTCCTCTGCGAAAAGAATCCGCTCTCGATCGAAATTGATGCGCTGGCGTTCAAGCAGTGACCGTGATGCTTCGAGGTACCCGATCGCCAGCGTCGGGAGTGTCTCCTGTGCCATTTCCAAGCGCCTATGACCGAAGTTTGGATTCAAAGTGGGATGATCGTTTGGCACCGAGTGCGACCGTTTAATCGGCGTGCTGGTGGGCGAGAAGCGCACCTCCTTGTAGAGGCTGCCATGCCCGTTCGGGATCTTGGTGGCGGTCGCTGACTTCATGACTGTGCTCGTAGCGTCTGTCTAGGTGGAAGGTGAACGGGCGGCTTGTAACTGAGACAAGCCAGGGGTTGGTTGTTGGTTGGTTGTGGTTTGCCCCTCATCAAGGGATGATGGAGGGTTTATCTGGTCTGCACTACTGACAGACGGTCAGTGGACGGTGTGGAAAGAGCAACGATTGACGCTGATGGTGGAGACCGTCTCCAGCTTCCCCAGCTCGCGCTACTACTCCGTCTTCCGTATTGATGAAACGCTGGACAAGCTGGGACCATGGATCAATCACCAGGAACCAAGTGGGAGCAGTAGTGGGAGCAGTAGTGGGAGCAGTCCTAGGAGCTGGCCACACACACGGAGACAAGTGGGCGTAGCGTTCAACACTAAACTGCAGCCTTTGGGTTCACAGCAGGCAATCAGGCAGGAAGAACACTGTGCTTTGTCAGGACTGATTGACGCGCTGATAAATAGAACTAGCGATATTTAAACGGATACAGATCGCAGGTGCCGAAGTCCAGTCCAGACAGCGTAAGAAGCAGCAAACGACGCAGAGGGGTATAGAGCGCATTATATATCATCAACTCGAAACCGTCCATACTCCGAGCACACTCCGATTTTCAGGAATCTGTTTCCGCATCCTATAGCGTGAGGGCGCTCATTGATTTGCTCCTCGATGACGTTATTGTCGGCATACTTCTACTCGCAAGATAATCATCACCCAAGTTTCGCACATCTCTCGTTTAGCAAGACTAGGCACGTTAACATCCATGAGCCTACTAACCAAGCAGGTTCCTTGACACTTGGTCATTTGCAAAGTATCTTAGGACAATCCTCCGTACGGCACCATATTGTTAAGCATCGCAACCATATTATTGTTCTGTCATCCTGCATGATAATCGCGCGCTGCAAAAGCAAACCCCCACCTAGCCTGGCTTCTCGCAAGTCCTATGAACCGTGCCAGTGTACCAAACCAGTCCAAGGAAGTTTCCGGGACAGAGGATCCATAAGATTGACATACAGATGGAACTGCGGGGACCGGGAGAGGTTCAAGTCTTCCACACACGGCTCCCTACATATTGGTGGTTTTTTCCCGCATTGCTCGAAACGTCATCCTGCAGCTCGTGCGCCCCCAAACCAGCCACAGGAATGACCGCTGGCTTGATCTTCGGTGTTTCTTTCGCTCCGCTGGCGCTTGTGCTTGAGGATGATTCTTTGTAGTGTAGGTGGATGCCTTGGCCGAGCTCGAAATCGTGGTTCGCTGCTTTATGCTTGCCACCAATGAAGACGATTAGGTAGGGAGAGGTCCGTTTTCCGTAACAGTTCTCGTGAGAGTCACCAGTTTCCTTGATCTCTAGGACTGATTATGCAAGCCATAGAGCGGTTGCGAACAGCCTAGTCAGTGGTTAGATCTACCGGCAAGGCAGCAGTGAAACTTGAACGTACATGAGGTCGTCTTCGATGATCAGAGTCAAAACCATCGCATTCTTGGTAGAGACGACTGCTTTCTGGTTGTCAGCAATATGTTTATCTAAGGAAGAAGATCAAGTCGAACTCACCTCTACCCCAGATTAGCTCACCTTAACCAAGCTCTTTGCATGGCCTTGTTCCAATCCAGGAACCTTGATCGTCGCACTCGACGGCAAAAAGTGCAAGTCCATTTCGACCCTAGCCCTTAACTTGTCGTTGTCTTTATCCCTGGGCTCAATGCCTCCGAACACTTTGAGCAGATACCCAACCCCCCTGGCCAGTACACTTCGCTCATCACACCAAGGCCCAAAACCAGTATCTCCACAGCAGGCTAAAAACCACGGGTCAAAGTAAAACACCACACCCCTCAAATTAGGCAGCTTCTCTCTGACAACTCTCGCGGCACGCTCGTACTGCCGGAACCCATGTTTGACTGGCCCAGGACTATTATGCACGAACAGGTACACCTCGAACCCGATTGACCGGATGCAAGATCTCGCCGTGGCAGAGAGCGTATCCAGGAACTCGCCTAGATGATCTAGGTCGAAGCCATTGAGGAAGAAGAGCGTATGTGAAGTGTAGAGAAAGTGTTCGACCTCTGCGTGGATCTGGCGGTTGACGGACAGGAGAGAGAGCGTTTTGCTTCGTTCATTTGGGCCTTCGCTCTTGCTGATTCCGACCCAGTTGGGAGAGATGTGCAGTGAGCGGTAAATTGCGCGCGTAGTGTATTTGTTGCCTGTGTCGTTTATCACGATCAGGGGTTTGCTATGCTGCGTTAGGGTTGTGTAGGGGGTTGGAATATTGAGGACGTAGGAGTAGATTTGGAGGCGGAGCTCGGGGGGTAAGCGCAGAAAGGGGGATTCTGGCATCGATTGTAGTTTGAAGCGGTTGTGTGTAGGCGTTGTTGAGTTGTGGATAGAAAGCTGAGTTGATGATGAGAATCGCGAAGGTGAAGGCCAGAGCCTGAGATTTTATAGCTTACGGAATGAATGAGCCCAGACATGGTTCTATTGCCAAGATACAATCATCACGAAGCGGGATGAACTCGCAATTACTTCGGAGGATGCCGTGGGCCTGTCAGGAGGCTGCGGTGAGGCCGTTGATCAGGCCACTGCGATATCTTCCGACTGCAGACATGTAGAATCTTGGCCATGCCAACATTGTATGACTCGGAGGTTGAAACAGCACAATTCATAACGTCGGCCGCTAGCTGAGCAAGAATAGAAATGTGTGGCTATTAACGCGATACTGTCTTCGCGATGATATCGATCATTTATCAATCTAATAACCCCTAACGCCTAGGCCAGACAAAAAAACATGAACTCCAGAAAATGGTGAAACACAAAAGCAACGCATTCCAATTTACCATAGAAATTATACCCCCATGGTGAAATCATGCTCAATACCTGGCGTCACGCTGGCAATGAACTTCAGGAACACGACAAGATATTGGTCCACTCGGATTGCAACCTCCTCTTCCTCATCATGCTGGAGAACTTCCCATTCGTCTCCGCCCGCCTGCGCCTTATCACCCTGACCGTGCCTCTGGGCGTCACCAAGGGAAAGCCCCTTAATGTCGTCGACGAGACCCTCAAGCCCACTCTCCGGCTGCGCAAGCTTAGCTTTTTCGTGTGGCGAGGACGACGCAGCTGTTTGCTTAATCTTTTCGCGGCGAAGCTTCAGGGCAGCATCGGCACGGTCGAGGAGCGTCTTCATGACCGAGGCGTGGCGGCAGGGGTGCACGCTTGCCATTTGTAGACTCCCATCGAACCAAGGGAAATCTTCCAGGGTCACGGTCTTATCTTTGTAGTCACCAACGATATCCTCCATCATCAGCTTGGGCGGCAGCGGCTCAGATGGTGACAGGTAGCCGGATAGGTAGAGACGGGGAGTCCGGTAGAAGTTGGAGTAGGTGATGTACAGGTTGTAGGTTCGGGTAGGCCTAGATGTTGTCAGTAAACCGGCACCACAACAAGACCACGAAAACATACTGAGTAGTGCTCGATGTCCCCGCAGGCTCGCGGATGATAGCTTCCTCGTCATCATCATCCTCCATATCCGGAATATCTTCTTCTTCCTCCACTTCTGCCTCCTCCTTTCCTGATTCATCTACGGTCCTCACATCGCGAATCGTACTCTCATGGCGCTTCCCACCCCCACCCGTCCTTAACCATCCATCGTTATCATCGCCACCTCCATCGGAATCCTCCGCGCCCCCAGATAAGAAGTCCCTGACAATCTCATCGTCGAGATGTGCATCGCCGGCGAAATTCTCGTTCAGTCGGCGGTGGCAAGGTACCCCGCGCGTCACCAGGAACTGCTTACCTGGGGGGAGGTACGAGACTCGCTTTGAGGGTGATGAGGCGTCACCCCACGACCAGGACGGAAACTTGTAGACAAGATAGTCGCCGGCAAGGACGAATTCTTCAGGTGTTATCTGGCCGGTGGTGCGGAAGGTAGACGTTCGTGAGACGGGGGCGAGGCGGTCACGCCAGGTGGATAATGTTGAGTGTAAGATGTTCATCTTGTGTTTGCTTTATTTTCAGGTCTTGGGGCACATGCAGCCGACGAAATAAAGGGAAATGCTGGAAGTCTAGCGGGATGTCTTGCGGAAGTGTTAAAAGGCCAGGAACTTATCAGAAGACTTATGTGGCGGTCACGGTAGTAGCCTGGGGCACGCGGGGTAGATACGAAGTACATCATCATTTACTAAGCCCATTCATCAGGTCATGTGCTTTCAGCTCATTACCCAAGCACATGCACTTTATTGTACTAAATTTTATAAATGGATTAGAATATGTTCACGTGTGACTGATGCAATCTCTCAGCCTCTGTCTTTATCTGAGGCCTGTCTAAATGTTGTTTGGATGTGGCTTGGATATTATTTACCATCTATCCAGCTCTTCCGCAGGATAGAATCTTCCAGAGTGTCCACAATCCAAAGTCATGGCCTAGCGATTGTTTCCGGAGTGAGAAGCTGGGTGCCGGATCGAGTTGGCGCTGACTTCTCTGCCTTTTTCTTTGAGAGCTGAATATTGGCGTGAAGCAGGCGCCTGTCGCAAGCCTTGGGCTAATAGGAGTTTTCCTATGCAACTTGTCTGTTCACTCTCCGGCTTCCAGCATTTGTCTCCGCTCAATCTCAGCCTTTACCTCTTCAACATCCAGCGGAACGGTGCGGCCCTTCCACTTCTCCATTTCTGCTCGCGCAAACCCCTCCATACTCTGCATTCCAACAACCAGGAACCCAAGGTCCTCCCGGTCTACATCAAAGACTTCCCACCACTCCCCATCAACAAGCTTTACCCTTCTTTCTCGCGCTGCTAGGTAGATGGAGGCTACCGCAAGGGCATTTGGCTGATGGGTGACATAAAGAAGCTGCGGGGAGAGAAGGCTCGAGTTGAGATGCTCTAAAGCTCTTCGTGCAACCTCCGGTGATGAGACACCTAACGTCTGAAGGTAGGTTAGGGTGATGGTGTGAGGTAAAGCCACGTGCGTGTTGAATCCCAGTGTGCGTAGGATAACTGACTCGATGCGGAGGAGGATTTGACGTTGGGATTGGTAACCGCCTTCGGTAAGGTGATAGTGTGTAGGCATGGGTTCATTCGGCGATCCTTTTGGGTTAACAAACCATAGAGGGGAGGCCTCTTTTGCTAGAAGAAACGCGTAGACAGTCAAAACAGAACGGGGAGAAGTTGGCTGGAACGAGAGCTTCGCAGTCAAGTAAAGAGCAGCGGCAGAGACATCCTACTCGCGAATCAAGGTCAGCGACGGCTCCTTCTCGCATACGGACGAGAATAATATACCTTTGCAGAATATATCCGGAGGCTTCCTCCCTCTGGACCCAGCCAGAACCGAGTGAAGGTCACGATAGCTTGAGCTATGATGTCCTGAGACAATCGTAGCAGAACACCAGCTGCCTGAGTAAGCTGAGTTCCGGCAAAGCGAACGGATGTCTCCAATTCAGTTGGAACGCCGTCGATAGCTGAGGAAGAGCTCGACAATTGTTCCGGGGTTGCAAGCGCATTAGAGAGATATTTCAGATTAGAGGTTTCGCGAGGCATTTCGGCAACCCTTAGAAGACAAAGGCTAAATCGCAGGAGTATCTCATCAATCAAGCATTCTAACTGCGATCCGAGTTTTCATGTGACTGAATATAAAATGAAGTTTTGTCTGCTTTAAATGTCGGACCTGCTTCATGAGCTACGAAAGCAAGGGTCTTGGCCATTACTAAGCAGCATCGAAGGTCAACTGAGAGACAAGCGTCACTAAGGACATCCATAACAACTGCTTAGTAGCCGAATACTGTTTGAGGAGCATGCCGAACTGCAGAACATATAAAACTACGGAAAAGCGATGAGATACGTGGCTGTCGATAATCCCCAGGTCAATATTCATCAGATGACTCATTGACGATATGATGGAGCGTCTTCAATCGCAGCTTGCAAATTGGAAAATATGCCACCAGACAAGTACCTAGCAATTATGGCCATTGTCTTCCCGACCATAGTCTCATTGATTCGCCATTTGAGGGCTCCCCGAGATCGTAGAGATGGGAGCATCTTCCATTGAAACCTTCTGGGTCTCGCTGGATCAGCGTTATCATTTACAATTCACATAAGCTCCTTGTCAGTGAGCAGTTCAACTACAAGATGTCATTCTCATAGCAACAGTACGTATAACTTATCAAGGGTAAATCATGTTGATAATTGATAAAGGGCTTGTCTGTTCCTCTCTTTATTCGGACAAGTACCTCTGGTACTTTCAACACACGGCGAGGAAAAGCATTAAGCCATCAACGCTGCCATAATATCCAACTTTTGTAGAATCCGCCTCCGACTTTGTAGCTCCTAGTCAAAACAGTCTTCAACCTTCTCCAACTCTAGGCTCAAGTACTCCACGTTGAGCGTCCGGCCAGCCAAAGCCCTAGCCTTCGTGGAAGAAGTCAGTGCGATTCGGGACCGCCAGTATACATGGCCCGATTAGAACCAGGCTTTCCAGTCCAGTTCACTGCCGCCTTGCGGTGCAGAGAATCTAATATGGCCTCCACATCCTGCTTGGTGAGAGACCAAGGATTATGCGTACAAACAAATACCAGCGTCGAGTAATCATCGCGAACTCAGTCTGCCTCTCGGTGGGCTTTGCCTTCCTTTTATGGGATTGAATCATAACCAAGGAATTTGGGAAGGGTGCGACCGTCGCGAGGAGATTGCAATCTATATTAATGGTACCACCCATTTTCACACTCTTGCTGCAAATCAGGGTCTACGGGGCTGCTTGGATCATTCGACGATATCTAATCACTCCCTAGATAATCCCCAGTAGATTCTATATGACATACCCAGCCCTATGATATTGTTTGTATGATGTAAGAATTCCTCTAGAGTCATATGACTTCGTGGTGGGAACTATATTTTGGTATGGTGTTATCTTACTCGAAGCTTGGAGTACCCTGATAGCTTCAAAGCTGACAACCCAAGAAATTCTGATGGATACAAATGGCTGGTAACTGAGTACCTTAAGTACGGAGAGTGCCCCGTAGCACCGAAAAGAAGACAGCCCTAAACGGGCAAAATCCACAAATCCACAAGGTCAGCCTTAAGATTGACGGCTGTTTCATGTATAATTTACGACTACGACGAGGTCTGGACTCGAAACAGCTGGGGCAATATTCATTTCGAGATGAAACCAACCGCTTCTCCTTATCAGTCCCAATGGAAGTTAGTGTCTGAGCTTCTGTTTAGCGTGTTGCCCCAGCATTCGGTGGAGCAAGTCGAGCAACGAGATTCGTTCAGCCACCGCATTTTCAGAGTTATACCAGCCTCGTGGTATTCTACCATCTGAATCTTGAAAGTTGCCTGGAATCTATCAAATTAACCTATGATTGTCACTATTGTCCAACACCAGATCGTTAGTTGAGACTCGAATACGGAGTGTCCTTGAAGGCAACAAGACTGTGGACTCCCTGACGGCACGTGCGGATCAACCACCATCGCTAGTTTATCGCTTGGCGGCGTTTCGTTGACCTCGACCACAACTCCTTTCCCCCTTGACGTCTGTCTTAATAGGGGACTATTAACTGAAACTTCCCTTTGCCCCTCATTAGCGTTTCAATCCATTCTGTCTTTTCGACGCGACCTCTATCCATCACCCCCACAGCCTTGCAAGACAAGCCCATCTCTAAATAGGGAACTGTTGAATTGGCGTTCTCTTGGGCTACCTCAGGCAGGCTCGAAGTGTGACTGCATCGGATTGGACTCCCCATCGACGTGGCATTCCAGGTCTCGTTCCGGCTGGCCCGACTTTACAGCATTCCGTTTCCATTCCAGGTGAAGCTGCCTTTTCTGCTGACCAGTCAAGGTCAAGCTTGATAATGCTGGCCGAACCACAGCGCCCTTCAGCAGCTGCCACGCCAACAATTCCCACATCGATACCATCCTCGACCAGACCGGTCTCTTCTACCATAGAAGAAGACAGTCATCAACCTTACATTGATCAACGTTTCTCGCACATAGAGACTTCTGCCGCTGCCTTGACTTCGAGCTCACAAACATCGTTCCCACGCCCGGAAAACAAATATATCCCGTACATGTCTTCCCACCGTCGGGCAAATACTGAAATTATCCGACCGCGCAATCCTCGGCAGACATCTGGGCAGCTGTTCGGCGACCAGTCCCACAGTTTCGAAGACCTCGACTATACTCGAACGCGTCCGGTTCCCTCGAACGAGAATCTCGCTAGGAAGAGGCTAGAGGTCGGCGCGAGGTTCTTGACGGGTTTATTTCAAGGGAAGTCCGAGCAGGTCAACGTGGGACTCCTGCACCGACAAGAGGATCGGAAATCTATTGAAACGGAGTCCACGAGCATGGACGACTCTAGCACCGGAGAACAGTATATCCCTTCATATACCACGCCGACCTTTACGAGCCGATCCCAGAAACGCATGACGGCGCCGTCCCCTCTGAAACAAGTAACGTCGACAAATCCCCTCTCGTTTTTTGGCCGGAAGCGTCCAGGCGAAAGTAGGCTGGATCTTCCCGAACCTGCGGACGATGAGTTCTTGAACCTCGATATAGGCGCGGCGTTGTTCCCTCCCAGCTCGAACAATCTGAGTGACCAGGAAGCTTTTAGTGCATTGCGAGACAATGCAGAAAATGTTATCAAACGGTTGCAGGCAGCCTATAAACAGCGAACTTTTGCCCTACATGAAGCGCTCAGCGTAAAGACCGAGAAACAGGAGGAGCTTGAGGAAACAAAAACGCGCATTGGGCACCTGAAAATCCAGTTGGACGGAATGGCGGAGAAGGTCCTCCGTCAGGATAAAGCCATGAAGGCAATGGCGGAAGAGCTTGAACAGGAGAGGCAATTGCGCCGTAAAGAAGAAGAGGCCCGAAGAAGCATTATGCTAGTCAAATCGAGTGCTGACGCCGAGAGCGCCTCGGACATTGCGGTTGAACTCCACGCTCCTAAATGGAACTTGAAACGCCAGAGCAACAGCACGATCCCAAGTGATTCAGGCTTCGAATCGGGCGATGAGAGCCAAGCGGAAAGTGTGTTCTCCCGCCGAGAAGGTCTCGAATCGCCCCCTACAACAATCACAGCGTCCCCTAACGTCTCACAAACTACTCTTCCCACCCCGCCATCTGCCACCGTACAAGCCAGCCGGAGAGAGTCTAAACCTCCGCCTGCGCCGCCAGTTCGAGAATCTGCCTACAATAGGGTCATAAAAGGACTCGCATCCAGTGGTATTACTAGCGCGTGGACAGGCAATTCCTCCAAGTGCAGGATATGCTATGGAGTGCCTTCATCCGAAGCCTGGAGCGTCATGGGCGTTCTGAAAGAGGAAAACAAGGGCCTTAAGACACGATTAGGCGAGCTGGAAATGGTCATAGATGACTGCCTAAGCCTCGTTGGGCCTTGACAGGGGACAACAAAATAGCAATTTGGCGCTTCCACTCTAGTATGATACTTTACGTTTTGGCCCTTCATGGTTACTGTACAAATACCTTGTGCTCTGTACGATAGGAATACTGTACTTAGATGAACATAACGAGCCATATACTTATGAAAAAAAAAAAATCAACCTATGCTACGGCTATTCAACCACTATACTATTTCTCCATAGATCGCGCGATTACCAGGGTCGAGCTCCGTTCGGGGGAAGCGACCAAGTGGCCTCAAGCGGTTTAGCGTGGCTGGGGCAGCGAAACTCGAAGTGGCCAGCGAGGCGACTACAACTCCAACTCCTCCCTCACCCCTTCCCTTCCACGTCGCTACTTCCTTCAATTCATTTTCGTCTCTCCCTTCAATTCTTCCTTTCACTCCTTCAGCTGGCAACATACCAGCTACTTTCTCCCCTTTTCCTTTGATACCCATTTCTTTGACCTAGCTGGGAGGTGACCACAATGAGCGGACGTGAGTTCACTCGATCGCAAAAGCAATTCTGCGACGCCGGTCTCCGGATTGCCTCAATCGAAAAGCAGTACTAACGTTCATGGATAGTCCGTTTTCTTGATCTGATCAAGCCCTTCACGCCCCTCCTCCCGGAGGTGGCAGCTCCGGAGACCAAGGTGCCCTTCAACCAGAAGTTGATGTGGACTGGGGTAAGTTCTTCGGTGACCGCCGTGCGAGGTTCAGCGAGCTCATTGATACCTTCAGTTGACTCTTTTGATCTTCTTGGTCATGAGCCAAATGCCTCTCTATGGTATTGTCTCCTCTGACACATCGGACCCCCTCTATTGGCTTCGCATGATGCTGGCCAGTAACCGGGGAACCCTGATGGAATTGGGTATCACTCCTATCATCTCCTCTGGCATGGTTTTCCAGGTTAGTCTTGCAAGCTGTACAATCAGTTTTCGAAGCATTGTGATTTACTGACTCAATTGCGCCTGAATAGCTCCTCGCTGGCACCCACCTCATTGACGTCAACCTTGACCTCAAGACCGACCGTGAGCTTTACCAGACTGCTCAGAAACTCTTCGCTATCATTCTCTCGTTCGGCCAGGCTTGTGTTTACGTCTTGACTGGTCTCTACGGCCAGCCCAGCGACCTTGGTGCTGGTATCTGTGTTCTGTTGATTGTTCAGTTGGTTGTTGCTGGTCTCGTCGTCATTCTGCTCGACGAACTGCTCCAGAAGGGTTACGGCCTTGGTAGCGGTATCTCTCTCTTCATCGCGACAAACATCTGCGAGTCCATTGTTTGGAAAGCTTTCTCCCCAACCACCATCAACACTGGTCGTGGTCCTGAATTCGAGGGTGCAATCATCGCTCTCTTCCATCTCCTTTTCACCTGGCCCGACAAGCAGCGTGCTCTGCGCGAGGCCTTCTACCGCCAGAACCTTCCCAATGTCATGAACCTGCTGGCTACCCTCGTCGTCTTCGCCGCCGTTATCTACCTCCAGGGTTTCCGTGTCGAGATCCCCGTCAAGTCCTCCCGCCAGCGTGGAATGCGTGGTTCCTACCCCGTTCGCCTATTCTACACCTCCAACATGCCCATTATGCTCCAGTCTGCCCTGTGCTCCAACATATTCCTTATCAGCCAGATGCTGTACTCTCGCTTCTCCGACAATATCCTTGTCAAGCTCCTTGGTGTCTGGGAGCCCCGTGAGGGCTCTGCCCAACTCCACGCTTCATCTGGTGTCGCCTACTACATGTCTCCTCCTCTCAACTTCCGCGAGGCTCTTCTTGACCCTATCCACACAGCTGTCTACATCACTTTCATGCTCGTTGCCTGTGCCCTGTTCTCCAAGACCTGGATTGAAGTCTCTGGCTCAGCTCCTCGTGATGTCGCTAAGCAGCTCAAGGACCAGGGTCTCGTCATGGCTGGTCACCGTGAGCAGAGCATGTACAGGGAGCTTAAGCGTATCATCCCCACTGCTGCCGCATTTGGTGGTGCTTGCATTGGCGCTCTGTCCGTCGCTTCTGACCTTCTCGGTGCTCTCGGAAGTGGTACTGGTATCCTCCTTGCCGTCACGTAAGCACATCATCCTTCCCCCTCCTTTCATTGTCACTAACAAATCGCGCAGTATTATTTATGGCTACTTCGAGATTGCCGCTCGTGAGGGTGATATCGGTGGAGGTCTCAAGGGCCTCGTCCCGGGCAACTAGACTGGGTTTCCTGGTCATTTCTTCGTTTCTTCAGCTTGATGAGTTGCATAAACATTACAAGATGTGGGCTCATACATCTCTGAATTTTATTCGCGTTTCCAGGCGGTGAACCGTTGTGGCTCAGGCAATAATATTTGGATGTATTTCTCTCGGATGTGAATGTATGGGAAGGTTCTTCGCATCTCAAGGGGTTGAATTTGCTTCGCTTTGGAAAATAGCGACAACCGTACATAAAGCCGAGCTGGTTTGTAACTCTAGATAAAACTTTCAGAAGCGCCTCTGGCTTGTATTATTACCAACGCAGAGTATCCTTGTGAACCATCTTTGTATTGAATCAATCGCTTTGTAAGTACAATATGAAAGCCTATACCCAATCAAGTCCTGTAGTCACCATTGATAGTGACGTATTCATGGCTGAAGTCGCAGAACCAGTACACACCTTCCTCGCCACCTAATTCACCCTTCTCACCACCACCAAGGTCGACAATGATCTCCAGATCTTCATCTTGGAGAATAGCACTAGCGCGCTCCTCATCCACCTGCTCGGGCTCTCCATTCACAAGCAGTTTGAGCACGGGGCTCCCATCAGCAGGCTTGAAGCTAACGCTCGTCCGTTCGGGCACAACGGTTCCCGGCGCAACACCCTGTGTGTAACCGATGGCACAGAGAATACGCCCCCAGTTCGCATCACGGCCGTACAGCGCCGTCTTAACAAGCGGAGACCTTGCGATAGTCGACGCAATGAGCTGCGCGGAGGGATAGTCAGGGGAGTTCTGGATCCGGACGGTAACGAACTTAGTTGCGCCCTCGCCGTCTCGCACAACGAGCTGCGACAGCGATTGAAGGAACGAGGTAAGAATATCCTGCATAACGACGTAGTCGTCATTCTGTGTGCTGTTGATTGGTGCGCCGCCTGCGGCTCCGTTGGCCAAGATCGCAACAGTGTCGTTTGTGCTTGTATCGCCATCGACGGAGATAGCATTGAAAGAGCGCACAACGGAAGTCTTGAGCAGCGATTGCAGGGCTGAAGGGACGATTGGTGCGTCTGTGGCGATGACGCCGAGAAGCGTTGCCATGTTCGGGTGGATCATGCCCGCGCCTTTAGTCATGCCGGCGATGCTGTAGGTGCGACCAGGGGAGGAGGGAAGAGTGAATGTTCGGGAGAGGAGTTTGGGAAAAGTATCTGTGGTGCAGATGGCACGGGCAGTGGTAAGCCAGGCATCGTGGGTAGACGAAAGCGATGAAGTGGCTTCGGGAATCTTAGAAAGGATCTTAGAGATAGGAAGGCTAGAGAGATTAGAATTTGTTGGCAGTTGTTTGCAATTTATGAGGGTGGGAAACATACCGCTGCCCAATAACACCCGTACTCATAACGAGCGTCCCGTTCTCAGCGACACCCGTATACTCATCCACCTTTGTGGCCATGCTCGTCGCATCCTCAAGACCGCCCTTGCCGGTAACAGCATTCGCGCAACCCGAGTTGATAATAACAGACCGGATCCCTTGACCCTGGGTCGCGTCGAGGATCTTCTTGCTCACTTGCACCGGGGCAGCCTGGAACTTGTTTGTCGTGAACACCGCGGCCGCGGAGCACGGCGTCTCAGATGAGATGAGTGCAAGGTCTGGGAACTTGGTGTTGGATGCTTTCACGCCGACATGAATACCCGAGACAGCAAATCCCTTCGGATACGTGCCCGAGGTAGGAATGTACTTGCGCTTGCTGGCTGGGATAGCGGTGTCCACGGGTGCCGAGTAGCACCGCACCTGGCCCTTCACCATGCGGGCAAATGTAGCCATTGTGGCTGTGGATTGAGCGGGAGAGGCCATGGGCTGTCCACCTGAGACGATGTTCAGTACTTAGAAGGAATGGAAGGGAAGGTAGCTTAATAGCAAAGCCCGTGGGGGTTAGGGATATTAAGTACCTCTCTCGATGACTCAAATTTGGAGCTCGATCAGCGACTCAATTCTTAATTCCCTCAAGGCAATGTGGACGATATGTCCACAGCCAGATTAGAAAATGACCTTCCCAAAAGATACAGCCAATTCCGGTATATACCCGCAACAATATTGTCGGCCGCTATTTATCTATCCATCACCAGGGCTGTGCGATATAAATCCCGCTCCGCCTCCGATATCGCGGGACCCGGAGAAACAATTGGACCTAACTAGAAATGGAAGTCACGTTCTAGACACGCGCAAATCGAGACCTGGAAACTAAGGCGAAAAGAGCCTCGGAGATCAATTCACATTCCAAGAAGGAGCTTTCTTCCAGGTCCCTAGGCCCCGTGCGTCTGTGCCCTTCGACTCGCAAGTTGTTTTCTTGCGCATTGCAGCAATGGTATCTTGCTACGTTCCTCTCCACAGATTCCTGCAGCATCAGCTAAAATGAAACGGAAGCACCCAGAAGATGACAACGAGCCTTCTATCTCGACGCCGAAGCGGCAGCGGATTTCGAAAACTAATGGCCACGTCAATGGCGATGGGTCGCCTGAGCCACCTCCGTCGAAGCGAGTAAAGATTACACCTCAAAAGCCAACCGCCGAGACAGCAACTACGTTAAAAGCATCCGGACTGAGAACGCCTTCTAATCGGTCAAAAGCAAAGGCTCTATTCTCAACATCCACAAATGACAAGGGAGCTTCGACTCCAACAAAAGTACGCGCTAATCGCTCAGCGAAGAAGAAAAGTGCTCAGTTACTTCTCGACCAGGTCGAGGATACCTGGGACGGAGGTGATCAGCTAGCGGAGGAGATATTGGCCGATGAAGACGCGCAGGCTACAACCGATAGGCAAAGAAATGCTGTTGTTGACACAGTGGAGGCGGATGCTTTTGAGCCGAAGCAAGACAAGATCGAAAAGACACAGCCGGCACCGAAACGTCGTGCCGGCAGACCCAAGGGTGCAAAAAACAAGCGTTCTCCAACTCCTGAAGGGGACCTGCCGCCTCACGAGCGATACTTCTTCCAGAACCGTGCTGGGCCCCCTCGGACGTCTAATAACAACCTGAACAAGGTGAATTTGTTGACCCACGAGGAGTATTTTAATAAGCACGCGAACTACCAGGACCCTTGCGAGCGGGAGACGGCCTTTCTCAATGATGTCCATCGCAGGTCGTTCCCACAGTGGAATTTTGAATTCTCTCAAGGGTTCAATATCTGTCTGTATGGGTACGGCTCAAAACGTCGCCTCACTCAGAGTTTCGCGGACTGGCTCTATCGAAGAAACAGCTCGACTCCTCCATCCGTCGTGATCGTCAACGGACATACTCCCGACCTATCTATCCGATCCATTTTTGCTACTATCGTCATTGCTGTCCTCGGCTCCGACATTCCTTCTAAAATGGGAGCTCAGCCGGTGGAGGTCTTGGAATTTCTGCAGTCTGCTCTAAGGTCCCGGCCTGACCAAGAACCAATCACTGTTTTTATCAACTCTATTGATGCTCCCTCCCTTCGTCGTGCTACGAATCAAGCTCTGCTTGCCCGCCTCGCAGCTATGCCAAAGATACATCTGCTTGTAACCGCAGACACCCCCAACTTCCTGCTAATGTGGGATATTAGCCTCCGGGATCAATTTAATTTTGTTTTCCACGACTGCACGACATTCACACCATTCGATGCTGAGTTTGACGTGGTTGAAGAAGTGCATAACCTTCTTGGCCG
This sequence comes from Aspergillus spinulosporus, assembly GCA_003574815.1. Classification (NCBI taxonomy): domain Eukaryota; kingdom Fungi; phylum Ascomycota; class Eurotiomycetes; order Eurotiales; family Aspergillaceae; genus Aspergillus; species Aspergillus spinulosporus. The sequence goes on along the minus strand of QPHH01000003.1, from coordinate 401,515 downwards.
GAAAGGACGGCGTGTGGGCGGCAAAGAGGGAGTCGAGTTTGTGTTAAAGAGTCTCCCTGAGAACGCACAGAACCTGTACCGAGTCTTGCTTACGGAATTGCTGTCGATGATGGACGAAGATTTGAATGGGGAGGATGATATGGACAACGGTGATGGGGCAGTTGACCGACCGAGGGACGAAACCGGGATTGAGTTCCGAGCATTATACCAGAAGGCCTCCGAAGAATTTATTGCGTCTTCCGAGATGATGTTCCGCACGCTATTGAAGGAGTTTCATGACCATCAAATGATTACCTCGCGGATGGATGCGAGTGGGATGGAAATACTGAGCGTCCCGTTGTCCCGCAATGAGATGGAAGGAGTTTTGGAAGACCTTGTTTTGGGGTAATATTTTATCCGTGTGTGAGCGGAAAATCTATGATACCCTGTAGAATCTTGTTTGTCTAACCCATCATCTGACAACATATGAAGCGAACTATCCACACACAGCATTTACGCACAGCACAGGGCTTAAAACTGCGCGAATGCCGCCAGGGCCATGGTTGCGCCGAAAGTGACCTTGAAGGGTACATTTCGTGAAAGCAGTTTCTCGAGGTTGACGGATTTTACATATTTCTGCAATTGGCGGGTAGGCAAGATGTTGTATCCTTTGGAAGCAGCCCACTACAGTTATCAGCAAACAGTCTCGCGTCTGGATTCCAGACAGCTCACCTCGACCAATATAATTCCCATACCGATAAGGACCACGAATACCCGTGAGAATGCCCTCAATCCAACCCCGGCAACAAGGCCAAGTACGCTCCCCATGCTCACCTGTCGCATGTTCGATGCTGTCATGATACCGCTTTCTCCCGCCGCTCTCTGCTTCCTTAACGGATCTTGATGGGACGCAGTCCACCCAGGCCCTGTAGAGCCGATACTCGGGGTTGCGTAATCGCATCTAATGGGTACTGTGCGAAAGGGAGACGAATGGAGGAGCGAAAAGGAAAGCCCGAGACTCAGTCCAATTCCGACTGCAGAGGCGCGCGAAAGCGTAAGGAGACCGGAAGCCATTTGGGAACTGGAGCTAAGCCACTTGGATAGTAAGGCTATTATTCTGTGTTTAAATACAATTTCGATTCAAAAATTTGGAGTTATCGGGCCGAGTTTTTGTAGATGTCAACAAGGAACATTAGCCATACGCGGAGTAAGATGGGCTTTACGTCATGCTGGAGCGAAAGCGGTAAGTCGTGGTCAGTATCGGTAATAGAGTCTCTGCGGCTATCGGTGTTACTTTATTCCGCAGATCACCATCCGGCAACGGCACCCAGGCTCTAGGAGGCAATTGCCATCGGAATGGCGGCTTGACTCCGGTCAGGTCGATCATCCGTGGACCGTCTCTTCCTAAGTCTTCATTAGAATGATAGCGTATCAAACGCTCTATTACAATACAAAAATCCATCGTTTTTGCTGGGCCGCCGACTGTTGCCAAGCATGATTAAATAAGGCGAACATGTCGCTAGAGAAGGCTCCGGAACTCTATATTGAGCGATTTCGGAACTTTAGGGACTCATTTGTTTTTTCCACAGGTAGCCACGACGTCTGGGCATTTCGCTGAGTGAGCTTTGAAGTCTATGGAATAATCGAAATAGTCTAGAAACCACTCCCGACCGAGTACCCAGCCGAGTGCACGGCGAGGCGAACGAATGATTTACGGTCCCTGGCCAACTACTCCGCGGGAAACGTAAAAGATCTGCTGCGGAATTTGCACGCACCAGACATTAGAGGGGCAAAGAAGCTGTGATTGGCGAATGGCGAATTTTGGCGGGGAAGTCAGATAATCGACTGAGGGGGGACGTTTTCTGGATCCGAGAGGCGACAGCTTAACACCGTAGGCTGTGAGTATATAGACCAGTGACTCACGCGCCCTTCACCTGACATTTATTTCCCCACGCAACTTTTCTGCTTTCCTCCTGTCCTTCTCTCTATTGTTTCTCTCATTCATTTGGATTTTCCAGACATTTCACTCTCTCTGCCTATCTCATACAATGGCCGCCACCAATGGAACCTCGAACGACTTCACCGTCAAGGCCGGTTTGGCTCAGATGCTGAAGGGCGGTGTTATCATGGACGTTGTCAATGCGGAACAGGTGTGTAGCTATTTTAATAATCTGTTGGCGCAATGACTGACTTTTGGCTCTCAAGGCTCGTATTGCTGAAGAGGCCGGTGCCGCCGCCGTCATGGCCCTCGAGCGTGTCCCCGCCGATATTCGCGCACAGGGAGGCGTCGCCCGCATGTCGGACCCCTCAATGATCAAGGAGATCATGGAGGCCGTCACAATCCCCGTCATGGCCAAGGCCCGTATTGGACACTTTGTTGAATGCCAGGTTCGTCGTTTGACCCCTTTCACTGTACCTCACCTCCACCGCCTATGCTAACTGACCTGGATAGATCCTCGAAGCCATTGGTGTCGACTATATCGATGAATCCGAAGTCCTCACCCCTGCCGACAACCTTTACCACGTCACAAAACACAATTTCAAAGTTCCCTTCGTCTGCGGCTGCCGCAACCTCGGCGAAGCCCTCCGTCGCATTTCTGAAGGCGCAGCCATGATTCGCACAAAGGGCGAAGCCGGCACTGGTGACGTCGTCGAAGCCGTCAAGCACATGCGCACCGTCAACGCGGAGATTGCCCGCGCCCGCGCCATCCTTCAGTCGTCGCCTGACCCCGAACCCGAGCTTCGCGCCTTCGCCCGTGAGCTTGAGGCCCCCTATGAGCTTCTCCGCGAAGTCGCCGAGAAGGGTCGCCTTCCTGTCGTGAACTTTGCGGCCGGTGGTGTCGCGACACCTGCTGACGCAGCGCTTATGATGCAGCTTGGCTGTGATGGTGTCTTTGTTGGCTCCGGCATCTTCAAGTCTGGAGATGCGAAGAAACGCGCTAAGGCCATCGTCCAGGCTGTTACGCACTACAAGGACCCTAAGGTGCTGGCTGAGGTGAGCCAGGGTCTTGGGGAGGCAATGGTTGGCATCAATGTTTCGCATATGAAGGATGAGGACAAGCTGGCTAAGCGTGGGTGGTAATCCCGGCACTTGACTTCGGTTTCCTGTTTTCTTTTTGCTGTGTATTTTTCATGAGCGTTGGAAAAGTTAGTATGTATAGCACGGTATGCGCTGTCGGCGATCTGAAGATTTAACTTCTTGCAATAGATTTTCTTTGCCGTCTTCGGAGGCTGGCTTTGGACATTGAATTGTTTGTGTATAATGGGAGATGATAGATGATCTATTTATGCAAAGTATAAACATGCCCCTAGTGCCTCTAGTTTAGTCTACATAGCGTTGACGGTCCTTTGCACTTACATTTATAACCTAGTAAAACTTTTTCCATTCATCAGGATTAGTCAATTTCGGACTGGTGAGAACACATGCACGACTTAAATGAAACTCTAGAAACGGAATACTTATATGAATACCTCAGCTTCTAATTGTCGTTTAAAGAATAGGTATCTACAAAGGAGGCTATTAAGGACACAGCAAAGCCAAGAGAATGAAATCAACTCAAATTGCAACAGAAAATAGGTGTAATTCTCAAACCGCCATTTCAACACCACGCGCAATGCAATGGGATGCGATGCTATAAATACAAATACAGATAAAACAGAAACACCAATGCCAATGCTAAAAAGCTGTATACTCCTGAATCCGTCATAACATGCTAAGCGGCTGGTTGAGATACACCTGCAATCCTCTATGAAAGCAACACAAAGCAGAGAATCCGAGTCGGTATATATGGCACAGCACAGCCCAGAGCTGGAGCATCTCTACTCATTCATTTCTTTCGTGTCGTGGGCAACATCTTCTTTGGCGTTAGATTCAGAGGCTTATAAGCTAGCCCCTTGCCACCAGTCATGCGGATCCGCTGCTCTGTTCGAGACAGGCTGCGGCCCAATCCGAGGTCAGTATCAGGGGCATAGGAGACCTCGTATCCGCTCGTACCGGATGGTGATTGTTGGGGTGATTCGCTTCTCGAAAAGGCAGCAGAGGAAACGCTGCTTCCGGGGCTGAATGAAGAACGCCATGGTTCGTAGGGTGCAGAGACGCTAAGAAGCCGCGGTCCGGTTCTTAAAGATTCGGCAGCTATACGCGCGGCTGAGAGAAGGAGGTCGTCTTCGTCGACGTGTCTCGGTTTCGGGGGCTCTGATTTGAGCTCTGCAGGTTTTCGGGCGGTCATTGACTCGACTTGCTCGAGGATAGGGAGCTTCGGGAGGGGTTTAATGGAAGACAAGGCCATGGATTTATGAGGGGGCTGTTGCGATTTCGCTACTTTGGTTGGTTTGATCGTCTCCGCTGGCGATGTTCCCTGTTCATGCACTCGTTTTCGACTTGGTGGTGTTGAGACAATGTTTCGCCGTCTATCAGCGGCTTCTCGCAGAGAATTTATCCACGCACTTTTCCGCTGGGCTTCGTGTTCGGCTTCATTAGACTCTGCAAACAATCAGTAAACCGTAGTCAAAAGCAATTCATCTGGTTATAATGACCTTGTTTCTCGTTGACAACGTCCACAACCGGGATGTCTTCCTTGATATCATGCTGAGTGTCAATCACTGGTGTAGCAGGCACATGAGGCTCTTTATCAGATGATGTAGGTACCGGTGATGGAGGTGCTGTAAATTTTGCTATGATCGCATCACTGGCCGGAGAAAAAGCAGGCCGAGGGACGGAATTCTCTTCCGAGGCTTTTTCATTTGCTGAAGTAAATGCCGGTGTTTCAGTAGAAGGTGCTGTGACTTTCGGGAAAAAAGGCGGTGCTGCGGGCGCCTTGAAGATAGGCTCTGACGGTTGTTTCGGAAAGGTCGAGAATAAGCTTGCTTCTACGGAGACGTTAACGATATTGACTTCTAATCATGGTAATCACATACCTTTCTTGTATATTTCTGGATCGGACTGCAAAGAGGAGGGAGGCGCGAAAGCTGCAGGCTGTGACTTTGAAACTTCGGGAGTAGCCTGAGGTTCCCAGACAGTCGGTGATAAATCTGACGGTTTGTTCAAATTTAACGATGGAGACTGGGTTTCAGTGGTCGGTTTAGCGATGCTAGAGATACTAGTGGAGGACTGTCCAGCAGCCGCATCACTAGGTTGATCAGGCTTAGCGCCAAAAGGAGATGAAGCAGCAAACGGGGTGTTCTGGCTCTGGGTAGTTTGCCCACTGGGCTGACCAGGCGTAACTTGGAACGTAGATTGAGAAGCATCGACAGGAGGTGTGGGCGAAGTCGTGGGTTTTTGGATATTCTGGAAAAGAGTCGGTGTCGTCTGGGAAGTTGCCGGCTGGGATGTAGTCGGGAATTTGAAAGGCGTGGCAGCTGGTGCAGTCGACGGCTTTTCATTCTGGCTTGGCGCGAATATACCTGCCGAGCTAGCATTGGCAAAGATGCTCGGCGACTGGCCGGTGCTGACTGCAGCCGGCGAAGGAATGGCCGGCTGATCGGTTTGAGAAGTTTCGGAAGAAAAAGGAGTGAAAGGCTTAGCGAAAGGATTTAGAGATAAAGACGAGGGAGGAGTGCCCGTTGTGCTGTTAGTAGCGAAAAGAGATGAAAAGGGGTTGGAGTTGTTGGACGGTTGAGAATCAGTTGCTCGTGACTCGAAGACCGTAGCAGGGCCAGCACTAGCCGGTGTGGCCCTGGTCGCAGTATGCTGCAGGTCAGCATCATTTTCGCCTTCGCTAACAAAAAGGGAGTCATCATTGTCGATGAACATCTGCTTTTCAGTGGCAAGAGCAGAGCCGCGCTCTGATAGGGACAACTTGTCTATCATGCCCAAAGTCGCAGCTTCTTTGACGTTCAGTCCAAGAACAACCGCCACCAATGTTCTGCCCGAGCGCTTCCACTCGACGTAGTTTTCGGAGAATGAGTGATCAGAAGATGGTTGGAATGCTGTTGAGTAGATTGTTAGTCGATATGGTTTAGCAGCTTCGATTGAGAGCTAAGGGACGTATAAATGAATTGCAGAATGGGAAATAAACAAGTAGTTGGGTAGCACAGCGAAAAAGGGCCGCGAGACGAGTAGCGATAGAGAGGGTCATGGCCGAGAATAAAACATACCAACAGAGTCAACAGGACGGCTTCCCCAATTGAGATACAAGTCACCGTTGGCATTTTCAGCGAATTGTAGGTCTTGTTCCGCGCAGAACTGGATAGTCTGATCATTGTCGTCAAAGCACAAAACACTTGTCAGCTCGTCAACCGTCCATTCTTCGTTCTTATGCTGCTGAGAGGATGGGTAGCGGCAGTAACCCTTCCAGATTGAACGGATAGCGGTCTGGCGCATATGGTTGAAATAGATTTCGGCCACACAGGCCATCAGATAAGATACGCCAGGGGAGTTCACTAGGTTAAAGAAACGCGTATAAAACCCCTGAGCAATCGCATTAGGCCGTTTAGCATCGAGCGTGCCCTGATATTCCCAAGTGTTTCCAGCAGCAGCGAACAGCTCCAAAGCCACCCGGACACGCGGCGCGTTTCGTAACTCAGGGGGCCATTTCTGGACACGAGCTTCCAAGTCAGGACGTTGGTCGTGGATCGAGAAGATGATATAGTACGCGCGGAACTCATCCTCGTTGGGGAATGATATTCGATCTCTGTTGTCATCGTAGTAATACATCAATGAAAGCATGGTATTGTTCAATTGCTCGCGTTCCTGGTGCCGGTCAAAAGGCTCTTCATTCGCGGGACTTGAAAGTAAATGAAGAGACACGATATGGAATCGGGCTATTCTTTCAAGGCACGTCACTGCAATTTTCACGTCTTCTTCCTGGGTAAGTTGTTGAACTGAAAAGTCGTTACGTATTGATCGGGTCCTGTCCCAAACAAACTTATGAATTATGCCCAGAGGTTCTGGTCCGCCGATGACGTGCCGCGTTAGGTAGTTCATCGTTTGAAGAAGTGTTTTTGGTGTTCGAATATCAGAAGGGAGCTGCTCATCGTATCCTGCAGCGGACCGCCTGAATCGCTTGAGCATTTTCGCCTCCATGTTCTGTAGCGTATTGGTCGCAGGATGAAGATACTATAGATGGTAAATACTTGTGAGCCATGAGTAGTGTCAGACAACATACCTTTTCACTTTTATCAACCATCTTCTGAACTATGCGCTCAACCCGTTCGAACTCGGGACACATGCTTGTACAGGTTCCTACGGGCGTAATGGCTTTATTTAAAGATGTGGGCTGGTTTGGATCTGCCATTTGGCCGGCCTTGATAGCCTGCTCCCTTTCTTTGGCACGGTCAATTTTGAGCTGTTGGCGCATGAGTACAGGGCGACGCGTACAGAGAGATAAGACCTACCTGTTCATATCGATCGTTGTAGTTGCCCATGGCAGAGGAATCCTCCACGGGCACGCTGGTCGTAGGTACTCCATTGGTCGGGTTGGTAGGTGATTGTTGAGAGCCTCTAGCGTCAAAAGCCGTGCTGCCACGATTTGAAGATGCTCCAAACGGTGTCGGCGACGCTCGCCCAAACCCCGAAAATGACGTCTTCTGTTGCGGAGTCGGCCCAGTGGCCGGGGATGGGGTTGGCTGATTCTGCTTTAGTTGTGAAAATGGGGAAGAGACTGACGATGTAGACGTTGATTGATGCTCCGTCTTGTTCGCACGCCATGTGTTGCTTGTCGCGCCCGCGCCTCTAGAACCACGGCCAGCTCTTGCCGAAGAAGCTCCTCGTCCGCGCCCGCGGCCCCGAGCGTTGGAGACATTGAAGTTGCCGGCCCTGGGCTGGATAGCTGACACCCCTTTTGGCTGGGAAGACGCAGCCCCTCTAAACTGCCCACCGCGTCCGCGTCCGCGTATTGTTGGGCTTGCTGCTCCGTCCGACTGACCTTGATGAAGCGCAGCGAACGGGTTCGCAGGAGTGGCCATACTACCGCAAACGGCGGAGGAGCTGGGGATGAAGCTTAGCCCCGCGTGGAATTATTCAAGCGGTATTGCGTCACGCCAATGTTGCGGTGGCCGACTTCAAACGGGTGTTTCCTCTTGAATCCTTTGAATTTGTGTCCCGAACGCTGGTATAAGTCGATATATAATAGTCCTAGATTTGCTGTCCACCGTGACCGTTGGCAGGCGCATCATGAGAGTCAGCCCATGTCCGTCGAAAGTATGAGAATATATTGATGCGCGGTTTCAAAGGAGGAGCGAAGAGCGAAGAAAGGAAACGGTGAGACGGGTGGTGCGCAAGCTCGGTGATGACGCTGTACCTTAACAGGAATCTCGATTCTGACAACTACCAAGGATCGGTGAGTAGATATGTCGGAGTGCAAGTTTTGGTAACGGCGCGCGACGTTGAGATTTGCTGTTGCGAACTGTGTTTTGGACTCTGCGAGGATATCTGGGGCAAATGACTCTGATCAAACAGATTCGCAAGCGATAAAATGATATGACAGGCGCCGATTTCGAACTCGGTATATCAGGCGGATGCCCGTCGTAGATAAGATGGATTGAAGATGTTCTTCAATGTTCGGGGGACAATTGAGAGATTAGTCGGGTCTTGAGTTCCCGCGGATGATCTCTGGAGAACGTGACAAAGCTTCCAAGCTTAAGCGCTTGCCGCGCGTCTGTGCACCCAATCAGTTATTCTTAGTCGCTACATCAACAATCTCGATATCATGAATTTATTTTGTTGGGTATTATTCGAGATTGATCGAGTAATGATTAAATTCCGTGGAGAGCCGTTTTTCTCAATATACCCCCAATACAATTCATGATATTTAGGTTATATAAGATTCAGTATATACCATGTCACGTGCCACCACACAACTATATACACCAACCCCTCTTCATTTCCCGAGGTGCCGAGATCAACGCGCAACTCCTTTAGTAGCCAAATGTACCCTCACTCCAGAGATCTATTGGACAATCGAAACCTCACGCAAAACCCGAAACTATTCAACATGAATAGTTTTGAACATAACATACCGCCCAATGCTGGAGCGCAGTCAATCCCTAGGGACATTTGTTTTGTATAAGACGAAGCGTGACAAAAACGCAAATAAAATATCAGAGAAAGAGACAGTGAAACGGGATAAAATCGTATATATGTACTCTGAAAGAAAATCGAAAATGTCCAAGAAAGAAGAAATCAAAGATTCATAATGAGCATTTGTCGATCCGCGAAATCGAAGGGAAAAAGCTGCTGGCTGAATGGAAACCAAAAAAGAGGTAAGTCATTGATATCGCCATGATTCATAAAGTCGTTTAATGAGCCAGATGAACTCGTAGCCTGGACTGGTTGAAATATGTGCTGCTCTTGGCCTAGAAGGACTTGTTGAGCGGGACCCATGTTGGTGGCCGGTCACGGCCCATGTCCGGAAGCCCGTGAGTTAGCTCAGCTTGGGAGGTGGCCAATGCCATTGGGTAGTGCATTGGGTTCTGGGTGAGGGTTGGAGAGGTCCCGTAGTCCAGCGAGTTGTATAGGTTGGGGCGGAAAGGCGAGCTCCAAGTGTCATAGTGGTTGACTTGCTGCATTGTGAGAGGACGATGGTGTTCGGGCACAGCAGAAGTTGTGAATGGAGCATGGCCCATATAATCAAAGGCCTCGGTATGCTCATCCGGGCCGACCAGGCTAGTGGCTGCAGGTCTTAAGACGGACTGCGATGAATAATCTTCGGCGTACTCGGCAGATGTAGTATAGTACGGGCGAGCCTGTCTTGACGGGTCTTGAAAGCTTAGAGACTCATTTAAGGGAAACGGGTCGGTGCTCATGCCGAAGGTGCGTGGCTGTTGTAAGGCTAGCGGATCGACTGATGCAAATGAAGGCAGGTTTTCTGACGAAGACGCCGTCGTGAATGGGTCTTCTTCCACATTGTCGAAGTCCTCGGCCTCAAACTTATGCTCCGTATCGCTGACCACCGACTCATTGTCTTTCGAATTCTTGTCCTTATCACAATTGCGAATGTACACTACGTGACTCGCATCTATTGTCCTGTTAAATCCAGTGCTTTAAGATAGAAATGGAGGTACTCACCAACTTCTCCCCGTTCAAAACGCTCCTCCAGCCTCCTGACCTTAAAAATCTCTGCAATTATTTCCCATCTCTCCTCTATCAGGTTTTCAGGCTTAAGACTCCTTTTACAGTCTTGTGCGACGAGTTGCAGCCTGTCTGCTGGAAATTGGCGCACCATGTGTATTAAAAGACTAATGCGCTCTATAAGGAGGGTAAGTATCTAGAGTAAGCATATGACAGGTTAGTGGGGGCTTACTCTCTTTCTTAAGATGGTCGGGTTCCTTGTGCTGGACCGTGGCTGGCCACCAACTCGGTTTCGTCTTTTCCGGGTCACATTCCTCTTCGGGGACCTTCTTCCCTTTTTGCTTGTTTCCTTTGTACGGGTGATTCACTTGTTTTTTTGGCTCAACTTCCTTGATGAACGCCTTGGATATGAAGCGGCAGTTGGTCTGCTGTAAGTTCTCGAACGCATTCTCGTAATATTCTGTGACCTTTTTACTGTCACCGATTCGCAGGGGAACCATGCTGTAGCCAGAGGATGAAGGAATCTGTGGGGCAGGCTCGGGGAAGCGCTCTCCACGAGTCATTTGAGGACCGTGATCGTGGGCTGAAGCTTTGCGCCGTTTGACGAGACGGGGCGATGCCATGTCATGAGCATGGCTATATGCGTGAGGAACCGCTGAAGCACCTAAGGTTCACCATAAGCCAGGGCGACAATGTATGTGAGACTGGTATCTTTGCAGTACATACGACGGAGAAGTGGCTTGTGATATCCTATCCTCGGTCCTAGTATCTCGCGGAACCTTTCACGAACGTCGGGTGTGATGACAGAGCAGTTCTGCTCCCGGATCGACGTTGATTCTACAACCTCAATTTTCCCCATGTTGTCGTAGTAGATCAAGGCGTAGTGTTCGAATGGAAGGTTCGGAGCCGTACGGAGCGAAGCCCCCATTTGCTGTAATGCCACCATTAGCACACAGTCCTTGCACACGTCTCATCGTCTTCACTAACCGCAGGGCTGGTCCAGCCAGCACAACCATCTTGCATAGTCGACAAGGGCCGCTTGACTCCTCCTGAAAGTGCCGATGCCGAGACAGGTGTATTGACAACCATGGCGCTGTCAATGAACCCCGAGGCTATTTAAGACTAGGAGTGCAGGTTGGGTAAAAAGGATCCGTAGTCAAAAACAGTCACAAAAATGTAAAGCTCTGAAGCATATGAATGATCGTAAGGTCGGATAGTAGTGGTGCGTCGTGGGTGAGCCTGCGTACTTGTACTACTTTCCGACGAAATCAAGTGTACTTTGGTCGACTGGGCGACTGGATGAACCTGGCCGAGGAGAACAGTGTTTGACTCTTCGCTGCAATTCTACCGAACTGGCAAGAAGAATCCGAGTCAGTAGCCAGTCTAGCCTTGTGACAGACGCATAAGTGCATTTCTACGACGCAGAGTGGAAGAAAACAGCGCGCCGCGGACATCATTGCAGACCAACGGCCAGAGACCAACAGCCAGAGACCAACAGCCAGAGCCGTTTACCGAGAGCGGAAGCCAGAGCGGACGCTAGTCACGAGCGCGAAGACAAACAGAGGGAGTGGCCTGGGGCCAAGGGTGACAATTAAGAAGCGAAGACGGCTGCTTACCGGACTCGAACTCGAGACTCGAGGGGAGTGCCCGTGGGGGAGCGGAGCGCCAGCGGTTGGAGCGGCGGGGGGACAACTGAAGAGAAGCTGCAGGCCGCGCTGTCGGTACCCGAGTGTCACAGCCTGGCGTGCGTTCTGGTACTGGATGTGGAAGTAGAAGGCCTTGTTGACAGGAGACGGCGGGGGAGTAAACAGGAACGGTAACACGGCAGGATGTATCCAGTGTTCCTGATGCTGGGGTTGTCTGTGTAGCGTATAGTTGACCTGGTAATGACGAGGGGGGAGAAGATGTCTGAAGAAAAGAAGAAACCAATGAGGGAAGCTTGGGATCTTATATAACTTGTAGATGGGAAGCACAAGACCGACCTGGGGCCGTTGACCGGGGGAGGAGATCCCTTTTCAGGTGCAGCGAGATCATGGCACCGCCGTCCAGATTCACAAAAGAACCACTACAGCCTGGAGCCCGCTCCTCAGGCAATTGAGGCGATCCCAGATCGGGGAGCCCAGCAGTTCCAGTAACATGGATGATCCCTGACAATTTACATGGGCGCAGCCGAAACACACCTAAGAGGCACCGGCACACAATGCATGTCTGCAGTAGACTATGCAGAGTGGGAATTTCCAGTGGGAATTTGCTTTTTCTGCGAATAATCCAAAATTAAAATCCCAGAATTGAATAATTCTGCTTGGGAATTTCTTGAAATTTCTTGAAAATCTGGAATGGATCACAGCTTGTTTTTGCTTTTTGCACCACATCCCACACGGCCTGCCATTTGTAGATCTGCTCTCCAATAAAATCGTCTCCCCAGGTCTCCGGCCCCGGCCCTTGTCTCCAGTGGCTCCGATCTCCATATCTGCTCTGACTGCTCGGACTGCTCAGACTGCTCAGACTGCTCTGAGTGCAGTGCATACGTGAGTTGAGTTGATCGAGTTGATCGAGTCCCCTCAGATCCAGTCCGAACTTACTCAGAACTACTGCAGGTGCTCTACTCGAGATAGTGCTGTGGAGCTCGTCAACTCTGAAAATAATCTGGTCTCAGCGATCGATTTGAAATACTTTATGGGCTCCCTTTTGGGCCTGACAGAAGCACATTGGGCTAAGGGCTAGTCGAGTCACTAGTGGAGCACCGGGGCGATCCAACACTAGGAGACCGTCCGAAAGTCTACTACAGGACTGAGCAGCCTCTCGCTTGACCCCCTCCAGGGATGTTCGTTCCGGGTCCAACGCCATCATCTCATTGCCTCAGGACTTTTGCTTTTGCCGCGATTGGCATCAGGATCCGTACTTCGTATGCCCTAGTTTGTGTTTCCATCATTCTGACATCCGGAAGCTGTCAGCACAACAAACTAAGCGTTCCTTCCAGACTAATTGTCTATACTAGGTAACCGCACAAAGTCAGCCACAGTCCGGATTTCTCCACCGCGCTGCTCCTCCACCATGACACCAGGATTGATGTCTCGATCTCTGTATCTCTCCTTGACCTCATTATCTAGTTTCGAACAGCTGGCGAGCAGTCGACTGCTCGTCGACTGCTCGCATCTCCGCGGGTATGATTCAGTATATCTAGGAGGAACTAGTGTACCCTGGCTCGGGGTCAACCGACGACGGTTCCTAGCCGGAGTTCTATCGCCGTTTCTCGTATCATGTCAAGTTTTACGGTCTCCTCGAACCTTTTCCACGTCGAGCGTACTTCTGTCATACGAATCAACCAGTGGTCAATGCCTCCTTCGAGTTCCAACCCGAATCGGCGTCTCGGATGGCTTGCATCTTGTGCGACCTGTACGAGACGCACAGGCCCGCATATCTCCTTACCGTCCCACAGTTCCACACTTATTCTCTGTACATTGGGACTACGAGGATGGGAGCCGAGGGAGATCAAGAAGGACCGACAAAGTACTAAGGACCTCTTCCGGGATCCGGTCGGCTTCAAATTTGGACCCAGGGCCAAATCTTCAGGGGAGCTTCGAGTCAGGGTGCTGATGAGACACGCCAAGGACTGCATCCATGATACCATCGAGTGTACGGAGTAGATGAGGTAGGCTGGCTTCTCCTGCGTCGAGAATGCCGGTCGCAGCCACTGCCATCGGTAAATTTGGTCAAAGCCGGCTTCATAGAAGGACTTCAGGTCCTGCGAGACCATGAAACAAAGAACCGGGCAAAGACGCCTGCTTGGCAAAGCAGGCTTAATATAAAAATCTCCGGAGTTACCAGCAGGCCGGATACAATCCGTGCGTCCACCCTAGCAAGAATAGTACCAATTCTCCAAGAGGGAGCAGGGAAGGCGATCCCGCAGGGGGGCCGGCGCCTCGCTAACGCCTCGGTTTCGCAGGTCCAGCCTCTGCATTATCTACACAGAGTAAGGTGCGACAGGCACTGCTGTTAGAACTACGTACTATAGATTAGACAAATACGGCAGGCACTGCGAAGTCACCAGGACCGCTACATGAAGATCATCATAACGTACTTCCAGGATGAATAGCGGGCCTCGAGTCTGGCCACTCTGTCCGTATGCATAGAAGGTCATAAGAGGTGTTAGGAGATGCTATAATGTGCTAGGAGGTGCTCCGTACCACGGAAGGGGCGTTTCCGACATGAGGGCTGGTCGAAGCCATATGGCGATCACCCAGGTCCGTCCTGGGTCTGATAACAAGAATTTTCGGTAAGCTTGAATGCTTGTCGGGCATTTACTATGGAGCCGAAGTTATCACGGGTCGGATCTCAGCATTGACTCACTGATATCCGCTCCAGAAACTCTGTTGTTACGCTAATTCCTTCTACACAAAGTTACCTGTCCCCTGGGATCAGTACCATTCCATAGGTACACTCGACTGCCACGATTTCCGACCCTCGATCTGCTTCAAAATTCAGTCAAGTGCCGAAAGTCAAGCGGCACTCAACCAATGTCACACTCACCGGCCGTGGACGGTGCAATTCGCGGCCCAAGTGGACTGCCAAACCGCTGCGGGCCCCGCAGTCTAGCACAGCACAACCGCTCTCAACACCCATTGGCAAATATCAGTGTCTCCGTCCATCCCACTCACGATCTCAACAGCGGCTCTAAGAAATCGTTGGGGGCCAGTTGACTCCCTGACTTACCCTCCCCTGCCGAAATCGGGATGACGCCATGATGAAGGATCGAAGTTGGGCCCGTCTGCACCGAAGATTTCCCAAGCGCCCATACCTGCAGGTTATCTCTTCAGCTTATCTACAAATGGAGTGCGGTTCTGCATGAAGGAATCCCCGAGGAGAAGGCACCCGCTGCCTTGGACTCACAGGGGCCCTAGTAACCGGTCATCGAGATAAGCTACGATGACGGGAAGCGGCTACATTTGACCTACGGCGTATCCCTATGACAGCCGCTACAGTGGTCAACGCCCACGACCCACTAGTCATGACTCGTGACAGCTAAGGTCATGTCAACACCCTGAGCAACACCATACGTTATGCATATACCCATGTCCGGGTGAATACGGAGTACGGAGAAACTCAACTGAGATTTGTCATTAAACATTAAGCGCCCAAGGAGCAAAGGAGGGGAGAAGGTAAAAAAAAGGAGTGGTGTCTGCTGCGAAATCGTATCGATGTGGCTTGGCCACCCCCAGAGTGATCAGAATGATGACCCAGTCGATCATTGCCTCACCATTTTCTTCTGCACTAATGTCATGCAGGACCAGGCTAATGGAGGAATCATGATGTCTGCTTTGCATTTCCGTTAATATGAACGAAACCGCCCGTCTCTCGTGCTTTGACAGCTGAGGTTTTCCGTGGAGCAACTTGGAACAGACTTGAAAAGCGAAGGACCTTGTAGACGAGCACTTTCCGGGATACGAAAGATAGATCATGGCGTGCCAATCGTGCATAGCTGGGTTCACGCCGTTTTATGACAGCTTCCTTCTTGGTCAATGATTGGCACTGATTGTCCACTGTCTGGTGGATGGGGTGGGTGCGCGGTTTATTGGCCGTTCCTCGTGTTCTCGTTGCGGTGCAGCGGCGGTGCTTCCTCGTGGATGTCACCCGCTGGTATGTATGTTTGCATTGTCCAACACTACAACGTGGCCTGGGGAATTAACGGTACACGAGCCTTGCATCCGATGAAGCTGTGCAATTGACGGCGTACGGCTCAGAACGGACGAGCTGCAGAAAAGATTGCAGCCAGATCTCACCGCTACAATATCAAACAGCTTGAGTCGATTATATGTGGGCTTACGTCGTCGTACATGAATTATACACGATGAACCTAGGATTGTTGGCAGCCGACGAATGAAATTGTACTATGACATCCGGGGCTTGACAGACTCCTGACAGGCTCCTCCCTGTTTGTGCTGATATTAGTCCGTCCGATCTCCCTATTGTCTTTCCTGGTCTCTTCGCGGGCTCAACGACAACTGGTCGAGTCATGATAGAGAACAACCGACAGAGTCCCGCGTTTTCCGCGGAATCGCAACCACAGTTATTCAAACCATTGTGGCAAGGAGCCCGACTCTTTGTCTGATGAAACCACGAGAAAGTACAAGATGAACAGCCATAGTTCTCTAGCGAATACGTGATACGCCTCGAGCCTCCTGATCGCTGTTAGGTTTGGCCGAGGCCTTTAGAGGCGAGGGCATGCCAAACGAAGAAACAAGATCAATGAAGGCCAGGAGCTGGGAGGCAAAGCTCAGATGAGCCAGGGGCAGCCTGTCTCAGAC
The DNA here is from genome assembly GCA_003574815.1 of Aspergillus spinulosporus. NCBI lineage: Eukaryota > Fungi > Ascomycota > Eurotiomycetes > Eurotiales > Aspergillaceae > Aspergillus > Aspergillus spinulosporus. The sequence continues at coordinate 385,222 of QPHH01000003.1, read as the reverse complement.
TTGGGGGATGAGATCCCAGGCCCATTCAAACTGACAACCATCATTGGATGAAATCCGAAGCCCTGACAGACTGACAGCTGACAGTCTTAATGATCAGCAAGCTGCCAACTTAATCTCAGGGCTACTTTATTTTTGTCACCACAAGTTAGCGCCCCGCTAGCTTTGGCACCATTGGCCTTCATTTCAACCGCCGTATCCGAGACTAGCAATTGGCGGTCCTTATTGGTCTCATTTAGACGGGCTGACTTGCTGAATTGCCTGTCTAAAATCTTAGTGTCTTGCCTTCTCGAAAGTTGGGCAACTGGCATTCGGTTATTTGGAGACTATCGAATTGGTGCCCAAGGGGCGGGATCCTGGAATTACTCTGAGTAGAAACCGAGCATTTTTAGGGGGTTGCAACCACAACACTCAGTCGCCGTCTACACGAATGAATTCACGGTGACCATCCAACCCCGACTCTGGAGACATTACCGTTTGATGAGCAGCGAGAGCTCCACTGCGACTCCGATAAAGTAAACGGAACACCCGCGGAGATTTTCGTTTTCCCGCGCAAGCGTAGATCATAGGGGCTTACCTGACACACCGATCCTGATCACAGGTTCTTAGCGATCACTGGTTCACTACATGAATAAGGTACGGTTGAGAGGTTAGAAGACTTGAATAAGACAAGCTGTTTTGCCTGGCTTTCAAACAAGCTAAGGCTGTCCGTCATTAGCTGTCTGCCTACGCTATGATATATGCGTTACCGCGCTTCTACAGAATTGGGATTGGTCGCGAAGATGTTTGCGTCATCCTGGCGAGCTCAATTTTCGATTTACGACAGAGAATAGTGAAGCACTGTCCTATCTCAACGTCGGCTGTCAGGAACAAGTTTCCGGTCCCAATCCCGTGAGATCTGAACGCCGGCGCCTCAGCTTCAAATCCTGCCTCAGTGCCCTGACAGGCTGACAGGAGCTTGAATCCTAGAGACATGTCATGAAGCGCCGAATAGACAAAAGAACATGCGAGTTACTTGAGGTTTGCTAAACAATGCAATCGAATCAACAGGCCGTCAGCAACTCAGCAAGGTTCGTGAGACAGTCTAAGCAACGAGCATCAACCCCGCGATGACAAAAGGCCGTACTTTGGCTATTGTCTCTTTCTTCACGTCTTTGAATGGAGCTCCGCAGTCCTTAAATGGTAAGGGTCGGTCTCGTTTATTGATTCTACTGGCAGGTGCACTTCGAAGGTCCATTGATCGGTGGGGAATAGCGTCGCGGGGAGGCCGGGCCGCCGTCTCCAACAATCACCTGTCATAAGGGAAATCGTCAATGTTGAATAATGATTGACCGACCATCTGGCCGTGGCTGCGGCCCTAATACTGTCAAAGCTCGCAGCGCCGCCGGTCTGGACCTTGAGGTTGGCCTCTAGGCCTGTTAGTTAATCATGGCAGATGTCATCATTCGGTCTGGGCATCCTGAGAATTGGTCATTTCGGCCGCCGCAAATTAGTGGCCGACTACGCGGAAATCGCGCTTGACAGTGACAGAGTGCGATGTAATGGGATCGCTGCGCTCAGACACGCCTACCAAAGGTACCTGTTCGTTCTCCCTGCCAAATGAGTGCAAAGGAGAGTTTATGCTAAGGTGAGTTTGTCTGTCCCTGGAGCTTCTCAACGCCGTTTATCCTTTTAGCCCTGGCGTCTTAGCGAAGAATGGATGTTTGGCCTTCTGGGGGAAGCTCTCGAACCTCCTGGATGGCGCTCGGACGGACCCAGAACCAGACGGACGGGTGGGATCCCTGTCGCTAGACTCGCTCCTGACGATTCCCTATGGGGCGGCTTGGGCCAGTGCAACGGTTTCAGGATTCGACTTGCAAAGGGGATTACTGGAAGTGAGGCTGCCAATGGCCTGAGCGCTCAATGGAACTCACAAACTCAAACGTGGATATTACGTCTCTATTGAGGGTTCGGCCTCGCGTGGAATACGGAGTTCGACTTGGACCTTTCGTGCGGTTAGGACGTCCTGCATATCCCGGTTCTCGAGTCCGAATTGTTATTGGCTGAGAAGCCTCAATGTCCAACCTTGGGTTTGAAGTACTTTAAGTGCTTTGCGAACTCTTGCGGATTGCGTCATCCTCTGTGGCATCAGCAAGCTCACTTTGAACGCACAGTGGCTCAGCCTATCTAGTGCCATGACCGAGTATTTGGATTTCCCGAAACCTACGCGGATCCGGGGCCATGGCGCTGTACTTTTTGCCGAGGAAACAGAGTTTGATCCAGTACGGAGTACAGAGTATTGATCACCATCATTGCCCTAAGCCGGAACATATATCCAACCCCTTTCGCACACAATAGTCTACCGCCGGGCCGGGCCTCCACAGGATCATGCATTTCGGAGACGCCATTACTTAGTACGCTTATGGTGTCACACAGGCTTTGTTGAAACTTGGAAAGTGGGTGCAACAACGATTCAACTCAATGCACACTCACAGCTTCTCAATCCTTGTTGGCTGGGGTTTGCCCGTACCTGACCAGCTGCGACGACGCTTTGCAGGTTCATGCGGGTAATAACTCCGAAATATTTCCAAAAGCGAACTGCTGGAGAGATCTCAAACCCATGGAGCAGATTGCCAACTCATCGACTATGCAGACTAGGCTGCGGATGCGGTGGGGGCCGCAGAGGTAATGGAACTATCCACGTCTTCTTTTGAACTTCATGGACGACACTATACGTAAGAATACCGATCGAATGCCGCATAAAGTTATGGCCACTTTGCTGGTTAAGTTCATCGATAAGGAACCGACAGACGGCCACGGGCCAGCGGAAACGTTGAGACCCTTCGGTTAGTGGAGAGCAACGCTCTCCTACGGGGAACAGCACACAAGACCGGTGCACAAATACCAATCTACCTAGAAGCGCTGAGATGCAACAATAACTGAACATGGCGGAGCTGCTCGCGAGGGTATCTGCCAATCTGGGTAACTGATAGTTACCGTACGGTAGCGCAATACTCGCGCCACATCGCTAGATCTGCAGATCTCATTTCCAAGAACGAGAATCCCAATGCGACAATAACCGCCGGTAACATCGTCGATACTCTTCTCCTAACTTCGCAATCAGCACCGACTCAAGCCCTCAACTGCAGGTCGCCAGTTCCGTCAATGTGTAGTCTCAGTGTAGGCGCAGTGGCTTCCGTCCTTGACGTTAAATCCCCACTCATTCTGATGAGTAGAATCATCGCATCTTTATCGATTTCCAGGAGTTAAGGACGACGATCCCCCCGCTCAGAATCTGCATACACACAGACGCTGCAGTGTTGGAGATGGAACCAGATATGGATGCAACCTCCGGCTCCATTTGAGGTTGCTCGTCCTTTCGCGTGGACGAGGCTTCTGCAGCCGTGCAGCAGCCTTAAAGCTACTGCTATTTTTACCCACCACATCCCTGTTCGCGGCAGATGAATGGCAGTGGGATGAGTGACTAGGATTGTCGAGGTTTATCGGATGGGGTTCCATGCTATCTTCGCAGACGCCTGGGTCAGAGAAATCATTGCCGCTCTTTGACAACGTGGCTAGTGTTGGGCTTCATCCAATTATCAGAGTGGAGAATGATAACCTAGCAGGGGTGACCCGAGTTCAATTGCTTGCTCGATGCCATGCTGATCTCCTGATATCAGTCAGTTCAGGAACGAAGATGGCTGGAGCCGAAGTGGACGCTTCAGTGCTGTTCAGTCGGGACTACGAAGTACATGATCTCAGCGACAAGTCGTCCTCACGCTACATCTCGCGCATACACTGGGCCCCTGAGTTCTTCTCAAATCGCTGACCGGCAGTTTATTGATGGTATTATGGCTGGATAATCTTCAGTACGGTGTAGTCTCCCTGTGCCAACTACCTGGAACAAAGCTATTGTCTATAGCGCTTTTGTTGACCAACTACCATATCCAATCGGTTGAACCAGCCAAGAAGGGAAAAGAGCCCAGAGCAATAGCAAAGCTATCCTTGTCAGTCTCAGACAGTTGGCGTAACCCATGCGGATCAGTCTCTCTGGCTCAGTGCCACTATGGAGTCATACAAAGTACCATCGCCGGCCCTGATCGGGGTGGCGGTTACTACTTCCTTCCCCGTCTGCAAGGCTCCCTGAAATTCATCGATCCTCCTAGTGTCCTGGGCGGCGCGATTGGCCCAGTTCCTGTTCTTGTCTCCATTGCTTCTCGCGCCCGTAGAGTGCGTAGACCCGCCGGTGGCTGACTGCTAATTGGCTCCGTGGATCGCAAAAGTCTATGGGACGGAGGGTAGGTGCAGCATCGAGCACCGACAGAAGAAGCTTTACAGGGAGCCTGTGACTTTGCGAGTTGAAGCAGACTCCAGCAGCCGAGTCTTATGCAGCAGGATCTGGAGATGACGTTCAAAGCCTAGACCCTGGAACAGACTTGTGGAGACATACGTATCTCATTCTGCAGGCTAAAGTTTCATGGCGCTTGTATCCAGGGTCAAGACCATATTGAGAGTTGTCGAGGATGAATGATGACGAACACTGACATGCAGCTTTCTATTTACATGCACCAGGTATGTACGCGGTTCCACCTGCAGTATCCTGGTCTCTGGGAAATGCATTATTGCATCGTTGCAATGTTGCGGATTGATCTCGATCTTAATCCATCCGGGCGAGATTCGTCAATCGACTCTTCTCAGATCCCGGTCAGTTACCATGCATCTCATTATCCAGTCTATTTTGATCCATGCTCCGTCGCTAGGTGCATCTCCCCTTGTCCAGCGGTAGCTCGACTGCGCGACGGCAATGTCAATAAGTACCGCGGATGGGTTCGAGCTCTCGACTATGATCACAGCCCCTTTAGAACAGAGTTTCGTACTTTAAACGAAGACTTTGTGCACAGATACAGGCATGGAGTCAAGCTTGCTCACCGGATAGAGTTGGAAGATATCCCAATATGGATGTGGACAGGAGACCTACCTCGACCAGAATAAGAAGGTAGGAAGATTAAGTTCGCTCGAAAAGCTTTTGACAGCGCCTTCATCTGCGGAGTAATTGTAAGTGTACTCATTCTCCCTGATCAGCGCACCCATTGGAAGCTGCGCACTGCGGTCAGACCTACGGAGTATTTACTGCTGAAACTGAAACGCAATAGCGCTTCCCAAATTCGCGGTTCCAAGAGCCTCTTCCGCGAATAAGAACCGTATAAAGCACCAGGACCCGTGTAGTTTAAAAGACTCAGCTATATTTTATGTAAGGCGCTAAGGATCCGCGACGGCCCTTCTGTTCCTCAGCCATCCACGGTCATTGCCTTGGCTTTAGCTTTGCTTGCAGTACAAAACGGAGTACGGAGTATGTCGGCAGTTACAGCAGGTGGTCGTTTGATTTTGCATTTCAAGACCCTGAACAAAGGGTGTATTAGTAAGCTTGGCTTGGATCGCAGAAGAACGAGTTTCAGTCTACAGGACAGAGCCCAAAGTACCGTACACCGTACTTTGTTCTGGTCCATTCCCCTTTCCAACCCGCGCACCCATGTCCGTGCACTGTCTGTGCTCGCTTTAGTGACTAATACAACTTCTACCGCCACACAGTACAGGACAGGCTATCCTGTAAAAGGAGTAGAATTGGGTTCCATCAAGAGGAGGGGCCTGACAACGAAATGAAGAGTACTATACCTGATTTCAAATCCCGCCCCGACTGCATCGCAATGCAACCGATCGTCGAATCGTCGTGAAGGATCGGATCGAGGATCGATTCTGCGTTGTTTCGATCTGTATTTTATGTACGTGAATCGAGTGAGTGAGTGCGGAGGAGTGCGGAGTCGACTCGGCCTCCCTCAGGCTTGCTACAGTGGCACTGGCACTGGCACTGGCATCCTCATAGCTCTGCAGTCGAGTCTGGACTGCAAGACTACCTAAGCGAGGTGGCTGGGTATCATGATGAGGGACAGGGATGACCCTCCGATACTAGCCCCACCCCTGCATTCGCTAGAGAGTACGGAGGACTGCTGGGGTACTGTATGCTAACTACTGTATGCTAACTGGCTTTCAGCTTGCACGCTCACCCATGTCAATGCTGTTTACCCCGTATGGTGCTGCATCATTCGAGCTGATGACCGCCAAGACTACTTATAGTTAGGGAAGCCTGGCCTTCCCTGCATCGCAAGACTCTGCTACCTCTGCTACTGTATATCATCTGTCCTCTCGACTTTACACCATAAATAAATATCGAGCTGGAGTCTATTTGTCCTGCCTGGGTCGTCCCGCATCCTGAGACCCAACTTCACGGTTGTTTTCATGGCTGTCTCAGTTCAGCGTGGCGTTCCAGCCTGGTGCAGATGCTGACCCTGACCCTGCTCGTGCATGCGCTTATGTACGTGTGCGTGTGCAGCAAACATACATCCCTACACCGCTGGATGGAGTGGTGGGATGGACGGCCAGACTGGGCCATTTCATTCATCTCATTAAAGTGACGTCTGGGAAATCTTGGTGGTATATGCAGTTATGTACTATATATACTGGCTAGAGTAGAAACTAGGCTAACTAGGCTAACTAGGCAAAACTAGCTAGGGAAATAGTGATGAGTGATAGTGCTGAAGTTGACAGATACAAAACAAAACGCCTCCCTGATCAGGTACTAGTATAGACAGTCAAGCAAATGGCATCAACTTTTATATTGCTCCTTTCATTCCTTCCTCCGCAATTCAATTAGTCTTAGAGCCGGACTGGCCAACATACAGTGCATCAATGCACAATAATCGCGTTCCCATCACTGTCAAGCAGCCCAGCCTCTTTGACAAGTTCGTAGAATTTCCCACGCTGCTTGATCAGGACTGCCGGGGAATCGAACTCTGCAACGCGACCCTTATCCAGGACGACGATGCGGTCTGAGTCGATGATCGTGTTGATACGGTGCGCGATTGTGATAATCGTGCGGTCTTGGAAGATGTTACTACGCAGAGTGCGTTGCAGCAGAGCATCCGTTTCGACATCGACGGCCGCCTAGTGTTGTTAGTTTTCTTCAGAGCCCAAAAATGGGTGAGCAATGCCACTCACCGTTGCTTCGTCTAGAACGAGAATGTTGCTAGGCGTTAAGAGAGCTCGAGCGAGGGAGATTAGTTGGCGCTGGCCTTGGCTTAAGTTGGATCCTGTTGGTCCGTTAAATCAGGTGCCATGCTAGGGATATACTAGCTGCATGTGCTGTACATACCTCCTTCTTGAATGTGTGCGTCCAGTTGTCCCTCCATTTGAGTCACATGTTCCTTCAGTCGGGCGTGCTCTGCATACAGTCAATATCATTATCTCGCTAATTCGCCGTCATGCGCTGGCCTACGTACCAAGAACGCTCCACAGTTCGGTGTCGTCATGTACATGACGAGGGTCCAAGTTGTCCCGCACAGTGCCTTCGAACATGGCTGGGTCTTGGGGAATGATGGCAAGCCGCCCGCGGAGATCGCGAAGTCCTATTGTCGAAATATCCAGATTATCGATACTGATTCCACCGCTGGTAGGTTCGATGATGCGGAAAAGCGCCAGAGTCAGTGAACTCTTTCCAGCACCCGTACGCCCAACGACGCCAATTTTCTCACGAGGCTTGATGTCGAGGTTGACATCCTTGAGCACGAGATCGAGTCCTTCACGGTAGCGCGTGCTGTAATTATGGAACGATACCGCGCCCTGCGCCGGCCACCCGGTGGGCGGGCGGTTCTTGAAAATGACCTCGGGTGCTTCGCTCGGAAGACTCGCATACTCAAGAACACGCTCGACAGACACGATGTTAGTCTCAACTTCGACGGTCTGTCGGACGATCCAGTTGAGGGACTGGGTAATCTGGAGAGCGTAGGACATGGCCAAACCGACCATTCCCGCAGACAATCTGCTACCAGTGGCAACAGCCACGACCGAAAGCACGGCAGACACCAAGATAATGACTGACCCAATGAACTCAAGGCGAACGGCAAGCCATCTATTGGCGCTGATGGAGGGGAAGTAAGCACGGAGGTTTGCATCCATGCGCCACTCATTCTCCAGGCTGAACCTTTCCTCTTGCCGGTAGGCGCGGATCGTAGAGATTCCTCCAAGTGACTCCTGGAAATGGGCATAAATGGGGCTGCGCGTGACGCTGTCGAGGCGCTTTAACTCGCGCGACGTGCGAAGGTAGTATTTCTGGTAGCTGAAATAGACATAGCCCAAAGGAATGACCGCAATCAAGAACGGAGGGGTAGAATTAGCAATAACAAGTAAGGTGAAGATTGCCTTGGCCGAATTTCCAAAAAGCATGTTGAATGTCCGGGCAAGAACCTCATCGATGCGGTAGATGTCACTATTCACGTTAGTATAATTCGATCAACTCTTGAAAACGTGCTTACCTTGAGAAACGGTTCAGAACCCGACCAGACGGTGTAGTCTCAAAAAAGCTCATTGGGGAACGGAAGATGGAGAACGCCATACGTTCGTGGAGCTTCCTGGATGCTTCGATCGAGCAGAAGATCCAAAGGATAAGATTTTGAAGAATAACCAAGAAAGACGAACCAAGTCCCAGAGCTAGGTAAATTCCAATAAACTTGCCAGCATTTGGTGCTGACTGCGTCTCGCTCAACTCAGTCCAGTGCTTAAGCCAGTAACTACCGCCAACTTGCGCTGTTTGCGCGCCAACCAGGGTGATGAGGTAGAAGGCAACAGCAATCAGATTGCTGTTCTTGGCGTACTCTCCGTATACGCTCCACTTCACCTTACCCTGCTGCGATGTTTCCTGCGTCTGCTTGCTCTTCAAGATATTCTCTTCGTCGCCTAGCTTGCGCCGTGGACCTTGCCAGCTTACGGTGCTCGCACGACGTAATGTGACTGTGCTGGTCCTGCGTGGACCGGCCGCCTTGATCGGAGCAAGAGAGCCCATCTGCTGTTCAGCCTCGTCGGTATCTGAAAAGTCAGAGTCGGCCTCCTCGATCATGGTAGTAGTCTCGGAGCTTCCAGGGCTAGCGAGTCCGCCGCTTTCAGCGCTTGAGTCTTCATCACCCGAATCGTTCAGAGTGGTTCGGACGAGATTGGCGACTTCACCCTTCATGGCCATCAATTGCTCGTATGTACCCTTCTCTATCAATGTCTTGTCGCGAAGCAGGCCGATGAAGTCAGCCTCTTTCAGAACAGGAATAGCATTCGTAGCCAGAATTCTGGTCTTGCTGTTGAGTATTCCATTCCGTCCAAGTACGCGGTTAATCAAATGGCGACCAACGTGCTGGTCGACAGCAGAAAGAACATCGTCGAGAAGATAGATATCCGCACGGGCGTATACAGCTCTGGCAAGAGTCAATCTGGCCTTTTGTCCGCCAGAAAGTGAAATACCCCTCTCTCCAACTTCGGTCTGGTCACCATCAGGCAGATTTTTAAAGTCATCTAGCAAAGCGCATGCTTCCACGGTCAGCTCATAGAACTGAGGATCCCAGCGGTGGCCGAAGACAATGTTCTCCCGGACGCTTGCATTCATGACCCAAGCAGATTGTGCGACGTATGCGATACGTCCGCGGACAACGACTTCACCCTCGGTCTTCCACAAGTCACCAAGAAGTGCCTGGAGGAGCGACGACTTTCCGGAACCAACACGTCCAACGATGCAGTTAAGCTCTCCTTTGCGGCAGCTCAGATCGATATTCTCCAGCACTGTCTCATCCTTATATCGATCCCAAGAGAAGGACGCTTCGCGGATTCGGACAGACTCATCACCGATGTGGGTTACTGGGTCTTCGCTTTTGACTGCATCGGTCTGAAGCTCTTCGGCGGTGAAGTAATCAGTCAACCGCCTGACAGCTACAGAGGCTTCGATAATGGAAGTGATGACCATCGGAAGAATCGAAAGCGGGAAAGTGAGGAGGTTGAAGAGCGTCAGAGCGGGAAACACAATCGACGTGGTTAGAGGTCGATCCTCGGTTAAAACAAACACGGTGAATGTTGAGCAGGAAACCAGGAACGGGGTGGACTGCCAGGTAAAGTTCGCAATGGACTGCGTCGCTCCGATCTTGCGAAGAGTATTTAGCTCCAAATCATTACGGATATGACTGAGTTTGTTCATGAATGCAGTGCTCCAGGCATAAAGCTTGATGCTCTTGATATTGTTCAGGATCTCGGTCATGAGTCTTGATCTCGCATCCTTGTTCTTCATCTGTATAAGTTGGAGCTTCTTCATCATTCGGGCTATGACGCCATTAAGCGGTATCATGAGAATCATGACACCAATACCAGCAAACATGCTGACTCCGACTAACTGGTAGAGCGAAACCATACAGAGAGTAATTTGGAATGGTGCAGACCAAAGCTGCGTACCAAACTGGGTTAAATCAGACAGCCGCTGCTGATCCACAGCCATGTGGTTAACAATATCCCCTGTCGTTTTCGATGCGCGGCCTTCGCTCGAAAGTCTCAGGGACTTAGCATAAATCATGGCAGTAAGACCGGACTTGACACGCATACCGGTATCGAATGCGCGCTGGAAATACTGGTGAAGAAATGACGTCTGAGACACAGAGACAACAAACATAGCTAGTGATATAGCAATTCCCCTAATGACTGGCTGAGGCTCGCTAGTCCGGTATGAGTTGATAAAATCAATCAGAAGCCTTAGGAGTTGTGGCTGGACAAAGGCCAGAATATCGCTTCCGCACTTGATAATTGCTCCACGGACATAAGGGCCACCATATGACTTGAACAGAGCTGTCCATAGAGACGGCTTGTCTTTCTGCAACTCATACTCCCAGTTCTCTTCCAAAGTAGCTCCGGTAACGCGGGTAGTATCACGTCGGCGAAGATTCCACAGATCATCCTGCGTAAGGAAGTTCTTGTATCCAAATTTCATCATAGGTGTCATCCAACTGAAGGTCAGGACAGAGAACACATCCGCATATTCATACGGACATTCATCCTCGTCGCCCAGGGCATCGTACGCACTCTGCTTCTTCGGAACCAAGTACTCCAGTAAGAACTCCAAAATCGCAAGTCCCAGACTGACATTGAGACAGACAAAGGACGGCAGGCGATCATCGTAGGTCTTCCGCGCTACATGCGACCGCAGCTTGACAGCATAGGCAATGATGAAAAAAAGCCAGTAGAAGAGGACAACACCATTCGGATATCGGCTGCGCCAATGTTCATAGTACTGTACGGCAAATATGACACATAGCGAGGCGAAAACAAGGACTGTGCTCCAGAATCGGAAGTCGGTAAACCAACTGGCGTAGATCTCAACTTGAAGGGCTGCCTGTAGGGCCGTAGTGAACAACAAGGCGGACAGAACAACCTACACCGGAGACAACAAATCAGCAACTGATACGGCGCAATGATGAGATAATCCGAGAGACTAACCAGCTTAGCGTAGAAATGCCAATTCTTTGACACCGGCTGGGGAATGCGCTTGTTGAGCAGGAACCACAGGGCACCACTTCCCAAAACCAACCCGAATAGAGCAACGACCGAGACGCCGACGTCCAGAAAACAAGGCGTCAGATCATACCGAAGTCTGCTCAAAGGGCCCCAGCCTTCGACATCGCCACAAAAGGGCTGTAGCTGTGTGTATTCTGGGAACGAGGTCGACGACAGGGATCCTGGGACGATCTCCCCGAGGACGGTCTGGGTGCTGTCGTCCAGCATTTTTCCCGGGATGTGCAACCCAACCTCAGTCTCCTCCGCCAGGACACACGGAAGAAGGGGGTGGAGGAAACGGCCGATCAAGAGCGAAAGTCGCGACCACAGAGAAGGATAAAAAGCAAAGTTGGAGAGCTCCAACCCCAGGCCTGCGAAGGACGACCGGTTGCAGCCTGCTTACTAAAAGCCAGGCGAAGCTTTGTCGCTTACGATTGGTAAGCGGAGTTGTCGGTCTTAACTACTCTTCACGGTCTACGCAGCAATCACCCCATAATCAACAAAGATGATTCTATAGCTATCTTCTGCAAGTCTATATTCACTCGATAATGACCGCAACAGATGGGTGAAATGCGCTCCCAGATGCAAAGTAGATGAAGGTCATCTTCGCAGTTCAGCCTGACCGCTGCGGAGAATCTCCAACAGCTTGGTATCAGCCAGGCTGCAGCACAGCGACAGTCCGAGTAAATCCGAATTCGACTTGCTAGTCCGTAATTTAGGCTGTTTTAAAATCCGATTCTCTTAAATTCGGCCGAAGCAACCAGATTCACGGCATCAGCCATCTGTAAGCTCTCAAATTGCTTCAGAGCAGCTGTTAAGATTCTGACTGAGCAATGATGTAATAATCCACTTTCACAGTCTGCATGCAACAGTGCTTACAACTAAATGCCTAGGCATTACTCGACCAACTTTCCACACTCGTCCAGAGGGAAATATCCAGGTTACCAGGTCCAGAATACAGAATAGATCCTCAAAGAACAGTTGCACAGCATATTTTTGATCATCTGATCGCAGTCATTGCCCTATCAGAGTTTCATAGAACTATACTCGTGCGATAGCAATGCGAACCGGTCCAGTTATATATTCTTACCACCAATGGGGATGAACCCTGCAGCAGCACCAAATTCATGCATGAACTGGGATCATCACTTGCATATTTGGGCTTACCGGCCACTTTCTCAGAGTTGGGTCGGTACCGACAAGACAAGGAACCCTTACTGGGCCAGAAGGGAAGTATCATCAATGTGGATATGATGAATCTACTGCCGATGGAACAGCAGGTCTTATATTTATTCAATACTGCTGGCATAAAGGTCTCTCGCCCGACAGACGTATTACTTAGAATCCCACATGATTTCGTTCAGCCTCAAGAGTGCATCTGCACTCGCCTTTTTCGACGCCATAAAGTCTTCCCGATTATCCTCGCTCTTGGGCCCTCTAAGGTTCTCCGAGAAACATAAATCAACCAGGACCTTGAGTTCTTCGTAACTGAAAGGGTCGCCGTCTGCAGTAAGCGCCTGATCGCCATGCGCAGCCCTACGCTCCTTTTCTTCTTTGGCGTAATCGAGCGCCTTTTCGGCCCCTTCAAGGAACCAGTCCAGGAATTTGGCGCTTCGAGGAAGGGCAACAACTTCACGATATGGTTTTGCTTCTTGGGGCTTACTAGTCTGATCAAGTGGCGGTATTTGAGTTGGATCGATGATGATGTTCTTGAGATTTTGCTGCAGAACAAGGACGTCAAGTTGGAGTCGTAACGCGCCGTTCTCATTCAAAGCCCAGATGTAGCGTGTGCTAGCGACGAAAGCCCTGTCAACAAACCGAGCAAGACCAGAGGTGATGAAGTGGCGCTGAGCGGCTCCCAGATACGTTGAAAGATTCGTGTCAAACGCAATTAGATCTTTGTTTAGCTCAAGGATAGCTGGTGATGCTGCGGTTGGTTGGCTCGTTAAGAGATGCCAGCAACCACCGCTGGGAGGCGGAGAGGGCGTTGCAGGTTCAGAGTTGCGAACTGCGGGAGGATTAGGGCCGGCCATAGTGCGGGTTAGCATATGAATGATTCCACATCTGATGTCGAGATGCAAAGCGAAGATAGCGGTGAGCGCAAGGTCCCGTAATGACTGGAGCGTGGTGTCAAATGCAGTGGCTGTCTCCTGATTTAACGGAAGGTAGACTGATTGATTTATACTATCGCGCTTGGGTTTCATGGCGCCGATCAATGTCCAGCGGCGGTTTGTGGGCCCTGATCCGGGCTGAGATGATCGAGAGTCTGTTGACGGTTGCCGCAGTTTCGAGAGACTGCTAGCAAGCCATTGCTGTAACATGTCAGTACATCGCGGAATGAAACACTGATGTGGACTAACCATGCTATTGTGAAGCAGCGATAGTGCCACAACTGATTTGGGATCAGATATGATATCAACTGGCTCTAGTGGCACGCGATCCGTTTGCTTGATCAAAAGACTGGTTTCCTGTTCATGTTATTAGAGACTACTATCTTTTAAACAAGAGACCTCAGTTACCTTGTCAATGAGCTCCTGCTTGTTGGAATTTGTCCCCCGCCACAATTCGACAACAAGATCATGGACAGGCCCTGATTCAGCAAGAGCTGCCGCAGCTTTGAGCTGGACATCCCCTCTTCCAGAGACCTTTGTGACGATGGCTTGAAAAGTCAGCAGGGAATTAGCGAAAGAACTCGAATGTACACCTACTCTTGTACCACCCGCAGCATTTATCGTAATATGTTACTATCTGACTGAGAAGAAGCTGTGTAAATGCTTGATCATGGGGAATACTGGATAGCATTTTACTAAATTCCCTCACAACCGACATGAATTTTACCGTTCCCTAGACTGTCAGAAAGAGATGAGAGCAGAAAGAGAGTAGCTACGAACCTTGAACACTGGTTTTGGTGAAACCATTGACCACTGAGGGTCCTCCGTGAAAGCATCAGAAGTAATAAAGCTGAGAGTGCAAAGATCGGTGACGGTCTCATCAAGCTGCGGCAGGAAGACGTTGACGAGGAAGTCATCCAAAAAAGAGGTCAGTGAGCCGGTAAACATGTCCGAATCAACAGGCACAATGTCCTTTAGTCGTTGAATAAACGAGAGCGAGGGTGGAAGTAGCAGGCTCATGTTGAATACACTAGGTTCAATAAGAATCTTGTGCCCTGTACCTTGCCTGGAATCAGAGGGACCGTTTTCATCCGACTTCTGTTCCGACTTGGAAACAAGACCAGGAACAGAAGACCTCAGGATCTCGTCCAGCTCGTTCTGTTCGGCCTTCATCTGTGTCGTGCGGCCTGCGTCGGATAATTTGAACAATTTCTGATATTGTCAGTACAACGGACCATTTTTGCTTTGAGAATAAACGTGCCTTGTTCTTGTCCCTATAACCTGAGTAAAATTGACGCCGTGCATCCGCCTCCTCATCTGGTCTGATGGAAGAATCACCGTCGGTTGCCAGGTAATCATGCATCAACGATCGAATCTAGAGCACGAGTAAGTTAGTAAAAGCCCAAATTTATGGCCAGTGTTGATGTACCTCGCTCTGGTAAAGTTTCCAGAGCTCCTTGAAGCCGCCAGCTAGAGAGCTGCTCTTGGGTATGCCTTCGCGCTCTACAATAGCTGCTATCACATCGTGAACGACACGATGACCCTCTGCGATGGCTTCGAATTTGGCGTAAAGTGTCCAGAGAAACTCGGACAGCACATGACCGCGCTTCTCGATCATTTCCGTTGGGGACTCCGTCTTCCCATCTTGCGCCATATATCCGCGTGGTAGCGGGTAACGAGCGTCGATCTCTGCGTTCGTTTTGTCCACTACCGTGAACAGCTCCACCGGAAGTCGTTGTTCAATGCGATCGACCGCGATATCCAAATGACCCATCTTGTTTAGAGCTTCAATGAGAAGCTGAAGGTAGGAGAATGTGTCAGCCTCTGGGTTGCGGGATGCATCCTCCACCATGGGTTTGGATGCGTCGAGCTTCGCGAGGAATCCGTAGACGGGCCGCTCCCAGGGACCTGCGCCTGCACCGGCACCGTTCACGCCATTGCTTTCTGTTTCTGGAGCCGACGGCTTCCATCGATCTACGCAATAAGGAGATTTCAGGTAAAGATGATCGTGCAATTCCTCGACCAGGATATCTGTGATTGAAGACTCCTGGTTCTCGAAATACGCTCGAATATCCGCAAGAGCTCCTATATTTTCTAGCTCCGAACGCCGTAGAAGTCGAAGTGCGTCATGCAGTACCTCCACAGCACCTAAAAATCGTTTGTCGGATAACCTAGACTCCAGTTTCTCAGGAAGGGACTGAATTTCCTGGATCTGACTGAACAGCTGGATTATGTCGTCATATTTCTGAGAAGATGTCGCCAGCTCTTTCAGCTCGGGTTTTGTAGACATCAGTCCACTTTTCGCGTCCTCTAGCGCATGCTTCAGGTTGCGTACTCGGCTTTGGGAGCTTTGTATGCTTGCCTGAATTTTGTGGTATGTGCCGATGGAGCTATTGAAGCCTTGATGATGTTCGTTGACGATGGCTTTCAGGGTCTGCTGGATTTTCTGGTGTACATTAAGGAAGTCCGGTTCGCGCTCAGCCTTCCCCAGGGTGCTTGTATCCATCAATTGCAGGGCAACTTGTACCGGTACGCAGTCGTCGGTCGCTACGAAGTCCCATTCGCGCTGTATGGACTGCAAAACATCTGGAGAACAGATCTCGATGATTAGAACGTGTCCAATTCCAAAAGCCGGGCGCGCATTATGTCCAAAAACATACCTTCCACAGCTTGCGACCCTCCAACATTGGCGCCTTGGTTGACGGTGCTGCCCGGCAGTCGGCTGGTCTCTCCGCGAGCCCTGCTTTCACCCGTACGTTGAGCCCTTCGTTCTCTATCTGCATCTGGTCCCCGTGTTCGTGATCGCGACGAAGAGTAGGAACGGTCATCCCGGTCGAACCTCTCGCGGCGACGCTCCGGCGATGGTGCAGGTGACAAGGACGGTTGCTGCGACGCTTCCGTATAGAATCCACCATAACCTCCAGGCCGTCGGTCCCTTGCTCCGCCAGATTCGTATCCATTTACTCCCCGGTTGCTATTGTTGCCGTATCCGCCATCGCCGCGGTCGTAGCGACTGGTGTCGGAGTACCCGTAACCGTTCGCGTAGCCACTCCTGCCTGTCATACCAAATCCCTAAAACTATCGGCAGTGTACCCAGGCGTTAAGTCTAGTCGGCAAATGCGAGGTCGGTGGGCGGAAGGATGAGGAGGTTTGGTGTCTAGGAGTCAACGCAATCAGAAGGTAGGAGATGCGGGCATAGTTGCCAGTAGGTGAGGATGATTAGGTATAAGGCTTAATCCCCAAGCGTACTCAATCGGAGAGAGACGAACACCAAAGATCCACCAAGGTGCAAGAGATTCGCTGAAGCTTTTGGTCGTCAGAAGGCCGTTGTACCGGAAGTTCACCAGTTTAGCTGGCCAGGTCCTGACTCCAAGTGGTCCGCGCGATCCCCACACGAGCCGCCAGCCACAATCCGCAACGGAGATCGAGGGCGGAAGCGTAGCTGCCATATTGAGTTGCCATCAGCTACTTTACTGTATACTTCATAAATGATCATGAATATGAGATGAATGGGTACTAGAAGCAATAGAGCCGAGCCGATCGCTGACTCTATCCAAACATGGACGTTTCTATCCTAGAATCTATCTACATTCTATAAGTAGGAGCTTCTCACCGACATCACTTCGAGATCGGGCGAGTCTCCCGTTCAAGCCACTTACGAGTGACTTCATCATTCTCAAAGTATTTATGGGTCTTTTCCCACACCTCCGCATGGTAGTCATTCAGCCATTTGATCTCGGAATCGCTCAGAAGTGAGGGCTCAATCAGATTCTGTCCGATGGGACACATTGTGACATGCTCAAAGCCCAGCCAAGGCCTTTCACCGAACTTGTGAGTAGTCTGAACCTCGCGTACCATAATAACGTCTTTCAAATGTCAGATAGCGGATTCAGAGAGGTTCATAATGATACTTACTCTCGATACGAATTCCGAACTTGCCATCTTCATAAAAGCCAGGTTCTGGTGCAGTCAGTAAACAGAGCTCATGATACTAATTCTATATGCATACCGTCAGATATAACGTTTCCGGGTGCTAAGGGCACTTCGGTATACTGCACACGAGTGCCGATGCCTACGGGTCCCTCATGTACATTCTGAAAACTGTCAGCGGAGTACGCTTGTTCCGGGGTGTTCCTGAATTACCAGGTAGGAACCAATTCCATGACCTGTCCCATGCAAGAAGTCAAGACCCTCCTTCCACAAGTGTTGCCGAGCCAGAACATCAAGCGCAAACCCGCTCGTGCCTTTTGGGAATACGGCAGAGTCGAGCCCAATGCAGCCCTTGAGGACTAACGTGAAAGCTTTCTTTTCAAGCTCAGTGGGCTGGCCGAAATGATAAGTTCTGGTTACGTCTGTGGTTCCATCGAGATACTGGCCTCCGGAGTCGCAGAGGTAGATGGCGTTAGGGTCGATGACGGAGCAGCTTCCCTTCTCGGGCTTATAGTGTATGACAGCTCCGTTCGGACCGGTCGAGGAGATAGTATCGAAAGAAAGACCCGCGAAGAGCTCTTGCTTGGACCTGAGTTGTTCCAGCTTGTTGGCTGCGTCGACTTCATCCAAAGTCGACTTTTTGTTAATCAATTCGTTTTCGAGCCAGGCGAAATATTCAATTAATGCAGCACCGTCACGAATGTGGCAAGCCCTCATGCCTGCCAATTCAACTTCGTTCTTTACGGCCTTGGCGTCGCCAATAGGGCTGCGGATTTCCTCGACGTGGTCTTCGCCTCCTAAGCTGAGGTTAAGAGCCCATGAAGCCCTGTTTGAGAGGAGAAATTTGGATGATGGAGCATCGGGGTCTTGCTTTTTAGCTTCGAAAAGCGCTTTAGCGTCCGCAAAAATGGAGTCGTAAGGCTTTATAATAACGTCATCTCCGAGGTGTGCTTTTACCTCAGGTGTCAACTTCTCCTCGTCGATATACAGCTCAACCTTTGTGGGAGTAACAATGCAATAAGAGATGAAAACCGGATTGTAAGGAATACTAGAAATCATGAAGATCAGGCTGATGGCTCAATGGCAGAGGAACATAGACTTACTCGCTTCCTCTGAGGTTCAGAAGCCAAGCGATTTCGTCAAGCATGGCTGCAATTGTCGTTAGCACAAGCACACTTTAGGGAATGAAGCAACACACAGATGACGAAACCAGCTGCCTTTTTTTTCTCTAATTCCTTCCGTAGGTCGCTAACCTTTTCTTGAAAGCTCTTTCCTGCGTACTTTTCTGGATGGACCTTGACCTTTCCCCGGGGTGGAGCGGGCCGATCGCTGCCCCAGACCAAGTCGACGAGGTTCTGAGAGACACCAATCAATGAAGCACCGCTCTTCTGAAGGGCATCAGAGAGGCTACGAGCAGCCGCTAGGAGTAATCAGCAGGGCGAAATAGATAACTTCAAAACTGTGTTCTCACCCCCGGTAATCAGAGCGGGATCAACACCCACTACTTTACCACCCTCGGCTTGCTGCGTTATCCTGGAAGCGGATAAGTTTCCAACAAAGCGAAATGTAGAGATCGCGCAGTTCATACCATTCTTGTGAAGTCGGGACGCCCTCAACTCCGCGCTTCAACAGTGTCCAGTTGTTGTCAAGCTGCTTCGCCGCTTGATTAAAATATCTGCCATCGGTGGAAAGCGCAGCTTCATTTAATGAGATAATAGCAGTCCCAGCGGAGCCAGAGAATCCCGAAATGAACTCTGTATTCGAGTAAGCCATGCGTGTCCGATACCAATAGGAGGCGTGGTGGGCGCTCGAAGGGGGAATGAGCTACCTCGGCGACCGTCGCAGGGCGCAATGTACTCTGACTGGTGGCTATCTTCCGAGGGGACAACTGCAGTCAGAAGTTAGATGAAAGTTGATTTGAAACTGGTGTAAGGCTATCCAATGCCATACTATATACATCAACCTTGTACTCCCGCATCAGCTGACGCAAGCTGGACAGGCGCTTTGTAGTATCCACAGCTTCCATGTCGACAGCGGATTTCGAAGCAGATACGGAGAAGAATCTTGGACTATATCTGGGCAGCTTCTGACTCGGCCGGAAAGATAGAATCCAAGAAAGCCGAGCTGGAGGGCGGGAAAAGAGCATCGACTAACGCAATTAGAAGGGTAACGTGCGCCTGTCCTTGGGGCATACCTCGATCGCAAGGCGAGCGCGATCAGCAAATCTGAAGGACACGACAGCCAAGGAAGATAGGAGAAGCGGAGACTTGTAAGGGGCGATCGGTGAGCTGTACAAATGGTGGTCTGTAGCTTGCAGCAGCTTGGAGGATGGAAGAAGCAACAGATAAGGCGGAATCGTAGTGGATTTCGTCGAGTGGAGTCGGTAATCTAAAGCTTGGTACGGCGAGATTACATAAAATACAAGTGAAAGCAGTGGCATTTGGGCCCCTCCACAAAGAGACCAGCTGGACATTTAGAGCTATGCAAGCAGCTGAATAATAAATAGCGCAGTGCAAAGAAAATACCAGCTACACCCCACCAAGTTCAACTATTGTTGATTGTGTCGTTTCCCCCGCTTCGATAGGGTCTGTTCCCCTCCATTGTCTTATCAGCACGTGATCTGGTGCTCTTATCGGCATCTATACCGTAGTAATACCGGTCTCAAATCGTCATTTCTCCAGGTTTTTGTCCACTTTCCCCAGGTGCTCGGCCATGTCCATGGACCACTCAGATCAGGCTCGGGCCATTGATGGGGCAAAGAAGGTAAGCCTATGACTCCTGAAATTGTTAGGCTACCGGACTGATCAGGGTTACCCAGCTTGTCTTGGAGCTTTATGACCCAGCTAATACGGGCAACCCCGCCAAGATCAGTGAGATTCAGGAACTTCTTCAAAACCTGCAAAAAGGGCCACATGCCTGGGTCATCGCGAACTGCCTTCTTACCGACCAGAGTCCAGACCTCAGGTTCTTCGGCGCGCTAACCTTTACTGTTAAAGTCAATCATGATTGGTATGTCCTCTCTTCGTCATAAATCCAGCTGCTTTGACTATTTTCTCACTTCTCTACAGGCATAATCTAGCCGACCACGATGCTTACGAGCTCATTGGGCGGCTTATCGATCACTATGTATCCCTGGTCAATGAAGGGGAGCGTGTTGTTATACGGAAACTGGCTTCGACTCTTGCAACCATCTTTCTCAAGGCAAATGCTCCTTGGACCCGTGCTATCTTGAGGTTAGCTGTTTCTTTGGCCAACGGTGAAAGTGTTCCTGAGGACCAATGTGCATCAATCACTCTGAAAGATGTACTCCCAGCATTGTCTGAGAATCAGGTAATCTCGCTGCTCTATTTCTCAACAATCTTAGCAGAGGAGATAGGCCGCTCGGGGGTAGAATCACGGAAGCCGGAAGATACTCACCGCATCTCTGAAAATCTTGAGGATGCTTTCTTGCTTGTGGACTTTGTCCTCTCACAGATATTGAAGCATGATGTCTCCGGCGGCTCTGTCACTAACGAAGTTCCTGGGACAGAGGCAATCAATTCTTACTATGTGAGTCCTCTGTATATTATACCCTTGCCTGTAGACATCTCTAACAGTGGCTCGCTAGTCTTGGATATTTGTTCGGGGTTCCCCTCAGCTGAATGATGCTATTTCCGTCCCACAGTTGGCGTCTGCCACGAATTGTGTGATTGGAAGCCTGAGCATCTCCTATTTATCAAAGACAGCCGGACACATTCTGACTGAGGTTATGGGTCGCCGGGAGAGTGTGCTGTCACCGAGCCATATTGAGGCTATACTAGACTACATCATTAGTGATGCCGGTACCGCACATATTGCATCTCTTATGGAAGGTGACTTCGAAGATGAGAATATGACCTTCATCGAATTGCTGCTGTCGTTGTCCACCCGAAAGCAGGCAAAGATATTCACCCAATTTCTAGACGAGAAGCACGAAAAAGTGCTCGCTCTAATCCATACTTTGTTTAAATTACCTGGTTATGCCGCAGTGGAAGACACTGCGTCCCCCTTGGCTCTGGAGTGGTGGACTGAAGCTGCCGACGACTTCCAAGACAGCTTCTTGGAACCCGGAGAAGAGAAAGGCGCCGAACCTGCCAAGATAAATCTTGCTCGTGCTGCTCTGGACTGCTTCGAGAAACTGAAGTACCCAACTCCGGAAGAGTTGCGTGACTGGAGCGATGACGACCGCGCTGAATTTGGGTCGTTCCGGAGAGACGTCTGCGATTTTCTGCTTGCAATATATCCCATTTTAGGGGTAGATCTGGTGCAAGTATTTCAAGCGCATGCAAGGACTTCCCTTGCAAATCAAGACTGGAGAACCTTCGAGGCAGCCATTTTCTGTGTCGCCCAGCTTTCCGAGGCTGTTGACGAAAATCAACACGCTGATGACTGTTTGAACGCAATATTTTTCTGCGACGAGTTCACTCGCCTATGCGAAGATGATGGGATCATGATCCCCGGTAAAGCCCGCCAGACCCTGGTGGATATGTTCGGGAAATACAGGTCATATTTCGAACGCACCCAGGCTTTGCTTCCTAGGGTGCTTACATTTTTGTTCGCTTCTTTGAATCTGGCGTCATGTGCCCCAGCAGCCTCCAAGTCAATAGCGCATCTGTGCAACTCATGCCGCAACGCTCTCAAGGTGGAGCTGCCGGCATTTATTGGCCAATTCGAGCTATTTCGAAGCAAGCCTACTGCTACTACGCAAACTATGGAGAGGGTCTTGGAGGGCATCGCGGCTATAATTCAGACCCTGCCTGCGGATGAAGAAAAGTCTCATTTCCTAGAAGGGATCCTGAAATTTTTCCTTGAACAAGCCGAAATAGCTAGGACTGAAGCGGCACAAGGATCTATAGAACCTGCGCGCATGCGCGGCCACATGGTTCTTCGATGTCTTGCGAGCATAGGAAAAGGGTTAAGAACAGATGAAGTGGTGGATCTCAACCAGAGCAAAGACGAGGGTCCATATCCGCCCACCTTCTGGAACTCAGGAAACGGCGCTGTATCACAGAACTTGATAATGCAATGTATGCGCCTTCTGATGACGGACTTTCCATTCGACGCAGCTATTATCGAAGCTGCGTGTGATATCCTGAAGGCTGGTTATACGGAGAACACGGGCCCTTTTGTCTTCCCTCCCTCGTTGACCGTTGACTTCGTTAAAAGCATACCGCTGGGTACCCCCGGTGCTGATTTGGTGATGGGTACAGCTTCTGCTTTTCTAGCTTCCCACAGCGCACATCCACAGAAGGTAGGTGAGGAGGCTGTCGCACTAATTCTTCATGTGTACGACACTTTCTGTTGGGTCCAAGAGAAGCCGGAGCTTTATGACCCCGAACTCGCCAACAGCGGCCTTGACTTTCTCACTCGACTACTTCCTAAGTACTATCATTACCTTTTCAGCCTTGCTTATACACCCCAGGGAGCTGGGCAACGACCGCCGGTCATTCAAGCAATCTCAAACTTCACTCTCCTCTCACTACAAGGGCCAGAGCCTATCCCTCTCCGCTCAGCATCCCAGTTCTGGGTGAGCGTTTTCAATCTTCCTAACGACGCCGACGCCGTGCAGCACACAATTCATAATTGTTTGCCTGCACTTTGTCGTGTTCTGGTTACGCAACTGGCGGGTCGGTGCGCGCGATCGGACATCGAGCATCTCACGGATGTGCTCAGACGGATTGTTTTCAAACAGCAGGGACATGCACGCCCGCATCTCACCGCCGTACTGGCGGACTTAGGAACTGAACATCTCGGCCAAACCCATATCCCTTCACCAGAAGAGAGGCAGCGCTTCCTAGCGTCTTTGTTTGCCGCACGAGGTTCCAGACAGCAAACTCTTCAGTTAGTGCGTGACTTCTGGGTCAAATGCCGCGGAACTGGCTTGATTATACAGGATAGATATCAATAACTCGACGAAGTCACCGACAAAATGAAAAGCTTCATTTGGTTATGACTGTAGCTTCGGATCTGCTCTTGGCAAGGTGTTTACGAGACCAGTATGGCCACTTTGCTTATGATGCCGGCCTTGGATTGAAAATATCACATCTCCCAACCTTTGCCAGTATCCTTTCATTCCTTGAATTCCTCGAGTCAACAGTGAGATATTAATAGCTTTTGGTGGGTCGATATGCGAACACCAGCCACTGAGGCGGTGCTATCCAGGCATCAACTGATCAACTACAAATGCTGCCCAATCAAGAGTGCAACCTGAAAAATATTCCAAACATCTGCGGAGGCCCGACAAGTAAGACTGCTCTCGGTATGTGCGTGTCACCAGTATGTGGCGGTGCAATTGACAATTTGCAGATGAAGCTGGCTATGGGTTTTCAATCCTATTAATTCAGTCCTGCCCAATTACCTCTACACCGCACACGCTGAAACTTGCTCAATGCCATATATCAAAAACACACCTGAATCCATTATAACCCGCTCGGATTCAAAAAACCCAGCAACCACATGCCGCGGGATTACTGCTAGTGGTCTTCCATGTCGCCGATCACTGGCTTCGCCGCCCAGTTCATCACCTGCAAAGACAGCAGGCGTGAAGGCCAACGCCGGTAGAAATGCAGACATAACTGCATTTTACTGCTGGCAGCATAAGGATCAAGCTGAATCAATTCTACGACGGACAACATGGAATTTGGACCCTCAAAAGCAGCGACGCTCAAGTATCGACACGTTGATGGATCGCTTGGGCGTTCTCGATATAAATGATACTTCAGAGAAACCCAACAAGGTTCCGCCGAAGAAGAAACAAGCCGGACATACATTCTGCTGCTTTACCATTATAGAAGATGAGGAGCCACCGCTGGCCGCCAAACCAAGACCAACCCGCCCTCCGCCTGCTCGCCCTCATCAAAAAGTGAACAAGACCTCTTCAGCCAATCTAAAAATACAGTCCAGCTCAAAGCCGAGTTCCCTCCTCCCATGGATACCCGCTTCACTTTCTCCACAAACAGCATCGCTCCTTCTCGCCGAACTTGCCAAGCCAATCTCTCCCGCCGACGAACCAGGCTACATCTACATGTTCTGGATTACACCGTCGATATCCCCAAAGTCTGACCCGCCACCATCGGACATTGCACCATCTCTTCTACCCTCAGCACACAGGGATATAGACTCTGACGCTGACGAAAGTGACGAGAGCCCCGAGCAAATCCAGCGTAGCAACACCGCCATTCGCAGGGCAAGGGATCTAAACGCACTCTCGTCAGCTTCGTCGCCTAAGAGCCCAGGAACGGTAAGGCTGAAAATCGGCCGAACAAGCAACGTCACCCGACGACTGAACGAGTGGTCGAAACAATGCTCTAATCATCTAACGTTGATCCGGTACTACCCGTATACTTCGTCATCGCAGCGGCAGGGGCAGAATGGTGGTTTGGAACCCGGAAAGAAAGTCCCACATGTCCATCGCGTAGAGAGACTCATCCATCTCGAGTTGGCGGACATGCGGATACGCGATCTGGGACCCTGTCCAGAGTGTGGGAAGGAGCATAGAGAGTGGTTTGAGGTTGCTGCCGAACGGGTGGCTCTGAAAAGAGTAGATGAGTGTATTCGGCGGTGGGTGCGCTGGGCACATACCCAGAAATGAATATCTCAATAGACTTAGTCATAGGAGCTCAGCCATGTACATGTTAGTTAATGGAGACAGACCATCGTTCCTTCATCCCCCATTATGAACAAGATCATATATAGAGTTCTTAGAACACTGCGCAAGACACTTAATCGACCATGGCCAACACTGAGGTATAGTTAGTAATGCGCCCTGGAAAACCGCGGTGAACTTCTCCAATAATGGGAGAAATACAGAGGGTTGTTAACACTTTCTGGAGGAAGACTCCCTTGGAAGTACTGGAGCTCTTGAGAACGTAAGGTAGGGTGTGAGATTGCAGTTGCCGCGTCTTAGTGACATGCTCAGTAATCCCGTGGAACATATCAGGCTGACAACTGAGTGTCTGGGGCTAACTTATATCCAGTGCGGACAGGTGTTCTCTGAGGTTTTATGATTATCTTTTAAGGGCTAGCGATTAGATCAAATTTTACACAAAGAAGTGGGGTGTAAAAATTGTGAGACTACGGCAGTATTTGCATTGGTGGAAGTATATCTTTCTCAGACTTTGCTATCAGCTACTCCGTGGGTTTCCTGCCTTTGCTTGGTGTTGCATTTCTCCTTAGAATGCTGACAAATGCCAGAGTTGATAGGATTACTTTTGTACACTTTATCCTCGTGCAATTATTGCGATCAATCTTTCTCAAACTGCGGGTCGCAGGCTGATATTTGTAGATTGGGGAAGGGGTAAGGGAGATGCCCCCGTCTTTTGGAAAATTGTAACGGCGGACCAGCTTTATAGGTGCGATCCAGGCAGATCAGGCCATGGGGTCTAATCATAGTGACCTTTTGGCCCAGTTGGGAGATGCTTGCCTGGACACGTCTCTTCCAGAAATACTTGCGATCTCCCTTATATGCAGATTTCCCCTGCACCCATAAGGCCCAATCCCTTGTGGTAGTATGGCACTAGTATTTCCCTTCCAGTTCAGGTCCTTCGTTGCTGGCGATAAAAAACTTACCCGGTTGGGTGAAAGGCATTTCCCTCAATGTACAGTTATTCACTGGTTGCGAAAGAAGCATCTAGTATCAGCTTCTCCGTCGTTTGTCGGATTTGCCACTGAAGAGAACCAATTGCCAGCCTGGTCAGGTGTCTTCCAAACAGTCAGGTTGGTTTCTGAGTAAGGGCATGCGTCTCGGCACAAGTTTGGGCTCTTGCCAGGGTTATCGGCAATTGTGGACACTGGCATTTCGTCGCCAGGCTGAGGAGACAAGCTCATATAGTGATCTCACTTGCCCATTCTTCTTGTAGATTCTTGGCGTGATCTGTCACTGCTGGTGATGCTTCCTCGGTTTCATTGGTCAAATCAATTATGTACCCGAGTACATTAGTCCCTCTTAAACGACTGGAATCCCGAATTCGCATAGTTGCAAGCGAGGAATCCGTCACAGACTTGTCCGCCCAAGTATGCATTCGGTATTGTATATTCACTCAAAGACCGAAGGGGAAATACTATGAGACAAAGTTGCTTGTTATTTCACCGCAAGTCCACAACCGTGGATCAGCAATCCTAGATACATGGTGAATTTCATGTGTGAGTAACCCTGACCGATTTGCATATGAAGTTGATAATTTAGGATGTTGAACTCGGACAGTTATTCAGGCTGCTGTTCGTGGCTGAGATGGAGTATATTGAACCGGATAACTAACATGCGGAAGCTCGATTGCTAATGGAACCTGCAGTGTGGAGTAAGGAACATTATATCGGAAAAATAATAATCCAAAGCCTTCCGTCGCCTGATTAGGTATAGGTAAGACTCAGCCAAGATCTCCCACATGCTTCTATCCAAGTCACAACATCAAAGCATCCAGGCATTTAAGGAACCCAATTGAACCCGAGCAGGGCCCTAGCAAGATTGTACCCTCCGCCAACGCCCGTGTTGGGGTTTTCCAACACCGACTCTTGGGTGGTATTTCATCACTTTCGGCCACATTCCTTTACATCTCGGATGCTTCCTTCTGGAGACTCTCAGCTCAGTGTCAAGCCCAGTATCAGTACCGCTATTTGGGCCACGGGCAGAGGAGGACTTTACACATACGGGCGATAAATGACTGGTTACGGGGACTCAGAATAACCTCGCGTTTGAATAACGTCTCGTTATTGTCTCCAATTGCTCTTCAGGCCTCGCTTCGGTCCGGACGCGGTTCTAAGACCACATCCACAACTGAACGTTCATCTGCTCCTGGATCTATATTAGGACCAAGGTCTGACCCTAGATCTCCACACAAATATCAACCAAAACGTAAGGGAATGAGGATTGTGACGTTACAGATCGCCTCGAAGTTAGGTGATGTCGAGGGGAATATCAAGCGGGCTGATGAGTTGTTGAGCAAGGGGATAAGCGTCCATAATGGGTTCGGAGTGGAGACGGCGAGGGTTCGAGTTGAAGATGCGAAGCTGGATATGCTGGTTCTGTCCGAGTTGGCTTTGACGGGTTGGTCTACTCTACTATATATTTCGTTCCAAGACTTGGTAGATCGATGCTGATGGTAGTAGGCTATAACTTCCCTTCGTTGGAAGCTATAAAGCCATACCTTGAACCAGCCGGGAAGGGACGCTCAGCCACATGGGCCCGTCAGACAGCTAAACGGCTAGGCTGTAAAGTCTGCGTCGGGTATCCCGAGGTCGAGATTGAGACGAATGGGAACGGAGAGCATGAAGAGAAGTACTATAATTCACTTCTCGTTCTTGATGAGCAAGGCAATATGCTCTTAAACTATCGCAAGACATTTCTCTACTACACCGACGAAACCTGGGCTAGCGAAGGTTCCGCCGAGCTCGGATTCCACCAGCTTACATTCCCCAACGCAGAGAAGAGTTCTGGCTCTGCGAAAGCTAGAGCTGAAGGTGAAGCCGCTATTCTCCCTCCGCCACCTCAGTCTCAGGACAAATCGAACAAAGAAATAGCTACCTCATTTGGAATTTGCATGGACATAAATCCCTACCGTTTTGAAGCTCCTTACACAGCCTATGAATTCGCGCACCGTGTCCTCGAGTCTAAATCCCAACTCGTCATTTTGTCTATGGCCTGGTTAACCTTGCTAAGTAGTGAGGAACTCGACGCTCTCGCAGGAAAACCAGAGATAGATACATTCAACTACTGGATCCAGCGATTTATGCCTTTGATCACAAAACAGATGAACCACAGCAGGAACGCTGATGATGCTGATGCGAACGCGGATAGCACGGACGCCGACAAGAGAATTATAATTGTCTTTGCGAACCGCGCAGGTGAAGAAGATGGTTCTCCTTCACCTGCCCGGTATGCCGGGACGAGCACGATTGTTGCTGTGTCTCAGCGGCAACAGACGACGGACTCCAATTCTTTCGGATCTGGCTCTTCATCAAATGATGTCCAGTCACCGCCATACGACGTGAAGATCCTGTGTTGGGATATGCTAGGTGCGACAGAGGAGGGGCTGTGTTTTGCGGACACAGCGGCCGATCCGAAGATGGTATTCCAGTTGGTTAGGGCGAGTAGGTAGGCACTTCGCTGATTAAATCTTTACATATAACGCTTTATTCGGGTTAGACTTGTTTGCTCGGGTAGGTTCAGGATGATCATGGGCGGACCCGCCTGGTGAGTTCCATCCAGAAGCCACATATTACCCTGGGCACATTGGGCCGAGAGAGTCGTTGCACTTCGATGAGTAATCTGAACTGGTTTGCTGCCGTTCCATAGGGCAAATGCGGTTGGCGGCCTGGCTACGGTGGAGCAAGTAGCCGTACCAGATGGTTATGTATAGAAGTGGATCCGATGCTCAAACCCTCTGGCAACAGGATACGGTATGATGATAGTGTATTCTATCGCTCATCAATTACCATTTTCATGAAGTGATATTCTTAGAAAGGGGGAGGGGGATGGTTCCACCTAACCTACCTACGCACCTAGGTACCTTTTGACCCTATGGCTTGGTGGATATTGGGTATACAAGCTGCGATTGGGAGAGTCATCTGGCACTTACGATGGAGTGCTAGAAGTTATAGACTAGAAGTACCTTGCCACTCCCAATACTACTGTTCTACAAGTCTGTATTATAGCATGAATAGAAGTATCTTTATACCCATAGTGGCCTGTGGATCCACGAGTATAGAGTTATACCTACCTAGGTAGATCATGTCCCAAGGCCTCCCCAGAATATCGTCAAGACAGCAGACATGAGAGGAAATATTGAAAACAGAGCTGCTCGGCTAACCTACTTATATAGGTCGTTTTTTCTGACCAACTCAGCATACAAGGTCGTCGTTTCATCGCCCCTACAAAAACATTTCTGATCTTGAGATCTAGCTCTATGAATATCTCAAAAGCGCCCATCTTAGCTTCATCAATCTCCTTTAATTATCTGGTTCGAATTACCCTTTAGAATTGAATATTTATACTGTTCTAAGCATTACTGAGAGGTCGAAAAGTCCTTTGTGATGTCCAGGATACCTCTCTCTTAGTCCCAGATTCGGCCTAGCGCTCTTAGTGCGCCAGAGGCCCACAGGGCACCTCCCACTCCTTTTCCCGTCCCCACGCAATCCCCTCGAATTCTACTGGCGTTCTTGGGTCCCCACTGCTAGCCGTTCAAACTAGATTGTCCTTATTTACATTATATAGGGGTTCGATATGGAAAGCACCATAGATCGCTCCGAGGTGAACGATGTGGGAAGAGCGCAGTTGATTCACAAGGTAAGTGCCTTGACTGGTATCAAACACGTTGACAGCGCCACCTGGTCCTGTCTTTGGTTTTCCGACGTGAAACGCCTCTTAAGAGCTACTTTATGCTATTCAGGAATCTCTACAGAGACCAATTATTGTCAACTCTTTCGAGTCCTGAGAATGCACGAGCCTTAGGGTCTTGTAAGTACCCACCATCCGTGATCATTTCTCATGCATTCTCAAAATAAACGTTCAACTAATGGATAATAACCTTACGCTTAGGGTCTGCTCGTTGCCGAAGAACGAACGATGAAAAGGTTGACACCTTGACGGCGCGCAGATTTCTCGGAAACGAGGGATAGAAGAAGGCCTTTCCGAAGAAGATAACCTATTCGAAGAAGCCTCACCATCCAAACGTTCCGATACCGCAAGAAACCTGGTAAGTTTCTCTTTCTTGGATCTTTGGACAGAAATCTCTCCCCCGCCTACTGTGAAGATATAGAATTATTGCTAACAGTAGGTAGTGCTTACAGAGAGATCGGGAATCCTGTATCGTGACTAAGGCCAGAGAACCTATCGAGGTTTGCCACATTTCTCCTTACACCTTGGGGAATTCGAGCGGCGAGGTCCACTCTATTTTCTGGGGTACTTTGTCAACGTATTGGACTACAGAGTGAATAGATGAGTGGAAACAACAGATTCTCGGAGACGAAAGAATGGAAGTATGCCGAAATCTGTTGACGCTGCAAATGTACGCAGCGCTAACAAAACAAATATGTATTACCATTCAAAAGATTGACAATGTACTATACTTCAACTCAGTTCAATTGTGTTGAACGAAAATGGATTGACATATAACTGAGGTTAAGACCTGGAGGGTGCTTACCAGACGGTATCAGGGAGCCATACCCAAGCAGCAAAACAATAACAGGGGGAAGCGCTTCACAGTTATGATCAATACCTCGCTTCAGCACACAGATTTCCCAGCAAAGACAGAAACCAACTTTTCTAGGATGTAGTCACAGTCTGAGCATGACGTTCCCAGTTGCCACGGTGCTACAAAAGGCATAGCGGTGGCGCAGTCTACCGTCCGGGCGCGAATGAATAATGACATAAGCTAGGTTAGTTAGACTCTGAGACTCTGTTGATGGTTGCTGGTGTAGTGATGGGCAAAACGGATGTCACAAGACCCACGGCCAGTAAGGCCTAAAGTGTTCTGTGGAGAGACCATCTGCTATTGAATCGCTGACCTCGCCGCGAATGGAGAACCCAGATTCTCACAGATTACATGAGGGTCAAGATAATCACCTACTATTCCAGTACACATATGCCTCATCTAGTCTTTCCTGGGTGCTGTCGCTATAGCACCTCTATTGAAACCGAGATTTATCCAGGCTCTCTGCCTGCACTAAGTATTGTTCTGGAGGCAGCTTGCCCCTGCCGTCAGAAGAAATTGTTGTCGGGTTCATCTTCACAATCCTCATCCTCACTGTCAAGTTTCAGATCATTGTTAGATTCACCATCAGCGGTTATCTGGAACTATCTTGCCCATATCGGAACGGACATCGCTCTCGCTCTGGCTTCCATCATGGTCAAGCCGGAATCGTTGGAGGTGAGATGCCGTGGTCAAGACAGCATAGATGAAACCGGGAGATAGAGTAGATCTTAGAATAAGAGCTAGAGGGTGAGGCTAACAGTGCCTTTGTGGACAAGGACAGGGCTGGGCAGGACAGGAAAGATGTCGAGAGATGCTGGTGGGGGGAAGGATGGGAGCAAGAAAGGATATGGTCGCATTTTGGACTTAGAACTGGAGAGAACTTGAAAGCTAAATGGGGTGCCATCTCTCCCGGAGGATGGATGTTATGGAGGAAGACTGGGGATGCTGAGGATGCAACGAGCTGACCTAGCGTCAAAAACCAATAACGTGGGCTGCATGGAGGGAAGCGCATAGCCGTGGAAATTGATTCACTGATACCAAGATGGATGCTAGTTAGAGAGACTCGTAAAATCGTTGCCGAAGTAGCCATTATCGACCGCCTGCTAGCCGTTACATTGTTAAATAGAGTATTTATAGAGGGCTGTATAAGGACACCCATTACCACTGTACCCAGCTTTCTATCTTCGTGGTCAGTACAAACTGTTATCCCAAATTACCTGGCAGCAACAACTAGTGCATCCTTCACAAAACAAGATATCGAATATGCTTAGTATCTTGACCTGTTTTCTCCTATGAGCTCTAAGGGCCTGACTAGGGGAGTACAAGGGGGCAAAAATATATACATATTATATAAAAAGTAAAAACTAATAGTGACAGTGATTGCAAAGAGAAGTATTAAAATTCAATCCAAACATTTCAATCTGTAGGAATAATTATACATAAGTTGAGAAGTATACTTACTCAGCTGCTTTGTATGATATATACGCATAGATCAGTGACATTGGTGTAGCTTCCTATGTTCGTACATAGGCTTCTATTCCTCTCTGTAGTTACCTACGACTTCACATTAGGCCGTGAGAATTGCCCTTTCTACGCCATACACACCCCTTTTACTATGTCATGTGAGACATGGCTCGCATACCACCGTGTGACGAAGGCTTCGATGCTTCGCTGGGTCTGGGGGGCACAGTGCTTGAAAGTCGTAGAAAGCTGGTCGGTGGAGTCGTGCTTATAAGATGATTCTAATGAAGGGCCCAGGCGGCGCTACTCAAGTTAATATACGTAGCCACTAAGATCATGATAGAAGTCTACACACCCCCCTCACCCCCGCCCCGAACTATGCACAACCGTTCCGGGAGGGCATGCCCATCTCAACTTGACCAGGGTTTCCGCTGATCCCATGACCGACGGGACTTGCTGATTAATGGGTTCATCAAACAGCTTTCCTTAAAGCCTTGGAGACCCTATCTTGTCGGTAAGATTTGGATGCGACTTTCTCACAACCCCACATTGACTGGCGCGCTGGATTACGCCATTCCCGGATGGTAGGAAGAGGCTGAAAAGGGTGCAAAATTGGTGATCGCATGTGACAGGAGTGATCAAGTAAGGAAAAGCATGTCTTAGAGAGACGGTCATTAAGGACATCGACAGGTCGGAAAAGGAAGAAAGTGATCTGGGTGGAAGGCCGTCTAACTCAACACGGTCGAGACAGAGGGCGCGACTTGAACACCATCTACAATGATCCGGCCTATCATGGTGCATATAACGAACAGAGAGCTCAGAGCTGAGGCCCAGAAAGGTCATCTGCTCTCAGCTAGGGTACTTTTGACGGGCTGAAGTATGGTTGACGAGACCGTCGTAATACATGCCAGAGAGTAGATGATCGGCGGCTAGAAAACGATAAGGGAGATGGACCGTGCAACCTCAAGTCCGACGGCGTATTCTCACCCGTAGCAAGTGTACTAGGAGGAGGGCCGGCCCGCGAGAAAGCGAAGCAGGTACTCTAGTGTGAGGCGGTAGGTGCTCTCCAATCGCAGGATAGGCCGCTGGGCGCGTCACAAGGCTAAACTCCGGGTGATTAATCCATGAGGTGGGAGGAGTGCAGGGAACGGTTGTGAAGATCTGCTTGTAGGCTGCTGATGTCCACCATCATCATGCATCTTCAGGTATCCTCTGAGTTGACTGAGTTTCTGGAGTTGGTGGTGCTTACAGCGAATCAGCGCCGCCGAACAGAGCGCTTGGTAAGAGGCGGGGCGCGGGACGACGGTCCTGGCACATGACACAGCCAGAGAAGAAGAGGGAGGGAAGCAAACCGGTTGGATCAGTCATGATTTTCTTAGCTTGAAAGACTCATGCAAGGAATACCCTTTTGCAGAATAATAAGGATGGGATCATCTCAAGGATGTGACTGGTCATATCATTAATAAAGAGTGTGATTCCTCAGGAGTTGCCAGGTGGTTCGAGGTCAACCAGACAACTACCAAAACGGCAACCGGTTCGGCGCGTCATGTGACTGCTGCGCTTATCCCCTTTCGCATTCCCCATCCACGTGAGCCGTCTACTTCGCTTTACAACCATCTTCATTATATCCCCCTCCATCAAGGGTAAAAACGTCGTCTTCCCTCGAGTGAGTTGCTGGTCTTCAGCGGCTTCTTTACTCTCATAGCGACTGTTCTGATACTATCTTTTCCTCTCCGTTTGGAGCCTGGAATTCACGCGTTCGCGATACTGTTATCAACAACACCCCGTGACCTGACCGCACATCCCCGTGACCATATCCAGCCCCGGTATCCAGAAACCCAAGGGTAAGTGATTGCTTTCTCCCGTCTGCTTGCTTTTCCTTTACGACCCACTCCTTGAGTTGGTGCTGTATCGCGTTGCTGCTTCTTCCGAGGCCGCATCATGTCGTTTCTCTTCCCCGCCTTGACCCGGCAGGGTGGCTGAAGTCTTTTCTCGTGGTTCCGCGGTCGCTGAGACCGAGACGTCATGAGTCGACTTGCCGCCCATTCAGTCTTTCATCGTGAACATCCTTATCATTTCACCGTACTGCTTCTGTGCTTCAGTAAATTTGTCGTTGGTGATTTGGTTTGCCATCATTTGCTTCGCGGGGATCGTTGATCTTGCATATTGCCAGCAGCGGAGCGGGCGCGTCAGCCAACGTAACGCGTCTCCCTTGCCATGGGAGAACCTGTTCCCACCCACGAAAACCATCGGGGTCTTGTTACATATACATCTCAGATTGACTTGCTCTATAATTCCCCTTGCTTATGTCAATTTTCATTTACACTCGCCTTGTGGGCTCAGATCACCTCTTGAGGCGTCTCACTAACAATGCCTTTCACAGACAGTGGGACTTGCTTTTCACGGCAGGACTTTGTTAGGGAATCCCACTTGGTAGTATGCATCGCTCATTCTATGCAATTGAACGTGACTAATAGTCGCGCCTAGACCATTCACCATGGCTGATACACAGCAACTTGGTGCCTCAGAAGGCAGTATGGTGAAGCGGAAGCGGGAGAGCAGTGACAGCGGCGGCCCAGATGCTCAACGTCTCAACCGCTCTTCTCATGGGAGTAATGGCAGTCTCCCGGGAACGGATGCCCAAAACTTCACTCACAGTGCTCTCGCCTCTTATGACCATGGTTTACCAAATTCAGCATCAGAGCTGAACATTGACCAACAAATCCTTCAGCATGTTGGGACCCAAAACGGGATCACCGATGAGAATGCCCTCACTACGGCCAAGGCAGCACTCGCAGCTCATAATCCCCAGAACAAGTATCCGCCGCCTCCGGAGAACGCATTCGATAACAACCTGGCCCATGGCCTGACGTTTGGGGACGATATTGGCCAGAACATTGGCCAGAATCACAATTCTACCGCTGCTGCAGTCTATGCAGCTCGCGAGGCGCAGAGCATGAACCAAAAACCGACTGTTGGTTCTCCTGAATGGCACCAAGTCAGAAAAAATAACCATAAAGAAGGCACGTGCTTAGGTTGATCCGCGTCCAGTATGTGCTAACGTTGTGTCAGTGGAACGTCGTCGCCGTGAGGCAATCAACGAGGGTATCAACCAGATCGCTCGCCTCGTACCTAATTGCGACAAAAACAAAGGCGCCATCTTACAACGTGCCATCGAGTACATCAATCAATTGCACGAGGAAAAGAGGCAGATGAGCGAGCGATGGGAGCAGAACAATATGACGACAAGTCACGCTATCAACGAAATTAGTGCGCAGAACTCAAAATTAAAAGTCGAGGTCAACCGCCGCGGTGATATCGCACTGAAATGGCTGCAACGATGTCGCGACGCAGGACTCGAATTCGACGACTACGAAGAAGCCAAGGAGCTTGAGCCGCTCGACGTTGATCAGACCCAGGTATAAATCCATTTCGCCGCTTTTCCCGCTCTACAGGTACACATTCGCCGTTTCCACTCAAGGCCATACACATAGTGCCCTCACATGCTCCATCTGCGAAGAGGAGAGCAGGGCTCTCCGCTCTCATCACTTTCACCCTCAACTCATCTGGTTACGGAACACCTGGCTTGTCTAATTTTCCTCCGTCCGGTTCGGTTATCGTCTCTGTGTTTCTGCGTTATTGTCCGCGTGGTTTTGTATTCCCTCGTTATACCGTGGTAACGGCAACAATGTGGACGGCCAAGCCCGGTATCCATCTTTATCCCCCTTACTCATGTTAGTTCACTTGTCTTTCCAGTTGATCTTTTTTCCTGTTCTATTTTACTTTGCTGTACGTTATTCGAGTCAAGGATGGGTTGGCGAAATAGGTTCGGGAGTTGTTAGTTTGCAGTCTACAGTTTGCGGTCTGTAATGAGGCTATGGAGCTAGTCTGCTGTGCGTTAACAGAATGCAGTTTTTTATCAACAGGTGTCCAATTGTAGAAGTAATCTTAGCCCAAAGTACGGAGTATTGTCAGCATGCAATGTGCTCGGCCATTACCCCAATGGCAATATGTCGGTTTTTACAACCCAAAAATAACGAACGATGGGTCAGAGTAGAAGCAAATATATACAGAAAGGCGTGTCGGTAGTAGCAAGGCAAACAATATAAGAAGTAAAGAATATAAAAATCAAAGAAGATAATACCACTGCATCCTCTGCTAGAAGTCAAAATGGCACACCCCATCGTCAGAATCAGTCTCTGGAGATCAGAAGTTTCTATCAGCTGTCACACTCTTCCCAGAAGCCACGCTCACATTCTTTACAGTGATAACACCCCCACCGACCCCGGTAACCCGAACATCGACCTTGTCGGTTCCAAACCCACTGCTGTTCTCAAAGAAGTTGTAATCTCTCCGCGTGGTCTTTTGCCACGTGCTCCCGTTATCAGTGCTTACTTCAAGCGACTTGACGGCCCCGTTTGCGTTGACCACCTGCATGGAAAACCAATATGCCGATGTGCCAGATTTGTTACGCAGAATGAGTGGGGAGGTTATGCCGCAAGGGGTGATGGAGTATGAGATTGGGATTTGACCTTTTGAGGCGGAGGCGAGGGTTGTGAAGGCTGACTCGAAGAGGTCAAGGTGGGTTGGGGCGCATTCAGGACATTTGTCGACGATCTATAGCATGTTAGCATATTGATTATTAGGGCTGGGCTCAGAGATTCGTACCATAACCTTGACGGTGTTCCCGTTTGGCCCGGTGACAGCGAGACAGGCACCGCACTCGGCTGCGTTGTCCCAGGCCTGTCCTGAGAAGGCGACACCGGAGAGATGCGAAGGAAGGGTATAGTCTGTGAACGAGCAGGTGCCGCCGGAGAGATTGCCACCGTAGAAGGTGGCTTCGCCGGTTGTGGCGCCTGAGTTTGTACTTTTGGAGCTGGAAGTTTTCTCGACTGCGGTCGTAGTGCTGGGCTGGGCGACGGCCACTTGAGTTGGCGCAGTCTCCGTAATGGACAGAGCTGAGGTTGAAGTTGCAGACTCGCTAGTAGTGCTAGTAGTTGTTTTGACAACCGCAGCTGGGATCGTCTCGATGAGACCTGCGGTAGAGCTCGAGGTGACAATCGCATCTACCGTGGATGTAGATGCGATCGTGGTCAGGGATGTCACTGAAATCGAGGTCGTGGTTGAGGTCGAGGTCGAGGTTGAAGTCGAGGTTGAAGTCGAGATGGGAGTTGAGGAAGTTGGCTCAACGGTAGAAGACGGTTCCTCTGTGACCGTGGTATAGTACACGCTTGGAGAGTACCCGGCCGGACAAGACCCATTCCCTTCAGGCGCAAGAGGGGCCGCAGACACAAAAGAGCTCGCGCTCAAGGCAGCGAGGAGTATAGAGGAGAGGTTCTGGTACTTCATGGTCTTATCCTCAAAAAAAAAAATAGGCAAAGAACCAGAGTGATGCCGTCTCAGACAGCGCAGGAGAAGCTATTATAAATGAAAGGACGTGCAACTAGCACAGAGCTCAGTGGCGATAACGATAATGAATGGATGTCTGGATCTCAGACCCTAGGCAAGTGGAAGCTGTCTCGCAGAGGCTAGCGATAGACAAGATGAAAAGAAAGGCAAGGGGGAGGATTAAATAGTATTCCAGAGGATCATTCGACGCCTCGTCCGGAGGATGTCAGGCCGTCAGCATGGCTGAAGCCTGTCCCTGCAATCTAAATAAATTAATTCATCTTAAACTGTTCTCACAGGACCCATTTGGTTGATTAGGTGTGGCCCTAGCGAAATGAAATCGCAGCCTGAAACGCCGGACGGCATGACAAGACCAGCGATCCGGCAGAAACCGAACTGTCGCTGATTCGGACTTTCGGCTGATCATCCGGACGGCATTGTAGACCAATTCCGTGAATCTGACTGCTGTGATGGCAGAACATGGAGACAGCGCCGGTGAGCTTGAGATATGGAATCCACTGTAGGCTTACTTGTCTTACTGACCAAGCCCACTACTGAAACCCTCAAAATGACATTGCCTCCGGTCATTTCCGGCAAAAGGATGGCACAGCTGCATCTGTTGAGGATATCTTCTTTCACTTTTACTACGATTATGATAAGTATGACTTCCAGACTGTGTCTCATGCGAAGAATGGGCAGGCCCTACCAACGGTCCCAGTATTGCTCCAGTGCTGTAGAAAGCAACCAGCAGACCACCACAAGGTGCGTCAATTTGCAGGGGTTAATGTCTGCCGCTATATTCTAGAACAGGTCTTTTGTGCTGCGTGAGCTTTGAAAATTCGTCGCATCGTCGAGATGGGAAGCTCCTCTCAGAACCTCGCAGTCCTTGGGTATTTGCGGAGAAGGGAAATCCTGAAGAACGTTGCCCATATAATGGAACGGGACGTTTCTGGGTACCACGTGAACTTGGGACAAGAAACGGATGGATTGAATAATCACCGGTGCTGCCTCTGAGCGCGTCTGCCAATGATCCCAGGGCTGAGCAAGGACGGGAGACTCGGGAAAAGACGGGTGAGTCTTAAGTATATCGAAGGACCTGCGGTAAGAACATGCAAGAGTAGGGCAGGTTTGTTCTTCTACAGAAGCAATTCCGCCGCGCCTGGGCCACAATGCTTTGTCCCCAAGCCGCGTCGCTAGAGACTTGCCGCGGATGGTTATGAGGTAGAACGACTAAGCGATTTCTACCTCACGAGGTGTTTGTAATGTCGGGCTTGGACCCTCTTGTGAGGCTAACACATTTACTTCGTTCCCTGGTCGCCATGAAGGGGCTGGCATCGGGTCTATGTTCCAATTCCATGTGTGAGACCTTGTGCATCTTGCCTGGCTGCAGCGGTCGAGGCTAATTCTCATCAGAGATCGTGGCATCCAACATAAGGAGTGTCCTTCCATATTATGCTGTTTGAGCTTTGCTAAGCTTTGCCGTCTTCGGCTCGGCTTTATACACATTAGTGCATTTGCCAATCGGTTTGCGCAATGGGACAAGGTAATTTCAAGACTTGTTTCAGAACGAGCTCTCTGTAGTCGGCGATGAGAAAGCACATAGCACGGGTGAATGGGTAGTAATGAAATCGTTGTCGGTCTTAAAACTGCGACCATTGTTTGAGAGAGTCAGGGCCACGGGCGCACCACTCGAAACAACGGCAGCCTGTTTAGAGAGCGCCCCAAACGGAACTGCTTGAGACTATCTCATACAGTACGGCTTCGGGTGTCAGTATACCTTTGCCCCATGGGTATTCCAAACATCCGTTTCGCATCCCGGGCCTTGGACTGCATCCATTTCTTCTTCTGGTATAGGATGTTTCGACGGAAATCACCGTGATTATGGGAGATCGCAAGCGTTGACAGAAGCAACAAAACCGGCATGAGCAACAAGACAGCGCCGAAAATTGAGACGACCATTTGCGGGCCACAGTAACTCATAAGGTGTTCAGTCAAGGGCACAAAGGCTAGAAGAGACAAGAAAAAAGCTGTCTTATCCCATTCAATAATTGTCGTGAAGAATCATCTGTCTTGGTCGAGGCATTCGATACTGCCTCGGAAGAAGATCATCTGATTTGTCTTGTACTGTGATATGAGCAGGTATGGTAGTTGGCTTAAAAGGCCTCTGAGATCGTGGGAGAACCTGGACCTTTCGCGGGAGAGCCCGTTGAAGTATGGGACTGGTCCAATCCTGGTGCTGTAGACAATCTCTGAGAAACATTATTGTACCCGGAGGTGTTGTTTTTGGTGAGGCGATGACCAGCCGCTCGTTCATCCTGAGGCATCTCTGTGGCGCAGTCAGGCGCAGACTTCCGACTCAGTGAGTCAGAATGAGCATCGTTAGTCATATGAGTTCCAGTATCAGATTTAAATTTGACGATAATGCCTCAGAATCTAGTGTAAAGAGAAGCAGCCGCGACCTAGCGACCCCACCATTGGGCGGTGACTTTAAATCGGAGGGGCTTCGTCTTATTTCGTCATTATCTTCACTCCCATTCGTAACTGAACCCTCAAGGTCGCTATGACTACCAAGAATCAGGTGGAGGAATTGCTGAAAAGACCACTATATGGTTGGTCTATCTACAGATCCTATTCTCTCGATGGACGCGTCACTAACCCAATCCAGTCTATGATCTTCCCCAGGAACTTCTCGCATCGATCACCCTCAAGGGCGAGGACCAGCCCATAACCGTCGAAGATGCCGAGCCTACGCCTAAAGAGTCCTTGGACGATGTACAAGAGCATGCGATTGCAACCTCAACAAGCTGCGCTCTTTGCAAAGTCTCCTTCGCCAACGTATCGGAGCAGCGCGAGCATGTGCGCTCCGACCATCATAAATACAACGTACGAGCTCAGCTCAGAGGCAATGCAGTTCTGGATGAAGTACAATTCACGAAGGCAATTGGTGAGCTTGATGAGTCGATATCGGGGTCCGAGTCGTCGGAAGAGGAAGACGAGGACGCCGGAGACCAGCTCTCGGCTTTGCTGAAAAGGCAAGCTAAAATCTCCCAAGCGATTGAAGAGGGCGAAGAGAGCGCCAGACCGAGGGGTGTCGGGAAACATCCGCTATTGTGGTTTACAAATCCTGCTCTTCCCCCGAATATGTCGCTGGGTGTATACCGGGCGCTGTTTACGAATGAGGAGCAGGAGGAGCGGAAATATCTTGTCGATTCCCTGAAGAAGAAACAGTTAGCCCCGATTTATCCGCAGCAGAAAGATAATGGGCAACCGGCGACTCCTAGTCCGCATATCTTTATGTGCATGATTGGCGGTGGGCACTTTGCGGCAATGCTGGTTTCTCTGGCACCTGAGGTTCACCGGAAACAGGGTGGTGTCGAGGAAAGGCAAGCTCGTGTTATAGCACACAAGTCGTTTCACCGCTATACGACTAGGCGAAAACAAGGTGGCTCCCAGTCAGCTAACGACGCGGCAAAGGGTGCGGCGCATTCAGCGGGTTCGAGCCTACGACGGTATAACGAAGCTACCTTGGAAAAGGAGATTAGGGAGCTGTTGCAGGATTGGAGCAAGATGATCAACGAGGCTCAGCTCTTGTTTGTACGCGCTGCTGGCTCTACGAATCGAAGGGTTTTGTTTGGCCAACACGAGGGGCAAGTGCTGAAGCAGAATGACCCCAGGTTGAGAGGATTCCCGTTCAGTACTCGTCGAGCGACGCAGACCGAACTGATGAGGTGCTTCAAAGAGCTCACTCGTGTGAAAATTAGCCAGGTCGATGAAGCTGCTCTCGCCGCAGCCGCAACTAAACAACGAGAAGAATTGAAACCTGCTACACCAAAGCCGCAGCCGCAGAAACCGAAGTTATCGAAGGAGGATGAAGCGGCAATCATGCATACCACACAAATACAAGCCCTCATCCGTCGCTCAAAGATCCCGGCGCTGATGTCGTATCTATCCAAAAACTCTATACCCTCTTCATTTACCTTCCAGCCATCCGACGTCCAGCAAAATTTTCGATGTCCCACATCTCTTCATCTCGCCTCAAACCTCAATTCTCCTGCCATGGTATTAGCCCTCCTTACCAAGCTAGACGCCGACCCAACGTCAACGAATGCTGAAGGAAGAACACCGTTTGAACTTGCAGGTGATCGCGCTACTCGAGATTCCTTCCGTGTGGCACGTCACGAGCTTGGCGAAGCCAAGTGGAATTGGGAGGCTGCCAAGATTCCGCCAGCCATAACGAAGGCCGAAGCAGACAACCGGCTGCAAAGAGAGCGGAAAACAGCGGAAGAGGAAGAAGCGAACCGGCGCAAGGCGGAAATGGATCGATTGCGACGAGAAGAGGAAGCGACGGCGGCTCGAATGACAAAGAAAGGTGGCCGGACTTTGGGCAGTGTAGAGAAGACAGCTCAGGAAAGAAGAGAAGAAGAAACGCGAGGGATGACGCCGGAAATGAGGATGCGGTTGGAGAGGGAGCGCCGTGCTAGAGCGGCTGAAGAGAGGATTCGGAGGATGCAACAGGGTCAGAGTCAGTGATGTCTTAGCCTGGCCTTTATTTTAGACAATATACTTAGCTTACGATGATAGATGGAACTGAAATATAAGACCAGGGTTCTTGAGGTTTGCTGGACTACCTAACTTTAGGACCTGGCCAATTCTTGCCTATTCAAGACATGAAGCAACCTGCCGGGCAGGGGTACAACACCTACATCTTTCTCACTTCCATCTCATCTTCCTCTCTCAATTCGGTCATTGATCCCTCACCCAGCTATCTGCACACAATCTCTTATAATACTAGCCTTATTCCTTCTCTTCATTCATCCATGGTTTGAATTTCTTACGACATTCCTTCCGTTTCATTATCATCAGCGTCCATTTCTTGGACATGGTCAACACGCAACTTTCGAGCCCCAGAGGCACCCTTGTGGGCTCAATATCGAGGTGGAACCCCGACACAGGAGAGGCCTGGAGCCCGCTTGCTATATATAGCCGTCAAGAAATATATGTCGGTCGAGACTCTAGGAAATGGTGACTTCGGCCCATCACGCCTTTCCTTCCCAACTGACCTAGCTCAGCCAGTATGTCGTCAAGGACCCGTTCGTTTCGAATAAACATTTGTGGATTTACACCGTCATCTTCGATCAAGACAATCCAGAGGAAGTTGCACCACTTGTCTATGCTCAGGACATCTCAATGAACGGCAGTTTGTGGAACAATTACAGGATGGGAAATGGACGGAGTAGCTACCTTCTCAGTGACGGTGATATCCTTCGGCTTTCGGAGGGGGTTTATTTGATATATCGCTCTCTCAATTATGTGCAGCCCACGTATTTTGATCCTTTCCAGGCTCTTGAGATGAAGGTGAGTACTTACCAATGCTGATTACAATTCCTCATGTGTTGCAGGCATTTTCCCACGAATACTTTATTACGCGGCGCAAGCTCGGTTCTGGTGCTTATGGGCAGGTTCATATGGCGTACAAGAAAAATACCGGACAGCAGTTTGCTTGCAAAATTGTTAACCTCCTCGCAGTCAAGCATCAGCTGGCCAAGGCGGGAGAGGCACGACACGAGCTGGCATTCGGGAGAAATATCAGTGCGAAGATGAAGGACAGTTCTGTTAGGTTCCAGATACAGGGGACTCTTGAGAAATACCACCGCGAGGCGAAGATACTTGAAACTCTGCAACATGTGAGTTCGGCTCATTTATACCTTTCCTTGCTGACCCATGAAGCCGAATATCATTGGCTTGGAGAAGGTGTATGTTAGTGGCAATACCATGTGAGTTTGGTATCCAGAAATTAACGTTTTTGTTCTGACAAGAGTAGATATATGTTCCAGGACCTTTTGACCGCTGGAGACCTATTTTCCTACATCCAGTACAAAGGTGGGAGACTGCCTGACATCGAAGCGGCCGTCATTGTGCGTCAGATTGTCATCGCCCTTGATTATCTACATGACAGAAACATCGTCCATAGGGACTTGAAGCCTGATAATATCTTGATGACGGCCCTGGCCGACGGATGTAGAGTTGTGCTTACTGATTTCGGATGCGCCACCTTTGTCGACCCAATGACAAGTCGAATGATGAGTACGGTTGGAACTTTTGAGTTCAGCGCTCCGTCAGTAGCATTCAAATCTTTGGGTCATCACGCACTAATCTTGCATAGTGAGGTTGTTAAACAGAACCGTGAAGGCTATACCAAGGCCGCAGATTTATGGTCTCTGGGCTGCTTGGCGGCCGTCCTTCTCACCGGGGAGCCTGTGTTCGACAACATACCCAATGGCCGTGATGAAACTTGCCGGCTGAAAGCTATCGAGAACCTGGATGTGAGGATGAACCGACTTAATGTGGGCGAACGAGCTCAAGACTTCGTTCTCCGACTACTTCAGCAAGATGTCTGCAAGCGCATGGATGTCAAGCAAGCAC
The DNA here is from genome assembly GCA_003574815.1 of Aspergillus spinulosporus. Classification (NCBI taxonomy): domain Eukaryota; kingdom Fungi; phylum Ascomycota; class Eurotiomycetes; order Eurotiales; family Aspergillaceae; genus Aspergillus; species Aspergillus spinulosporus. Next base: position 341,322 of record QPHH01000003.1, on the reverse strand, counting down.
TACAGCATATGTGGTTCACCAACCCGTCGCACAAGGCTGATTTCGAGGCACTCTACAAGCGTTGTATCAGGGACTGGAAGCCGCGCACGGCCGACAAACCATTAATTGTTAAGCTGGATACTTATGTCAACCGTCAGACCCAGCACCAGACCCTACCTACGCTCAAAAAAGAGCACTCCTTCGTGGCCGAATCCTCTTCTCAAGCGATTCCGGTACCGCCATCGACAGGAGAGACAGACGACGAGAGCCTCAAGAGCCTTTCGGACGTAGTCAATTCTCCATACCACGACATGTCTCAACAATTGCGCGCTTCGGCTGAAGTCGCAGTATCCGTAATGCAACGCGGGGACGAATACATCAGTGGTACGAAGCGATCCCATTCCAGCATTGACAAGGTCGAGGATGGAGTTTACGAGGAGGTATTGAACCCTGTAACTGGGAAGCGACAGCACTTGGTGTATGGCTACTGGGCCACGGCCGAGAAAAATTGAAGGTCCCCCTCCATGAATATCTATATCACATCGATCTAACGAGTACGGGGTACTGTTTCTGTTGAGTTTATCGTAAGTCGACCGCGGACAGTTGGTTGATACTAGTTTCGTTTTCCAACCACTTAACAAGGTATCGAATCACCACCAGCATATCCACTTCACCATTCCATCGCTCTGAACCTCATCGAAGTCCTGGACAGACATGGCCTGAGTCACCCGAACTAAAAAGAGAGCTGAGTTACTTTGCTGTCAAACTTTAGCGAGAACTTGAGCACTGGTTGTTTACTGCTATTTCCTTAGTAATCTGGTCTGATCCATGGCTCATGAGAGAACCTTGTTATACTTCAATATTAGTTTGCCATGAAATCCGACCGATAGCACAGTAACTTTCTAGCAAGATTGAGTGTACTGTCAGAAGGGGTAAAGAGTATGAGACTAGCGCACTATGATGCTTTTCGTAAGTATAGCACATCTGAAGTAGGCTAGGTATTATGCAAATCCGGAGCATCTCAAGTAGTGACCTTGCAGAGCCGGAAAGACCCCTCAACCACATTCAAACGAAACAATAATTTCACACTGGGGCCCTAAAGGGCAAGGAGCATGGCCCAGCTATTCCATACCACTCAGCACTAAAAGCCCAACTTCCCTCTTTGCCCTCAACCCTACCATACCTACCCTACCTACCCTACTTTACACCAACTCCTCCCCAGAAAACCGATAGACGACCTCCCCAAACCCGGCCGTTGGAAAAACATAGAACCACTCAAGCGCCTCTTCTCCGCGATTCACGACGCCGTGCTCCGCGTCCCCGGGAATAAAAAGGACACTTCCCGCAGAGACCTCGTGCTCGAAGCCCTCAATATTCACGATCCCACGGCCTGATGTGATGTAGTAAATCTCGGCTTGGCTGTGGCGGTGAAGAGAGAGTTGCCCTGTGTGCGGTGGGCAGCTTGCTAGCCCGGCGCACATGTTAGTGCTTGGGGTGAGGTGTGGAGGGGATGTGGAGAGAAGCGTGCGCCAGCTTAGATTGTTGGTGTTGTTGGAGGCGGGGAAGGATTCGGCGGGTAGGGAGTAGATTGTTTCTGGGTTGAGGACAATTGGTTTTGTTTTTTGGGCTTGGATTGTGGTTGTAGTTGGAGTTGAAATTGAGGTTGAGGTCGAGGGCGAATTTGGAGCCTGGAGACTTGCAGGTTGTGGTTGCGGTGCATCCATATCGAATGATATAGAGCTCTGTTGTAATTGATAGACCAGTGTATTGCTGATAAGCCTGAAGACAAAACGAGACCCAGAATTTTGTAGATGCAACGAGGTTACTTATCATATAGCGATTGTTTAAAGCGCCAAGTGAGCTCCTTTTTTTGATTATTCTATCCATGCTACGGCTTCACTGGCCATCTGGGCTCTTGCGGCACGAGGAGAATACTTCCCGATCGGGTAAAACAACCCCATAGCAAGCCACGAACTGGAGTCGTAGCGGCCCGAGCATTTGATTAAATATGCATGCATATGCAGCGATGATATCTAGTGAACTGCCTGCAAGCATGCACGATGTGCCTTAGGACCGTAGGCACAGGGGAAGTAGATTTCGCAATCAAGGCGTCATCGAGGTCATCAGCCAGAGAGAGTCCTATGGGCCCGCTAAACAGGAGCTCTACACCAAAGGGGTTTGAGAAGGAACACAGAGCCCTAGAGCCCCTTCTTCCGCTGTCGACCCTAGCCCTAGCTAGCAGAGTAGTTCGGGTACCTCGGGCCAAAGCCAGAGACTAGAGTCAGTACAAAGCAAGGAGTCAACAGCCCGCTATATCGCCGAACTGCATGCCAAATCACCGGCGTACATTTGACAGATGCAAGTCGGAGAATACGCTCCTTTCGCCGATCTTGTCTTTCTAGGACCAGGTGGCTGGATTCTCCTCCTTAGGGTCCGGTTCAGGGTCAGGGTCAGAGTCAGGCCCAAGGATCGGACCCGTGCTGGGCCCTGCTGGACCTGGCCATAGAGAAACCCTACGGCGCCTACCTAGGGAGCCAAGGACGCCCTGGGTAATGCCCAGGAACGGGTCAGGTCGATTTGCACGAAGTGAGTAACCTCGCTCGCTCCCTTGAGCCGGTGACGCCGCCGTAGACAGGGAGGAGCCAGAGATCCGGCGGGTGTTACGGAGCGGGTTGTCTGTATTTGCAACACTCATTCGAGAGATGTCATGAGACAAGACTTGATTGCGCATAGCGTCGAGTGGGCTTGAGTGGGCTTGAGTAGGCTTGGGTAAGCTTGACTGACAGGGCGACCAAACACTGTAATAGAATGGCAACTGCCGCGCTGATTCTTTATTTCCGCTGCAAGATAATGCAGACGTAAGCACCACGAGACCAATTCGCCGAATCGGAGTACGTCTGCATCGTCAAGCAAGGGATTGGGCATATCCTCAATGCGCAACTCCATATTGCCGCATCATACGGAGGAGACGCACACTCAGGTCAGGCCAGAAGTTGGGTGACACTCACCAGGTGAGACGGTGTCTGAGGGAGACTTAGAACAAGGAGGCCAGCACAGAGCCAGATTGGCCACTTCCCAGCTAGCCAGTTGCCACTTGCGCGGCCGTGCCTGTGCTTGACTGACCCTGGGGAAGAATATCAGCCCTTCTTCGACAGGAAACCACGCAAGGAGGGGGCTGGGGTGCGTGCTTATCGATAAGAAATAGATGCAGGGACAGCTCTAAGCAGGTGCTCGGCACTCGGCCGGATCGACAGAGCGATTGACTGCAGCGGCCGGCCGACTAACGGTCAAGCAGGGATGGTTTTCATCCTGGCCCCATGTTGCCGCAACGTCACAGTGACCAAACTGACTTGACCATGTTGGGATGATCTAATGTACAGTGAAGTCAAGGAAGCAACGTCACGCTAAAGGCACCGGTTCAGGCACAGAAATATGATTGGCTGACGCGCACTCTACGCGCTCAAACACGCTACGCGACGCGACCGCGTTCTTTTCAATCTTGCCTTTCTGGGACGGCGGTGCGGGATTTTGTTTTGGTAAGTTGCGACAGCGCCGCTGACGGTGATAGCAGGCTATCTTATGGGTGAAGATGTCTTTACAGAGCCTTGAGAATTATATAGAATGATATATGGTATCCTAGGGAGGGCAGAGAGGAAAGGATGAGAGGATTAGAACCCAGGTATCAGGGACACCAGCCACCGAGATTGAGGGATAGAGCATGTACAGCTCTGGAGCAGTGCACTAAGACACTCTGTTTAGGCTCTTTGTTCTATATTGAGGAACAGAGGGCTAAGAACAGAGGGCTAGAAACAGAGGACTCCAGACGGTGGCTGAACTTCATTGGATGCATAAGGTACCAAATACCTTCTAATGGTGGTATACAAGACCAGAACTGGGATACTATGGCTGCAATGATGTACACTGCATGCAGACGCAGCACTGTCCCGCACGGCACGGGCCTGCGTGACTCAGTCAGAAGACACTGTCAAGGAGATTTACACCTTGCGCAGGAGCCGACTCCTTTTCTCCTTGTCTCGTTCCACGAGGGGCCGCTCTGGAGATGTAGATACAGGTCGGTAGTATTAGAACCAGGCCGTCTCCTATAGAGACGAAGGAGCAGAGGGAGAATGAAGGACACCAGCACCCCAGTCAACGGCTGAATCTGCATCAGCAGTAGATTCATTGAGCAGTCAGAAACTGTGGTTGTGCATTACAGTCATTCTTTCGTCAGACTATACCTCGTTCTATTATTACTTCTGATCTGATACATTCATTATTCTGTGGTGGGCAGTCCGGTTGCGGCAGTGGCTCCACTCCCCTTTTCTCCCACTTATCTCTCCCCCAACACCACACCATCTCTCGTTTCATTTCTTCCATCCACAACTCTCGCCATAATATTGTTGCATCCTCGGAATTTATTGATTCGATAGCGCCAATTTTACTTTACATCTTTCACTACATTGTGAACGGTTCCGGTCCTCTCTCCTCCTCAAGAAGCCCTCCGGCGCAAACCTGCGCCACCGCGCAGCGCGCACGCCATACTCCGACCACATCCATACCATCGCGCATATTCTATTCTTTATCGCATCGCATCGCATCGCAACCATTCATATAACACAGCGCACGATGCTTCTACCATCAGCACTTCCCTGCGACATGCGCCGCGCGTCGCGCTTCACTCCCTCTCGCCTCTTCTCCACACCTCCTCCCTCCGACGAGGACAACAGAGTCAGACTCCCAGGCAACGGCCTGCTCGGAACCTGTCGCGCATTGCAATCGCTTCTCAGCTCACCAGGGCCATCATCGCGCCGCACAAAACCAGCTCGCCTACAAAGCCCGCTCACGTTCCACCCGATGCCGCCGTCGCCCGCTTCATCGCGAAAGAGCAAGAGGCGCTCGCGTTCTCCTCCCTACAATTACAAACTCCTGTCGCCGCGACCATCGAGAGGACCTCCTAAGCGGAGACGCGGCATATTTGAGGAGGATATGGATGTTGTCGTAGACGGCAGCTCCAGCACGGGTTGCGCTTTTGATTCACAGAACCCATCCACACCCAAACGATCGCGACGCCTCCCCTATGAACTTCCCCTCGGTCTCTCCCAGACAGACTTCTACTCCCTCCAATCTCCACCCATTACACGATCTCCGCCGGCTTCTGCGACCTGCCAACAGGAACAAAAACCCTCATTGATGCCATCTTACGACCCCGACGCAGCTCTTCCCTCAATTGAAAACCCTGTCCCAAAGCCGGATTCAGAGCCAAGCGAACCCATTCCCACAGATGACAGTCAATGGACAAGTGACGATGATGACCGACTTGTGAAACTCGTACTGGAGAAATTCCAGCTTTCCCAGAGCGACTGGGACGAGTGCGCCAGGCGCATGGGCAAAGATCATGCAAGCGTCGGCCAACGATGGCAGGTCCTTGTTGGAGAAGGGAATGTCGGTCTGCGACGGGGCGGACGCAAAGTTCGCAAGGCTATTCATGAGGCCTGGATGTGATACCCTATCCTCACATTTCTCCCCTTGTTCTTTTGTATTTGGAGTTCGGGTGGGAATGTTGCTTTGATACCAATCTGCCTTCTTTCAATCAAGCTTCCGATGTACATCTACGACTTCGCTAACTGTACTTTTATGTTGGTCCAGCCCCGATTCGTGCTAACTATTGTCTTCTCTCCTTTTTGTATTAAATGTTGATATGTGTTTGACTACTGCTCCTGGACATGCTTTCCTCACAAATCTCACTGTGACAATGCTGTTATGCTTCCATGCACATCTTATCTTGAACAATTGTACTATACTCTGTATATTTGGCTACCAATCAGCTTACCAAACAGCCTGACAAACCCTCCAGTCATTTTCCCGTCCACTCCCAAACATTCTATTTCCGAATTAATACGTGCCCAACTCTTCTTTAAGGATGTATGCCAATGGATCACAAAGCCTCTTGCTGTCTTGGAATATTTAGCCAAGGGTATATTGTAACTCTGTCTCTCAATGTCTATTTAGCAGCGAATACCTAATCGACCCAAACTCCCACAGATCTATGGCAAGGAACAGAGTATCTGGGATTCAAACAATCAAAGTACTGTCCCTAGGACTGATCTTTCTCAAGACAAGCACCACACCACAATCCAGTACAGAGTTGTCACTGGCGCATGCCAATTCATTTCAGTTTGTCTAGACTCTTAACCTAGGGTTGGACTGGGCTATGAATCCCAAAGTCTGGCATGGAAAGGCAAACAGGTGGTCTTGCACGCATGAGCCGGGCATAATGATATAATGATATTGCCTATATGAGATAGACGAGACGATTGCGCGGGTTTCTGCGCACCTGAGTTTGTCCTATGGCTGCGGCCTGCTGAAGTTACCTTATTTACCATGTCTAGGATATGTTATGGTAATGGAGCCCGGGATGGGGTCCTCAGTAGGGCAGGCTAGTAGAGGATATGCATCGAGCGCAACGGATAAGGTATTGTGCTTGGCCACAGCGGCCCGGCGTTGGATTAATTCCATTTTTATTATAGTACTGAGTAGTTTGTGTGGAGGTATCCATTTCAACGCAGCTACAGAGTACATGGCATGACGCGTCGGTTCAGAAAATTGAGCTTAGAGTCAGAGCTTTTGTCGGTCTTTACCACCTGGTTGTTCATGCTGCACTCGACGGGTTTGGGACAAGTAAAGCCACTATTGCGGTGTAGAGTGGCTGGGTTCATGGCTAGCTCGGAGTGATGAGGGCTTGATATGTATTAACTACTGGGACATGCAAAGGATTGGAAAAGACCATAGCGGAATTTAAGAAAATCAGTATTTATATTTGGCATGTACTCCGCGGAGTGGGGGTAGGGTATGCTGTCAAATATTACCATCAACGCCGAACACCGAGCTCAACCAGCAAGCTGGAACAAATGATCTAGCATTATAAGAAGGATAGATAGCGAGGCTTGATCAGAATCTGCAAATACATCCGTTAGCATCAACCGACCACAAACACTCGAAGAAGACGCACCGAATCTCGTAACTTCCTGCTCTGGTCATATATCGCACCCACTTCACGCTGCTATAGTTGCTCTTCTCAAAAACTTTTAGATAACGAACAAGTAGCCCTGAGCTCGTAAACATCAGGAGGGAGAAGCTCAGACTGAGCGGCGGCCGGCTCCATGCCTTCTGGTTCGTCATCGCAGAGAGCGTCGCCTCAGCCGTGAGTACATACTCAGAGCCTCCAGAGAACCGCGCGATTTTCCACACAATATTGTTATGCTCAGGTTCATACTTCGCCCGGCCCTGCGAAGTCCGCTCTGTTGTTTTCGCTGTATTCAACGGGGTGGGAATGCGTATCACAACATTCGTCGCAAAGAGTTTCGACGAATAGTTCGCCTTAATGGCCACGCTGTACTCGACCTTCGTCGTCCCAATCTCCCGCACAATTGGATGCACCTTGAACGGAAGGTTGACGTTCTCTGTGGCACGATACCGCATAAGTTCGAACTCACCGTCCGGCGGCACGAAACTGATTATCCGATCCGAGTCAAACCGGCCTAGCTTAACGCACTGATGGAACTGGCAGTCCTCCAGCGTGACACTACCCGCCGCAGCTCTTGTCTTCGACGAGCTATGTCCACCAGCTCCCCTCCCTCCTGCTCCAGGGTTGGAAGACCCCGGCCCCGCCGCGTCATTATCAAGCAATAACCGGTCGTTTAAGCCGAACTTGCATTCAGGAGTCCCGCTCAGATACGCACGCATGATAATCTGCCCGTTTACATCCGCGCGCAGGACCGTCCCCGTCGCTGACATGAGCAGGTTCACATCCTCAATGACGTCCACAAAGGCCTCGTTCTTGCGGTACTTCACGTCTGCGCGGCGCCAGGAGAGCGCGCCTGTTGCCTGCTGCGTTATTCGTGCCGAGTCGGTCGGATTATTTGTTATGGCGGATTTCACGCCCTCGGTTGTGATATACATTTTCAGAGTGTCAGTTTCGGTGTTTTGAGGGTAGCCGAAGTCGAGAATTTCTGTTCACCACAAAAAGATACCATTAGTTTCAGCTGTTTATATAAGGACTTTTGTAGGAAGCCGAAAGAGGGTACCATCAAGCAGCTCATAAATCAAGACAAAATTGTTCTTCACGGCCTCCTCGTCGAATTTCCCAAAGTAGCTCTTTCCGAGAAGCACCAGTCGATACAGGAACTCGAAAACCAGCGCTGCATTTGCATTACTCTTCGTCACAGCGACTATGTAGATATTCTCGTGCTTCACATGGCTGAATGTGGTCGATCCAAGCGTAAGGATCGGAGACCGCACCTGCGGGTTTGAGATGACTTGGATGCGGAAGATGTCGGCTAACCGGGGGCGGCAGTCATTGCGGAAAGCGCGAAAGATCAAATTCTCGCCTTTTTGATTGAAGATTAGAATCCCTGAGAGCATTTTGCGATTAGACGTGGTGGTTAAGGTTAGGGGTGAGGGGGACTGGAGTGTACATTCAGCCGTGATCAGGAGAAGGTGCCGCGATTGGTGGATTGGTGGAGCTCGGGGAGCTACAGATTGGGCAGAACCTCTACATGTATAGACACCACCTATGATAAATTCTACTTAAGACAAGAACGTAGTAACTTCAAAATATTAACTATGCATTATTTTGTGCAGGGCGCCTAGCCATATATAAGGTTGTATACATAAGTCTGACCATCAGCGCCAGTAGGCTGTGATCTAAAAATGGTATCAAGACATGATCTCATGCATGAGACTCAACAAGAAGCAAACGGAAGTCCGAGACGAGACGCTAATAGCAGAGCCAGAATTATAGCGAATATAGTGAAGTCAATCATGAAGACGGGGTATAGGAAGAAGGAAGAAGAAGAAGAGAAAAGCGAATGGCTACGCACCACCGCTATCCGGCCCAGTACCAGGTCGTGACGGATTCCCTTCACTCGGCACAATGCCGACCTTAGGATCGGGGATCTGGATATCCAGCGACATGTACGCCGTTCTTCTTAAGCTCCATATCCGTACTCCGTCCTTGGCCCCGACTTCGCGATTCCACTTTTCCAACCACTCCTCCACACGCTTGAGATGGCTTTTGATGCCTGGCGCACCTATATCTTCCCAAAACCAGCCGGTGAGCAGCCCAATCGCCCCGTCAATCCAATTTCGGAAGCTAAACGGGTTGAACGCGCTAATGAGCTCCTCGTTCACCGTCGCAATGATGCGTCTGAATTCTTGTTCGGGCAGTAACGGGTCAAGGATCTCCGGGTACAGATTTGAGTAAGTCGGGGCAAGATCTCCCTTAACCATCCAGTCTCGCCGGATCCGGATAATCCGCGTGGTCAGGTACTCGTCCGACCCTGGTGGAACATGAGGATTGATATGCGGAAAGCAAGGATGAGCTGGGCCCCAGGCCAGTTCCTCCGCAACGTCAGGCTCATTTGCTTGTCCCGAGTTTGACGGGATAGACGCGATTGCCGACTGTGATCGGAGGGAGTGTTGTGACTGGACATGTCGCGGGCGGTCTTCACCGACCGCGCGCTCTGATCGGGCTGCTGATTCCATCTCTAATGGTACGTCTTCGAATGCACCGCTCTGCCGCCCTCGAGGCACGGCGATACTGGACCGGCCGCTCTCGGACTCCTGTTGACTGCGCTCGACGACCAGGCTATTTGGCGACGGTGTCAACCGGCTGCGACGCCGTTCGGGGATCGTGAGCAGCGGATATGCGTCTCGGTGAGGGCCAAGCGGCAGGCTCTCGTTCGAGTCCTGCGCGACTGCGGTCACTGGTGTGATACGAGGGACGTAGTTGACCGGATTTGCAAGGCGGACGGCAGGAGGCCGTAAAATCTTCGGAGACGCCCAGCGATTCTGCAGGAAAGAAGATCGAGCTCGTGAGGAGGAAGTAACGGGCGTTTGTCTTGATGTAATCTCCAGGCGTTCGGAGTCGGATGAGGGTAAAGCCGTGGGGCTTCGGGGCGGTTGGAAAGTAGAGCGCGCGGGAGGGTGCGATGGCGCAGGTTCTTTAATCTGGGGCGGTGATATGATAGAGAATTCGCGGAAGGAGCGTGACTGGGCCGTTTTTGCCGGCGATGGGACGCTGGTGGTAGAGAGAGGAGCCGTGGTGCGTTCGGTCTGGTCTGGAGGGAGTTGAGAGAGAGGAAGTGAGAGAAAGCAGGGGCGGCTGTGATTGGCCGGCGGTGGGCGAAAAGGGGCGCACTGGCTAGGGACAGGAATCGATCTGAGCTCGACATCCACAAAATGATTCGATCGATCAGGAATTCAGATCGTGAAGGAAAATGGTATGAACAGAAGAGAGAGAACTCTCATGAGATATTAATAATTTTTTTTTCTCTTAAAGGAATGAGTCGGTTTGTGCTAGAGAAGTCAATGAAGGATGAAATGGAATCGATACATCAGGTCGGTTTACTACAAGATGACGGCGACGACGTAGAAGGAAAAGGAAAGAAGTGTCAGACCAGGGGCACTGGGACAAAGCCGAGCTTTTATAAAGAACGAATCATGGAGTAGAACCTTGGAAGTCTCTGAAGCTTTTAAATCGAAACATCGCCAGCCAGACCAGCCCCCGGACCAGACCGGGTCGCCTCACTACTCTAATAGCCCAAATAGTGTGCAAGCAAGGCTCCAACTTTACTAAACTTAGCTTTTCCTTTCGATCCTGGATGACTTCACTGCCTCTTCAAAGGGATGGCGATCCGCCGATCCCGAAATTGCAGAGAACTTGGTCAAGACCTCAATAGCCATGGTCATGGGATGATTATGTCACTAAAGAACCTAATGATCGACAGGTACAAACAGAGATTAGGTACGGAGTAAACACAGACGAAAAATGCATATGTCATCGCTAACATTAACAACCCTCCAGGAAACTCCAGAAACCGTTACTCAAGGTATTTAAATGTAAAAACTCCGCGCATGTTCAGAAATTTTCATACAAGCCGGTTGACGCTTTGGTTGGCTTTGGCTTGCATCCGCCGCAGCGCCTCTCGATGCAGCTCGCTCATGTCGCCCCGCTGCATCCCCTCCGCGATCCTGTCACCGAGACTGACCGAAGAGGCGTTACGTTGTCCCGGCTGGTCGAACGGTAACGCACCGCGAGCTCCCGGTATCGGGGATGTTGACTGGGAAAGTTTTAGCGGATCGCGCCTCCCGAGGTCTTCCCTGACGGATTCCCTCCAAGCTGCCAGAACAGCTGGGGAGTTAGCCCTCGACGGCAGGGCGTTTGTTGGTGCAACCGGGGCCGCATGTTGGTGGAGAATTGCCCGACGCTGAGATAAGGGAATATCATCGTCGTCAACTTCGGGTATTGCGAAGGACGAGCCCAAAGGATACCGCGATGTGAAGTCGGTGGGGGATTGACCAGTGCTACGGCGCGCATATGGGTCGGTTGGGAGGGTGAGCGACGACAGGCGGCTACGCATCATGTCCTCTCGCACGGCCATGAGAGGCGTCGGGCCCTTCCAGCGTGGTTTGGCTTTCTCGCTCTCATTGAGGTCCTGTTCGGAGGGTGGTAACAGCGTGACTGAGGACGGTGTGGCAATGATGCCTAGTGGTTGCACGGCAGAGTGCAAATTCTGGGATACATGCGCTGACCCAACGGATTGTCCAGAGAGCCGTTTGGATGAGCTGGATCGTTTCTTCATCTTCTGCGAACCCGTTCGAGAGTCATGTGCGTGATGGCTCTCGTTTGTACCTTGCCGGGATTCGACAGTTGGAGGTGGCTGCGCACCCAGTGGCGTTTGCAGCAACTCTGTCACGTTGACTGGCGCGGCCGCTTCCTCAGCTTGGTCTGGGTCTTGGTCTTCGAACGGTCGGATGGGTTCTGGGTCAGGCACATCAGCATTCGCTAGGTGCTTGGCCCATTCGTTCAGGCGGTACGCATGAACGACCCTCGATGTATGCTTGGGGATTTGTTGCACGGTCTCTGCATTTAGCAGTTTGGGCTCTTCTCTTTTGGGGGCCTGCTCCTCCTGCTCCTTTGAAAGGTCGTTCTTCGTCGATAGTTTCAGTGATTTATCATCACTATTCAAGGGCTCAGGAATCACTGAGTCCTCCCTAGTTTCGCCCTTGATATCAGCCTGGCCAACTCGGTCTTTTATAAACTTATTCGACTTAGCTTCCATAGCCTCGCCCTGGATTTCATTTTTGGCAGGATAGTCCGGTGGATCATGGTCGCTGCATTGGCCGGTAGTTGAGTTGTATTCTAACTGTGCGGTGTCACCAATGGTCGTGGCCTGTTGTTGGACCTGCACTTCCTCGTTGGAGTGCGCATGTGCTCCAGCAGAGTCTTGCAGCTGTTCAGCTTGAGAACTGACCAACTCATATTGCAGTCTATCCTGACTTTTTGATTCCACCGGGCCGACCTGCTCTTCCGGGTCCGGTGTATCACGGATTAGCTCGGCGTTAGCCACCTTCTGAGTTTTGTCGATTTGAGCAGGCTTTTCGGTGCTACTAGAGTTCATAGGCTGTGGCATATCCTTTGACGCCGATTCGCTGTCACTGTGGGCCTGTTCATCTGTTTTGGCCATCGGCAACGTATTGGTAGCGGCAATTTTCTGGGTCATAGCAGCTCGCTCCCCATCCAACATGGCCTGGTAGTCGCTGCTGGCAGCGACTATATGACAATCAGAATTCACATCGTCCACAACAGCAATCGTAGAATCGACATCGTCACTACGCGCGATCAGGGCCTCTTGAGACCCTGATACGCGCTTCGCGGTGCTTTTCACAGATTTCGCAGCGCTTCTAACAGAGCTCTTGCGTGAAAGGATCGAGAACCGTTTCGAGTAAACAGACACAGTCTCGGAGCCAGCAATTGCCGTTATGCCGGAGCTCTTGTCGTCTGCCATTGCTCCGCACAAAACTTTGGGGTAGCCATCGTCCCCTTCCGCATTTTGACTCGGAGCGCAGATGTCTCTGTCTGCCGAATCTGTGTCCTGGCCGCTTGGTTCACTTCCGGCAGTGTTAGTATCTGATGTGCCGTCTTCTCCGCGCGCCCTGCAATCAGAGCAGCGGTACGATACGACAGAGTCGGATATACTCTTTTCCTCGGTTGATTTATCTTTCTCCTTATCCTTGCCTTCTCCCTCGTCCGCATAACAGGCTGTTAGCTCAGGGATACTTGCCGAACTCTCAGACGCCCCGGGCGCGTGGTCACCGTACTTGGCCTCCCACTCCATGCGCTCTTTCAGGTTATCCTCCTCTAAGCGTTTCCCGACCTCAGCTTCAGCTTCGTCACGTTGCCTCTGCTCTTCCTGCTGTTTCTCGTTCACACGTGCTCTTCTTTCCCGTACGACCTTCCACAGTCGTAATTGCGAAATCACACCCATAATAGCCACTATTACCGTTACAGCGAGCTCGACTTTGATGTGCCGAGTAACCGGGAACGTTTCCGTCCCCAAGGGAAAGATGCCGTCGTTCAACGCTGCTTGATCAGCATAAGCCCTACCATTTCGGAAAGACACTCACCCCAAAGATAAAGCCAGAACTCCTTCAGACCAGCCTTGCTATAGCAGTCAATTCCCAAAGACACGGCCGTGCCACCAGCAACGGATGTCGAGATAATCAACCCGTACGGCCGGGTACGGTGGCTGAACGAGACAGCATAAAATGCGACAGAGATCGCACCGATGAAACCTGTTTTCGCGTCCGACGCTTCGATCAGTCCTCCCGATCGCGTGCAAAGCAACCACATGCTCGTACAGAACCCGCCAAGGAGACAACCGAGCCCTTCAGCCAGTTCTTTGAAGACAAGTGCTAGTGCGCCAAATGTGATTCCCGTAAAGAAGATCGCTATCAGGTATGCACCCTGTATTGCAACTCGGACTGGCGGGTTCATGACATAGACAATGAGGACCTAGCAAGTATGAGCCTCCCAGCCTACTAAATACCTTCAGAGGGCTGCTTTACCGTCACTCCGAGACTTGTAAGGAAGGCAGAGGATAAGAAAACTTGAAACCTAAGTCCGATAAGAAAGTGCTGCAAAGACAGAGCTGGATAGAATGTGTTACCATAGATTCCGCACTCCAATCAATGCCAGAATAGCACCAGTGACCAGCAGGATAAATCCTCCAACGCCTAGTGCAGGCGTCACGGCGGGTTGGATAGGTAGTTCTCCCGGCACAGATGAGTCGGCAACATCGTCTTGCGTCTTTTAGTGAAAGTGAACTAACATCAACAAGAAAGGGCCGCTCACCTTCATCCGGCGTCGAGGTGTTCAACGTTGGTACCGTAGTGGCAGAGGGTGTGGTCGAATTTGAGGTCTTCGTTGCCGTCACATTGCTTGTCGCACTGACATTCGCGATAGTCGTATTGGAGGCAGTTTCATTCTCAGGGTCTCTTGAGAGCAGGATACCATGTTCGCCCTGGTCAGCGTGATGAGCTCTTACGACAAACGCAAGAGCCGGGATGAGGTAGGCGAACGGCAAGAGGTATTGCACCCTCATGCTGGATGGAGCGTTGCTGATAAGCACCTAGCAGGGGGGATGGTCACAGATGGATGAGAATAACACCAGCTTCGGCAGCGAGGTTGCGACGAACTTCTCAAGCTCTATTGACATAATTTCGGCATAAGACCATTTGCAGAAATCGAGCAGATCAGTGTCTTGGGTTTGGTTTGGAAGACACGTCGAGCACAAACGTGGCAGTCCAGGGGTCTCCAGACACCCCGCTATGTATGTCTGATGGAGGAAAGCAAACAGAAAGAGAGGAAAAGTGAGAATTGGCGCGGAGTAAATACATATTGATTCGAGTGCCAGAGTTTGGATTGCTGAGTCGTGAGCAAAGCTCACCGTGCAAGACGAAAAATAGACTCACGCATAGCCGACGCGGCTTATCCACTCGGAATAGAATTAAATAAATGGAATAAAAAATGAACAAAAAGACCAGGGTAGATTTCCCAGAACTATCAGTCCCCGATAGGACATGCATGCGTGTGTAGGACCATAGAAGGCTGCTGGTGACACCATAGGATATATTAGCCGGCTCGAAGCCTTCAAATCTCTGAGTGGCCGTGACTTGGTTTAGTTGGCTCAAAACTTGGAAAGAACGTAAATGACACAGGACTATTGGACAGAACCATGTTCGAGAGATAATGTCAATTAGTGCTTCGGTGTTCAAGACTTTACCAGACTCTGGAGTCTAGAAGACGATCCTGATCTTATTCTAGGTCAGCGATCGCCCAGCGGATCACAGGGGCCAGTAACTCTCGCACGCTAGCACCACTAGTCCACTAGCCCCGCCGGCCACAGCAGACACGTCCAGTTGACCATTCCATGTGTCCATGCCGGTTGGAGAACAATCCCATTGGGTTTTGTAGCAAATATTGGCTGCTCGTCTTACTGGATGTCACCACCAGGGGTTGGACTTAGGACCTGCATTAGACTCAGAGCCCAGATGCCCTGACTTCTGGAGCCCGGCCAGTGACCATGAAGAGAACATCCATCTGGCAATCATGCCCTCCTGAATCCTTTCGCGATCCCGTAGTCTGAGCTGTCAGGACGGCTTTGAGTTGTCATCTGTCAAAGCAAAGGCTGCAGACGATCGGGCTGACATGAGCTCAGAAAGCCTGCCAGCAATGGTCAGCTCGCCATGGCACTAGTCCGACGCACAAAGGGTGCGGTGAGAGAGTTGGTAAATACTTCGTAGAGATTATTTCTGTGAGGGATGCAGGTGTGATATGTAAACATGACGACTTGTCGCTGGCACCACACTTCCTGCAGTGCATTTAGCTCTTCAGCTAGCCTTTTCACACGAGACCCATCGTTCAATTGCAGACGAGAGTCTCCAGTTCCCAGACCTGCAAACCGAACAATGGCACGCAGAGAGCACCCCTGCCATTAGCAATGGCACGACAGGGCAGGCCTCAAGACGGTGTAACCAGGCGAGAGCCCAGCTGGATGCGGATGGCATGAGCTATCCACAGTCACGTGGCTTCGTTCTGTTTTTGGCTAGCTCGAGCTGGCAGCTGCGGACCTTTGAGTGCAAGGTCGCAGCCTCACCACCATTTCACCTCCGAACTTTTTTTTTGCAGCTCAAACAAACTATCCATTTCATCCGCAGTCACATATCACCGTCAATATAGCCATGTCCGCTTTCACATTTTCTCTGCGCTCAATGCTGCGCGCTGCTCCTAGCGCCGCTGCTCCCGCTCGCTCCTTCAGCTCCTCTTCGGCGCGCGGCCTCGCCCGTATGAACATTACCGGACGTCTCGGTGCCAGTCCCGAAGTGGCTACTACTCAGAGCGGCGTCGAATATGTGAAATACAACATTGCCTCAGAGTCTGGTCCCTCTAACAACCGAGTGACCAGCTGGTTCAGCGTGAAGGCTTTTGTGAGCGACGCTCAACGCGAGTACCTTTCCAACCTCCCAAAGGGGTAAGTTGGTACCAGTGCTTTTAAACTTCGGCGGTGAGACTACATGGTGTACTGTTCTTCTGTCTGCTCCAAGGCAGAGGAATAGTCGATGCAAGGGAACCGGGATGGATGCATGGTGTTATCGGTTAACCTCTCGCTAACGAGTTTACCTTGTACAGAACCTTGGTCAGTGTTGATGCCGATGCTTCGCTAAGAAAATTCCAAAACTCCGAGGGCGTCGATACAACCACTCTCAGCCTTCATCAGCGTACGTTCTTCTTTCTCTTCAATATTATTTTGACCCATCCTACTCCCTGGATCACAGACACTTGGCCTCGTTTGGAGATAGAACGCCTTTGCGTTGTTTGCCCGGCATCAGCTAATGAGCATTTTGCTTTTAGGTAACATTGAGGTCTTGCGCCGCCCCTTCAAGCCCAACCAGTCCGAGTCCGAATCTCAGTCCGAAAACCAGCCCGAGTCTCAGCAATAAGCCATTTACTCGGATCAAGGTTTCGGCCCGAGCGCCCTGCGAACAAGCTGGAGTAGGCCCCTGTGGTAACAACAGGTCAGCCCCGACCCGACAGTTTTGGGACAGGTCGGTTCGCTATACGCCGCTGCCTCTTCCCTGTTTAGCGGCCCGCGTGACGGCAGTGAAACAACCGGTCATGGTGGTGTTGTCTTAGTATTGAGGGTGGTTCTCATGTGTCATAGTACCTCAGGCTATGCTCTTGTATTATATAACGTCTACTTGAGATAATGTGCGTCGTTTCCTCTCGGTTTATACTAGTTCTACTGCACCCTTTTACCTCTCAAGGACTGCAGTTGCGTTCAGGCCTATTCTTTCTGCTCTTTAAGGTACAAAGTCAAAACCGGAACAGGTACTCCATAATCGCCGGCCCGCTTCTCGTCTGCGAAGCAGGGTGAGAGCGTGAGTAAAGTATGCATTGCCAACAGCTGCCGACAGGCAGGCTATTGACTCCCCTGGTTGGCAGCACAGCGAGCAGCTCAAGCCCAGGTGGGTACTTGAGTACTCCTGAGGAACTTGTGAACTCCAGTGGCGAGCGCAGTAGCTGGAAGTATAGTTCATGCCTTCTTAGACTCGTTGGGGCCAACTCAGGTAGACCACAAGACCACTATGTACATAGGCACAAGGAGGTCCATCCCCATCATTCAGTATTCGCTCACATTACCTCACCCAGCCTCCACTAGCCTTCCATTAGGTACCCTTATTCTCCTGCAGCCACCTTGCGTACCTATCCACCGACCCCAGTTGAAGCGCGATTACAAGCACAAACGTTGCAGCGGACATTTTCCAATCCGGGGGAGGCCCAGTTTATGTGCCAGCTCGTCTCGATCGTCTTTTCGGCCTACGTATTTACGGGGTAGATTGCATGTCTACGAGTCAGATTATGTGAATTTGAAAAGAACGCAATGCTAGAACAGACACCGTCTGTCCTAAGAGATAGGGCAAGATAGGTGGAGCGGGTAAAGCGGAGTCGCAAAGTAGCCGGCCTTATAATGAAATGAATGCACACTGTTATATTGATCAGAGATGTTCCGAGGAGAATGACAACAAAAGAAACTTGAGGTATAGGTAGATTACCTAGAGGAAGAAAAAGAGAAATGTTGCTGCCCGCTCAGATACGCTATACTACACCTGTCCTACACCCGTGACTCCCTCTCTTGCCTAATAACCTGCTTCACCCTGATAAAGGCCGTCTGGGAAGAGAGTGATTCTGAAGGGGCATCAAAGTCAATACTCCCATGGCTCTGGCGACTCCCAGCCCAAGCATTGGTGCAAACTGTGTTTGAACTTGCAGGGACAACCAGGTGCGGTGTGGAGCGAGAGCGCATCTTGTCGCGGTATGCAGAAGGTGAAAAGGAGAATGGAAATGGATTGCCGAACCAAGCGAAATTGGTCTTGAACCACCTTTTCTTCGAGACTACCTGGTTCTCTGTGAGGGATACTGGGATACCTTTTTCGAGGTCTTTGTCCTCGGAGCTAGCGCAGGAGCTGGAGGTGTAGTCAATTGAGCTTTTTCGAGCGGAGTGGTAGAGGTCGCTTCTTTATGATTAGTATGTAGTCAGCGAGTAAAATTTGGATGAAGAATGGCTTACCATGCTTTGCCCCTCCCAGGTATCAGGTGTGCTCGGCTTCCAGCAGATCCTGATGTATGTGGGAAGCTCCCAGATGTTGTGCTTTCCATAGGGCTAAAGCAGCAATCCAGACCAAAGGGTCGGAGGAACGAGCGGTACATCCGCGATGCATCTCGACCTGTTCCAAAGAAGGCAAATGCGGTGTAGCCTGATGCAATAGGGATCCAACGGTCAAAGTACACCACGCCGCCAGTTGGAATTCTCTCTATCACGCCCCAAGACGACCCCGGACCATGGAGGAGTGACCAGGAGAATGGATGCCACGGCATGCTGACTTTGACCTGCATATAGACCATATATGCCTGCATTGGGGTGAGGGCTAGAAGCATGATGAAGGCGAGAAGAAACAGCCGCAGGAACCGTGACCTGCTGAGTCCGGAGTTAGCGGCGCGCAGGACCTCGTTGAACTGGCTTCGGTATCGTCTGAGACGGAAAAGGAGGAGGCCTAAGTTCTTAGACATATTCTCTAGCAAGGCGTAGAAGACGTACCGCAATAATAGCTCGCAATGAAGCATACCACGAGCGGCCAGGCATAGCCCAGGGCAAAACTGACCCAGCTTCGATCGAGACTGCTGACACAGCCGGATACGGCAAAGATAAAATAGCGGTTTCCTTGGTAAATGAGATGCGTGGTTGCAGCAAGCAACGGAATCAGCACGCAAAACAAGACTTCCACAAAGCGGGTTGTCCAGCGTTGGCATTTGGTCTGGACGAGAGTCGCACGGCTGGTGTCCAGCACACAGGCCAGGCTCCGGAAAATACAAACCAGACTCCCGGGAATAGCGACATAGGAGCTGATCAGCATCTTCACTTCGATGTCACAGAGCCCTGCACCGTCCCACCAATTGTCCACGTCGTCTGTCGGCCAGATTAACGCATTGATGACATTAAAAAAATTAAGAAGGATGAGCCATCCGATCATTATGGCAGCCGGGAAGTTCCTGTTCTTCCAGTGCAAAGCTAGAGACGAAGAACTGACTATAACGGCAATGGCAGAAAGAACTTGCATGACCACCGTCTGAGCAGAGGGCGACATCTTCGGTGCGTCCATGTTGGAGACGTAGAAGGCCGTAGAGACTGAATTGCGTGTTGTACTAAGACCGGGTTCTGCCACGAGGTTTGCTTCCTTTATGCATTCACAGCGTAAGGGGGGGGGGAAGGCTAGATTAAAAAGGCAAATGGTAAACTAAAGCATCCTGCTAGTAAAAAGCGAAGACAAGGATCAAGTCGCCGACTGGAATAGCAAATGACTCCGAAACAGCGCTGACGGCGGAGAATAGCAGTATTGAGCCCAGTTCATTGTGAGAATCCATCTATTGCCGGCTCTTATAAGGACCGCAATAAGGCAATCTAGGGTGATGATCGGGTTATACAGCTTGCCGCATTCAGACGGGCCAGTTGGAAACGAAAAAGGGTCGCAGGCAGTGGTTTTGTCTCTGTCGATCCATGGCGATAGGCTCAACTCTCTCCCTCGGCTTTCTATTCATGAATAAAGGGAGTGTTGCAACGCGAGACACGTGACGAAAGACATCCATTCAACACACTCGCATATTGCCTGATTCGGGTGTCAATAGACCAATAGATCCAGATCCTCAATTGGGAAGTTGGAAACAGTGTACCTCTTTGTCCTCTTTCCTTTTCTTCCTCTGCCCTTCGGTTTCAGATTCGAAATACCACGGTCAGTCGTGTTCTGGCTCTCCATTCGCCTGCCACACGTTGCAAAGCTTGCAGTTGTTGGTGCATGCACGTGTGCTTCAAGATTAAAACTAATTACCCGTAGGGACTCGAGGTAGCGGCCCTTTGCGGGCCATCGGCAAGGGAGGCTACACAGAGATTGGGTGGGAACCTCTCCACGCCTGGCCTTGGTTGCTATTAGCTGGGATCTCAGCTCGAGTCTTTTGTGAGTCTGCGGTCAACCACGAGACCGCCCTCACAAACCAAGGCGGTGATCGGCGTCATGGTGACGGCCCAGGATCCTGATCCCCCACAAACTGTGGAGCTGACGACGCGATCTGATCTCATCTCCACGATCTCGTCTCCAGTCTCCCGTTCTCTTCTCTCCTGAACCGATAAAGGCCATGGGAACTTCATCAGTCTCCCTGACCTCGCTATGTCAAACCCCCCCAGCCCCAGTCCCCTGAAAACGACTCCGCGCCATCGCGGCCTAGCCCGGGCGGCCACGATTGCGGAGGGCCCGCAACCCCAGATCCCGCCCCAGCGTCGCAATTCGACCTTCTCCGACTCGGTGTCTGAGGCGAGGAATACAATCCGCTCGTCTACTGACGAATTATTTTTTCCCCGGGCTTCGCGAGATGATGATGGAGGTGTACGCGATGAGGAGTCGTATTGGCATTCGGCACCCCTGGGGCTGGCGCTTCTTCCTGCCGTTGCCGGTATCTTCTTTCAGAATGGCAGTGCGTTTGTCACGGATGTTACCCTGTTAGGGTTGGCTACTGTATTTTTGAATTGGTCTGTCAGGCTGCCCTGGTAAGCTGGGTCCTTGTCCAAACTATATTTCTGCATCTAATCGGCATTTTTTCCCCTAGGGAATGGTATCGATCTGCGCGAACGGTCCGTCGCCAGAACCACCTCTACGACATCGCGCCCCCGATGGGAATAGACACACCCATCAGCCCTACGCATGATAATCACGAAGACGGAGTATTGCACGATGGAGATGATGAAGATGAGCATCATAAAGAACGTATTGCTCCCCAGAGCACCAGCGCCGCCGCCGCCGAAGAGCTTCAGATTCACGAGCTGGCCGCACTAGCATCCTGTTTCCTCTTCCCCCTCGTCGGGACATGGATCCTGCACACCATCCGCTCCAACCTTTCCCGTCCCTCTGAGGGCCTCGTATCAAATTACAACCTGACTATCTTCCTCCTGGCCGCCGAAATTCGGCCTTTTTCATATCTTCTTAAGATGGTCCAATCCCGCACTCTGCACCTCCAGCACATTATCGCCTCATCAGACGACGACGAAAATGGCTACAAGGATAAGATCGACGCCGAAAAAATCATTGACCTGTCCAACCGCCTTGAAGAGCTCGAAGCACACATCGCAGAAACAGCTGCCTTACGAATTGCCTCTACCGTCACCGCAGAAAAGGAGAAAGAAATGGAAAAAGAGAGCCGCGAACTCACCCCCCAAGAACAAGAATACACCCTCTCCCTCGTCTCCGAAGCAGCAGCGGAATACCGCAAGGGGTTCCAGGCCGATATCGACGCCCTCAACCGCGCCGTCCGCCAGTACGAAAAGCGCACGGCGCTCACAGCTTACCAGACCGAAATAAGACTACAGGTTCTGGAGGCTAAAACCCGCGATGCGCTCTCACTTGCTGCCGCGGCACAGCGCTCTTCCACTCACCGCTCTGGGGGTCTAGGTCTAGGTCTGTTTGATTTATTGCTAGACCGTACTATCAAGGTTGTTTTGCTGCCGGTGGAGATCAGTGTCTCCGTGATGAGTCTGCCGCTGGTTATTGCAAGGCGTGGGGCGAGGATATGTAGGGATATGATTTTTGGGTCGAGCTCGCGCTTGACTCAGGCTTCCCCAGTAAAGAAGAAATCTTCTTCATCTTATACGGCCGGCATTAGTGGTGGCAATGGTAAGGCCAAAGGCAAAGCGCAGCAATCGCGTAAACATGCACCAACATCCGCGCCCGCGTCAGTGTCGTTAACTGCAGTATCACAGCAACGAAGAGCAAAGCGGGCAACGATTATAGAGGAGTAAGTCGTTTGGATTGGCTCTGCTGGTTTGCATTGGTTGTATATCCTTCATTCTGGATTAATGGACGGACTGGGTGCGGCGTCAGGTTGGATTGGAATCCGGACAATATGCTACATGCATATAACGTACATATCATAAATCTGATATACGGTCAGTCTTGAACCCTTTTGGAAAGAAAAAAGAGGGGAAGATATATCTTGATAGTCACAGTGGCTAAAGTAGGTGCAGTGACTCTGGCATGTAGGTAGAGAGCCCACACGTATAAAATTCATTATAATAGAGATTATGCTATTCAAGATAGTTGACTCGATTCATCTATTGCATAAGTGTATTGTACTCAGTCGAGGTCATATATCATATGTATATGTATGCTGGCTATATATATTGCCTTGCTCTCTTCATAAGCGCCCCGCCTTCAAGCATCAAAAGAACAAGCGTTCCCACCAACAGGCTGTAACGCGAAGTGAGCAGGCATTTGCGAAGAAAAATAATCACCGCCGTATAATATATATGCATACCCCTACTCCGCTCAGCCATCTATAAATAAGAATGCCACACCAACCCAAACCACCCAAACCATTCAGAAAGCATATCATGGTACAAAAGAAATTTCTCCGAGCCTAGGACCACAGCGCACCGCCAGAAGGGCCATAATAATCTACCCCAACAGCTTTCAAGAACGGCTCGATAATGCTGCGCTTCCGGTCCTCCAGTAGCCGTCTCTCTTTATCCTTGGACGGGATTGGAACATCAGAGGATATAAGCACAGACGAAAAAAACGTGGCTATCGCACTTTCCACAGCCAGCCGACGTTGGATCATAATCATGGTGGTTGTGTCTTGTGGGGACAGTGAGACGGAAGGCGCGGATATTGTGGCCTTTCGACGGAAACTCCCGCCGGAGATGAATGAGGTTCGGG
Organism: Aspergillus spinulosporus; assembly: GCA_003574815.1. Taxonomy (NCBI): domain Eukaryota; kingdom Fungi; phylum Ascomycota; class Eurotiomycetes; order Eurotiales; family Aspergillaceae; genus Aspergillus; species Aspergillus spinulosporus. Next base: position 318,186 of record QPHH01000003.1, on the reverse strand, counting down.
ATACCGAGGATGCTCGGGATATAGGGGAAGATGTCGATGATTGGTTGTCCTTGTCCTTATCCGATTGAGAGGTGTCTTGTGTGTTTTCTTTCATACCTGGTTCTCTATGGGATAGAAGAGGCATGGCAGGCACAGGCGCGACTTCGTTGGCAATTCGTGCGAGCATGAATGTTACGAAAGTGAAGGAGACGCTGTGGGCTGGCGAGGCGGCAAGGCTCTCGAGGACCCAAGCCTGGGAGTCTTCCCAGGAGAGCGGAGGCTGCTTGACCTTTTCACGTGCCTGAATTTGTTGGTCAAGGCTTCCCCAGACAGTAGCCGAGATTATCCCATCTTTCAGGGATCGTAGGAACGCGACAAGGAGTTCGCTTAGGATTTCCAGGCGATGCAGCGATGACACTTCGGGTGCAAACACCTGGCTGAAAGGCTGGTTGGTGTCTAGGGCTTCGCGAGCGGATGCCAATAACGGCGAACGTGCTTCCTTGTCTTTCAGCGTCCAGGTCTCAGGTTTAAAAGGCCACGCGTATCCATGTGGCTCGCTCTCCCATGGAGCCTTAACCAACTCGTCGTCCTCCCCCTTTACCATGCCCCACTCGGCGACGGCACGTTCGGTAAGATCAGTGATCGCTTCTGTCAGCTTAAAAAGCTCCCTGGGAGCGGAGACCGGAACTCCTGCTTTTTCTTCATGACTTTCTGTTGGATAAGCGGCTAGACTACGTGCGCCAGTCTCGGGAAGCATAGTGAGCTCCTCCAAGCTACGCCCGAAAGCCGTAGGAAGCCAATTCCCGTAGGTAGAGATAAAATGATCTCTACCATCCTTTACCCGAAGAACCAGGATTTCTTCAAGCTTCATTTGTCCATTGTTAAGTGAGCGAACGGACCGGATATCTCGCACCCAGACTGTGACCTCAACCATGGCTAGCTCCCCGGGCAAGAGCGTACATTCGTTTAATGGCGCTGAATGATTTGAGTCTTCAGATTCAGCATGGTGAGGTTTCTCAACCCTGTATACTAGCCACGACGTTAGGTCATGATCAGCGTCGCGCTCCGGTTTCTGGATAGAAAATGTTGCTGGCACTCTGCTGGTGTTTGCAACAGTCAATGACCGGTTAACCGGGGTGTCAAGATATATATCCCCGAAATCTATAGCATTCGGGTCCGAGTTCGACTTAGACGGCTCACTGCTGTGATTGTCTACCACAACCGTTAGACCCGGTCGAGACTCATTCTCGGCTCTATCCAACTCCCTAACAACTTCTTGATGAATTTGGGCTTTAAGTTTTGGTTCCACGCAGTTGAGCTCAAGTGTAAAACCAGCAACTAGCGGTTTGTGGTCTGAGGATAGGACACCTTGGTGAGAAGTATAATAATCTAGCTGTATGGTGCTGTCTGCTTCCGACATTGAATCCGGCGAGGCGTCCTCGTTATCTCGATCGTCATCCGGATCATACTCATCACCGCTTTCACCATCGGCGTCCGGATCGTAGTCGAACAAAACGTTGTCATCGGCCGCGGCGCTCTCTAGGCCCCTTGCTTTCATTTCTTCATCTTTTTTCCGGGCTTCCGCGGCTTCTTCAACCTGTTTCTCGTATCTCAGTTTGTCCTTGCGCGATCGATAGAGGATACGATCGCACCAACTGGGTCCTCTCTGTTTTTCGCTCGTGTCAAACCGCGCCACACTGCCTACATCGTACTTGTATGTAGGCAGAAACGAAATTGGGCCCTCACGCCAGCCTTCATGAAAAGCTTTCTGCTTATTTTGTTGCATGCGTAATTGATCATGGGGAAATAACGACGATATCGTTGTTTGAAGAGAAGCCGGATCCTGAAGGGGGTCTAGCTCTTCGTCAGATTCGCTGGGAAGTTCCTCTGATGCAGGCGAGTTACTCGGGCCGTCCTCGCCGATGACAACCCGCGGGGAAGAGGGTGAACCGTTCACGTCATGCAACGCAGCATGTCTCCTGTCATATTCGTTTTCTGTGTGCCGTGAAAGAACCTGCCGTACGTCATCGCCAGGAATATCCTCCAGGCGGTAATTCAGGTCTCCGAACCAGAATGCGTAATCTTCGTCCCCGATACTGTCGCAGGACGCATCCCGAAGAGTATAGTCAGTATCCAGCGCGTCGAACTTTGTCCGAGCGACAATTTGAGAGGCATCCCAATTCCGTCGATCTAAGCTGGCCTTGTCCGACCCCGCCGCCAGATGACAATTGACGAAAATAATACATGTAGTCTCACCTATTAGCAGGCGTGTGGCGACGGCTCCCTTGTTGCCCATGTATCCCAGCAAGCCCGTACCGACGCTAGTGGAGCTTACCGCCGAAATGCTATCGGCAATGGATGGCGCTGCATAGATGAGTTGCAATAGCCCGATAAGCTGAGTTTCTGCGATCAATCTGTAGCCTGGGGGCAGCGCATCTTCAACAGCCTTTTTCCAGCGATTGGCCGGGGCCGGATCCACGAATGGTCTCAATGCTTCCGCAGGCGAGGAGACATCAACGATCTCCTGCAGGCCTAGGACATAGAGACCAATCTCGTCTGGGGGAGTCTCAAGGAGTGAGGCAGCAGCCTCGCAGTTCGTGGATTTCGAGGACGAGCCGTTTTGCGATCCCAATAAGGGCTTCCGGCATACTCCTTCCTTCTGCACAAACCACTTCCCAATATCTCTCTCCGTGCCAGCGATGGCAGCCACATTCCAGGACCCTACCTTCACCTTGATAGATCGATGGCGGGTATATTCTTCTTTTCGCGCTTTCACGGCATCCGGGAAGGAGGAAGCGTCGAATCTGGCATCCGAAGGTTCCCCGCGATTATCGTTATCGGATGGGTATTCACCAACATAGGGACCACGCTGCTCATCGTTGACTGACATAATGAAAGCGACTTAAATCCGCTTCGAGCGAAACACTCATTCCTCACCCGTCTGTTCCCGTAATATAGTCAAAACAGATTCCAGCTCGGCGCTTTAAGCGACGCTGAAGATCGTATAAGGGGTAAGGGTGCTGGGACACGAGAGGTAAAGAGGCGAGGAGGACAAAAGAGGAACGTGACCGTCAGTCATCACGAGCCAACATAGAGCGCAACTGAAGCTGATCAAGAGCCGGAGAATTGGCCGAGCATCACGCGGTATACTAGCGGCTGGCCTAACGGGGTATAGCGAGTAGTCCGAGGGAATGGAGATTTTGGAAACAATGGAGGCGCAGCAATGGCGAGGGCTACGTTGATGCCGACTGTTCGTCCTCGTAATTGGCAAAGAACACAGATATAACAAATGATGAATGTTGTACCCGTACTCTGTACATCCAAAATGAGAAGTAGTCGTCATGAGCGCAAGACTAGGAGGGGCTTGCGACGTCGGGTTGATGCTACCGCCTTCCAAAAGCGGATACAGCTGGAGCTTCACTTCTCCGATCTCCAGGTCCGCTCTTGCTCTCTCGCATCCCTCTCCTTCCCGCGCTGCTGCAATTCATCTCGCCTTGCTAGGATTCGGACTATATTTTTATATGCCGCGGACTCCATAACCTTCACTATGGCGTCACGCAGGCCTCGTCGCGTTAACAACAACCATCACAACCAGAGCAGCAATCAGCACAGCAACCAGAGTCACACCCATGGGTACTTCCAAGGCTCCGGTTACGATTCAGATTATCAGTCCTACATGTCCGACCCACAGCAACTGCTTGACCAGCAGAATCGAAGCATGCCGTCGGCCCCTCCACGCACGAACGAGGAGCTCAACCTTTCTGTCTTGCAGAGTCACAATCCCGCAGTCAAGTCGATCCAGTCAATCGCACCATTTGCAGTGGTCTACACATTCAGCCCCTCTACGCGGCAATGGGAGAAAACCGGGGTGGAGGGCACTCTTTTTGTCTGTCAGCTTGTAGCGGGTAGCTTGGGAGAGGAGCGGTACAGTGTGTTTGTACTGAATCGACGGGGGTTGAATAATTTCGATCTTCCTTTAACGGATGGCGATAACGTGGAGATTACGGAAGAATATATCATTCTCAAATCTGACTCCAACTCCGATTCCAGTAATGCCCGGGATATCAGTGATATTCGCATCTACGGGCTGTGGGTCTTTTCTGAGCCCCCTCCGAGTTCTACGTCAGAAACACGCAGCATCAACGCTCAGGTTATTCGAGAATGCGCTTCAATGGCTGGGAATAGTCTTAAATTAGCTCGTGACCGGTTAGAGTCTGTGCGCCAGAATGGCCTACATGCTGCTGCGACTGCTGCTTCAGGGACCATCGATCCACTGAATGAGGTGCAAGCCAGTGTACCAATGGGTCGCCAGATTTCTCTTAGGGACTTGTTTGGTCAGGAAAGAGCGCAAGACGACGCTTGGAGTGTGAGAGCGCATAGTCAGCCAGCACAAGGGCAGCCGGCACCCGCCGTTACTGAACGGCAGGATGTCTTGGGAGACCTCTTCAGGAGAAGCGGTCTAATCTACCGAACTGGTCCGAACTCATGATGAGCATACTCTACGATATATCACGATTCTAGACAACCTTGGATGCTTTGAGCTCCGGGCAGGACTCGGCTACAGGAAATGAGCCGAGTGTGCCATTGGTCTCATGCCGCGCAACCGGTGATTTACGTCAATGATATCTCTATATTCTCAATAACAGGGTTACGCGCAGTCTCCTTGTTGGGGATTAGTGGTTATAGGGGCGCGTGTAGAAGTCCAACCTAGTCAGCAGTCCGCCGGCGGGAACTCATAACCAGAACGGATAATGCCCTCTGTAAACGAACTGCTCGTGACGAACATGACCAACGACCACCTACGACTCTTCGTTCCGTATCTGATGGGTTCTACCCTTTCTATACACCAATGAAGATGTCCTTCTTTCTATAACACCTGGGCTCTAATGTGCTCTCCTGTAAATGACTCGACAATCCTCTTAGGCTAATATTTCTTGGACCATATCAGCCACCTTACGCGCCATGATCTCATTATGCCCTAATATCAAGAGTCAGTCAGGGAGCAAGTGGACCGAATAGAAACATACTCAGACAAAACGCATGTGGCACAGATTCCTCACAAACAACCATCCTCGGTCCATTACCAGCCCGCATTCCACCTCGCGCAGCAAGGATCTCCTCCCTTGTCTTCTTCGCAACCCAATGGTCGTTACGTCCAAAGTAGAAAACTAGCCGGGTTAGCGGTTTAGACACCAGCTGTGCTTCGTTCTCCTGTGTAGTACGCGAGACACCCCAAATATCATCACTCCACTTATCAGAGGTAATTGTCCTCATCTCATCTGCCGCCATATGTCTTTCCCCCAGGAACGTCAGTAGCTTAAAACAAGAAGAAGAAGAAGAAAGGAAAGGAAAGAGATAGGGCATAACATACAAAGCCTCCCTTACCCCCCATCGACTTTTCAAGAATCTCGTCGTGGCATCAACCGCTTCCTCAGGCGGCGAGCGCATCACGCACCGGACTAGGCTTCGCAGAAGACCATCGGGGAGGACTGTCGTCAGGACCCACGCGAAGAGGGAGACCATGAGCGCTAGTTGGGGGATTATGCGAAGGAGAAGCTTTTGACCTATTAGCGGACCAGTCTTACATTTCAGATCAAGGACAGATGGGGCAGGTTAGTATACAGTTAGTTTCTGTCCCGATGGAGACTTTGCGATGTCGAGGACTGTGGGGAATAGCATTATGCCGCCAGCAATTTCGAAGTCCACTTCGACATCACCATCGTCACTAGGAGCGCTCTGCCGTTCACGATGTCGTCGTAGAATCTCCATCGCAATATACGTGCCAACCGAATGGCCGATGAGGATGACTTTCGGTCTCAGTGTCTTAGTCTCTGTCACTGCAGGAGCAAGATTATGATGATGCGTAGAAACGGTAGGATCTGCACGTAAGCGCTGCATATTCTCTTTTAACCGCCTCTGCACGAAACATATCTGTTCCTCGAGGTCGTAGATTTGCCTTCCGTCTTCGTTTTGAGCAGCCCCGCTCTCAAGTTCAAAACCCGCAAGACTATGACCCACGATGTGCACTCCATAACGACGTGCCAGTTGGCTGGATGCTATGTTCTTGCTGAGCAAGGAGAGGAACACATGGTAATAGGAAATTAGCCCTGGGTTGCCGGTTATAAAGTAGATGGTTATGGGCCACGGACTTGAGGGCGAGGATGAGGATGAGCCTGAACTTAAGCCTGACGATGGGATTCTGTGGAAGAAACTGTCTGCGGTGATGTGGGGGTCGGGCAGGGTCATTTCGATCCTGATTGTAGAGTGGTAGCGTCGTGGGTGTTGATGTGACTCGGTAGATGAACTCAAGATCGGAACCAAGAGCCAAGAGCGGATCCCGACGAACTCAACAGACGACCAACAAACTGTAGTACATACGGAATACGTGCCTGGGTATACATTGGAAGGAACAAGTACGGGATTAGTGATTACAACAATACAAGTCTATGCATTTCAATTTTTTTTTTGCGTTTCAGTATCTTCGTCTGACTGTATGTAAATCCCAAGCTCTACATCTGAATCATTGCCCAATCCTGGTCCGCATGAATCTTAACAACACGCAAAATGTATCAGTGCCAACATGAACAAGTAAACACGCACAAAAAGAAAAAAACAAGCATGAAACGAACACATGTATAAGTTTACCCACTCGCCTGGCTCCCTGCTATGATGGTATATTGACAATGATAATGATGACAATGATCATGCCTGTTAGAAACTGACGAAGAAATCCACAGCCAGCAACACAAGAACAAGTCCAGTTGGTACAGAGAATAAACAAGAACAATGCCCAATACCGGCAGCTCACTTTTGGGTTCCGGCTTGAAATGGTCCCTTTGTACCCGAGGCGATGAGGAGGTAATGTCCTCCAGGGACTGCGATTGAGCAGGGTTGAGCTTTGGCAACGAGGAGGTGACTTGACGAGAGTCGAGAGCCGGAAGCAGAACCACCATGCGAATGCGCGATCCACGCGAGTACCACGAACCAATTGCAAACCGACATGCCAGTTTTCTGATAAGGACCTGAACGCCGATGATGAATATGAAGAACCCGCGCGCAAGAGAAAAAAAAGTGTCGTATAGTTCCATAAAAGAGGGCCAAGTAAGGCCAATCCACTGCAATATATTGTTCTGTTCAAGAGGTCGTCGCCTCTTTTATACAAGGTCAAAACGCTTCAAGCTGAAGACGAGCTATAATCGAGTGTCAGATTCGACGAGTCGGGATAATTTAAACTTCAGCACAGGCTGTACAAGTGCTATGTCGGCATACTTTTTGTCGCCCTAGCCACGGACCAGGTCAATGGTTCAAAGCCACGCGGTTCCAGAGGTAAGATAGAATAGTAACCATAAATGGCGCTGTTGTCAATGGTTCCAAAGCTGTGAAAAGTGGTATCAAGGCTACGAGGTCAGCTAGCCACCTTTTCTCAAAGACTCATCCACTGGTAGGGGCTCCGCGCCATTTTGAATCCCGTGGCGATGATCTGAGAACAGCTTGTTGTTCTTTTTATTCTTCCGTTTGGTTGTCTGCCAGCCAGAATTTGTGTGGCTGTGATTGGAGTCCTGAGACGTTAAGCCAGCAGCATTAGGTTTCTTCGGACCCCCAGCATTTCGTTCCCTCTGATCGTTTGATACAGTGGACGATGTTTGATTCCTAGATTTGCCCTTGTGTGTAGTCCCATTAACCTTCTCCGACGTATCTGAACCATGGTGTCGGCGCCGCCCATTTGGCGATGCTATATGTGACTCCGTGGCATGGGTGAGGCTCGAAGCCGATGACGCTTTATCAACCGTGTGATGATTCTTCGCACGAGGAGCTTCCCTCTCGACGACGTCGTTGTGTGGTAAAACAGCCTTCGTTTTGTCTTGTGCAGGTTTCGACGTGCTCTCGACTTTCTCACCATTCGATAGATGAAGACCCTGGAGTCGACTAGAAAGCAGGCTGGGCTTTCCGGAATGGCCATTGACAAAAACATCAGCGGAACTTCCCATTGCATGGGAGTCGAATCCCTGGCGGCTAAAAAAGGGACTTGGATCAATTTCTACCGAGCTACTGTCTTGGAAGTCCTGAGAGAAGGAATCCGACACACTGGCAGGAGTATCGGTATTCTGATCATCGGAATTCGATGCACAATGAGACATCAAGCCATAGTGATCATAATGGTCAGCGGGAATCGACATTCGTTGCTCACTGGGCGGCACCGAACCATCCACGATTAAAGGCCCTCCGCGATCGCTCGAGGCGGCCGTTCGGGATCCCATTCTTTGCTGCGACTGACCAGGTTTTGGAGATGTAATCGAGCCATTGTCGAACGATTGGCCATAACCCTCAGCTCCTGGGGCGGCCGACATATACTCCTGGGGATTCCCAACCCACGGGAGAATGCCGCCGTTTGGTAAAGCCAGCCCAAGCGATGCTGACATGGGCGAGAGCATTGCATTTTGGTGGTAAGCATGAAGTTGTGGAGAGCTGCCGAAGTAGTATGTCATATAATCATTGGATCGAGCTTCGTCGATGAACAAGGTTCGGTTGGGCAAGCTGCTGGGCATGGGTGTACCATCTTCCTCACTCAGTGAGTCATCCGAGGCACCGGACGGGTTGTGCTGCTTTGAGGTCTGTGAGGTCTCGGTTGGCTGGGAAATGGAATAGAGAGGGGCAAAGTTGGGAAGAGAATTGACGGGACGGGCAGGTTGCGAGTGAGCTCTAAAGGAGCCGTTTGGAGAACCATTGGCAACCGATGATCGACGGGGGTTACGGCGGAGATCAGGCATTGCAGCGGCGGCGGACGGCGAAGGCGGGTTTGTATTGCTTCCTGGTCCTCCCGGCACGGCAACCGGAAGGTACGTGGAGTTGTAATAGACATTTTGTCGAGACGGTACGCTAATCGGCGGATGATTCACTGCGCCAGATCTCGAGCCGGACCTTGAGCGTGAGCTATCATCGCCTGGGGTTTCCTGCGTGGGTACTGGAAATTGGATGAAGGGCTGGCGGATTAGGACGGGTGGAGGCCGTCCAGTGATCAGCGCCTGGTTCTGCAACTGTAATCGCAGTTCTTGTTCTTGTGCCTGAAGTATTTGAATCTGCTGATACAAGTGGTCGTGGAGCAGGTATTGCGCATGCTGCGCCTGAAGCGATAGTTCAGACGCACTCAATCCGCTGTTGGCTTGGCGAAAGTGATTCTTGTTAGCGGTGTTTGAGCTTCGACGACCGCCAGAGTGTCCGCCTCGATTGTATTGATTCGAATGTCGCCCACCTCGGCCGCCACCACGACCACCCCGAGAAGGTGGCGGCGCCGTGGTGACAACCGGCCGTGGCTGAGGAGCCGGCCTTTCCCATGAACGCTCCGCCTCCGGGGGATACTCGTACTGCTCACAGCAGAGCTCAAAGTTACCGTCTGAGAGGGCCTTAAATGCCCTGCGCAGCTCCATATGGACACCCCTGAATGATGTGTCATCGGCGGTATTACCCAAATTTCGTATAGTGTTGAAAGGCTCTTCCACGCAAAGACGGTTATTTTGCAGTAGGTGCCAGCCCTTTCCCTCTTTGGATATTAATCTTCCCTCTCGCACCGAGATGACGTACTTCTCATAATCCAGTTCGTGGCCGTAGTAGCGAAAAAATTGGAAGAGCAGCTCTCCTAATGACTGCTTGTTCTGCTTTCCGTATCCCACTAATGAGTCCAGATCGTCGTCGAACGAGCACACCAAACCATCAGCGGTCAGCCGCTTCTTATGGGGTCGAGCTTGGAGACTAGGTAAAATCGGAGGCTCTCGGGTCTGTAAGAAATTGATAATCAAGCAAATCCAGGTATAGGAACTTAACGTGCCACCGAGACCTTAAACAAATATTAACGAGAAAGCACATTTGACCCCGTGGCGCGTAGGAACATACCAGCGTCGTTAAGTATCCTGCGTTTTGTCCAATGCTTGATGATCATTGCCAACGGCCGTACTCGCTCATCGATCTCCACATATGTCCGGACCATTCGTGTATTTTCCAGGGCCATCGTATTGTTGACGTTCATGTCGCATGCAAGGCGTAGTTCTGGATCCCAAATTTTCACAATAGGAACTTTTGCATGAGAGATGCAGACAACTCGCTCCATCCCGTCTACCCAGAGATGTAAATGTCAGCTTCGCTTGCCGAGTAGGTCATGGAAATGAGGTCTTACTCTTTGCGAGAACATCCGCTAACAAACACACATGCTCTAGTTCCTTGCAGGTGGTGGTTATACATATGTCAACTGTCTCCGGTCAGTGTGAAACTTAAGAGTAGCCCAAAGAGATACGCACCATCCGAGTCGCTAGAACACAGTTTATTGCCGGACGATCCAAAAACATGAACCTTAATATCGCAACCGGGCCACTGTCGGTTGAAGAGATCCTCCAGCTTACGGACAAGTCTCCGCCGTCGGCTCTCGCTCTCCGCCGACGGCAACAACCGTTCGTAAACTTCGAGCATATCTGCAGTAAGTTTCCTTTCCTCCTCCGGCCGGAGCCGTTGTTTGAGCCCCTCCTTTTCTTCCGGTAGCACATCGGCACCTATTGAGTATGGCATTCGCCTGCGGAAAAAGGACATGGCGGTCTCATACTTGCAGCCCGTAAATTGTTTCCGGGCGGATGGGGGGATATGCGTCGACTCCGAATGGGTCGACCGTGGCGACGTGCTTCCATGACGGGGCGAAGGCGATCTGGAATGGAACGAAATTTTCCGCGCGTGTTGGTAAGGCGTGGAGGGAAGGGAGTTAGATTGTTGTGAGGTCAACGCGGGTCGATTGGATGCCTCCGAAGACTCCTCATTGCTCGATCTCCACGGCATAGTCGAGAGTTTTGCCGACGCTATCGGTGACTGTTCACCTGGTCTGGACGATAGGCGGTCATTCCCATCGGTAGCTGTGACCATATAGCAATACCCAACGTTGTCGGACAACGTTGGTCTCCAAAAGAGAGGTTCGCAAAGGAACGCCTTCTCGAGTCCAAATCCACCCAAAAACGCCGGACTCGACCGAACTCCGGTTTTCACGTCACCGCAAAGGCTCGCCACAAGAACAATATGTGCCTCTTATGTTCCTATACAATATTTACCGTTCTGTAACCCAACAGCAACAGTAGATCGCAGGAAGAATGTACAAGGAAAAGAAAGATGCGGCTGTCGAAAAGGACGTTCGTAGCGGAGGTATCGGCCGGCGATGTTTCAGCAAAATTGTCTGTGCTGCGTTACCAGCTCTGCTTCAGACTCAGCCGTGACAAAGCAGGGCTGCAAGACAAGAATTAGCGACTGGTAAAAGGGCTCTTGACCAAGGTATGGAATCGCGTCTCGAACGCGAAAAGATAATCGAGTCGGGGGTGGTTGGAGATGGCAACGGAGGCGGTTTAAGGGGAGTGAGTGCGATAGACTCTAGCGGGAAGGGCAAATCTCAGAACCGCACAACTCCAACCAGAGGGGGTGCGCAATGGAGAACAGGAACACGCACAAAAAATGTCCCTAGATCAAAGGACCAGCCTGGCAATTCGAGGGATTGTTGTGGACGTACAAGGACGCTCAGGAAAAGACGTTGGGTTATTGTAGGGCAAGTTGCTCTCAGGTTAGTGAACGGGGGAGGGGACACAGCGCGCGGAGGGGATCAATCAGGGTGATCGGCTGAGCGAGCCAGGGGAATCTCCCACGCCCAGCTTTCCCGACAGCTCCACGAATCGAGTACCCTAGGTATACTACTACACAGGATGTGGCCAGCGTCCACAGAAAAATTGGGAAAATTCAATGAGATGAAGCAGAACAGGCAATGAACGAGGACTGCGTGGTTGAGCTCAGCTCGTCAGTTAAATAATAAGACGCGATTGTTCTGGATCCGACCCTCATCGCAGGGTAGGCCTTAATCATCAGTTCTGGGATGCCATGTGGTATCATCTCTGATTGTTCTCTCTGAAGCACGGTGAGATGATATATCAAAGCCCAGCGGCATTTATACACTCTGGCCTTGACTGTCCTCCATCTTTATCCTGATATCTCGAATCGCGTATTATCATTATACCGCGCCATAGAACGAACTAAGGTAGGTAATTCGCGCGGTCAAAGTGCTTTGTCTCATACAGTTAACTACCCAGAAATCCAGAGGCCGTTCCCCACGATCGATTATGTCTGGGTGTCTCAGGTTTTATCACCCGCTCTATTTATAATGGATTCCGACCCAAGTCAGCGGTCCATGAATAGATTAGGCCTTCCACCATCTACGGGACGGAATATCAGGTGCGGTGGACGCGCTGAGAACAACAAGAAATCCACGCAGCTCCAGGGCTGCAAGATCCAGATGCTGAAAGGGGTGTGCTGTCCACCAGTGCAGCTGCCGGCCGGTGTATCCGAGCCAGGCGGAGCTTGACTGGCGAAATAAGAAACGCGGGGCGGAAGGGGAAACCAGGACTCAGGACCTCGAGGGAAAGAAAGGACTTCCCAGGCGGAGCAGGGACTGGCCGTCGCCGAACGGGGCAGGAACGACCTTCAACCCTTCATTCTAGATGTCAGGAAAGAAAGCCAGTAAAGAAGGCGCGATGAGATGAGGCACTTAGGGTCGGAAAGTGCCCCTGGCCGTTCTGCGGGAGGAAGGATGCAATCAATGGACGGATCGTCGACAGTTGTTCATTACCTAGGTAATTAGTAGAGTCAATTTACAAGGCTCTAGGCCACCGAGGCCTTGATTGGACAAAGCTCCCGATGGTTTAGAATTAGGTGTTATTCAGAAAGAGCACTGGCGCTCTAGCCTCTCCTGTCATCTAACTCTTGGGCTATGAACATATTCGGCGGAGGCCCTCGCCTCGCAAAGTTCCTTGAGGCCTAACGTCTGTCTTGTCGCATTCTTAAGCAAGTCTGCTATACTTCTATAGTAGTCAATTCTCTGTCATGGCGGCTTGGCAGATATTAACCGCATTTCGACCCAGCAGCATGGGACCGGATGACAATTCCTTTCTATAGAATGCGGAGCCGGCGCACCACGTTGATTTCATACCCTGCTCCTTGGGAGACTTCTGCCATCCAAAACCGCCTCGTTGCGAGCCATCTGACCCTGTTCTATCCGATGCACGCTTCAACGAAGAAAGGATCAAAACAGCCATAGATCAGAACAGCTGGTTCCCCAATCCTCGATTTATAGGTTCGATCGATTGAGCAGTGCTGGGCCTGTCGCCTCGATTAGCTACTTCGGTTTCAGCGACTTAAGGCTCGGGTTTCCAAGAAAATTCAGGTCTGATGCAGACGTAGTAGGTTCTGGCATCTCAATCCCTGATCCCACAGTACCGAGAGTCGGCAGATCCAGAGGGGGTCCAAGCTGCTCGGGTCAAGAAATAGCAGTCTTGGTTCTATCTGTGGACTGCTTGGGCCATCACAGCCACAATATAACCCAAGCGAAGCTCCCTCTGCGAGATCTCTTGGGTGTTCTCCAGCTTATTGGACGACTATTTAGAAACGAATCAACATTAATCCGAACACTGCTGCAGCCACCAACCACCACCGACATGACCCGAACCACTTGCTGTACAATGACGATGAAGTACATTCTATGATCCAATGGGAGGTGTGGCACGTATCCTACTACTGTAGGGGTCTGAGTGCCGTTCATACTCAGAGTAGTCCATGCTCAATTGTCGACGCCCCACTCTTACCTGGAGTCTAGAGGACTCTTGAGTCTGTCATAAGTCGATCTCCATCCATCCCAGATGGAATCAGGTCTCAGTCTGCAAGATTTGTCTATGACTATTGCAGTCATAATGAACTGATACTCGGCGGAAGTAATACGCTTCAGCCCTGGCCGCGGGATTGTGCTTTGGAGACCGTTCCTCGAGGTGCCCGTCCACTATCCACCTGCAGACTGCAGAGTTCTGCGGCTGACAAATAACCCCCCACTTGAGCATGGATTTCAGTCTTGTACTTGTGATACCGTTGGAACTCGTGATAAAAGGTGATTTCATTCTTATGCTCACTTGCCACTTACACTGCGCATTATTGCCGTGCGTGCAGGGACTATAGGGAGTACTACGTTATACAAACTAACGCATTTGAGCTTATTCAATCCTCACGAGCCAAGGATGTTCCATCAGCCAGATTCCGTTGTTATCAGAGACGGTACGTAATCCAAAGGATAACAAATCTGTCAGCGCTGGTCGATCCTACTAGCTAGCTGGACTTTGGAGCTGTCGGCGGATAAGCAGCATCGCATGACGACTTGAAAGCAGACAATTCGAGACTGATTTGATGGGAGTTCGACCTTGGAAGAGTACGAATTATTCACCCAGGGTCGCACTCATGTTAGAGTATATTCATTACTAGGTATCTTGCTTGGCCATTGCCATTGATAGTACGTAGTACTTAGTACCACGCAGAGCATATATCCTGGACCAGAGGAGCTTCGGGCATGGGCTGATTAAACCCTTTTCTTTCTAGTGACGGTTACTAAACATAACTTGATTAGCGACCCTCGGTCCACGAGTCCACGAGTCCAAGAGTCCAAGAGCGAGACGGGTGGGAATATTACCCATCCGTATTCTTGACGGGAGCACGGGGTCTCTCAAATCTCGATTTGAGCTCGACGGTGGAGGGTGGGACAATTATGTCAAAAAGGTTGTTGGCCGGCACTGAAGGATCGAGAGTTGTAACCTCGACGGTCAGCCCAGAAAAGGAAGGACTATTATATTTCCTGCACCTTCGCCCGCATACGCCATTGTGCATCTGATGGTCTGGGGTCAGCGGCAAATTTGCCTTCCCTGATTTTGTCTAGTGTGGCTTCGTGTTGCGACGCTCTTTTCTGCTCCCAAGGTGGTATTCCTCAAAGCCAGAAGCATACCGTATTCCCGTCCTTGACCGCGCAACCGCTATACCAGCTGTGTATCACCTAGGCAAGTGGAGGACCGTGAGGTGGGACTCAGAACGTCTCCATTCCAAGGATAGGAGTCGAGACTTGAGAGCGCAAACACCACGTTGAACTCATCGCTTGAGAGTAGAGGAAAAGAGCAGTGCAGTTCTTTCCATTGGCCCTAGCGGCGTTTATATTTGGCAAGCCGGACCGTTCCCGTTGCATTGTAAGAGAGGGCCGTGAGCGGAAGATGAACCTTACAAGTTGGGAAAATCGGGCCCAAGCTGAGCAAATCAAGACTCCGAGGGTCCATAATCACATTATTATTCGATGCCATCCACCCACCTTGGTCTCAGAAACATTTTGCTTTTTCTGCTGTTTTTGACCTTGAAAGTCTTCCAAGGTTCTTCTATATTATTGCTATTTCTATACCACCTGTAAAATGGTAAGAATGGAATGCAGTGGAGAGTCGTCCCGACTGCCGAGTGTTGGCAGGCCTAGAAAGCAATATAATTTAATTTTGGCTCAAACGCCTCGAGAACCGAAATCTCTTTGCTGATTAACGGTCTCCTTTTACTCCAAGTAGCTGTCAAGTTGCCAGCTGGGAAAGTCTTAGAATTATTTATCGTTATTACCAGTTTGTTATTTCCGGTCAAAAGTAATAATAATCAAAATAATATCCACTTCTCGCTTCCCCCTCTTCGCTCTTCGCTCCCTGCTGGCTCCCCTCACACCCGATCTCCTTATCCTTTTCTTGCCTTTTACCGTCGCACCTCTCCTACCCGACTCTTTTCCTCTTCCTCTCCCCACCCCCCCCCGTGTTATTCTCTTTTCCCCCACCTCTTCTCTCCCTTTTTCGCTCTTCCACGTCAGACTCATTTGTCTGTCGTGCCTTGGGATTGAGATTTTGCTACCATTTTGTCGCTCCTTCTGCCTCGTTCACTCGTGGTAGAGCCGCCTGGAATTCTCTTGGGGACAATCACTCCTTTTCTTGTAAGCTGCCGCTCCCCCGTCCAAAAAAAATCTCCCCCTTCACTGCAGTGCTTTTCATTTCGGTCCGATCAAACCGAGCTGTCAAGTCTGCTCTCTTTCTTTTCTTTTGTTCCGGAGTTGGCTGTTATTGGGCTATATTCGGATTCCCTTGGGCCATCGAACTCTCTTGGCTGGCACCCGAGCGGAGGTGAAAAATTAGTTTCAGATACTCTCAACGGGGACTGTCCAGGAACACCGAGAACTGCCTCTTGTCGTCGGTCACTGCGGTACTCGACGGTCCATTCCTTTCTCGGCTTTTGACCCTCGGTTAAAATTGACCACGTTTATTCTATTTTGATCGAAAGCTTACGATTTTGTTCGCAACCTAGAACAGGGTTCGACCTTCTCTCGAGTGACTTAGCTACCCTTGCCGTTCTTCTGTGTACAAGCTCCGAAGCCCCCTATTGATAAAATGGCGTACTATGAACCCCAAGGCTGGCAGGCCCCGACTTCTCGTCAGGCTTCCTGGGAGCAGCCTGTGCCTCCGTCGCGATCAGGTATGAATCGATCTGTCACACCGCGATTGGACCTTTTTTTTTTGCGATACGGGTTCAGAAACTTACCCATACGTGATCAGGATCCAGTTCCGTCTCGCAGCGGGATGATGTCCCCGCCTTCTCCTCTCAGTTTGACGGTATGCACACGACGAGCTTTCCTTTGCCTTTTTCGACACCCAATTTTCATTTCTACCCGCGGTCCGCCAGAGATGTGGCATTGTAATTTCCCGAGATTGAAAGCCGCGAGGGTGTATTTGTCCTTGAAACACAAGGAGGCGAGTTGCTGACTTTCCGCCGCAGAGGTCGATCGCGCCATTGATAATCTTGTTAAAAGTGGGAAACTTTGGGCGGCACCGCGGAGGGATTCGATGCCAATGATGGTTGGCCGTCCCCATCCTGAGTACGGTACGGATTCTCGACCACCTTCTTCAGCAAGGCACAATCCTGAACAACAATTCACAGACCCGCGCATGGTCAATCCGGCTCAGCGCCATCACTCGATCAGCGACTTTGACGGCGCAAGGATGCACCCGAACCCCAGTATGCAGGGCTTTTATGCATCGCAGCGGTTTCAGGGACGCCCCAATGAAGTGGAACAGATGATGCAAGCAAAGCGTCGGATGGCGGCACAGCGTGAGAGGGAACTCCGCAACTATCATCAGGAGCAGCAGTACAACCGAAGTACGTGGTAGCATTTTGGAGCTTTTTCTTCTTTCCTTTATACATCCAGATTCCCCGTGCTCATTCTACCCGCATGTATCCATTGCTCTGTATAATATATTGGGGCACTACCCCATACTTCTTGTGTCTGGAGAACATGGTTTAATAATTCTTTTTCCTGAAAGGCCTTCTCGCCGAAATGTCCGCCGGCAAGTCCGATCGTTCGCTCAGTCCAGCCGCCGTGAATGAGGAAAGTCGCCGAGAGCTCCTGGCCCGACAGCATAGGGCTTTGTACGGCAACGAAAGCCCCGCCTTCTTCCCTCCCACCAGTCTTGCCGACGAAGGCTCTCGGCCTGAGAGTCAGACTGGCATTCGAGGCGCATCCCCTCGCAGCGTTGACCCATTCAGCCAGGGTCCAATCTCCGGTGGGCCCGATGGCATCACTCAGACTAACGCCGGTCCGTCCGCCATTCAATCTCCTTCGCGCGCGAACAGTACCTCTTCTCCGAGTTCTGGTATCAACCCCGTTTTTGGGAAGTATGACGGTGCCGAACAGCCAGTGACCTCGGCTTCGTCCCCTGGGGCGGATTCCCCATCCTCGAGACAGGCGCAGTCGAAAGCGAACGCTGGCACCATCGGCTCTGTTGGTCCCATCGGAACTCGTCCGGCTCCTCAAGCTGGCTCTGCTCAGGCCTCGAATCCTTCCTTGAATAAGCGATCCACGACTCCCCTGCCTTCGCCTCTGGGTTTCGGCTTCACGTCCAGTGAAAGCATCAATGACCGCTCTACGTCGATGTCTGCGGCACCCAACCCGGCCGCCACCTCGGCAGCCGCTCCGTCCAGTGTCAAGGATTCTTCCGGTGGCGTTGGACTCGGCTGGAGCAACAGCAGCGGTGTTTGGGGCTCTAAGGCCGGGCTGGGCGTCCAAGCTTCCGTCTGGGGTTAAGAGAGTGGCTTCCGAAGAATTGATGCTAGTTCTTCTTTTGGGTTCATATTTTGCGCCGGGCGTTTGAAGAAAGGCCTTCTTTCTACACTGGGAATGGATGACGGTACATATATGGAAGAGTGCAAGCTTGGTGCAACAATGATTTCTTTGTCTGGGCGTCCGTTCTTGCGATGTCGATTTGGTACATGGTTTACTGGCTTGGTAGGAGCTTGGTTGGCCTGTTGGTTTTCCGGAGTCGGTGTTCCCCTTTGGTGCTTGCTGTCTGCATTCATTCCTTACCCTTTCTTGTTCTGGCTGCATTTGGATTATCTCATGTCATTGTCATTGTCATTGCAGTTTTCTTGGTTGGATTATGTCTACATTACGTCGGCTCTTATATCCAGCTTACCCGGGGGTTCAGGTGTTCAACATCGCTGTGGTTGTCTACAAATATGGCCGGAGCACGCGGTTTCTGTCTCTTCCTTTTGGCACTGGGGTTTTGGGTAGCAAAAGGGTTTCTCCATCTTCTCTTTCACAGTTTCTGTTTGGAATTGGGTTATGTCATGGGCAAAGGAATGAGGAGCAGGCAAACGTCAAAAGAGTTCTTGGAGTTTGATCTGAACCGCATCTCTCTCGTGTTAGTGCTTGGTCTGGTTACTTATCATGATAGCTTTTTGCTGTATTTATTGTTGGTTAGTCTAATAATTCGCTTGCTGGGTATTCAGTTCAGGGTATGTGTGGAGTAAGATTCAGCCTTGCATGTCCCCCGATTCCAGGGCTGCAGGAAATAAGGGTCTCAGACATCACTAGCACAGAGACTGCCCGACGCCCAAAGAAACTTCCGACGAAGCAGATGTACTAAAAGCAGGTTTGGAACGCTGTTCCTGGATGTTAGGGAATAAGAACGCGGGGGGTGATGCCGCTTAGTAAGCTGATTTTTTTTAACCCAGTAATCTACGTTTAGCTTTGAGTAGTTACAGTACCTTAATATAAGCTATCTTGATAGAGTTCAGCAAGGTGTTCCACTGACGTTCCATGGATGCGCGGGGAAAGACGTTAAGAAACAGAAATAGAAATATTCAGAGGCTAGGTGGAATCATAAGGTCCAAACTCCCAAAGTGGCCAACAGCCAACAGAGTTGTGCGCACGTCATCCCGAGCGAGCTTCTGTTTTTGATCTTCAAGGTTCACCCCTGGCTTGCCCCCTTTTCAAGATCAGCTGCATTGAAGTAATTCTGGAAGATTTTCGGGAGCTTCAAGCTAGACAGTGAAAGGGGCCTTGGTATCTGGAATCTGCAGTCCCGCCTGGACCTAGCCCTGGCTCTGATCATCCACGCCTAATCAACCCAACGTTCCCCAATCCCGCTTAGCCGTCCGCTCCTCTTGTGCTGCCGACCCGTCAGCCTGTGACGACTCACGCTTCATCTCGCTTGTCCCTCCGGTCGCGTGTGTCTGTTCCATCCAGTCTCTTCTCGCGCAGGATTAGAGTCTGGCCGACGCAAGACCCTGAGAGACGTGAATCCGACTCTCGCGCCGACCGCTGCCGAGGCCGCCAGGTGGTCCCGACTCCGTCACCACGATCACAATCACACTCATCTTTCATCATCGTCAGCAACCAGCAGAACTCGGCCCTTCTTCCGTCCATCATCGCCCGCCGTCGTCCTCTTCCTTTCGCTCCCCACTTGTGAACCCCGCAGCGACAGTATCGTATCCTCGTCCTCCCGACCTTCTCCCAGCTCTCATCCGCCGACCCGCGCTTTCTACTTTGGCGCTCCTCTCGCGCCGGTGCACTCGTCGTTCCCGAGGCGTCTGGCGTGACGAGCGGGCCATCTTTTCCTCGGTCAGAACATGGCGTTGGAATTACAGCCGCCCAGCGATCGCAAGCGGGTTAAGGTTTACGAACTGAAGGAGAATGACTGGTTCGATCGGGGCACAGGGTTTTGCACTGGCCAGATTCTTGATGTAAGCTCTGTTTTTTGGTCATCGTTATCGCATGACAGGACATATGGTATCACGACCGCCCGTCCTGTCCATGCGATAGCGGTCGCAGGCAGTTATCGAGCGCAACTGCCTAATGGGAATCGGCGCGCTCGTTTATATTGAATTTCTCGCTAACCGCAGCTTTTATTTTTGCTTCTAGGATGAACCGCGAATATTTGTGGAATCGGAAGACAAACCCAACCGGGTGCTTCTGGAGACAAAGATCTCTAAGGATGGCGGGTATCAGAAGCAGCAAGGTCAGTCTTTCCCTCGAAATGGAAATGAGCAAGTGTAACCAGTATTACTAACATTGTTTGCGATATCCAGATACATTGATCGTGTGGACCGAGCCGAACCAGACAGATATGGCGTTAAGCTTTCAGGAAGCAGAAGGATGCGCGATGATTTGGTAACTGCTCGCCCAGGCGCAATCTTGTGGGCCTTACTTACGATATCAAGGAACTTTGTCAATTCTGTCCAGCAACACCTTCTCACTCTCGCCGCAGGTGGTAAGTGGGCTCCCGTTATTGGTACCCTGGCGCGTTGTCGCCTGCCTTGGGTGACTGTTACTGATACGGTTGCGCGCCTTCGCAGATGACGCACTATCTGAAGACCTCGAGAGCATGCATTCCGTTACATTACCCGCACCTGAACTGGCGAATCTTTCCGAAATTGATCATCTAATGAGGGCCGCCAGCATGGCCCAGACCGGCCGCGATGCGCTTTCGAAATGTGTCATTCGAGATGATTATATCCAGAAGCTCCTACCCCTGGTCACAGTCGCCGAAGATTTGGAGAGTCTTCCCGACTTGCACCGCCTCTGCAACATCATGAAATCACTCATCCTTCTTAACGATACCACCATTATCGAGACAGTTGTTACTGACTCTGTCATACTTGGGGTTGTTGGAGCATTAGAATGTATGTGTTAAGCAATGCCTGTATGGTGAGTGCACGCCGCTAACCTTCCGCAGATGACCCCGAATTCCCTACGCATAAAGCGAACCATCGACAGTACCTGTCCGACGAATCGCGCTATAAAGAAGTTGTTCCGATCAGGGACGAGACAATTCGACGCAAGATTCGCTACACTTGGCGGTTGCAATATTTGAAGGATGTTGTACTCGCCCGAATCCTTGACGATCCTACCTTTTCCGTCTTGAACTCTATGATCTTCTACAACCAGGTCGACATTGTAAACCACATTCAGTCGGATGGCGCATTCCTCAAGGAGTTGTTTTCGGTCTTTGATCCGAGAAGCGCAGATGCGAAGCGCAAAGAGGACGCCGTCCAGTTCCTCCACCAATGTGCGTCAATCGCAAAGAACTTACAGGTTCCGGAGCGTGCAACACTATTCGCAAACCTCATCAGCCACGGCCTTTTCGCTGTGATCGCCTTCGCCATTAAGCACCCGAACCCGGCTATTCGGACTACGGGGATTGATATCCTAGTTGCGCTCCTTGACCACGACCCCATAATGATGCGCAGTTACATGCTCAAGGCTGTCAATGAAAAGAAGACGCCCCTTACCGACACACTAATCGACTTGCTTCATACAGAGACGGATCTCGGTGTAAAGAACCAACTTGCAGATGCGATCAAGGTCTTAT
The DNA here is from genome assembly GCA_003574815.1 of Aspergillus spinulosporus. NCBI lineage: Eukaryota > Fungi > Ascomycota > Eurotiomycetes > Eurotiales > Aspergillaceae > Aspergillus > Aspergillus spinulosporus. The sequence continues at coordinate 296,668 of QPHH01000003.1, read as the reverse complement.
TAGATCCGCAGGTTCCCATTCAGGCCACGATGGCTCGGGCTGGTCCCGAGGCTGCCAAAGTGCGGCCCAATATACTTTCCGATGCATTTGTCCAGAATCACTTTGAAGAATCTTCACGGAGGCTGTTTGCGCCGTTAAAACGACTGGAGGATCAATCTAGTCGTAAGTTCTTGGCACTCGGCTGATCTGCATTGGGGACTGACAAGTTTCCAGCGCACGCTTTGACCTTTCAGGCCGTAGCGTTATACTCCCATCTTGTTGATATACTCACATTCTTCGTCCGCCAACACCTTTACCGATGTCGTAATGTCATTCAGCATGAGAGGCTTGCAGCTCACATAACTCAACTTCTCCGAGTGCCGCAGAAGCACCTTAAACTAAGTATGTTTGCTCCATTAACTCTTGAAAATGGTACTGACTGTTTTCTAGCTGCTTTGAAATTCTTCAGGACCCTTTTAAGCCTCCAAGATACCTTTTATCAAGCTTTGATGACGCACAATGATACCTTCGGGCTCATACTTGACATTGTTTGCGAGACCATGCCCCGCGATAACCTGCTTAACTCCGCCTGCCTTGAACTTTTCGAATTCATCAAGCGGGAGCATATCAAACCGATAACTCTCCATGTGGTAGGAAAATATGGCGACAAATTGCGGAATATCACCTACGTCGACACATTTCAAGGGTTGATACTTCACTACGAACAACTCCAGGGCTACAGCGAGGAAGGGGATTCAACGCTATACTCTCAAGAGGAGTCTACACCTGTTTTGAAGATGCAACCTACTGGACGCTGGCAAGGCGTAAAGGAAATGGACCCTGCTGAAGAGGAGTATTTCAACACGTCGGATGACGAGGAGGAGGTAAGTATCGGCTTTTTGTGGAAGGTGGCCATTATGCTGATTTCAAGTCCAGTGGCAGCAAGATACCCAGGCCTCAGGAACGTTACTTTCACAAGTACCGAATGGTGCCGCCTCTCCGTCAGTGAAATCCCTGGTTGATTACCCAGATGACGACGACGAAGACGTCAATGCCATGGATACAAAGTCCGAACCAGACACCGCTCAAAAACAGCTGCAACCTGCCGAGGCCTCTAATGAAGATGCACTGGCTGATCCAGGTACAGAGGTTCCGTCGACGCCACCCTCACAAGTCGTGCAAACGCCTCCGGAGAGATTATCGGAGAAACGCCGGCGCGAGGAAGAGGACGACGACGAACTTGTCAAACTCACCTCTGGACCAAAACGACGAAGCTCAACAAGTGGCTCAACTGGAAGCGCGGGATTTCTACGGAAGAAGCGAAGCGGTTCTGTCGGCTCAGCTTCTACCCCCAATAAAGTCGCCCAGGGCGATGGCCGACCGAGCACTGGGAACGCGGCTCCGAAGCGGATCGCCATCAATCTCAGCTCTTCGGTAAAAGCCGTAGAGAGTCGAGAAATGCAACTGGATTCTGTATCAAATGCGGCTGGGATAGAACACGAGAAGACAAACCAGAAGGATGGCGGTAGTAGCGAGGGCTGATTCCATTCCCCAGTGCATTCGCACCCTTCACTGAAGACTTGAGCCACCTTTTCACACCCACAATCACCGTACCGCATCCGCATATTGCAAGCATAGCTAGCCTCGCCGTCGCCTTCGCCTTCGCCTCCAAGATTCTTGCGATTGTTGATCCATTTGTTTTTACGACTGCATCCTAGATACCAGATGAAGTGATACGGTGTTATTTGCTGCTTCTTCGTTTTGTTCCTTCCGCTGGATTTATCTTATTTTCTCATCCACAACTACATTTATGTCCGTGTCTGCATCCGTCTGAGCAAAATTTTCTCTTCTGCCACCACAGGCAGACCTCTGTTCCGTCCAGTCGGTTTTGGCATCTACAGCTCCCTCAAGGTTACCTAGCAGCTATAGTATTATTTGTTTACGCGTGGATTCGGAATGAAATGCATACCAAGTAGAGGGTTGGCAGAGCGCGCTGCCCTCTGCTCTTTTCTCTGGCAATTTTATGCTAATCTCGTGCCGTCTTTGAATGTAGTGTAGTAGCGTTGTAGACTGGGTAAACTGGCGCTATACACTGCAGATCCATATGTATGTACTCGTATTCCTGCGACATGCTACATGGCTTGTTGTTTGTCCGCCTAGGATGACGTGACTATTCTAAAAGTCATATATAAATATCAGTTAGCTTAAAAGAGTAACTGCCATCGTGCGCCATGCCCTTCTGCCTGACCCCATAACTAGGTTGGCGATAAGCAAGTGGTCGGTAGAGCATGGGCATGCCATGCCACGTCTCCGACTATATGACCACATATCTAGTCTATGTGGCCAATTGTCTATATACCTTTTTCTACTATTTCACGTAGACAGCTGTGGCGGAAGTACTGCTAGCTCGAAAGTGCCTAAAACACTCTATCTGCGCCAGATACATACATACATTCCTACTTAACTATTGATTCATCTCTTAGGTAGACAGACTGGATTCCAAGCTAATCCAATTGCCTCTCTTTTCTTGTGCGCTGTCCTGGCACTGAAGTATTTTGGATCCCAAGTTAATAGTAGGCTCGCCTTCGAATGGTCTTCGTTTATATATACATCCCTATTGGATAGCTGAGATAACAACCGTTGCTTCTCAATATTTTGAAACCATACTGGCATCTTCAATAATGGGAACTGAGATTGCCGTGTCTAATGTGCTTATGCTCTGATGTGGATCTACCTATAATACAAACAATGCGTTGAGTTGTACACGACAAGCATGAACGAGGGGCGAGTAGAATGAAGAGAAAGAAAATAAAATAAAAAACCTATCTTATGCAACATAATATTTCTCTCCCTCCTCTATTTAAGGAAAAGAAACAGAAGACAAATATAGGTCAATAAATAAGTAGAGTAGGTAGTAGTACAGACACTAACAGACATGCATCATCATGAGGAGTGTTTGGGTCCGGGGCCAGACATTATGTGAGTGAGGTGAATATGTGAACAGAAAGAAGAAAAGAAGCCCCATCTCCGAGCAAAGATGGAGAAAAGTTAACAAAAGGCTTCAATTAACATATAAGGAAAGATGACAACGCACGCCGTCCAAAAGACAAGCGCACACCGGATTAATGCGAGCGGGAGCTTGTACAGGGGAGAATCACGGATGATCATCCACAGTGAGAGGAAGGCAACAGTGAAGAAGTGCGCAAAGAGGATTTGTGGTTTCTTGAGCATGCCGCCGAGGAGGCTGACGGGGGTTTTGTGCATCCCCATGGAAAAATACTGGAAGCAGCCGCGTTGGAGAGCTTTGAGGTTATCATCTGCGAGAGGTTAGTGTATGGGTCGATAGCGAATGAATTAAGAGGGAAGCGACTTACCATCTGCAGCGAAGAGAGAGTACAGTGCCTGAGCTAGAATGTTGATGACAGACGCCCCCATCTTTCGTCTCCAGTGGAAGGTGGACAGCATTTTGAGCACGAGTCTGGTGTCGCTTAGCCTGGGCACCTTCTCCGGGCTAAGCAAGTCACGGAGAATGACAACGTCATTCAACGCGACAGTCATGCCGCCGCCTGTTAATGGATGCCGCATGTTTAGCGCATCACCCAACACTATCAACCCCGGAGTCTTGTTCGGCGCGCTCGGCAGGAAGGAGTTTGGCATGGACCGTAGCTGGCCGTTGTCTAACGCGGCGGCGAAAGAGGGCTGCACGCATTTGGGCAGGGACGGGAGCACGACGTTGCGGAGATGACCCTTCACGCCTCCGTTCTTGACAGAGGCCGAGGGTAGGTTTTCAGGGATATCGCATAGGATTCGGGTCTCGTGAGTTCCGATCTGGTAGATAAGAATGGGCGGGCGCTCAGGCTCTAGGAGGACATGGCCGTAGTGCGGCTGGGGCAGTTCCGCATCGATGAGCTCAAGACCCCAGAACTTCGATCGAACCTTGGGGGTATAAGGGTGGTATTGTTTTCGAAACTTAGAGGCGTACCCGTCCGCGACGACGGTGATATGACCGAAATAGCAATCCTTGGACTCCTTGGTCACGCATTCCACACCAAGAACCTGCTTGGTGTGGGAGCTGGTGATCAGGTCCGTAACCTTTGTCTCAACAATAGTGACATTGGGACACGCCCCTGCAGCTTCGCGCAGCTTCATCACGAACCTGCCATGGTGGAATGAGCGGCCCTCCGGTGGCGGCGCCCCGGGACTTTGGCTTGGGTATGGGATTGTGACGGGCTTGCCTTTGTAGGTGACATAGTAACCGTTCGTGGGTATGGCATCAATATCCTCTAAGCAGTCTCGCAATCCTAGTTGCTCGAGGGCAGAAACCCCTCCAGGCTGCAGGAGTTCGCCGACAATGCGGTCCGGCTCCTTGAGCGACTGTTCGAGGAGGAGCACGCTACGCCCCTGGCGCCCCAATGCCACCGCCAGCGCACACCCAAGCACTCCAGCACCCACTATTACAACGTCGGCTTCATGGTGAAGCCGTCTGCGGAGCTCTGCGGCGTCTGAAGGTTTCGAGGCGTGGCCGTTGGCATGGCCGTTGGCAAGCGTGGTGGCCATTGATTGAAGTGGCGGATGAGAAATTCAAAGAGTCGGCGGGAACGGCAGGACGGAGGGCAGTGGAAGGAGGCCGCTGCGCATATTCGGGTCGCAGGATCTGAGGGTTCGTGAAAGAGAGCAGGGAGAGAGGAAAGCTGGCGGGGAGGCAGCGATGTTTAAGAAAAAGGCGGACTTTGGTTAAGGGGGACGCGGCTTTCGTTGGTGGTGGTTCTGACCGCACCAGAATGCGAGGAAGTGTGGCCTGACTGCTCCCGACTCTCTCAGGGACCAGAGCTAAGGACGAACATACGATGCAAACTGGGGCTGGCTATTGGCTGTTAATATTTCTTTCTTCCTCAGCGAAGTTGAGACAGGCGAAAAAAGACTGCAATCCGCCAAGGATCACATGCTAATAATCTCATATAATACAGGTCTGCTATACTTAATACTATACAGGCACACCGTCTATTTGCTCCAGTTCCAGCTCCTGTCGACGACAGGTGACCTCGTTCCATCTAGCAAGAATCGAGTTTTGATCATTGTCAATGCAATCCAGCAATCGTTCAAGCTCGTACTCCTCATCCCAGCTATTGACAATTCCCTGGATTTTGCTCTGGGCTTGTTTCTTATTGTAATCCAGATTCCAGATGTTCGCGGATGGAGTCTTCAGCTCTCGCCGCTTGGCCTTTTTCAGTCCGTAATTGACATTCCAAACCCCAGGTTTGAAGCAGCCTTCGAACTTTTTATGGAGAACTTCGCCAAGGTATGTAAGGGTCTTCAACTGGTTCGCTCTCAACTTGGCTTTTTGGAGGTCCATGCTTACGCCCACGGATTCTCGATGGAGCACTCCTAGAACGCGGTCAACCTCGACAGCAAAATCTCGGGAAAGGGCGCTGTCTCGCGAAAGCGCAGTTAGGATGCACCACCGGATCCCCCGAAGGTTCTCCGTCGCAGCGAACGCGCGCAAGAACATCTTCATGCAAACTGCATCGAATGCCTTCAGGCGTCCGTATTTTGATTTATACACCGACACGAGTAGGTCGATAGCCATCTCCGGCTTGTTCGATGCGATAAGACGCCCGCTCGTGGCGGCGGTGATATTATGCGTGACCATCATCGACCGTCTCATCCAGCGGATGCGATAGAAGCGGAAAACAGCCAGTTGGATGAACTCGGATTCTGCTGAGGGATCCATATCTTTTATCTGACGGAAAAAGATAGGCAACCACTCAATCCATTCAACTTCCACCTCAACCAGAGCTTGGGCAGCGCCCAGTCCCTGGCTAAGTAGTGTAGCTATCAGCGCAAGCTCAACTTCCTGTGGCTTAAGCTCAAATCCAGACACTCTCGCATCCTGAAAGCACTGTAGGGCTTCTGCCATTTTGCCCGCATGGATGTAGTAGATCATTTGTGTCTGTAAATTCTGATAATCATCAACGGACCTCGAAGGTCCCGTTAACTCGTGCACCGTGCGCTCATACCATCCATTAGCGAAGTATGCCTGCTCCACTGTGTGATTTGACTGTCGCCAATTTGTTCGCTGGTCGTGGCCAAGAAGCTGTTGCGACGCAGTGGCTCGCATATTATCTGCTCGCGCTGCGTGCAGCATCTGCCAGAAGCCCACGGGAGAATCTCCGAGTGCGGACTGACGTTTACGCAACACGTCCAGCACCGCATTTTGGTCCAGATTGATTTTCCACCCGCGTTCGCGCGCCAGGTTTGTGAATTCGGAGAGCATAGCCATGTCGCCCCTTTCAACGACTGCCTCCAGTATGTGACCCCAGAGAACTTGATCAGGAACAATATCGAATTTATCAATATAGCGGTAAAGAAAATCCCGAATTTCGACAGGTGTGTGAGACGGCCAATATTCGAGAAATATACGGTGAAAGATCTTGAGAAAGTCCGCCTTGGGACTCGTCAGACCCAGGCTGTGCATTTCCTCAAACCCTTCATCGACAGCCGCCCAGTCACATTGCAAAGCTTTCGCGTACACTAAGATACCCTTCATTCGCACATTAAGTGGGACTTGGTACGTAACCGTCATCTCGTGTAGCAGTGTTTCAGCATCTGCGAATCTGCCGAAATCCACATATGCTTGGAGCATTGGACTTATAAGCTTGTGGGTGGGTTTCTTGTCCAAGCGTCGGAGCATTATCAGCAATTTTGTGAACTGGCCGTTGAGAAGCTCAATGCTTCTGGCTTTCTTCCACAGGCCAGTGAGATAGGCACCACATAATCCACAGTCCCGATCCAGGTGTAGATGCTGGAAGAGAACCTGTTTCGCAGTTTGAAGCCTGCGAGATTCAATCAAACACCGAAGGACAACGTCCAATAATATCCCAGGAATAGAATATGAGTCCTTATAACGAAGGAAGACGGTCGTAGCCGATTCTATGCAGCCTTTCTTCGCCAATGCGACAATCAGGACCTTCCACATAGTGTGGGACACCCGATCTACTTCTTCCAGTCGTTCGAATAGACTCCTAGCGATGAAAACATTCTCTTGCCGGCAGTTCAAATAAAACAGCTGCTCAACAATTTGTCGCCTATGGATCGATATGCCTCCACTTGAGGCTGGATGTTCATCCAAGAATATTTGGGAAGCGTCAATGTACTGACCACGCTCGGTAAGTCTTTCTATCCGTTCGTCAAGAGTCAATTTGTTCCCAGAAGGTAAATCTAGCCTGGCATCTATCGTAGCAATATCTGCATCTGGGTTTGGTTGTCGAACGACATATTTTGGTTTGAGGCTCGGCGGAAGTGGTTTGGAAGGAGGTATATCTGCCCTGGCCCCATGCCGTAACCTATTGAGTTTCCACCCAAGTTCTGTAACGAGCTCTGTGACCTCTTCCGGTTTTGTTGCGGTTCCAGTCGTAGAACCGACTGTGGCCGACGAATTGGCGCCATCCGTCGTGTAATGGCCAGGACTTTCGCCAGGAGAGCTGTTCCCGTCGTACCCCGTCCTAGGATATTGCGTATTCCTGTACTTTTTTTCGCTCTCTTTCCATGCTTCCAGCCCCATGAATTCGCCCGCCTCTGCTGCTTCCATCATCCGGGAAATCCTTCTGGCTGCAGACGTAGCATCATATCTCGGAGCGGAGGTTTGAAGGGCTCGCTTGTTCTCGATAATGCGCTCCGCGACGGAGACTCGCCGGTGCACATCGTAGGTAATCGCAGCCACCGTACAGAAGCTTCCAACTGTCGACCCCGCAAGGGCAAGCTTCCGAAGCACTCTCAGGGCGTTTCGTGAAGGGACGGCCGGAGGGCCTTGGGCAGACATGATATTATGTCGGGAGGCTGCACCGCGAGCGGCGGGCGGCGTGGTGGAATATCACCTATTAATCATGCAGGATAAAGAGAACAATTATAATTGACCTTCAATCTGTGGTAAGACCGGAGCCTCGGCTTGTCGATTGATTCAAACGTTGAGGTTTGGATTCCGAAGTCGCTGTCGGAAAGTTTGCAGCTGCCGCGCGGTTGGTGTGTCTCGGCACCCGTACCATTTCCGGATCAACCCATCCCACGACTCCGAGAATTGATCATGCGATACGCGGCAAATACTATCTTGTTTACAGGGTTGTTCTGCCAAATCTTGGTATCGGTACAGTCATACCATGAGTGGTACTCTTAGATTATACATATAGCCAGAAAATCGTTTCCTATTGTACAAGAGAAGCATATTTTTGACCAGCAAAAAACTTCTTTTGCTCCAAACACCTTTCGCTCTTGCAACCCTGGCAGCGGAGGGTCATTTGAAGAGAACATAATTCCCCTTTGCGCAAGTGATCATGAGCCAAGTCCGCGAGGGCCTGGATGAAAATCGGGTTTCCGTTCAAGCTCTCGGCGCGCTTAACTCCTGGGTGGTTGGCTTCTTCCATCACTTCCAGGTCCAGCTCGTACAGGGTCTCAATGTGATCGCTGGTGAAAGCAATTGGAACAAGAACAAGATCAGTTTGTCCCCTCTTAACATACTCCTGGACTGTATCGCTAGTCTGAGCGCCGAGCCAAGCAGACGGTCCGACCTGAGACTGCCAGCATAATCGGTACGGGTTGCTGAAGTTCAGTCTTTGCATTACTGCGTGAACAGTTGCGGCAACCTCTGCTGGATACGGATCACCTGATGATGTTCTGTTAGTTACATGGCTGACCGCGAGTTGAAAATTATCATCTTACCTCTGTTGACCACACTCATAGGCAAACTGTGAGCTGAAAACAATAACACTACACTGTTCCTCTTTTCTTCGGGGTATGTCTTCAGTTGGTCTTCAATATTTCTTGCGAAGGCTTCGATAAGGCCCGGGTGTGTAGGCCAGCGGTCAATGACACTCCATTGTATAGTTCCTGCCGGATCCACGTCGCCATTTGCGCGCTTTCCTTCCAGCCGGGTCCTCCACTTCCACAGCTCATTCAATGAGCTACCCGTTGTAGAGCACGAGTACTGCGGATATTGCGTGAATGCAACAGCACGGCCACCTTTCCCGTTACCGAAGCCGTCCGCTAGTAACTGAGCGTACATGTCCTCCGTCAAAGGTGCAGCGTAACGGAATGCGACGTACGGCTTATGTGGAGCGGACTCGGGGCTGAGTTTGTCTAGTAATTTACACATCTCTGCGCATTGGTACTCAGACCATTTTCTGATAGGCGAACCTCCTCCAATATCCGCATACTGTCTCTGGATCTTTGGCGTTCTCCTTTTCGCAATGAGCGGACCTAGATAGTTCTGGAGACGACCCAGGGGAATCAAATCGCCGTCGGCCTATATCATGGAGGCTCTGGTCAGAATATACTTTTTTAATCCGTGTGGTCTGGACAAACGCACGAACAGTCTGCTTAAGAAATCCTCAACTTCAGCCGTTGTCGAAGGACCTCCCATATTCAGGAAGACCATCGCGGTCGGCCCTTTAGACCCTGTGGCATCTTGAGTGACCGGCGGTACAGCTGTTGCAAAGCCACGCCTATGTTCTCCGCTAATTCCCATGGGAATGCGAGCCGCTGACCGCAGCATTTGCGGCAGGGTAAAGGTGTGCCGCAGAGCCATCGTAAGCTCAGGTCGCCCGACAGGAATATATCGTTGGGCGATACAAAAAGAAGCGAACGCTCAGTTAGGGAAATTATGAGCGAGCGGTGTACGTCAGTAATCAAAATACTGTTCTCAGGAATTGAAGCACAGCACAAGTTGGAAGCTGCCAAGTTCGCTCAGTTTCCGGCAACATGACGAAGGCCACGGCACGGACTTCGACCTGTCTTGGACCAATCACAAGAAAGCTAGGGTCATCAAAGCCTTCCTCGGAGTCACATGATGTTCGTGTCTTCCCCGCGTCAGCCAGCCGGAGAAACGCGTCTCCCGGCAGAGACGGAGTGCGGTGGTGTACCTAGCATAGGCAGAACAGCCTCAACAACTTTGATGAACACAAAGAAGTTGTGCGGTTGCCACAGATTCTGTCCTCATCTCTACTTTCATCTCGTTCTCGATATCCTCGATTGAACGCTATTTGTTATTTAGGACGCTATGGCGGAAGACTCTCGCGAAGATGACGTCGTTGAAGAAGAGGAGGAGCTGGATGAGGCGGTATAGAGCTAGTTTGTATCTTTTAAACGAGTCACCTCGGGCTAACTTGTGAGGCCAGGGCTACAAATCAGTGAGGGATGCTGTTCTTTTTGCCATTGAAGTTAGCGATTCGATGCTTCAGCTCCGTCCGTCTGCAGACCCGAAAAAACAAGGTCATGAGTCGCCCGCCACAGCTTCGTTGAAATGCGCCTACCATCTTATGCAGCAGAGAATCATCTCCAACCCCCGGGACATGATAGGAGTACTGCTATATGGAACAAAGCAATCTAAGTTCTATGACAAGGACGAGAATAGTCGCGGGGACCTAACATACCCTAATTGTTACCTCTTCACGGATCTTGATATTCCCTCGGCGCATGAGGTTCTGGAACTTCGATCGCTAGTTGAGGACGAAGAAAATGCGAAGAAAATACTCGAACCGTCAAATGAGCCTGTTTCTATGGCCAATTTACTGTTCTGTGTCAATCAGATATTCACCTTAAAAGCACCAAACTTCTTATCGCGACGACTGTTCATAGTCACTGATAATGACAACCCTCACGGAGACAACAAATCTCTCCGTTCTGCGGCAACTGTGAGAGCGAAAGATCTGTACGATCTTGGTGTTATAATTGAGCTGTTTCCAATCTCTCGAATGGAGCATGAATTTGACACCTCCAAATTCTATGACGTAGGTACAGTTCCTGGTCACCCGGAGCACTATCACTCACAACGGATAGGATATTATATACAAAGCCTTACCTACAGATCCTGACGCCCCTACCTATCTGAAACCTGATGCGAAAACGAAGGATGCCCAAGATGGTATCTCATTACTCAATGGTCTCCTGTCGAGCATCAACTCAAGATCTGTGCCGCGCCGCGCGCAGTTCTCAAACATGTCCCTCGAGCTCGGACCAAACTTCAAAATTTCAGTATCGAGTTATATTCTCTTCAAACGTCAAGAGCCGGCGAGAAGTTGTTATGTGTGGCTCGGCGGAGAAAAACCACAGATTGCAAAGGGGGTTACTACGCAAATTGCGGATGATTCAGCTAGGACAGTTGAGAAATGGGAGATTAAAAAAGCATATAAATTCGGCGGGGACCAGGTTTGCTTCACCCCTGAAGAACAAAATTCATTGAAAGACTTTGGCGAACCGGTGATCCGAATTGTCGGCTTCAAGCCCTTATCTGCCCTTCCTTTCTGGGCCAATGTCAAGCATCCGTTGTTCATTTACCCAACAGAGGAAGACTATGTGGGTTCCACACGAGTATTCTCGGCTTTGTATCAGAAGCTCCTGAGAGATCAGAAGGTTGCTCTTGTCTGGTACATTGCACGTAAAGCTGCTAGTCCAGCTCTTGGGGCAATGATGGCTGGTGAGGAGAAGGTTGACGAGAATGGCATTCAGAAAATACCCCCGGGCATGTGGATTATACCGCTTCCCTTCGCAGATGATGTTCGACAGAACCCAGAAACTACCCTTCAGGTTGCGCCAGAGCCCCTTATCGATCGGATGCGAACAGTCATCCAGCAGTTACAACTTCCAAAGGGCGTCTATGACCCTCAGAAGTATCCGAATCCATGTTCGTGCTGAATCAAGTTCAAACCGTTTGAGTCCATACTAATTACCAAATAGCACTTCAATGGCATTACCGCATTCTACAAGCGCTGGCGCTGGACGAAGATGTTCCTGAGAAGCCCGATGATAAGACAATACCTAAATATCGACAAATTGACAAGGTGAGTTTCCATATCCAACATATTGACCACCCAAGAACTAACAATTCTTCCAGCGCGCTGGCGGCTACGTCTTGGATTGGGCTGATGAATTAGAGAAGCAATACGCGGAAATAACCGCCAATCAACCCAAGAGTACCACGCTTGTGAAACGACCCGCAAAGGCAGATAACCCAGATAAAGCCGCTCCGCCGGCGAAGAAAGTCAAGGCTGAAGTTGGGTCTGGCAATTTACAGGATGAGGTCAAGAAACATTTTGAGGAGCACACATTGTCTAAGCTCACTGTGGCTACCCTCAGAGATTACCTTGCGTCTCAGGGCTGTGCCACTGCGGGTAAGAAAGCAGAGCTGCTGGAGCGCGTGGAGGAGCTACTTGAGACGAAGTTCTAGTTGTGGCTCTGTTGTCGGCAATTTAGGACTTGCTTTCGCTTTCTTCAGCTGTGCTGTGCACTTGAATTACTTGATGTAGACTACATGATACGATTTCTAAATGAGAGATCTAACGACTTATGAAAATAATCGGATGGAACTAGGTGCGCAAATTTAGCAAATTAGCCCTAACTCAAGTCGACCTGCTTTGACCGCTGGAATTCGGCGGCATCCATATATCAAAGTGTAGCCCATAAGATTTCGAAAAGGTCGACATTTAGATGTAAAAAGTTTCTATTCGAAAGCATAACATACCAAATATTTGGTTCTAATGGTCTCTCCCAAAGCTTGGCAATAGTCGCAACGATGATATAAACTTGTACAATACCTCCGCCCTGCCGTAGGATACACCTTGCGGGAAAGGTCCGTACAACAGTTTGTATTTTCTATTGATAAAATCATATACATCTGAGCAAATAAATTTGACTTTTTCACCTTAAAGAATCATTCATTTACATAAATATAGACTGTAACGTGGGCATGCAGGGCGCGCGGCTCTCGAACCCAACTCTGCTCCCGAAAAGGTACCGGGAGAGGGGATATAATTTAATATGATGTAATATACGCTAATAACGCTTCAACAGGAAATGACATAGATCTATATGTCCAATAGCATAGGGTAAGTCGTGGCGGTATTGTACGCAATAGACGAGACCAGCTCCTGAGGAAGATGCCGAACACACACGGTTGTAGAATATACCAACTAGCATTGCCCGTATACTTGACAGTAACAGAGCTCTTGATCCGGGCAGCTGAATGGAGTTCGTTAGTATCGATACACTATCATGGCCAGTTTGAAGGGCATGGAGGGGACAAGATCTCGGACGGTGGGGTTGCACGTACTATACAGACTGCTTGCCGAAAATAACATGCCACAGATACTCCATCACTCGACCGCTCGAGGCGTCGCTTCTAGCTGTGTCAATTACCCACTGTCGAATCTTGATGTAGTCTTCGCGAGGACGCTGAAGGACCTGATCCCGCGAGACGGCGAACTGCGCGCAACATGCTGCGGCGACCTGGGTTGGGATTGGTGGTGATCTCGATTCCGTTTGCACATGTACAGAATTGCTTTCCCAACCATCTGTTGTGCTGGGGCGGCTGATTGCTTCGCTTGAATTTACAGGAGGAGTGCTAGTTCCCTCAAAAATTTCTATCCAGACAGCTTCCGTGACGTGTGGATTATGGTTATTCTTATGCATTTCACCGCAGCCTGGATTCAGGTTGCAGCGAAGGTTGACGTAGCCGTTACGCTGGACAAAGTCGAGCCGTAAAGACCGAAGAGCGGCGACGTTGTCGTGTAATGGTGCATCGACGTGCCAGGCTGTCAGGAAGCCGGAGCGGTGGGAGTGGATGAAGGCGATTATGGATGGGAGGTGGTCGTAATGGTCTATTAGGTAGGTGAGGTAGGCCATAGACTCGTGGCCTTTGTTGACTGGTGTCTTGAGACGCTTGTCGTCGGCTTGAGTAGTCTTTGAAGGATTAACTGTGTATATTGCTCGTTGCCAGCTGCGATTGCATGTTACTTTAACGGTTGGCTATAGTGAGAGGTATAGTTTGGCACTTACTCTGGGAGTTCCTCATGGACCCAATGCACAGGCTCTTCTTCGAGTCTGGCCATGACAATGACCTTGTCTTTGATATCCCCTTTGTAGGCGGTCCATTGGCTCTGAGGGCTGGTGTTGCTTAGCCAGTCGATCAGGTAGGCACCTGCGTGGTATTGATTGCAGAGATCCGCCAGATGAGCTTCCAGGAAGTATAAGGGGACAAGGAGCAGCAGTAAGAGGCAGAGAGCAATGCGATAACCGCTCTTCATTTTTGGGTGTGAAATATGACTGAAGACCCGGTGAGATGGACTCGATAGATGAAACTTAGAAATTCATTGATTCAGCCAACTCTGCCGCTCAGGCGAATGGGTAATGGGTTTCGAGAGACAGAAATAGCGTCAATGGTCCCTAAGCTGAGGATGAACAACTGATAAAGGACAGTAGGAAGGCGAAGGGTCCAAGCACTGGACCATTGGCGTATTTTGGCTGAAAAGTGACGCACCACCATCAAGGGGGGAAAAAGTCGCAGAGCCATTTCCTCCAGGAAAAGAATACCGGGGGAGACGATAGCCCGTAGCTGGTATTAAGCTACCGTGGGAAGAACCGCTGCAGATGACTGGAACGAGAGACTCATTGGTTTGTCTTCTAGTGGTTGTCTCCAGCTCGAGCTTCCTGAAGAAGGTAAACTCAGGAACCCGCTGGGATGCCGCGCGTTTGGACCCGCAAGCAGTGCTGTCAGGGCGCTGAGTGGCGGCATATCCAGAGTTTGGCTGTCCATACTGGGTCTTACCCCGTGGCTGTGACTTGGTGGAGAACCTTGGGACGAAGTGTGAGCGGTTGGCGAGATGCTTTTGACTCGATCCCAATCGACCTCAGAACATGGAAAACTCCAGATATTGAGCCGGCCTGAAAGCGAGAGCAATTTAGTCCGTAAGAGAAGAACGGGTTCTGTGGTTAGTACTGCGTAGGAAGTAGGGGATATGGAGGATAGTCCAGAGTGGAGAGTGTAAGCACTTTAAGTTGCAGGGTCCAACAGGATCAACACGTGCCGCCAGCAGCCATCCCAGTGGATGACGTATGGACCCTACAATACTTCCCATATTGCGGAAATACCGCTCAACAGTAGGCAAGCTAGTCTAGCTTCTACAGAGGAGGTGCGACAAAGTGTTCAGGGGTAACTAGACAGCACTTTCACAGACCAGCTGCAGCAATTTGCATTTCACGTCATGACTATATAATACAGGCTTCATGATTGTCAGACTCATGCTATCAAGAGCTGTTCTCCTCTTCGTCTTCGTCTTTGTCTTCATCCTCTTCGCTGCTGACTTCCTCGCCATCTGCAATGGCCCGCTCCCGGCGTTGTCGCGCACGCTCCCTTTTCTTTTCAAGAAGGCCGTTAAGCTTCTTTGCAACGTTGAACACTCCACCGGTCCCGGCCCCGCAGGCGGCACAGGACGGGTTCTTGCGATACCGCTGTAGAGCACAGGACTCGCAAAAATAGTGTCCGCATTTGGTAACAATGGGATTCTGGTACGGCTTCTTGCAGATGATGCAGGCAAAAGGAATATTTTCGAGTTCCTCCTCTTCATCGTCTTCTTCATCATCGCCGGTTTGGCCCCCTCTCTGGGACACCACTTTGCCGCCCAAATTCTTGCCCTTTGTACTGACCTCCCAGTCCCGATCCAACTCCCAGCCTTGCTTGTAATCTTCACGCATATGACTGAACTTGCAGGAATCTCCAAACCCGCAGTATCCGGTGAGTTTATAGTCCTTGCAAACATCGGGCGCATAATCCATGAACGTTACTGTTCGCACATTGGTAGGCGCCTTGATGGGACCGAACGTCTTAGTAGGAGCGTTAGGATTTTTCTGAATAAAGGATTGGTAGTTCGCCGCGCCCTTGTATGTACCGTCGGGCGCATCTGTTCCTGTAGGCGCTGGCCGGGCGCGGGTGGTACCGAGGAGGTTCTTCTCGTTCAACTCGTCATCGTACCAGTTGGAATGTTTAGTGGCGTCATTGGAGGACGTTAAAGGAAGGGCAGCGGATGCCGTAGCTGGCTCATCAGAGGTTGTTGTTCGTCGCGTATTTGACGCCGAAGAGGCGGACACTGCCGCATTCTTGCGGCGTCTCTTGATCCGATGCCCTTCTTCGTCATCGGAGGAGGTGAAACTGGAGTCAGAGTCTGCATCAGGCGGCGGCGATTCTGGCTTCTTGCGGAAATTGGTCTTCTTGACCGCACGTTTCTTGAAAGAGACTTGAGGGGCCGTATCTGCCATGTCGAGATTGCATGCCGAGGTATTATGGTTGGAGTCTGAGCTATCCGTCTTATGTTCAAGCTCAATAAGGTCGCTACAGAGTGGCGCTGAGCACGTGATGATGAATAATCCAAACCACTCACAGCTTACTAACTACGACCAAGTAAAGAAGACCACGCACCCGGATCAAGAAGGCACGTGATTACCCCAATCCGCGAGCCTGACTCACGCACGTCTGTCAGGCTTTCAGGCTCTTTGCGTCCAGCATGGATTGACGCCCAGTCACCGTGAACCTTATTTTGGTTCCATTGTTTGGCTGCTCCTTGAGATCATGTTCTCATATGGCCATTTAATGTTTACTGCTATGAACAGCTTCCTCAATTTATGTCTTGCTGTGTATCAGATCGATTAACGACCCATTTCCCCATAGACTAGAGTTTAGTGCACTAATGTAAATGCTTCAGCCCCGATCAGCCTGCTTCGGTGCCCTGCCTAGCTTCTCAGGCTCCAGCACTCGTCTTCTGATCCTCGTCGCGCTCTTCCCTTTCCTTCCTTTCCTCTTCGTCCCCCGCCCAACGAGCGTTCTCGTCTCGTTGTCCAACTGGCATCACTTCCTATACTTATTCTCTTATTTACTTCCCCTCTCGTTTCCTCCCGTCTTTCCCTTCCTTACTATCACTTGCCCGGTTTTCGATTTCTTCCTCACTTTAATCCCTTCTTTTCTCTTTCCCGTCGAGTCTTTCCTTTGTTATTTCCCTGTCATTTCCTTAACTTATAAACCCGTCTGTTTAAAACTTAATTGACGCTGCTGTATGGCGTATCTGACTCCGGCATCCGCGTTTACTCGTTCGCTACCGTATTGATTCTGGATCGCCACAGCTGCAGCTCTGCTTACACCCGGAGATTGAACGCCTTGTCCCCTCCCGTGGTTGGCCCGCATCCCGGTCGCACGCACTTCCACGGTTACCCAATAACTCATCCACCACGCGTTTGTTATTGTCCTTCGGTCGCTCCCGAGCGGGTTTTCAGCCTATCTTTCCATCTCCCTTCCTAGCTACAACGAAGCAAGAGTCGAGTTTTCCCTTTGGTTGCTTCGTTCCTCCAAGTGCTCGATCTTTTGCGCTACCTTTGCCGGAGCTGACGTCTGAAACGGCTACCCTGGCGGATTACTCCCTGACCGATCGCGGTACCCAATACAGACTTACCGTTCCACCACCGCCATTCTACTCAACCCGAGCCCTGAATATCATCGTAAAGTCTGAGTCGCTGGTCGGCGCACGTAAGGACCGTTTCAAGAGAGCTGGAGAGATATCAACGTTGAAAATTGAAGTGGAAGCCGAATGATGACTGTGGTTTGATGCGGGACCACAGATAGAGCGAGCCACGAGCTTAAAAACCAGCTGCAGGTAAATCGTGGTTTTAAAGGACAACCACAATTTACCAATATAAAACCAAAGTATGGAGGATTCTCAACGAGGGAACGACTCGATGATGTCCATGATGGATGACCCTTTCGTTGTCAGCCCAGAAGGGGCGCGAGACCTCCCATCGACGAACCAATATTCAACCTTTGATGCGCAATTATTCAATCTGGATGCATCTACCCCGGCGCAAGCAAAACGGGCTCTTGAGGCCCATCTGGCGGAAACCGAACGCCGACTCGAGGAAGCGTCGAAGTTAGGAACTGCGCTCGTCGAACAACGGAAGGATCTGGAGGACAAGCTCAGAGAAGTGGAACAACAGCAGGAGGAGTGTCAAATTGGGGAGGACCTTCGTCGGAGACTGGCCGAGTTGGAGCGTGAATACAACGAAATAGGCCAGGAGACGGCGCGAGCGTTTCTCGCACCAAAGCGCCTTGCTGGTGGAGATGATGGACACCTAGGCACACCCTCTTTGGACCAGAAGGTTTGCTTCTGTCGCGCCCGAGCGATTCACGCCCTTGAAACAGATTGCTAATTTTTTGACTCTAGTCGCCGCTCAATTCAGCACTATTCGCCGGCCAAGCTACCAACTCGCCTAGCAAGGTGAGCGTCCCGTCGCGCAAGTCGCGAAACCAGTCGAACCGCGTCCATGATATCGAGTTTGCCACCGAGATCTCGACTTCGCTACTTGCTCAAGTGCGCCAGCTGCAGTCATTGCTCGCCGAACGCGAAGAGACACTGAAAACCGTGAACCTGGAGAAGTCGCGACTGGAGCTAGAAGCGGAGGGTTATGCACAAAGAATCCGCGCCCTGGACGAGAGCGAGGAACGGTACAAGGACGAGAACTGGGCACTAGAAACCAAGATCCATGAGCTGACGGCTGCCGTGAAAGAGGTCACAGACCGTGAGACGAAACTAACCAGCAGCCTGGGGGCGGCCACTGCGGAGAAAAGCGCCATGGAGCGAGAGCTGGAGGACTTGAAACAAGCAAACGCGAAACTCATTGAGGAGCATACTGCAGCTCAGAAGGCCAGTGATGCCGAGATCAATACCTTACGCCGAAATCTCAGTGCCGGTGATGCAGAGAGGCTCACACTTCAGCGGAAGCTTGAGGATATGAACACTCAGAATCAAGAGCTCGCAAAAGCAGTTGCCATGCGATTGCGGCAGCATGAGGCCGAATCCACGCGGGAAGTTGTCCGTCCACACGATTCCGAAGATGAAGAGCAAGCCACGCCAGAGAACTCTCCTCCACCATCGCCAAACAAATTCACCCCTCGTCATAACCACCTTGAGACTGAGACCTTGCGGAGCTCGCTTGGCCACGCTCATCGGATGATCCAGAACTTGCGTAGTACAATTCACCGTGAGAAGACTGAGAAGATTGAGCTGAAGCGCATGCTCCAAGAAGCTCGAGATGAGGTGGAGCAGCGCCGTCGTGACTCTGTTGCTGCCAATGCAACTACCAACAAGCGACAGAAGACAAAGCCCGAGACGCGCAAACCTGCTCGTCCGGACTTGCTGGGTGCCGGTAGAAAGAAGGCGGAGGTCGAGATTCACGATTCGGACTGGGAATCCAATGCTGGCGACATCAGCCCGACTCATAAAACGTCTAATGATGCTCGCGATCGCCGTGGAGACCAGTCGACTGATGACCGTAGTGATGCCTATCATACTGCGACAGAGGCTGATGATCCTTTCGAGACCGCCAACGAAAGAGAGACCACGACCGAAAGTGAAGCCTTCCAGACCGGCGTGGAGAGCATGGCTGGCGACAGTACCGATACTGATGAACTTACTGAGACTGAAGATCGTGTTAATAGGACTCCTCGCGAAAGGGTTTCCTCCCTGACTATGGCCAAGGCTCGTGACCGAACATCTTACTATAGCACCGCATCCACTTCCGCCGATGAGGGTGACAGCACAGACCCTGGAACGCCGCCCATTAGCCAGTTCTCCACACCCCGTTACCGCCTGCGGAAGAAGAGGAGCGTTTTGCGCAAGATTCGCCCATCCGGCGAGGCTCCGATGGCCTTCAATAGCCGACCCTCAAGTGCTAGGGATTCCCCGTCGACGAGCTTCACTCGGGAGACATCTGCGGCTCCTGAAGGTCAAAGTCTCTTCGCGGAGCTCGCCGAAGTCGACGGGGATGAAGATGATTTCGGTCCACCGATGCAGTTTGAGGCGGCATCTCCTTCGACCCCGCGCATGCTTCCAGGATTTGATTCAAGGAGACCGTCCGCAGTTACCATGGAGCTTCCAATGAAGCCCGATATGGTTGATTCCGGCGTCATGACAGACCCTTGGGAGCCCAATCTTCCTACCGTTTCTCAGACGGTCGATGAAACGGCCAGCAGTGTTCCTGCAACGCCTAATAAGCCAACAATGTCGGACGCCAGTACTGGCATGGACGTCGCGGAGTCTCCCAATTTGGTCAACTCATCGACCCAGTGGACTCCGCTGAAGCCTAATGCCGAGCCAAGTGGAGATCATGTCCTGAGCGTGCCTACGCCTCCAAAGATGGCATGGGACAGCCAGACACTCAATGAGCAACGGGAAGTCGACATTCCCGACAGCCCTACCACGCAAATGGAGCTGAATATATCCTCTGTATCCTCTGAAGAGACAGAACCAGTGGCTCCCAGCTTCCCAGAACTGAAAACAGCATTCTTCGTGGGAAGCACGACAGAACCCGTTGCTGCTCCAGTCCCTGTGCCCCCAGAGGTAGCCTTGTCACCAATCTCCTCACAATCAACTCAACCAATCTCGCCCGTCATTCCTGCTCCGCCCGAACCCGAACCAGTATACGTACCGGAGATGGCATTATCTCACATTTTCGTGGAGGATACGCTGCCTATCCTTGCCAGTCTTCCTGAGCGTGCGCCTGAACGTGTGTTCGCCGAGAAAGGGACAAGTACGGATATTGCCGAGTTTTCAGTTTCGGCCATCTCATCAGAACAAATTGAGCCGGTTGAGCCGGTCTATGAGCCAAAGCAGGATGTCACCATTGTGCATGAGGTTGTTCCTGAATGCCCGTTAACCTTCGCCGAACAAGGAACAAATACAGATGATGCAGAAATTTCATTTTCCGCGATCTCCTCTGTTGAAACTGAACCAGTTGCTCCCGTTAGAGAGACCAATGATGACGTTATTCCTGAACCGGTGTTGACCTTCACCGAGCAAGGAACAAGCATGGATGTTGTGGAATTTTCAGTTTCGAGCATTTCCTCAGAAGAGACTGAGCCTGTTGAGCCGATCCATGAGCCAAAGGAAGAAGCCGCCGTTTTGGATGATGTGGTCTCAGCATCCACTCATCCCGTTTTGAGCATCTCCCTCACCCCTCCTGCATACACTGAGCCAACTGCGCCGAAGCTCCAAGAAGCCGTTATCTCGCCAGCACCGCAGTTGGCGTTGTCTGCAGTTAGCTCAGTTGAAACGCCGCCTGTCCAATTTACTCCAGATGTACTAATCCTGCCCATGCCACCGGCACTCGACGAGAACACTCCCCCCAGTGTAATGGCCAGCACTGCTAAAACAACCAAGAGTGTCCCACCGCTTGTTGCTGTGGACGACAACATGGACAAGGGTACTGCCGATGAGCCGGTTACCCAGCAGAACGGTGTGACACTTCCTTTGGGTGCGATCTCTGGAAATGCGGCTCCCCGTCGTGCAAGGTCAGGCTCGTCCAACCAGGCCGACCAGGGTGCTCAGACCATCTTGTCATCCAAGCAAATCGATCAACTTCTTATGGACCGAGCTTCTGCCAGACCACTTTCTCCTCCTGATAGCGACAAGGTCAATGAGATGAGCAACTCACCATTCGCCACACCCAAGGCGCGATCGCGCCCTGTTCCCCAGGCTTCCAATGCTTCTCTACACAAGAGGCCTGGAAGCGCCGCGAGCCAAGCATCAAGTGTGCAGATACATCCTCCATTGCCTGCTGATCATAAAGAAGCTATCATGGCTGCGGAGAAGAAATCCATCGATCAACGCCCGGCCTCTGCTGGTTTGATGGGACCGCCACTTGCACCAGCCTCCGCACTACGACCGAACTCGCTGCAACGGCCCCGAACGCCGAATGAGTCCGCTGTTCAAGTCGGCTCTGCGAAGACAACTACATCACGAGCCAGCATGAGACGCGATAGCCATATGTCTCGGCGATCCTCAGTATCCTCATTTGCTTCCGAGCTGGAAGAGCGCTTCAACATACAACCAAATCCGCCATTTGCTCCGCAAGGATACTCTACAGGAACTGATCCTCGAATGATCCAAGCGATTACGCAAACCATGATTGGTGAATTTCTCTGGAAATACACGCGCAGAGCGGTTTCTGGGGATATCTCCAACACCAGACATCGCCGATATTTCTGGGTCCATCCGTACACGCGCACGCTATACTGGAGCGAGCATGACCCGCAGTCTGCTGGAAAGAGCGAGGGACGGACAAAGAGTGTTTCAATTGAAGCCGTCAGGGTGGTAGCCGACGACAACCCATACCCACCAGGGCTCCACTGCAAGAGCTTGGAGGTTGTCAGCCCTGGTCGTAGGATCAGGTTTACCGCCACTACAAGCCAAAGGCACGAGACATGGTTCAACGCTCTTTCATATCTGCTGGTACGGAACGGTCCGGAGGATGATGAGGCAGAGAATGGTGTTACGCTGGATGACATTGACGAGTTCAACCCCGGATTCCGCTCGCGCTCGCGCCAAACAGCACGCATGTCGGTTTCCTCGTCCCAAAGTCGCAGTACACGTCTACCGAAGCAACGGTCAGGTTCGGCCATGTCTTTACGCCCCAGCGTGACACCTGGCCGTGCATCCCCATACCCCCCGTCGCATTACTCAGACCAGGCAAGGCAGGCTTCGTCGTCTCGGTTGAGTACCATCTTCAACTCGACAATCAAGGGATCTTTTGGACGGAAAGGCCCGTACGCGGCGTCCAGTCTAAATGAAGGTAGCATCCATAACCACGACGATAGTGTGGAGGATCTTCAGCACATGATGGACAGGAGTGAGGAGGTGGACCGACTCGAGAATGTTCGTGCCTGCTGCGATGGCAAGCACGATGTCAGCTCTCTCTCGAGGACTAGCCGCTACAGCCCTCGCGCCAACCGAATCCACTCCCATCACTAATATCTGGAGTGGTTGTGTTGTTAAAAGTCTTGTTATTAGCGGTCTCGCACTTCCACTTTGCATCCCGGAAAGTAGCTGCTCATCTTCTCGGCTCCACGGTTTTCATTTCTTTGCTGGACGGTCATCCCAGCAAGTGCGCGTCATTTCCAGCCTGCATATCGATTCAGTTGTGGCCTTGCTTCTACAATTTGCATTTCCTGCAACTTGATGTTTATTTCTTTCCTTATCCATCATTATCACGCATGAATCCTAGTTATTTCATTTGTTCTTACTCATTGTCCTTGTTAGGACATACCGGGCCACTCATTCGTTATGGCCTTTGAATCCCCTCTTACCAACATATGCGCTACAAGCGCCCCTGTACTTTGTCTTTTAACCTTGGTATTGGTTTGAATCTTGATGATGGCGCTTGCTTAGGTTGTAATACAGGCTATGTTGGTTGTCTGGATGTACCCTTAAACCGAAATTGATCTATAGGCAGGTCATGATGAAGATCTCTTGAACTCTTGTTCCACGTAGTTGCTCTACCATCTTATAGCGTATCGGCTTTCCACATGTTGGAGTGAACCGTACACAGCTTTGCTCTGTATAATAATGTTGGCGAGCTTGGTGATGAGTCATCCCCACATTTTGAACTCCAACTATAAAGTCTCCGTGGTTTGTCTCCGAAGCCCTTTACTCCCACACCTCTTCTCTCACATCTCGAATTACGTCCGAGATGGCGAGGGACGACCTCACAACCCGGCAATGGCTCCTGGCTTTGCTGGAGCCGGCCAAAATACTGACATGGGCCATGTCTTGTACGTCTCCACTCACTACCTAGAATCATTCGTACTGTTTCTCTCATTGTAGAACAGATATTGAAACCTTGCATGATATGCCATGGATTAGACAAGCTAACAAGAACACAGACTACGTCGGCGCTAACTTCCAGGCCGTCCTCAGCGGACGCCTCCTAGCACCCTTCATGAATGCTCATCAGCTTCGCGACGAAGCATTCGGGAAGTTCTGGATCGCATTTAGCTGTATGCCCTTTCTCTCCCCTTGCAACCTTTCTTTCTATCTCGATATTAGCTGACAAAACCCAGCAAATCGTGAAGAACCTCCATCGACAGACCATCTCCCACCCGGTGACACAGCAGCAACAGGCGCAATCCTAAGTTCAATCCCATCTCCATCCTTATCTAACTCTGCAGAGGAAGGAGAAAACGAACAAAAAGCACTACAATCATCTGACCTAATTCCCCCCATTATCTCGCAAGCAACCGGTGTCGTCCTCGACGTCGGCCCGGGAACAGGGACACAAATTCCCCTTCTCTCTCAGATTCCCGCATCCAACATAAAAGCCATCTATGGCGCCGAGCCTTGTCTCGGCCTTCATGAGGAATTGCGCAGACGCGCTGCGGACCACGGGTTGGCACAGAAGTACACGGTTCTGCCGTGTAGTGTTGTGCAGAAGGAACTAGGGCCGGAATTGGAGAGGGTTGGATTAGTTTCAGACTCCTCTTCTGATGGGGATTATGGCGGGATGTTTGATAGCATAATCACAGTCCGCGTGCTTTGTTCTGTGCCTGACCCTGAATCGACAATCTCGTATCTATACAGCCTGCTCAAACCGGGTGGAAAGTTGCTTGTTGTGGAGCATGTTGTTAATCCATGGACTACGCCGAAAGGGTCGATCTTGGCACGGATGATGCAAGGTTTTTATCACCTGTTCGGATGGAGGTGGGTTATGGGCGACTGTTGTCTTAATCGCGATACGGAGCGGATGTTGAGGAAGGCCCCTGAACGGGTGGGGGATGAGGGGTGGGAGAGTGTGGATCTGGAGAGGTGGTTTGAAAGGACTTGTATGGTTTACGTTGCCGGGGTCTTCGTAAAAAGGAGGTAGATTGTGCGATTGAGTTGCGGCAGTAACGATGTATCTTAAGTTCATGGGTTACGTAAATGGAGTCGAAAGAGGCCTATATCGTTATGATCATGTGGTCATCATGACTATGCATACAGTGAGTACTGGGGAGAAGCATGTCTGCCTGCAGACCATGCATCATAGTAACATTAAACTAAGGTGGCTTCGGCCGCCCTGGCGGCCAAAAGTCGAATAAGTCTAGTGCCTCCGACGTCCACGGGCCCTGTTCATGCTCATCGTTTTGTTTGTTAATTGGATTAAGCGGGCTTCTTGTGGCTATAGGTCGAAAAGGAAGGCTGTCGATAGTCGTAGGGTCTGAATATGACTTGCGTAAGCTCGGTGACAGGGGCTTTGCGTCTCCTTGCGGGCTGATTTGCTGTCTGGTAGTTCCAGATGGCTGCTTGGCTAGATCGGATATTGGCGGGGTTTGGGGGTATTCGTCTGGTAAAGGGAGCTTGGTGGCTGATGGATTCAGGTCGTCTTTAGTGTTGGAGGTAGAGGGAGGACGTGGTTTGACCGTATGCCGCATCGACTCTCGGGTAATGATAGGTTGAGAGTCCAGAGGATCGTCGTCAATCACAATGACTGGACTTGAGGTCTCGTGTTGGATTATGGGCTGATGTCTTAAAAGGAGTCAGTCACGGCAATTGACCAGTAGTGTAGTACATACTGACTGGGAAATTGATCGAGACAGCTGATTTCGTGGCAGAGGTCTCTGAACAGACGCTGGTGTCTCTTGGTACATCAACTTTTTGCGTGGCTTAGTATTGGACAACCGAAGCGTAATGGCTGAAGTCCCCGAGCCTGGTCCGGCGGGCTTCAGAGTCTGTGGACCTGACTGCATAGCTGGACGATTAGAGGGTACTTGAGGTGGTATATCAGCGGCAGAAGGCCCGGTTGGTAAGCTCGCCTCTGGCGCCTTAAGTAAAGCTGTTGTGGCTTGTGGCTTTGGGGGTCCCGAAAAAGCTCCTGCGCAATTCCCTGCGTCCGGGCTTTGTCTTTTGGATGGTGAGTCGGACAGGTCGACTGTATCCTGCGCTGGGCTACTGACACGCTCTGGAGACGTACGTTGGCGTTTCGTGGGTCGCTCGTACAGCTGGTACGTGCTTTTATGCTTCTGTGAGTCACGCTGTTCGTGTGACGGATGCACTTGCGGAGTCGATGTCTTCCTTATCCCAAGTAGTTCGTTCAACGAACGCGGAGCTTGTTGGGAAAGCAATGGCCGAGTCGAGCGGACGGAGGACGGCCGGGCATCGCTAGGGCGCGACGGTGACGGTTGATGTTTGCTCTTGTACAACGAGGAGAGATCCGTCTCTGTCTTTTCGAGTGGTTCGCAGACCTGAATCAACACACCCTTGTCCAGCTCCAGTTCATCGCCGTCTTGGATCCCCTCTGGTGCCCGCCAATGGAGATCTCCAATGAAATAGCCCGTGGTATCGTAGACCATGACCCGTTTGTTAAAAGTATGATATCGAAGGAAACCATCCCGCCAGCGTTTCGCTTTTCGTCGCAGGTCGTGGGTGAAGAGACATCGGAATTTGACCACGGGCGCCGTGTTCTGGGTCGCGGGGACGGTCAAGTTAGAGGGGCGTGAGCTCGTTACTGACGAGGGAGGAACAGACATGGTGAGCGGGTTCAAGCCCAAGGCTGATGAGTTGTGATCTGGCGTGGGCAGAGCATTGGATCGGTGTAGCGAGCTGTGTAGAGGAAGTGAAGGAGAGGGAGAGCAAAGTTCAGAGATGCTGAGAGCAGTCGATGTTCAGGCATACAGGCAGCAACAGGCAATGCTGAGGCTGAGGCTGAGGCTTAATCGGCCAGATCGAGACTTGAATTAAGCAGTCTGAAAATTTTAATGATTTTTTATATAAGCTCTAAAAGGCAAGCTATAAGGCACAATCTCGATTAACTAGACACCCTGCTGTTGGCCATGTTTTCCATCACCTAGCCTACGAGCTCGGCCAGCCTCTAGTCTAGAGTCCAGAGTCCAGGCAGCAGGCTGCCACCAAATTACTGATCTACAACGCGGGACAAAAATAGGAACTGAGAGCACAGAATCCACTGCACGTTGAGGTCGCAGTGGTCGCTCAGTTGCTGCTTGCTGCGTCATCAAATGAGCGTTCATCTCGTCGCCATGAGGCCGTTCTTTCCCCTCCTCCTTGCAACACCACTTCATTGACTTCTTGATTTCTTGACTACTCTCTCATCTTGCTTCGTTCCTTGTCATCTCTCCTATTTAATGCCATCATGCAGTCTGTCCAGCGCCAATTCGGCAAGTTCATGAAGCGGTCGGCCGACGACAGCCAAGTGGCTATTCTTCTGAAGGATTTTGACCAGGTTGACAAATTGCTGGATAAGGTACTCTAGCGGGACCCATGAATCGGCTCAATGACATTGATCGGCTAACTTTTGTCTACAATCAGATTGTTGACTCGACCAAGGCCTGGCGCGATGCGTGGTCCTCACTACTGACCCACCAGGATCGTATGCTCGTCGAGTTCGAGAATCTATATGCTCCGATTATCGGGTCGACAGAGCCTACTTCCCACACTCCTGTCCCAACTCCAGAGGCCACGTTGGCGAGGACGACAAAGCTGAAGACAGAATATGAGGACCTGACGAAGGATATTCTTCATGACTTGGCAGCCATTGACCAACAGATGATTGCGCCTGCCTCGCAGGCTAAAGAGTGCTTGGTTCCATTAAAGAAAGCTATAAAGAAGCGAGATGATCGAAAGGTGTTCAGCCATTTATAGTTTGGGTCATTACAGTTTAGTAGCTGACAGCCATAGTTGGATTACGAACGCCACCATGGCCGTGTTGAGAACTACTCGAAAAGAGCCAAGCGATCAGAGCGCGAAAACGCATCCTTGCTCAAGGCGGAGGAGGATCTGGCGAAAGCAACAGAGGTATGCAATTGAACGCGCGATTCAATACAGTCCTAACAACCCCAGGATTACCATGCAGCAGACGAGCATCTCCGACAGCACCTACCCCCACTAATCACCGCCGTGTTCTCCCTACTGCCCCGCTTATTATCGGCGCAGATCCAGATACAGAACAGCATCCTCGCCAATTATTATACTGTAATATACGGCTACTGCGAGCAGCAGCGGTACCCCTTCGATCCACCCCAACCACTGGAGCAGACCGTTGCGCAATGGGAGCAATCCTGCCACCCGGTGCAACAGCAAATCGAGAGTTTCGCCTGCCTCGCCAACGGAAAGGCCGTCCGGTCAAATTCGCAACCCTCGAATGACCGCCGTCCCAGCATTCCGCTCAATGCGCTCAATCGATTTCGCAGTAGTCATAGCATTCCAACGCAGCAGGCCCCGTCAGACCACGACAAGCCTGTCATCGGTGTTCGATCGAAATCGACATCGAACGCGCTGTCTTCGCATAACGCAGATTCCTTGGGTGAACGTACATCCCCGTCTTCTCTGGTTGAAGCGCATGCTTCGCTACATCCAATGACCGCGTCATACCCTGCCTCAAATCCTGATAGCCTCTCACCACCAGTACCCCTGGCAAGCAAACCATCTTTGTCCGCTTTGGCGGGTAAGAAAAAGCCCCCGCCGCCTCCACCAAAGCCGCGCAGCGCGTCCTCGAACATGTCGTTCGTAACAGCGCTCTATGATTTCGGTGGACAGGGCGAAGGTGATCTGGTGTTTCAACAGGGCGATCGCATCCGTGTCCTGAGGAGGACGGATAGTACGGATGATTGGTGGGAGGGTGAGCTTCGCGGTGTCAAGGGCAGTTTTCCGGCAAACTATGTGGAGTGACTGGGCATGTGTTCATGAATGACAAGGCAGTTCTGATCATTCGTCCTGTCTGAGACTATGGTATGCCGCGTATGGACTTGGGAATGTTCCTAAGCGTGCGGGAAAAAGGTTCGCATGATATATTCTGTCGCGGAGATATCCTGACCGATTGTACTGCTAATGGTGGCTTCTGAAGATACATGTCCTTGGTTGATGCAGGGCTTAACAGTACTAATTAGAGCGATAATACAAGATTTGCTCCAAAAGAATGACCTAGAAGAAAACGAGAATAGAAATGCGTTTCCGACAAACAGACAAGCAAACCGATTCCCTGTCGGTAAGACTACAGAAAAGCCGTTTCGGAAGTTCCCTCGTCAGAGTCCATGCCCATTTGACGGCGCCGGCTGTTCAAGAATATCTCTACCATCCGCTTACTTGACATCGGCGACTGGAGGCCACCCGCTTGGTCGTACATACCCTGCTCCAGTCTCGCATTCTCGTTAGTGGCTCTCCGGTTCTCGCGCATGAAGCGGGCGGATCGTCGTTGAAGCTGCTTCGCATCATATGTCCCGGGTGACCATTTGGTCGAGTATTGTGCAGACCTAGCGTTATTGATCTTCGGAGAGACTTCGGTAGCAGATCCTTTCGGAGTGGGTGACTCGACCATGCGGGGCTGATTGCTCGATCTGGACAGCATAGGTGACACTCCAACATTGCTTTGACCTGCACGGGCAGATTTCAGGAAGCGGTCCTGGCCTCCAGAATCTTGGAAGACGTCATCTGCAAGCAAAGGTGGTACAGATGGCGTGGAAACGTTAGACGAGGGCGAGCGAGCCTTCACTACTGTGCGCAAGCTTGAAGTTCGGCTGAAAGGGCGGGAAAAGTTACTGCTTGTTGACACTTTTCGACTCAATTCGCCATGGTCTTCATTGGCTATGGCAGCGCCTCTGCTTTCTACTCGAATCCTTCGAGTGGGTATAGAAGACGTGAAATTCGGCGTGTCATCACCAAGAATTTCTGCATTCTCGCGATAATGTCGTGTAGGCGTGGCGTTCTCAATCCTGGCCATCTGCGAATCCATCCAGTTCTGCCAATCGGTAGTTGGCAAGTCTGGAACACCATTATCAGATGAGTCAACGTACTTGTTTGGAGAGCTGTACGCAGTCCTTTCAGAGGCGTAGATCGTTGCTACCCCTGGCTCTTCCGCGGAATCTGGTGAATCTGGAGCAGCTTTGAGTTTGGGAGAGTTCCCGCTCGTCGATCGAGAGTAGACGCTTGACGCGGACTCGACTCGTGAAATGTCACCCTCAATGGTCTTGTTGCTCTCTTGGTATGCTCTGGTTGTGAGACCTACCCTGTGAGCACAGGATGCTTCATGTCCCTGTGGCTGCTCGTAAGGCGTTATTGGACCGCCATTTGCAGTAGCGAATGATCTTGGAGAGTTGACCGAGACATCGCTGGAAACATGGCGGATGGTACGTTTGCTGTGGTGGGAAGTTAACGATCCTTGAGTAGGAATTGCCCGATGCTCCTTTACTTGTCCAATGACGATCTTGTCTTCTGAAGCTTGAGCGTTCGCTCCTCCAATTCGTTTCATCAAAGCGGAGAATAAACGGTGGCTATCAATTGCGTTATTCGGCCCATAATGGATCGAACCTGTGGTTGTTGGTGGCACATCAGGACGCACAAGCCTGTCTTGTTCAGACAAAATTGAAAGGCGTTGCTGGGCACTTGTCCTGGGAGTTGCAATCGTATTAGCAGCAGTGGAATCCGCCCAGCTCGTCACCCGAGAGCGACTCGTGGCCAGACTAGCAGAGCTCTGCATTCTCCGTATCGTTGGCTGCCGAATCTCTGCTAATTCATGAATATGGTCGTTCATGGCTGCACAACCGTCACGGCAATCATTCTCGTTATCAACCGCTGTCGAAGGGGACTCAACCCATTGACGGGAAGATGATGGGGATGCATGCACCTTTCCCTGCTCAGATGGATTTCTGGAAAGCCCCAAAACTCGTTTAATACCTTTCTTGATGGTAGATGAAAAGGCTCTTGCTTTTCCAAGGGAGTGAGGGGCCTTTAGCGCTTCCAGCGGCGCCTCTGTGACTGATGTACAGTCGAAAGCGCTTGTGCCCCGGCATGTTTTTCTGAACGGTTTATGCTCTCGTCTGACCTTTGCCATGGTTAGCGGTCCCCAAACTGTGGAATCAGGGCTGCTCATGAGGTCTTGCTGGTACTGAGAGCGAGCAAGCTGAACGGACGCCTCCTGACTCCTTGTATGCCGCAAAGTGTTTCGGGGTGGATTGTCGCCTCTCAGAAAAGACAAGGACCGCCTTAATGTGCGATACAGTCTTGGAGGATCAGCAGTCTGTCCGCGACTGGTGGAAATGGTAGGAGAGTATGACTCGGGCGATGCGAGCCCGTAAGGTATATGGGATGAACGCTGTCTAGTTGAGAACATCGATCGGGACTTTCGCAACCGGCGGTAGGAGGAAGGAAGTGACGCGATTCGGTCCTCAACGGCACCAAACTCACTTATAGATGGCAGAGCCGCGGACCAAGGTTGGTCATTTTCGGAACTGTTGATGGACGATGAAGCTTTGTGATGTGCAGGGGGATCGTCCCCAGCAGACGAGCATCCTGGCGAATAGGACAACCTTTTATACCGTCTTGGAGGAACCGCCATACTGTGAGGGCCACCGATACGGTGATACGAGCCTTCCGAGAGTGTGGAGGACCTATCGGCGGAGCGCGACATGGCCATAGCCCTAGACGCTGCGGCAGTTGCAAACAGTCGAGCAAGTTCTGGATCGAAGGGTTCTGATGTCGAAGAATGGTCGTAACTATGGCGAGCGAATCGAGTTGACTTGGACTTTCGCAAGCGGTCTTGTGCGCTCATGCTGCGAGCAAGCGAGTTCTATGATACTGGCTTAGATCTATTTCGGAAAATAGATGCGCGATAGTCAATGAGATGCGATGAAGAGGTGAGCTGGTTGTCGACACGGGCAGGAATACGACTGGAGTGGCCGCTGGCTTTTGTCAGGAAGGTGTGTAGGGCGGTCTTCCCACCTGAGCAGGATTTGATATGTTGACGCGCATCTGGCGCAGTTTCCCAAAATGGAAATATACTAACCGGGCCTGGGAAGTGGCATAGTGTCCCATCCGGCCATGATTAGCCGTCAAAATCGATCAGAAAGCGTACAGGAACAACTCAAGCATTATTGGCTGCGTGAAAAAAAGGCTATTGTTATATTGGGAATGCGTTCAACTGAAGGTTGCGAAGAGGCTGTGTTTGCTTGTGAGTCATCTACTGGAGTCATCATACAAAGTGTTAATGAGGCACAAGTCAATTTGACTATATAAAGAGTTAAACTAGGTCTGTAGAAATGACTTTAGCTATTACAAATCCTCTACAATTAAGCGGACATTTTGTTTTAGAAGCTGGATGTCAAATATGGGTGAAGAGGAGAGGTCTGACCCAGTTCGACTTGACGGGCGAAAGCTAGAAGGTGGCGGCCAACTGGTCCGCATAGCAGTCGCATTGTCCGCTTTAACAGGCAAAGCTGTCATAATCGACCACGTTAGAGGCAATCGTTCCGGAAAGCGCGGTCTCAAAGCCTCTCACCTGGCCGCGATCAAGGTCCTCGGGGAGCTGAGCGGAAGTACACTCGTCAACGCCCAGGTGGGTTCCTGCTCAGTGGGATTCTACCCTCCTCCACAAGAGCAAGTACGAGCTCGTCAGACCAGTTCCGACATCAATATTCGCCTGCCAACTCCAGGGTCTGTCTTCCTAGTGTTCCAGGCTCTGTATCCATATCTGCTGTATTCCTACTCGGCAGACCAAGTTCGTCTGAGCATTGTCGGCGGTACCAATGTCTCGTCGTCCCCGTCATACGATTATGTTTCCCAGGTGCTGATCCCTAATTTCGCAAGGGTTGGACTGCCGCCTATTTCCGTGCGCTTGGAAAAGCGTGGTTGGGCATCGTGTCAAGGGCATTTGGGCAAGGTGGTCTTTGTGATCGATACCCTGCGGAGAAGACGCGGCGGGGCTTCCAGCCATGGAGACCTCTCAATTGATCTGCACCGGTGCCGACGGGGTAAAATCTCCAAGATCGACATTACAGTGCTCGCCCCTGATGATCATCTCGTTACCGACACGGCGGGAACCACAGAGTCGGGATCGTCGAAACGTGGGTTTTGGGGAGATGCTGCTGCTCAGCTCGGGGAAAATAAGAAGCCAGAAACTGTACGTGAATTCATGGAGCGTCATGTCCATGCAATTCTTCGCCGTCGCCTGGAAGGATTACCCCGAGATGTTTTCGTTCGTTCTCCGTTCGAGAGCGCTGGTCTGGAAAGAAGACCTCATGTGATCCCAATCGAGACCCATACCACTGAAGCCACGCATCGTCGATCCTGTTTGTATGTGTTGATTGTCGCCCATACGTCAACAGGGTTCAAGATCGGACGTGATGCATTGCACGGTTCAATTGGTGAACAACCAAGGACTAAGAGACGTCAGAACAAGCAGGAAGATTTGAGGGAGAGAGTAGAGAGGCTGGTTGATAATTGTGTGGAGCGCTTGATTCGAGAACTTTACGATCCATTGCCGCAAAGTCAACCCAGTACTCCAGAGCCTCCACGGCACCGACCTTGCGTGGATGAGTTCATGAGAGACCAGCTGGTCATCTTTGAAGCGTTGGGGCGAGCATCCAATGATGAAGACCATCGAGAGTGCGAGAGTCTGGAAGACGAAAAATATTGGAGTCTGCACACAAAAACAGCGCAATGGGTGTGCCGGGAACTGTTGGGGCAGAGTTCCATTAGGTGACTCCGGAACGATCCCAAACTCAGGGTAATAAAAAAAATAAGCTTACGAGGAACTTGGCAGAGTCAGAACCATAGCTTCTGAAAGCATTGTAACAGCTTTCATGAATTGCATTCTTTTTCCACCATTTAGAACAAGAAATAGGAAAGCATAACAGAGCAACAAAGGCTCCGCTTGAGGGATGTACAAAAAAAGGATATCAAGCAAAGTCGACAAGGAGAAAGAAGATCAGAGCAAGCCGCCTGGACCTAGGTATGCGCGGAAATCGAGATAGCCTCCCTCCAAGTGGTATATGTGAACTCCAGCAATGCATCAAGTCAGAGCATCAATTAAACGAGAATATGAAGAATAAGTGAGAGAAATGAATAGAAAGACAGGAAAAGGACACAGTATAGCCTCCTTGACACTGGTCCCAGCCTGTAGGACCCTTGCAATCCGGTTGAGGGTCGAGGGGTCCCTCTGCGTCCATTTCGCAATCCGTCTCGGTGGTTAAGTTGCGGCAAGGGCTTACACCATCTCTCGTGTTAACTCTTTGTAGGGCGAGCTCTGCAGGATTTCAGAGGGCAGTGCTCGGCGGTAATCTCTCGGTTGGGCGAAGGGCGACGAAGAGCCGGGCCGGCGCAATTTGAGTTGCTAAATTTGTTTCCATTAGCTCTGGAATGCGAACCACCTGATAACTGCAAGTGTAAAAGCAGGACATACCACGCAGTCGGGGCATTTGCCTCCCGACACATTGACACGGCCACGGCAGCCGCGGGGGTAATTGGCGCAAGAGAACATGATGAAGACAGTTCGGGATATAGATGGATTTGTATCGGTAAAGCGAATCCAGCGATCCAATAAGCAGAGGCAATTGAGGTAGGTGAGTTGATCGGTAGGCAGATGCGTTATCCCGTCAAGGGAGACCTGATTAAAGCTGGCTAGGAGAGAAGGTGTCGGGTTCAAAGGAACGACAGAGGACAAGAAAAGAGCGGAAGGAGGAGATAAGGAACGAACGACAATAAAATGTCAGGTTAGAGTCGGGAGAGAAAGAAAGATGAAAAAGGAAAAAGAAAGGAAGAATGGAAGGGCGAGCTAGTGTCAATCCCTGAGAAAGCCACACGACTATTACGTCAAGATCGAGCGGCCGTTGCGTGAATGGACCACCACACTGCAGCCTAGAGGGCTAACGCTAAGTCTGGCTGGGGACGTTGGGCTGCGCCACTGGCTGCTGCCGAAATTATGGTAAATAGGGGCGGTGCTGCCTTACGAAGTGAAAAAAGGCCTTGACCAGCAACACCAATGTTGATTTATGGAACACGAAAGGGAGAGAGACGTGCTGGTTTAAGTATCTTGCTGCAAGGTCTCGGTTGAGATTGAGTGTTTCACTAACGCGAAGAAATGATGGGAGGACTCGTATAATATAGAGCGAATAATGTCGCAGGCGGAGACGGGGGCCATGTCAACTCTTAATGTTCCGTGTTATGATTCTGGATATTATTGCTTATGACTGACATTGATCATACCTGGCAGCCATGCTCCTGCTATCGGCCAGGAAATTCCAGGACGTTGCGCAGCAAACTCTACTCTGGATCTTACTGGTCTTACTGGTACGGTAAGCTGCGCTGAGCCGCGAAAATCACATTCAAGAGCCAGGATTCATGGCCCGTCCCACTCGATCCGACTAAGATTCGAGTTTGTGCCTTCAGCCCTGGTCCAGATTTTCGGGACCCCCCGGACCACGATTGGCTTCATCTCTCATCTTTATCCAGTTTTATGTGGCTACTTAGGAATCAGGAGCGCTCGCCAGAGCTGCCGATCAGTTCCCGAGAATGATCGAGAAATGGCTAGATCGTTTGAAATATGACTCGCAGACTTGGCAGATACTTTAGATCTTGATTGCAGGGAGGCTGAAGCCGTATACGAATTATCACAGCCTCAAGTCGGGTTGCATTATTGGAGGGTAGAAGCATGTTGGTTGTCGTGAGGATTTTGGTGGTTCCAGAACATAGCCTTCGGGGTTTCGGATAGATGAGGCAGGAGGCCGTACCATAAACCGTTGGCGTCTAGATCTTGGGACCCAAACATGTCGCAGCTGGCTGCTGGCCCCATCGGATGTTTCTGGAACGTTGCCTAGGCTAGACCACCGACCTACGCTCCCGAGACTCAGGAGGCAGGAATCAGGAGTCAACCTGGTCAGGAGACCGTAAAAAAATTCAGTTGCCGGAATAAGCGGGAAGCGCGACCAATGATTGAACACTCGGAACGGGCCTCACTTTGTGCTCTTGTCAATATCGATAGAAGTGCCACTTGTATTCGGGAGACTGGGCATCCGTAGCCTGTGATAGGTGACGATGACGGTTGTCGATCCGCCAGCTCGATCAGCAATCTGATAGCACATCCTCCGTTGTTTTCATTCTTTGTGCCGTCTTTAGTCTTACGGTTTGATGCGTCTCGTTTCCGCCATTTTCCTCCTGAAAGCCGTGCCGGCCACCTAAACAGCGAGTAGGAAAGTCGATTGGTTCGCACAACACAGCCGAGTCGAAGAATAGTCTACTGGGGGGCAATCTCGGACTAACCGGCTTTTCTCTCTTCCTATAGCCATGGATGACACGGTTGGTCGAGTTAGCCCAAGGCTCCAATGATAATCAGTGATTGTAGTTCCTTCCAAAGTCAGATGTCCGTATGCATGAGAAATGGTCAGTAGGAATGTGGATGCATGCGAATCGTACAAGCTTCAAGCACCGGAGCGCCCCTCGACGTGCATGGCACTCCTTGGTGCCTTCCGGTGCGGTTGCTCTGTTGTTGTGCTGCTGATGCGTGAGAGAGGCGGGGAGATCCCGTCCTGAGTGTGAGTGCGTTTGTTTGTGGTCACTTGAGGGACGATGGGTCATGTGCAGACCTGGATCTTTGCGGTTGCTGCCCTGCAACATTGCCGACACCGTTACAGAACCTTCATCATTCAGGCTCTCTCAACCCAATCTCTTTGACTCCTATGAAGCCTAATTTCTGTGATAGAAGCTGCCGAGAATCCCGAGGACCAGAGCGGAGAACGGAAGAATGGGAGATATACGTGGCTACAGAGACTAGAGTGAGTTTAGCAAACATCCATCTCCTTCTGACGCTGGCGCCGCATTCGTCATCTTACATGCTCTCTCCCTCCAGGCGCGATCAATTTCAGATTTTGCACGCTACATACCGCAGAGCATCGTTCGATACATGGCTGAAGTCCTCAGAAAAGCATGCCATTTTCCTCCGGGGCCAATATCGGAGAATAGATCCTAGTCTACATTGGCACAAAGCACATGCTAGCACTCAACGTTTTTCTCGTTTCAGAAGGCAGAAAAGCGCCGTCTCAGTGGGGTCGCTGGACTAATCATGGCTACCCCTAGGGTCATCTGGAGGCTTAGTTACGGAGTACTATATGCAAGTGATGCGAGAACGCTTGGGTGTACAGCCCCCACGGCCCCCCTCCGAGGGATCCAACATGAATGATATGCATATCCAGCAACGGGCGGGTCTCTTTCGGGTCACTGGTACCGATCTAGTGATGTCCTCTGTCGCAAGTTAAGTCGAAGTATGAGCCGCGAATCAGAAACGAGAGGGCATAAAATTGGAGGAGGCATGGACAGCAATGTCGGAAACCGCCCCCACTGCATCGCGATCTCGCGGTCTTTAGACGGAGGTACATACTCTGTAGATCTCCTCCGTGCAACTTCTGACATCTCCATCGACCTTCAAAACTCCCATGGTTTGACAGTTGGCACTATATTGGGACGCGACCGAGGCGTCAATCCTTCGCTCATCGCTGAGATGTAGATCTGGAGCGATCTAGAGCCGACGATCACCTCTGCTAGCCTTATAAGACGGGATGCTATAGTGGGCGACTGGAGCAAACACCAATGCCTTTCTACTCCAGTGATCCGAGATACTCCCGACTGTTGTGCCGATGCTATAGGTAAGCCTGATTGCCAATTCTTTAGTGCCCCATGGGGTATGTTGGAAGATTCGTCAATGGCCATCCAACTTCTTAACGCACATGAGCTATTATTACACGCGTCTTGCATCCTTGAGACTTGTGTCGTTATTTGTGCCGTCAGTGTCGAGTCATTGTTTAATGCCCAATATCTTGGCTGACGTGCACGTGCATCCGTATACTAAGGTATACTACGACTGCAAAATTCGGCCATACCAGCCAGTCAGTGATGGGCAACATGTGATTTATGTCTTGAGAGAAGGGTCGAGACAGCTGCCGTGGGCTTCCTTCAAAGCAAATGTCTAGACATGGGGGCTATACCATATGCCCGTCGAAGGCTCGTTTTTCTCGGTCTCTGAACTCCAACTCCAATCTTGACCAAAGGCAGTTCCAGAAATGGCAACCGACTTCCTCCGCTTGAAATTTGTTGTTATCATTTCCATCATTCCCGGTTACTTTGGCAGGCTTCTCTCGAGGTGCACCCTTCCCAGCTGTGGAAAACTAGCTACGGGCCGGATCAGGGCGGAACTTCAACTCCGTGCTTTGTTAGAATATGGGATCCAAGTCGAGAGGATAGGGCTCTACAAGGTTCTTTGTTACCATCGGCCTTTCCGCGGTTCAATTTAGATTCCGTTAATACCGCGTTGTGGCAGTTGTAGGAGACTGCCTACCTTCCCACCTGCATATCCATGCATCTACCCTACACATGATCCACCACTATAATCATACCACGTCCTTTTATGTTGAACTGAGCTCTTTTTTTTCTTATTTCTCGTGTAGAGCACCCATATGGATCCCCAGGCATGAATGCCCAACATAGACTAGCTACCTAGTTGACTGGCCAATCGACCTCGCACCTAAAAGAGCCCAGCGAGGGTTTAAACAATTATTCACACCCCGGGCCTTGGGCAGGGATTCAGTTACACAGCCTCAATGGACGCCTTTTCTTTTGTCCAGCCTGGGCCTTTGTTGATGTACTTAGACGCAAATGGCTGGCAAATTTAAAATATCTGACGTGAGACGGCCATTGTAAAAAGCGATAACAGCTATTGAGGCTTTGCTCTTGTGCGTCCAGAACGAACATATGTCTCCATAGCCGCTTCTTACTATCTTTAGAAAGGCCAACGAATTGGTGATTATACATATTCAATTACGGATTTCATTAGACTCGCATGCATATCTCCAAATAAATTACTTATGAACACTGGCATGGCGTCGAACCAGGGATAGATAATCTAGATGGTGGCAGTGTCGTGCAAAAATATATGTTTGCGCGATAATATTGTCCAATTTAACGATCAGTCACAATCATATCAGCCTTCGTTGATATATCTCTGTGGCTGACCTGATCCTACCGACTAGAGATTGGGCCGAAGCTCGTGTACCTTGCGGTATTAAGGTTGATTCAACTTTCTGTGCTGCAGGACTGCCATGGCGTCTCAGCGGGGGAAGAAATTTGCTGCGCCTCGGTCCTGATGTAGTGGCACACGCTAGGAGGCTACCATTCCACCAATATCAGGCTAATTCACTCGCACATTGTATTATGACTGCGCCGCTTTTCCATTCATGGCCACCAATAAATCCGATAGTGGTGAATATGATTGTGAGCGCAAAGCCAAGACATGCCAACAATGCCATGCCGCTGTGGATGGTTGTGTTGCTGCGGTCTAGCTGACCAGCGATGGCTCAGAAGGCCTCAAGAGCTCAGAATAGACCGAATAACGAACCAAGCCCCAACGATTCCAATGGCCGAAGCCAACAGTAGCCCATTGCCCTCCCAGGTTAATCCCAAGTATGTGATCCATCCAACTAAGTATTCTTTCCTCTGCGCCACTTGTCTCCGCCGCGCCCAGTCCGGGTCAATTGGGAATGGGGATATTGTTTGAAATCCGCTCACTTCTCGTCTTTCAAGGACCGGAATCGAGACCGTGAGCGCGACAGGGCGATGGTCTGACGTTGGGGATACCGGTAGAGCATCGTAGTTCAGAACTTGAACCTTTGCCTCCTCACCGAGTCCTGGGGGCGTGTCTAGAAATAGCACGCGGTCACACCAGCTAGGCCAGCGGTGGCTAGTCCATTTCCACTCTGCAGGCTTGTCGGCGTGCTCGGGATCGAGAGCAGCGACCTGTGCGTCATGGTTATACTTGTATGTTGGGGGAAATGTAATAGGGGCTTCGGATAGTTGGTGAAAACAACGAGACTCTTGCATTTCGCGCTTCAGCTGGTCGTTTTTCAGGAGATGCGAGAAATGCAGTGGGTCGTCGGGTTGGGCATTTGCTTGAGGATATTTCATGTATTCGTCCTTGGCGGGAAACCTATCTGCGGTGCGGTAGTTCAGGTCACCTCCGATAAAGAGATAGTTCGAAGGCGCGAAGATGCCTGGGTATCTAGTGTCCGAGTTCGAGGAGCTGGATAGTAATGCCGCCCTCTCCGATTCATCCTCGTTTCCGCCGTTGCGCTTGGCTTTTCCTTCTGACTCGCTGAATACTAGCCTTTCTACCATACTACGCCAGTCCGCGTTTCTTCGTGCGACAGCGTCCTCCATTGGTGCAAGGTGCGCAGCAACAAGGGTGAGATCAAGGCCGGCTCCTGGTGTGCTGGGACTCTGGTAGGACAACCGCGAGGCCACAGCAGCTTTGTTGCCTATTTCCTGAAACCCAAAGCCCACCCGTGCAGTATCAGGAGACGACAACTGGTCGACAATGTCGGGCCGCGCAAAAATCATGAGTCCGGTCATGCCGCTGTGATCCGTCAGAACGTTGACATAGTGGGTGTTGAAGCGCTCAACAGTGGCGCGGTCGACGGCTTGGGTATAAGAGGCGAAGTACGGAGCTAAGAACGAGCCGCCAAGAAAGGCGTATGGCATAGGAGCAATCTCTTGCAGACTGAGCACGATGAGCTCAGGGGGTGAGCTGAAATTGTCGGTGAGGGGGAAGGCGTCGAAGAAGTGGCTGGAAAAGTGCTCTACATTGATGAAGCTGAGAGCGCAATTGTAAGTAAAAAAGTAGAGGCGGAGATATTCCATTTTTATCATTCAGCAGTGAGTGCTGAATGCATATGTTGAAGAACAGATGGTAAGTTGAAGCTTGAGGTAGTTGGCGATGACGTGGTGCGGGGGGCTGGCTGAGGTATGGACAATTTTGCTTATCTTATCTTATCGGTTTTTATCTTATCGCTGATAGCACTCGTTATCTCAATGCGGATTGTAGTCTCACTTCTCCATCTTTCATCTCACTCCACAACTTAGAATTCTTCTCTATATAGGCCTGTATCCTCAAATTCCGATCAAATATGCCGAGACACAGGGACACTATAGCTTATAGTTTCCCTCGCATTTCCTCTTCTAGCTCAACCAGGAGCATGCCTTCCGCCACATCCTCTTCCTCCTCCAATTCATAGACCCACTGTGCACGCCCTGCTCGCGGACTTCTCACCTCAAGCTCCATTTTCATCTGTTTCACAAATGCGACGACTTGATTTTCTTCTATCATATCTCCAGGAAGCACAAGCACTTCGACGAGCTTACCCGACAATGGCAGCACGATGTGCCGTGGATTGCGGGGATCGCCACGGCGGTGCGAAGAGACCAAGGCTGATGCAGTGGTATTCGTGGTTTCCAACTTCATCCGATACGCCGTGGCGGATAATGGTGTGGAATATTTCAACTCTGCCGAAATGGACGCCGGGAAATCATTTTGCAATATGCGCGTGAGCTGGATGTGATGCTGCTGCGGCGGCGGTTGTGTTTCCCGGTGACTGGCCAGAGGCTCGAGAGTGATCGACCATGCGTCGCCTGGTCGGAACAGCAGATTGGACTGGGGCATGCTTGGGGTGCCGGTCTGGTGGGTTGATGGAGCCGAGGTCTGCAGTGAGCCCGAGATGCTCACCCCCTGTTGCACGACCTGGTCGAGGTGCCTTTCCAACCATTGCGTATCTACGCTCCCATTGAGGAAGCTTTCTTGACCGATAATCCCTCGCAGCAGGTCCAAATTTGTTTTGACACCCGAGATCCTCGTGTCTGCTAGCACCCTCCGGGCCTTCAGAACTGTCGCTGGCCAGCTCAATGAACCGGTGACTATGATTTTGGCTAGTAAATTGTCGAATTGTGCGCCCACCACCACTGGACTGAGACCCGACACATCTATATGAGTGTCGAGCCGGACTCCATTGCCGGTAGGAACGCTAAAGTCCATCACCTTTCCCACGCTCAACGAGAAGTTGGCGCGTGGATCCTCGGAGCATAGCCGAAGTTGAATGC
Organism: Aspergillus spinulosporus; assembly: GCA_003574815.1. Lineage (NCBI taxonomy): Eukaryota > Fungi > Ascomycota > Eurotiomycetes > Eurotiales > Aspergillaceae > Aspergillus > Aspergillus spinulosporus. The sequence continues at coordinate 255,380 of QPHH01000003.1, read as the reverse complement.
AGTGACCGCGGGCTTTGGGACAAGTGTCCAAGCCAAGTTGCGTAAGGGAATATCCTTGTGCGATGAGTAACTGCGTCTGGACCAGGTCTATGCCCGTGATGGCTTCTGTAATAGTGTGTTCCACCTGGATCCGTGGGTTGATCTCGAGGAAGTAGAATTCGTTGAGTTGTTCATTGACCAGAAACTCCACAGTCCCGAGAGATCGATAACGGATGGCCTTCATCATGCGCACTGCTGCATTAGCTATCCTACTGACCAGCTCCTGATTCCGACCGCGGATCAATGATGGCGCGATTTCAACAATCTTTTGGAACCGTCGCTGGACGCTACAATCGCGCTCCCACAGATGCTGCACGTCTTTACCGTCACCCACGACTTGGATCTCTATATGGTGAAATCCGTCCAAGGCCGCTTTCTCCACAAAGATTGTCTGTGATGGAGACTCAGCTGCAGATGCGCGCATGGCGGGCTCCAGGTCATCGTCTCCATGCACGAGTCGGATGCCCCGTCCTCCGCCGCCGTCGACGGCCTTGATCATGACTGGGTATCCAACACTATAAGCGAATGCTTTGATCTTTCCAAGGCCTGTTGCACGTGGGGTGGTCATGTCGTATTCCAGAGTCGGTAATACAGGAACGTTGTTCTCCATCGCCAGTTGCTTCGCTCTGACTTTGTCTCCTGTGCGATCCAATGCTTCCCAACCAGGTCCTATAACCATGACTCCAAGATCTTGCATACGCCTTGCGAACTCGGCACTTTCACTCAGAAAGCCATATCCTGGATGAATAGCATCGATCGTGTGTTGCTTGACAAGTCGTACCAAAAGCTTGATATCCAAGTACCCATCCGGAGTAATGTGCAAGGCATGATGAGGGCGCCCGATATCACAATGGGTGCGGTCATTGTCTGTATATAAGGCGTATGTTTCGATCGATGGACAAGCTTCCCTTGTAGCTTGGAGAATGCGTACAGCAATCTCGCCTCTGACTTGTCAGCAGGTAGTAGAACTTTCTCACGGGGGTAGTACCTATTTGCGACCAGGATTCGTTGTATTGGGCGTGCAGCCAACATCTTATCCCTACTATCTGAAAGATGCTCGGCTTGATATCCTGGAGTTGTTGAGTCCATGATGTATCTGCTTGTCTGATCCTCGGTACTCGGCCCAACTGTTACCCCTCATGAGGGGGTAAAAATCGCACAGGAACTCAAAACAACAACAACAACTTGACCTCTTAAGTATCCTGGCAGCACAGTCACTTTCGACAATGCCGGATACCAATCATACCAATGCGTCAGCAAAAAAAAGACTCCGACAAGTCTCGTCACACCTCAATCTCCCCCCAGACTATGCCGATGTTCGCGAACAAATCGAAACACTGCGCACGATCGCAGCAACTCCAGACTTATCGCGTCGTGGCTATGTGCGACAAAAACAATCTGGGAAGCTATGGGTCCGCGAGCGCCTCGAGCAGCTCTTAGATCCGAATAGTTTTGAGGAAATTGGCTCCTTGTCCGGCACGGTAGAATGGAAGAAAACAGGACCGATGCGTGAGAAGCCAGTTTCATTCGTGCCTAGTAATAACGTTCAGGGGATGGGGAAGCTGCGCGGGCGGCGCGTGCTGCTGACAGCAGACGATTTCTCCATTCGCAGTGGACATGCAGACGGAGCTTCGGCGGGAAAGACGATCTACTTGGAAAAGCTAGCCGTTGCACTCAAGCTGCCAGTGGTCAAGCTGGTTGATGGTAGTTCGGGGGGAGGAAGCGTTACAACGATTCGGAAGGAGGGATGGAGCTATCTCCCGTATGTGCCGATGTTTCACCATGTCATACAGCAGTTGAATGACGGCATCCCGAATGTTGGTGCGGTTCTGGGGCCAGCGGTATGCTTCCTTCCAGCTATATGTGCGCACCTGCTAATAGGACTAGATCGGGCTTGGAGCCGCCCGCGTCACATCGTGCCATTTCTCAGTCATGGCGGCCGACGTAGGCGCTCTGTTCAACGCAGGACCGGAGGTAGTAAAGGGCGCAACGTTCGAAGAAGGCCTCGGCTTTCAAGACCTTGGCGGCCCTATGATCCACTGCACTAATGGAACGATTGATAACATGGCCGCTAATGAAGCCGAATGCTTCGAGCAGCTACGTACAGTGCTCTCCTACTTTCCCAATTGCGGTCGATACAATGCACCCCCTGTGATCCCGTGCGATGACCAAGAAACCCGAGAAGACGAGTCTCTTCGCCGGATCATCCCCCGCAAACAAACTCGCATGTATAACCCTTGGACGATCATCAGAAGCGTTGTGGATAACGGCTCATTCTTCGAAATTGGAGCTCTTTGGGGCCGCACCGCGATAACGGGTCTTGCTCGGCTTGGTGGCCGGCCGGTGGGTATAATTTCGCTCAACTGTGAGGTGAACAGTGGCGCTCTAGATGCGGCGGGCAGCCAGAAGCTCGCTCGGTTTCTCAAGCTGTGTGATGTGATGAACCTGCCCGTGCTGCAATTTGTTGACGTCCGTATGTACCCCGCCTGTTCGTCATGAGTTCAATTGTAGTTAACTTCCCTTTGTAGCCGGTTACGCAATCGGCACCGTAGCCGAACGAACCGCAACAATGCGCTGGGGTATCGAACTTGCAAAAGCATACTTTAGCACAACAACGCCAATCTTCAGCGTCATTACCCGCCGCGCCTACGGCGTCGCCGGCGGTGTGATGCTCGGCGCGCGAGACCCGCACGTCCAAGTCGCGTGGCCCTCGGGACAATGGGGTTCTCTACCGCTAGATGGCGGGATCGAGGTTGGACATCGGCATGAGTTGCGGGAGGCAGAGAAGCAGGGGAGGAAGAAAGAGCTTTATGCAGAGCTGGAGGAGGAATATCGACGACTGATGAACCCGGTCCGCACAGCGAATGCTTTTGGTGTTGAGGAGATTATTGATCCAAAGGATACGAGGAAGGTCGTTTGTGGGTGGGCGAGGCATGTATATGACGTTCTTATGCCGGTAAGGCTTGCTGATAGAGCGGCAGGAAGGGTTGTTCCTGTGTTTACTTGATCTTGAAAAATTCTGAAATATATATATCCGAGATAATCCTCAGCTTTGCTTGGGGCAGACCTCTCTCCGCGTACTCTCCTTTATTCTGTCTCCCGAAGTACTTCGTAATGTACATATCCTCGGCCATGGATTAGTCTTATCTTTGCTTACATGCTCACCGCAAAGAAACAGCATCGTGACGTTTCTGGGGTTCGCTTTCCTGCCGGCATCGACCACGGTATTGTAGCTCTTTTTGACAGGTATAACAGGTATAATTTCTTCGGTGCTACAACAACCTCAGTTGAAAGATACACATCTTACGGAATGGATAGTGTTCTATAGTAGTGCTACAACTACTATGCGTGTTACGTGGTTAAACTACGGTTCCCTGGCTGGCGTAGGAGCTTATGTTGTGGTAGGTAAAGGATCAGCACCTAGTCTTTCTGAATCCTCTGTGTAGAAGAGTTTGGTGAGCATGGTGAAAATGCACTGGGTTATAGTGAAACCGGGTATCATGCTGATCGACTCAACCAGGGAGAGCCTCATACGAAACAAGTGGTGATAGGAATAGTGGTACAGTGGTGAAACAAAGAATCAACGCCCACGCATCTACTTCTTTTTCCACCCCGCATGCGTATCATGACTGAACCGCCCCGATCGTATCTCCTCCTGTCCTGCGCGCGAGATCGCCTCGTTCCTCGCCACCCCGTCCTCGTCGCCAAAGGTGCGGTCAACGGCGGCGTTGATGCCACCACGCAGCCATTCGCCGGCGCCCTAATACCCGTTAGTGCCGAGAATGGTATGCGTGCAGCTAGCTTGTATAAGGGCCATACGTGAACTGCCGCAAAGAAGCCCCTGACTCCGCTCCCGACCCGCTCGCCCATGCCTGCTCCAGCTCGGCCCGTTCCGCCTGTGGAATGCGGTTCTAGCACTTCAAGTGGTCAGACTCCGTCTCCCATTACTCCCAAATGCCATCAGAGGCGAGAAGACCGAAAGGTAGAGGGGGCGTACTGTCGTCACCAACTGAGCCATGATGCTGGTACTGCCACTGGGATTGGGATTCGTAATTGGGCGGCTGCTGAGTGTCTGCTTCGGGGATCAGGTATTTAAAGCCGGTATCGTATGCACGGTCACGATCAGAGCCGTCTCCCGCGGGAGTACTTGTAGGAGCGCCCATTGCTCTGTGATCCGTCGGTCGCTTTTCCATTGTAAGGATGAATGTGGTGAGTATAGATGTGATAATGGGATAATGCCGGTGTTCATGCTAAGGCTGCTATATTATAAGGGAGCCATGACGTCACTCCCGCACCACCTGACCAAAACTATCTATACCGATAGCAGCGGCAGCTGTACTGTAAACCGAAGATGACGCTAAAGGGTACGGTACGGCTCTGGAGTAAAATTATTCAGTGTAAGCGGCTATATATCATTGAGCGCCAAAGTACTACAAGAACTCCCAGCTCCAGAGATAGCGAACTTTTGAGCTACCTGAAATATCCCGTACCAAGGGTATGAATTCTTGCAAATATGATTGGATCACAATTGCTCTCATCAATACCTATGATGTATTTACTGTACAGTGGTAAACAGCGGTATGACAGAAAGCTAGAACGCCCCACTAACTAGTATGGAGCTATTGATGAACCGCTTCGTAATCCAGTCTAGCTTAGATATTCTGCCGGCCAAAACAACGCGTCGATACATGGACATAAGGTGAACTGTTTACAGCTATACAGAACAGCATGTCTCGTCGGCGAAAGGAGTTGACCCCAGATATCCGAGCCAGGCTCTGTGAGCTAAAGGCAATTGGGTGGACAGTTACAATGATACACAATCGCTATCCTGATATCCCGTATTCGACTATTAGCTCGACCATCAAGCGGGAAAATGCGCGCAAAAACCAGCAATCTTGTCCTCGATCTGGACGTCCAAAGAAGATCTCTCCCGAGGAGCAACAACAGCTTCTGGATCTAATAGAGAAGAATCAGCATATCAAAATGCGTGAGCTTTCTGAGGCTGTACAAAGCGGTCCTTCAGTGCGTACAATTCAACGCTTACTCAGCACGCTTCGAACAAAGAAACAAAGTAATGTGAGGCCAAAATACTCCTGAAAATGCAGAAAAAGAGGCTGATATGGCTAGAAACATGCGGGATATACTGCAGAGAGGATTTCTTCAGGGGTTTCTGGTCTGGATAGTGCTCATTTGAGCGCGGGAGCAGGAGAAGCAGGGGAGCAGGGGTTTGAATAATTCATCTACACTTTCCGTCATCAAGACAGCAAATTATCAAGCGGAATGTCCATGCTGTATGCTCTGGGGCGTCCAGCAGATAAGGCTGGGGTGGAGGCTACGCAGACAATCACGTGGAGAATGCGTGTTGCGATGGAAGGCAACAAATTGATGCATTACATATATTGACCAGGAACCAAGCAACTCACAGACCAAGCTCTTCAGAGGACTAGACTTACCAAAGCTAGGTATTCCAAATTACAAAACCACAAGCAAGTGGAGTGTATTAGATAGTCGGTGGCCTGGTCTCCTTCGCAATGCGCATGCCGGAAACAGTACAGCACCCAGCTCTCTCAAGGTCTTTCATGTGTCAATGATTCAAAGTAAACTTGATGTGCACTCCTCACCATAGAAGTCATTCCTAGGCCAACGCAGGCCATGGTCGCTGGAGGACAAGTATACGCCGTTACGGCGTTGTTGGAGATTGGACTAATCCCGTTACAGTATAGCTTCGCTGTTGCGTATGGCAGCCCTAAGTACTAAAGAGGTGGGGATGCTCATGGCCAATGATAAATATACCTAGGGGCCTGATTAAAGTACGTTACTCTGGGAATATATGGTAAGAGATTTCGAAAGGTCCTCCGCTCCTAGATCGAGTCGTGTGATGCGTCTTCAAAAAACGGCGGTGCTTCTTGAGACGGACGGCTTGGTAGTACACTGTGTCCTGCGTAATGTCTCCCTCGGGACAAGGACTTGGGGAAAAGGGCTCAGAGAGCAGGATATCAAAAAGGAGGCATTCGTCGCCCAGACCGTCACGTCAAGTTTTTTGATGCAAACCCTAGGTGTATAGATATAGAGATCAAAAATCTAGAGTAGGTCCATTACCAGAGGAGATAAGGTAGGCGCCACTACACGTATATTTTCTGCCACATTTGACCTGAACGTCACCGCATGCGTTTTATACTGCATAGACTCTCAAGTATCACGGGACGCCTGCGGATGTGCCCTCCTCACAGCCTCCTCTGAGGCTGTCCGGAACACCGAAGTGGAAGACGGCATCTGGCGAAGGGAAACTGACCCCGGTTCCGGTTCACACTGCTCCCTCCTTCCGGCAGTTTTTCTGGTCCGCTCGCTCTCCACAGCCCACGGCAGGAAATTAAACACCAGGCCACAGAGGCATACTCCAATCCACAGTGCCAGTTCGGTGCCGTAGATGACCATCCCCAAGATATCGAGGTGCGGTTCGAACACTGAGTGTAAAAGCATGAGCAAGGTTCTCTCTCCCTAACGCACTGTGAGCGCTGGAATCAGGGACATACCCACAGAGACAAGCGAGAATAGATCTCCCGCCGCGTCGATTGCTACGAAGATAAAACTGATCCCCCGGACCGTCCGGTGCACGTAGATGTCCCAATAATGGCGGAGCACCCCCGCGGCTAGAAAGCAGGCGCTCAGGACGGCCATGAGGGTGAGCGGCCACTTCAAGCCCCGGTCTTTGGCGCTGCGCAGAGCGAACACCAGGCCTGTTTCAATGGCCCCGAGCAAGAGAAGCAGGAAGAGGACCGCGCCGATGCACTTCCGGACTGGGTGTTTCTAGTAAAGGCGTGAGCATCTTATCGAGTTCCGACGCGGTGGTATCAGATTCGCATACTTTCCCATAGTACAAGCATTGCGCCCATGTGACCAGACTCAAGAAGGTGAGGATCTGGGCTTGCACGCGGAGGGCGATGTTCAGCTCTGAGACGATGTTGTACACGCCGAGCGGGACACCAGCGATTGCCCAGAGCATCATCATGGACGCTTGTAAGCCTTCGGTGTCATGGCGCCGATAATTGATAATAATCTGAGGGAGGAGCTTGGGTTGAGTTAGCAGCGATGGTATCTGCTAGCGGGCATGGAAAAAGGCTATGTATACCTGGATCGACCAGCAGACCTGATCTGGTTCGTGAGAAAAGCTAGTGGTAAATGGGAGGTCTCTTACTGCGCCAGTGGTGCCGAGGATGTTTGCGGCGACAGGGATGTCCATGTACTCCAGAGTAGGCAGTTAGGGCTAGCTCAGCTAGTTCAGTCGTAGGGGGTAGTCGAAAGGTTGAGAGACGAAGAGCGAAGAGCGGGCACATGACAAGACTCCACTCTATGGACCGAGCCGCGCCCGCGCTAGAGGCTTGGCTTCCTATCTGGGAGCCAGCCCTAATCAACCGACGTGCAGCATCTAGCGCCGACCTCACCATGTCGAAATATATAGTACAAGAGAGAAGGCGTTCCACGTACGGGTCTGCCAACTTCCGCTGCGGCAATGGAGAGTTATATCGTTAACTTGACGATCCCAGACACCCACCTCCTTGTCGACGGCGAGAGCAACGCGCCCATTCCAGGCTCGGTCTCTATCTGTCCAGCCACATCAATATTTACATCGCCCCTCACTCCCGTCTGTCGGCCTGAGATCACGGTCAAGCTGGTCCGCCTTGTGAGCTCTAGAAGGCTGAAATCGCCGCCTTCAGCAAATGAAAGCGGCGGCAAGACTCTGCCGTGGAGGCGGAGGCCTGCCCAAGCCCAGCCCCTCCACTCCGAGATGCCTAATGCCCAATCGCAGACAGTGGCCGAATGTATCATCTGGCACACTTTGGACGTGACCAGTCCGGATCCCCAGGAGCGGGAGTTCGGCTTTTCTCTTCCCATCCCCGGCACCATCCCGCCCACCGCCGACACAGTTTTGGGGAGTGTCTCCTACACTATCATCGCGACGGTACGCCTCGCGTCTTTCGTCAGCATTCAGGACTCGCTCCCCATCAAGATACGGCGGGCGGCACCGCCGGAGCCTGTCTGGCATACCCGGACGTACCCCGGCAGCCCCGTGGTCACGGAGCTGTGCATTGCGCCTCGTCCTGCGGAAGCAAGACGGTCTGGACATCAAGCACAGTATGACATCGAGTGGCGAGCAAAATCGACTATCATAGATGGAGAGCGAGAGTCAGAAGTCAAATATGTCGTTGCCGAGGAGGTACGGTGGCAGGTCGACGAGACGGTCAGATGTCTATCTCTGGCGAGACAGGAGAGCAGAACGGACCGGCGCAGGATCGTCGGCAGTCAAGAGCATACACGCCAGATAAGTCAGGGAGCGATAGCGGGCCGATGGCTAGCGGGCTCAGGTCTCAAGGTCCGGCCGGAGGAGACCGGGACAGAAGGAAGGATCGAGATTCCGTTCCAGGTGCGTATCCCAACAGCAGTCGACGAAATAGATGCATCGTCGTATTTTGGCGACCATGAGTGTGCCAATGGCGGCGAGATGGATCGGATGGACACTCTCGCAATAACGGTCAGCCACAAGCTGCACCTCGAAGTCGTCACCGGGGAGGACACGTTCCATCGGAAGACTGGAGACTTGGTCGAGCGCCGCAAACGCGTCAGATCATACAAGGCCGTCTTTGACCTGCCTGTTCGAGAGGTTGCAGAGATCGATTTCTTGAGCCAACTGCGTGCTGCAGCTGGGCTTCCAATGTATGAAGACCCGCACCCGGTACTGCCAGAGTATAGCGGAGAATAGGATCAAGAATCATATATTCACATCCATACCTAAGCTCCAAACCGCTTGTGACTGCGGTGCGGTCTCGACTCTTCCTCGTCGAGTACGTCGTCTGCCTGGGGGAACTGGGATAGTGGTTGGGTATCTACAGTCTCTCCTAGCCAGTGCCAGGCATTCACCGTCGCAGCACGTACCGAATTTGTGATCGAAATAGATCGCCCGACAAGACTTTCAACGACAAGAGGCATGGTGGTACTTTTGATGGTCGGTACCAGGGTAGGGTTTCTCCTGCTGCAGCTGCCTAACCACACAGCCACTGTGCAGACCTGCAGGAAAGTGATGTTCGGCCAAGCTGCTGTTGCAGTCGGTTTGAGGCCGTGTAGCAAACTCCGTCTTGCTAGAAGCTAACTCTGGGCAAGCGGATGGAGAAAAGGTTTGGATTGTGGGGTGGAAATGGGACTTTGAATGCATACCTAGCTATCAGTGACGGGACTGATGCAGCCACATGCAGGTCCAGCACTATGCAGAACTGCAGGTGTCCAGACGCATCCATCTGCACGTCTAGTCTCTGGATGCAGGGCGTATCACCACGTGGTAGCTGCTATGCATGGGTACTATGGCGCGCTGCGCATTGCCGTCTCGCAATGCTTGTCTGGATATTCACCTTCCCGTGCCCTACAGTTCTCTACAACAAGCTCAGGAACATTTTCAGGCCCATCCTACAATTGATACTCCTTTGAGCATAGGGGTTCAGCATATTTTCTCTGAATGGATGCTACCCCATTACTCTCACATCCACATCTGCCCACTTCGCAACCTCAAAATCCACAACGGGAACCCTCGCTTCCCCAGCCCCCACCCTTAGCTTGGCCACGACGTCCTCAGGCCTCTCGTTCGCCTCACGCCAGCTCTGCCCCTCGTCTGGCCGCAGGTGCGAGACAAACAGCAGCACTAGCAGAATCGCGATCGTCGCGTGGCTCCAGTTGAAGGTGTACGTGCTTCGCGGTTCGTAGTTCCGCTGCGCCGGCCAGTCCGGCTCGTACTCGACATTCCTCGCGAACCGGACGTGCTTCGTCGCCGTTTCGGATGTTGTCTTCTTCTTCTCCGGCCCGAGCGTCCACTTGTTGGTAGTCTTGGCCCAGTGCTGACGCTCGTTGCGGGAAAGGGGCTTTGATTCCTTGGGGAGATAGGCGGGCCCTGAGAATGTCTTGGGACGCGGGATGAAGGGCTCGACGGTTCTGGTGACTGCTACGAGTTTGGCCATTATCTCGTCCTCTTTCCCCTTTACTTCGACGGGTGGCTCATCTTCGGCAAGAGACCACTTCTCCGTCATGAGCTTGGCCAGCTCGTCGTCGTCGTGGCGAGTGTACGCCTGCGCCGAGACGCGGACGGTCAGGCTCCGCGGGAGACGAGGGAGCCTGCGCACCTCTGAGACGGCTTCCATCCTCTTCATCATGTCGGCGCTTCTTTGGAGTCGGGTGCGCTTGCGCGGAAATGCTTTGGACAGCCCGTCACTGTGTCGTTTGTCCTGGAGGATCGAAACGGTCTCCTTGCCCGTCCCATCACGGTACTGCAAGTACGTACTCGCTGCTCGCTTCTCCGAGTACCCTTTACTGCACTCGACAGGACGCGCTGCCCGTGGTGTCGAGGATCCCGCTCGTTTGGCCTTAGTCTTGCTCCTGTACATGCGCCGGCGCATCCGCACGGGAAAGGGCGGCTTGTGCCGATCCGGGGGAGACTCCACGGCCGTGTTGAAGGCGTCGCGCATATCGACGTCCACAGTGCCGTATGTCAGTCGGTTGGCCTTGGACGCTGACGTCTTTTCCTGGAGGAATTGGGCCTGCATGTTGAACTGCGGCAAGAGCTGCTCCCACCTGCCAAAATCAGCGGTCCGCTGCGCAGCTAGAAATCCGTTCAGCTCGTTGAGCTGCTTGCGCAGCTTCAGATTCTCGTTAGACAACCAGGCTGTGTATTCCTGCTGCCCCTCCGCCCACTCATTCAACATCTGGTCGTTGGCGGCCAGCTTGGTCTTATACGCTTCTATCGCCTTCCTGGCCGTCGCGACCTGGGACTCCAGAAGCGCGAGCTTCACCTCACGAGCGTCATACTTCTCCCTAAGCTTGTGCTCTCGCTGCTGCAGTTGTTGGATGGTCTCAAGGGCTTCGACCTCCTTCTTTCGAGCGTTTCCTGGAAGCGACTCGCCGGTGAGATCCATCGCGGCGCGCAGCTCGTTGACCGTCGTCTGCCACTTTTGAGCGTCGTTGAAGAGCTCCAGGTTGGAGCTATCGAGCTCCTTGACCTGAGCCTCGAGCCGTTGGTTCTCGAGCATTATGTCGTGCAGTCGTCTGTCAGTGTCAGTTGAGTCATGATATTTACGGAGGTACATGTTCTTGAGCAATTTGATAGCCAACTCCTCCGACCCGCCACTGTTGGCCAATATGCGGAGTTGCTCGTCTACTCGTTGCCGCTCAATTTCTATATCATATTCTAGTTTTGATCCTCTGTCGTATTCTTGCGGATCAGGGGTCCTCTCTGGTGTTGGGAGCTGCAAGGCTGCAAACTCCGCTTCGGCCTGCTCAATTTTCTGGGGGCTAGGGATCAATCCGCTTCCAGAAATCATCCTGATGGCTGATGGCTGTATATATGTTAATTTAAGTATCTTTGCAGGTGTAAGCAACCTCAGTGGTTAGGTGGTATCCCGCTAGCAGTACAGATAGCCGCTGTATTCTTGTGTCGTAGGCAGTTTAATCGAACACAGTTATGGAGAATGGAGTAGTTCATAAGGAGGTTGGTTTCTTTAAGTATTTTTCTGGCTGAGAATCGCCTCTTCGTCCTGGACAATAGTTTTTTTATCCCTCGACGATGAAACAATCCTTCAACCCACTCTTCCCTTTCAGCAAGAGACGTACTACACACTTTCAGCGCCTGCATAAGTCACTTTTAGGAGTCTTTGTTGACGTCTTTATTCTGCATCTGTCGTGCTTCAGGCCCCTTTTCAGTCTTTGGTCTATTGTACTTTAGTTGGTCGTAATCAATATTTGAACCTACGGCTTTCATTTTCGGGATTGTGGCCGAGCCGTTGTGCTTTTCGAGCCAGCCTTGAGTAATGAGATCAGGCCCATCAAGGCCCATCAAGGGTATTGTCAAATCTCTTTATTGTTGTAAGTTTCCGCTGTCTTTTCGTGTGATCTAAAGTGGACCAAGCTTCGAGAGCTTCGAGTAGGAATTGATGAAGAACCTGAGAAACTAATGCCGTAGGGAGGTAAAGTAGTTTCCAAATTGAGAAGTACTATCCCTAAGTTACACGTACAGTCCTTAATTAGGTCGATGATAGTGATAGATTCGAAGAGGAAGATGAAAGTTGACAGGATAGCCCTTGCCCTAACTGTAGCATTGGACGGATATATTCATCTGTGGTGAGGTACGGTGTACATCAGCTGCCTGACGAAATGGCAAAAGTAAAATGTAATCAGGAGATCCTAGCTCGAATATCTAACTAAGCAAAGAAGTAGCAATAGCCAAAATGATGCCCCTATCCGAACCGCCATGAAGACTTCTCCAGACCCTGTATATCCCCATCCTGGCCGAGTTCTTCGAGGAATTTATCCATTTCCGCTTCAAGAGATCCTTTTTCAGGTTCAGTTCCAGATCCATCGTCGTCAAGACCAAATTCATCGCGGTATTGCTGGTACTTGGCCTGATAGAGAGCATGTCTATCCGAGATTAGGCCAAATATCGACCCAGTCGCAGAACAGGAACGTCCCTTATCCTTTTCCTCCTCACTCAGAGCAGCAAGATAGGAGTAAGGAGAAGGGGAACAGGGAACAGAGCTCGAATTTGGACTAAGACCTAGCAGACTAAACCTTCTACCACCCTGCACCTCCACAAAGTTCAGAAACGCCGCGTACCGACTAAACACCTCATTGCGTTCTTCCGAATCAACCACTATTCGGCGCCTTGAGCGTTCAATGGACCTCTCGACCGTCCGCAGTGTCGTGACGAGAAACTTGTTATACCGCACGCGCTCGCCCTCTGGCACGCCGCGTGTGGCTTTGAATTGCGCAAGGAGTCGGGGTCCTTCTTTACGCAGGGAGGTTATTTTGCTTAGTGTGCTGCATCTGAGGGCATATTGTTCTGCTAGAGTGGCATCTAGAACGACACGTTAACATGGCCTGATTATATGGAATGGAAGGGAAGAAGAAGCGGAGTGTCCTCACCAAATCGTCCTCCATGGCCCCCCTCAATCACGAAATCGGGAATATTGCGCCCAGCGGAGCTTTCGCACCAGATCTCGCGGAGCCTGAAGTCGGATAGGGGCATTGCACCTGGTTTGGCTCACACGGAATAGACTAGAGTGAAATCATGCCGGTCTGGTTATCAGTTCTGTTTGAATATGCTACAGTGTAACCGAGTGGTGGACAGCAGTATTGAGGGTACAGGACTTGGTGGGAATGCATTTGCATTTATACTCGCCTAGTTGAGACCTTAGTGGTCATTAATGCCAAGTGGGTGAGGATTAAGGCGTGTAGAGCTTATTGTCTAAAAAATGTGATAAACAATGCCTATGTCGTAGTCTCTCTAGACTGGGATATAATCTGCTGAAAGGAGACAGAGAGTTGCTTTGTGACGTTCATGCAGCGCCCATTGTCAGTAGGCCTGTCTTCATCGCACTAAATACTAGGGTGCCTCTAACAATGGCAAGTAAAGAAGAGTGCAAATCTAGAGCCGATAAAGCATAGTTTCCTCTATCAAAGCTTCGCCTTCTTCTTCCCTTTGACGTTCTGAAAGGTATCTCCTGATAGAAGAAAGTCGGGATAATTAGATGACCCTATACCGGCAGAGGAAATGCGCCAGCTAGCTCCGTCCACTGTACAATTTGTTAGCAAAAGAAGCTGAGCATAGGTCGTGCATACTTACCGACAAGAATCTGACCGCTCACGTAACTACCAGTGTCTGCAAAGAGGTACACAGTGGCATCCGCGATATCTCGAACGGAGCCAAAGCGTCCCAGAGGCTGCGCTTTTTGAGCCCTCTCAAGTTGATCGCTTGGGAGGAGACGGTCCAGGCCCTTGTTTAGTTAGCATCAGTCACCAGAAAAAAAGGCAGCGGGAAGCTCACCTCTGTTGAGGCAATCGGACCCGGAGCAATGACATTCGATGTCACACCCAATGGCCCAAATTCCAGGGCGACAGTGTGAGATAAGGCGTCAATGCCCGCTTTGGCAACGGCAACATGGGCTTGGAATGGGGTTCCTGTGTAGTGGAGTGTGGCGCTAACAAAGATAATGCGGCCTCCGGTTCCTGCTGGAGATGGCTTCACTGAAAGAGCCTCGTTGTGAGCTAGATGAATGATCGAAAAGGGTAGTCAACGTACATGAATTCGGGTCTACCCTGTGTTTTTTGGCCGACTCCACGAGATGCGGAATCGTCGCTTTGAGCGTATTATATGAACCCAGCACATCAATCTCCATCACCGACTTGAACGCGTTCACCGAAATCTGGTTGATAGAAGCGAGAAAGTTACCCGCCGCACCAGCACTAGACGAGAGAAGGTCAGCAAGCGAAGCCCAAGGATAGCCCGAGTGCCACATACATCACATAGTCGATCGCCCCAAACTCCTTGACACAACGGTCAACTGCGCTCTGCAAACTATCAAACGAGCGCACATCCACAGCACCAATTCCCACAACCTTCGCACCCGGCCGAGCCGTGGCAATGTCCCGCGCCATCTTCTCCGTTTTCTCGACATTTCGCCCGACGATACATGCGTCCGCGCCGAGATGAACGAGTGCACGCACCTGTGCGCTGCATATTGTGCCTGCTCCACCTGTGCAAAAGACGACCTTGTTGGCTTCGGGGAGTTAGTTGGTCTTCTCTTGAACGCGTTGGGGGGGTTCGAGGTCAAACTCACTAAACAGGCCGTCTTTCCAGCTATCGCTCACGTAGTCGGACTTGGGGAGAGGCATTTTGCAGGATTACGGTTATCAAAAGGAATGAGTATGAGGCAAGTGTGAAATAAGCACGAGCTGGAAAAGAGTTGAAGCTGTCAGCTCGCTTCTCCTCGTCTTCTGCCGCGGTTATCTGAGCCTCGGGTATACCGAATCGGGCTAGTCGGTGCTTATCAGTTGAGCGTATAATTTGCATAAACCGTAATGCACAATTCACCACGGCGGTATTCAGTTTAGACACAGATATCAATCAGATCCGGTCTTTAAATGACTGCAACTAATTTAACTAGCTTTTGCCTGGGCTAACTATTAATTATTCCAAGCTATTACTGTATCCGCGGGCTTAGAGGGAGCGCAATTGATTTGACAAATCCGCTCCTCTGATTCGATTGTGAGATTAATTGCCTTACTGCCTCAGGCTTTCACGATGTCACCAAACTTCAACGCATCAAAAACTAAAGATCAGGCCAGGCACCGTCTTTCTGTCTTCTTCCATCAGCTTTACACACGCATCCACACCTAGCGACTCCCGCTCATCATCACCAATTCGATACTTATAACTCAGGATAATAGCCAAACCCCGCTCTTGCGCCTAGCCGCAATTTGGCCCGCCATGGCCTGCCCGATCACCGTCACCAAATTCGTCGGGACCATCTCCCTCGGCCTTTTAACAGTACGATCAATCCAACTCCGATGACTTCCATCGCTAAACGCATCTAGGGTCTTTCATACTCCGCGTCCACCATCGCCGTCCCCTCCCTCAGCCTCCTCTCTACCTCGACAAATGCATCCAAGTCCCTGGCCGAAGTCAAGCGCCTGAGCCGCAAGCACGGTCTGCGCCTCGCCAACATCGCCAACATCTGCCTCCTCTTCGCGTACAGCATCTCCCCACGACATAGAAAACACCCATATCTGCTTTGGATGACGCTGATGTCTACGGTTGGCACCTACGGCGTCGACTACTGGTTCCACCGACAGGGTGGCTTCAAAGCTTGGGTGTGCAGCGTTGCCAATGATACAGGATACTCAGCTCTATTCTGCAAGAAGTCTCAGAAGAAGGAGGATGATATCGTTGTTGTTGAGGCCGAGGAGAAAGGCGATATCAACGGAGAGGCTGTGCGGAGGGATATGGAGACCGAGCGCCGTCTGCAGGGTGTCAGGGCGGTGTTTGCCGGCCTCGCGCTGTCGATGGGCATTGTTGGACTCTGGGGCGATCGCCGGCCTTAAACGGTGGACAAGCGGTGTCGATTGCCGACTTTGCCGACTTTGCCGGAGGGCTAGCGTGGCTGCGTTCGACGTGCTGGTTGTTTGGAGTGACCCGAAACTCTATTTAGTACTCGGCAATCAGGCGTTCCGACCAGTGCACACTGTTCTCAGCTATTACCCTTATGATAATGTTCTATTTGTACTCTACTAAGAAATATGGATATGGTGTTATTGGTTAGCGTGACGTCAGAATGCTGGGAATTTGATCTCATCTCCTACCATGCCCCTTCGCCCAATCCTCCCTCCACTTCCCGCTGCACTGAGCTATGTATGCTCTATAGACCTTGTACACTGCACACAGTCTTCTAGTAGGCTTTTGTCTCTTCTACTCCGCATTCTGGTCGTTTTGATCTCCGCAGTGGCGGTGGGGGCGGGGTTGATCTGCATCCGCTTACTCCAGCAACGCTGACAGTATCAGACTCACCTGGAGTTCGTGCTTACCCCAAGCCTGCTTATAAAAGACAGCTCGGTTTCGTTCTCAGGCAGACAGAATCAGTCATCAATATATCTTTTCCCAGAATGCACCTCTTCGCTTTCTTCCTTCTCCCTCCCCTCCTCCTTATAACCCGCTATCTTGCCACCCTCATCTACACTATCCACAAAACTCGTACCCTCTACTCCATTCCTGGCCCCTTCTGGGCTCGATTCACGCGCCTCTGGTATTTCCGCCGGTTATGGAACGGCCACTTCGAAGAAGACAATATCAACCTTCATAAGCAGTACGGCCCTGTTGTCCGCATTGCCCCAGACCACTATAGTATCAATGACCGCGCTGCGCTGAAGACGATCTACGGCTCCGGCACCAAGTTTGCAAAGTCGGCGTGGTATGAGGGTTGGAAGCATCCTGATCCGCAGCGCTGGACGCTGTTTCCGGATAGAGATATTAAGAGACATAGTATGCTTACCTTGTTATCTTGTGCTGATTGATTGCTTTGATTGCCCGGTGGTACGGGTGTGCTGATTTACTCGTCTACTGTGGTAGGCGAGACGAGAAAGAGGTTCTCGAGTCTCTATTCGATGAGTTCGCTAGTGCACTACGAGGAGTTCGTGGATCAATGTGCGGATGTCTTCTTCGACCGGCTGGGCGAGTTTGCGGAACAAGACGTCAAGTTCAACCTGGGAGAGTGGTTCCAGTTCTATGCGTTTGACGTTGTTGGAGAGATCACTTACGGAGAGCGTTTTGGTGGGTTACCTTTCCCCACTGCTGGTATATATGGATAGATGCCGATAGACCGTGGACAGGCTTCCTCGACAAGGGCCATGACATCGACGGAACCATCGGCGCCCTGCAGAATCTCATGACCTACAGCTCGTTGATTGGCATCTACCACGAGTGGCATCCGTTGCTGTTCGGACCGCTTAGTAGATTCAGCTGGTCTGGCGCAGGCGGCCGCGCATACATAATGCGGTATGTCCAGCAGAAGATCGCCCGGCACAGTATGCAGAATCCACAGAGCGACGTCGAGCACGGGCCCCTGAAGACCCAGACGTTCCTTGAGAAAATGATCCTGGCAAGAGACAAAGACCCTGAGAAGGTGACGGATTACCACGTTTTCATGATGGGTCTGTCAAATGTCATCGCCGGCTCAGATACAACGGCTATAAGTCTGTCCTCTATCATGTACTACCTGCTCCACAATCCGTATGTCCTAGACAAGCTTCGAAACGAAATCGATGAGTTTACAGCGCAAGGAAAATGCAGCGACCGCGTGACGTTCAAGGAGAGCCAGGAGATGCCGTACTTCCAGGCTGTCATGAAAGAGGCGCTTCGGATGCACAGCGCAACGGGATTGCCCTTCTGGCGTGTTGTTCCAGCTGGAGGCGCGGAGATCGCAGGGTACTTCTTCCCCGAGGGGACGGTCGTGGGCGTCAATGCATGGGTGCCGCATTATGATGACACAGTGTTTGAGGATGCTGAGGCTTTTCGGCCCGAGAGGTGGATCGATGCTCAGAAGGAGGATCCAGAGAAGTGGAAAGTTATGAATGAGATGTATATGCCGGTATGCCGCCACAAACTTTTCATATACAGCATGCACGAAGCAAGCACTAACCTGCTGGACAGTTTGGCCTCGGATCTCGGACATGCATAGGGAAGCACATCTCCATCCTGGAAATGTCCAAGCTCATTCCCCGCATTCTACGGGAATTTGATTTCACGACTGAAAATAAGAAATGGAATACGACGAATCACTGGTTTGTCAAGCCGACTGACTTTGAGGTCAGGGTGAGACGGAGGAGAGCAGACTACTCTAAAGCCTGACGGTATACAAGGACGACGTAGTATTTACTACCATATTTTTAAGCGGAAATATATTTGTACAAATATCATCAAGAGCCGGGAATGTGGGAAGGCCGTCCACCGAACAGAGATTGAGTAGAATACATCATGTTATTAGGCGTCCAGCCCCTGATTGGAAGCAGCTTGGCCCTTCCCTATCTCCTAGCTACGTCAGCTGTTCTGTTAAGCAGTTGCATTGAGTTCGAAGACGTCTTGTTCGATGAAGCTTTCCTAGCCAGCTGTTGGCGGTTTGTGTTCACATGAAATGCGATTCAAGTTTAGCAAGCCCTAACAATAGAATGGGTAGCCTAGAGTCTTCAGCCTCCAATTGCACAATCTCATATGTCGCCTTGGCTGTCTATCCTGATGCGTTCGTACCTTCTTCGTACTTACACTCTCACCTATGGGCATGATTGCTACTCACGAATCAAGGCTAGAATGTTGTCTATATCCGGGTAGGAAAGCGAGCGCAGGTCGGCGCCACAAGGTAGAGATAGAATAGACAGAAACAAAAGGACATTACGTCCACTTCAACATGATGATGGAACATTTCATCTCAACAAGTGTTCAAGTGTTCAGGACTTGCACTAATAGGTTCAGTGCTGAGAGACAGTACAGTATCTAGACCAAGGCGGTTGTCTGCATGGCGAATTGGAGTACTATCTAGCAATGTGCTTCACACTTCCTGGTGTCCTTGAGGTTGAAAGAAGTTTGATGGGAGAGACGAAGGTAGGGCTTTCACAAGTCACGATGGCGATCTATATCTAGGGTTACCACTGGACATTAGGCTTCGCGGAGTTTTCCATGGGGAAGCTTTATATGCTGTTGGTAATGTCCAATGTCCTTCCTGGCAGCTATTGATTCGCAGTACAATTTACGCTTCCCGGACAGTTTAATGGTTTATCCTTGCTTAAAATTGCCGTCCTCAAGGTCGCTATATCCTACCTACCAGATCATTCCGTAATACATACGAAACAAGGGACTCGTTCTACTGACCTGCAGCAGTGTGATCAAAGTCTAGACAGCCTATTTACCATACTGATATCAGGCATAGAATGAAACGAGTTCCATCCAGCCTCACCCGTTTCTCTCGCAACACCTCGGATGAAATCGTTCAGCGAGCTCCAGGACTTGCGTCCAAGTTGTCTTAGTGCTTGTCGCCAGTCTACTGCAAACCCTACTCCCTGAAAATCTTAGAGGAGCAGAATTAGCTTGTCTTATGAGAAACTGTCCGTGAACTTCTCCAAGTCACCATCGCCCAGGTACTCCAATGCCTGCTTGGCCCTTTGAACAGCTACCACCCCTTCCATTCGGTATATCATGAATACGTACATTACTCTGGTTTAACCAGAGGGCGCTTCTGAATCGTCACCCACATATCACGCCAGAACCCAACGCCTCCCTTAATCACAAACTTGGCCTCTGGCTTCCCCTGCACGGGGTAGGGCTTGTAATATCGGAAAAACTAGGCACGTTAGACTTATCCAGATATTACATGGATCGGCCGGGTGGGATTCATACCTGAAGAGGCCCCTTGAACAGCTCCATCATGGCAATATCCTTGCCCAGACATACTCGTGCCCCGTACCCAAAAGTGAAGAGGTACTTGTTCATGATCTTTGCTCGCTCGGGATCCATCCAGCGGTCCGGGTTGAATTCCTCTGCGTCCTTGCCGAAGACGGCCTGGTCGCGGTGCATGATCCATGGGTTTCCTGTTATCTCGGTGCCGGCCGGCGCTACCTTTCCATACAGATCCAGTCCTGGCTCGGAGACGTAGCGGGGGAAGATGTTCGGAGCGGGAGGGCACATTCGGAGGGTTTCTCGTACGATTGCGACGAAGAACGGGAGGTGCTCCTGGATCTCAGTGTACTGGGGCATATCCTCGTTGATCAGACCCTTTCGGACGGCCGTGTCGACTTCATCCATCATTCGCTCATAAACGCTCTGGTGGGTGAGGAGGTAGTAGATCATCGCCTGGAAGACAGTGCCAGTGGTATCGGCTCCGGCGAGCAGCACAAGGAGAATCTCCGCCTTGATATAGTCCATCGTCAAAGGCTGGCCATCCTCTGTGCGCGCTTCGAGGAAGGTCTGTAGCAGGTCAATGCGGCCGATGTCCTTGTTGGATTTCAGATCCTGAACCCGTTTCTCGATAAGTCCGTCGCGGAAGCGCATCAGGACCCCGATTCCAGAGTCGTCCTCGGGCTTCGCGACCAGGTACTTCTTCAAGAATGTCGTCTTCATCCAGCTAGTGAAAGGGTGCAGACGCGCGAGGAGGCCGAATGCCGGGAGCCCGTCGTGGAAACCCTGGATGAGACCGCCGACGTCCTCGCCCTTTTCGACGAAACCAAAGGGAGCACCAAAGCCGACCTCGCTGATGATGTCGTATGCCATGTACCTTTATACGCGCCGTCAGCCAGTCTCCAACGTCCGGATAAGCGTCGGGATCCTTACACAGCCCACCATGAGAAGTCGAACGCATCACCCGTCTGGACGTACTTCTCATCGAGCTTGTTGCACCAGTCACGAATGCGGAGATCGATGAGAGGCTCCATTCGCTTCACGCTCGAGAAACTGTACTGCTCGATCTCAGCATGCATATCCTTCCCCTGTGGGACCCTTGTTGCATCTGTCTTACCGGTCCAGCGGCGTGCTTGCGGAACGCGGCATGGGTCTTATGCGATCTCATATTGAAGAGCGACTCGGTCTCGCCGAAAGAGCCGGTGATGTAATGACCAGTCTTGTCGGCATTGCGATGGTAGATCTCAGGGAGTTTGGTGGGATCGCTGACAAGGAGTAGTGTAGGAGTCACTCGAACGACAGGTCCTATGCACGCCGCAAGCCCGGTTCAGCGGCAGCCACGAATCAAGGAGCAAAAACCCATTTGGTGCATCGCCACCTACCGTATTTCTTCGTCAAGCTATAGACGGTCGGCAGCTCGGTCTCGTTCAGATTGTGCCATGCGATCCAGAGCCGGGTGACGGTTCCCCAGAAGGGGCCTGGAAAGATCGAGAGCGGGTGGAAGAAGCGGTAATATACAATCTGATAGATGAACTTTAAGACAATATAAGCAATGCTGCCCAGCACAACATTGGTCAGCGTCAGCTGCGAGAGAACCAGTTCCCCGAGTCCCATGGTGCCTCGATCTGGTGGTCAACGGTCTCAGTGGTGCACTGGTCAGCCTCACACACCCTGGAAGGGAAGAACCATGGATAGAAAAGATGCATCAGCCGCCCTTCAACCGCTGAGACACTGATTTGATATGCACTGACTCGAGTTGGACGGTCCCCCTCCTTGTCGGCCCCGTCCTCTCTCCCCAAACTGGCATCGCCAGGCCCACGAAGCCGCAATACGGCGATACGAGGCCAATCAGGAGGCCGCAAAATAGCTCTGCACAGAGGCCAAGCTCACAAGAGACCTCTGCAGGACTCCTGTCAGCTCCGCGGACTTTGGAAGAGAGCGAATTGTAAGCGAACAGTCCCCCACCGATATCAAATTACTGATCGCCATTGTTCGCCGGGGGCCCGCTGGCAGACCGCGGAAGACGGCCCAGGCGGGCCAGGTGGGCAGTGGGCCAGCCACCAATATGGACCGTCGTTTCACATAAATTGCCAGTTTGACGCTTGCGTCAGAACCGTCGGGGAAACTGAGTCAGCGAGTCAGTGACTGCAGGTTTTGCTCGCCGCAGAGTCCTCAAAAGAGCCGCGAGGGTGTGGCTGACGAAGTCATGGCCTGTCGCCTCATTAGGGCTCGTCAGCATATTTGTTGCCAAACCCACCCCCTCGGTAGCGAGCTAACAACGCCACTGCAAGTCGGAAAAAAGCTTCTTCTGGGAACCAGAAATCGAAATTAGAGAAGGGCAACATTGTTTTTCTCCCACGAGATTGTGTACTTTAGGCGATTGTCCACAGTACTTTCTGCTACTTCTGCACCGGTTGCCTTGGGCCCTAAGTGGATCGTCCTTCCCAACGCACGTACTTTATCCCGGTGGGGGACGGCCGCCATCGCATATCTCTCCTTTCCTGGTATCCTGACGGCTCGGTTGGCCTCTTAGTCTCTTGGTCTCTGCAGGATCCGAAGCACTAGCTCGTCTAGCGCGACGAATCGATCGTCGCCGTGAAACCCCAACTGCCCGATCCGGTAACATGTATGAACGGCTAAGATAAAAAAAGAAAAAAAATTCAATAATCAAGCAAAAAAGAGAGAAAAATGAATATAGCCTATATTCTCGGAGTACAGTCAGTGATCGACCATATTCCGCTGGTGCGGGCATGCCGATACTAATAGCATGCTGATGCTGGATGTACATATCTCACATGCAAACGGCACCTGGAGGATATACCCTTGGAGGATATACTCCTATTACTCGGCTTTGGCGATCAATACCTCCCAAGCTCCAGCTGACACCGTTGTACTCCGTTCTTTGCTTGCCAACGGGAGTGACGGTCCAGTCGTAGTGCAGTCAATCACCTTCCTCATCGTCTGCGGTCTGCGCCGAGCCCTAATTCCAGGATTTCTTTTCCGGACCCGTTGCGGGCAATTCTCGACTCCCAAAACTCGTCATGTTGATCTTATCCATGTTTCTGCTAGTTCCCAAGCCCCTTCATCTCGTTTCGAGTCGAGCCGACTCGCGCGGGCCAGACTAGACCCCTCTGGTCTCCGTAGGCTCCTGGCCACCGGCATCGCCAGGTCGATTCGCCTCCACAGTCTTGAGTAATAATGACGACCTCCATAGCGCTCTCCCTCCCCTCCACGGCCGTCGGCGGCCGGCCGCCCGTCTCCAGGCTGGATATCGAGGTGTCTCCATCGGCTAGGATCCTGTGGCGCCGATTGATTTCCGATTGAGTCCTAGCACCAGAGATGGGCGATGCTATGCCCAGAGCACTGGAGGGTACTGAGCACTATAGTCCGAGCAGTCCAATCTAGTCTCGATCACAGGAGACACGAATGGCTCCGCCATGCCGCGGCCTCGATCTGGACCCCCAATCAGCGGCCCCGTTCTCGATTGAAGCGGGACACGCGAACAGTAGTCGGTACCAGCAGTCCCAGAGCAGAGACAGGCACAAGGGCCAAGGAGCGCAAAAGAAGCAAACAAGGATGAGACACCAGTCGCATGTAATATTGTCCATCAGCCAAGTCCGTCCAGGGGGAGGGCCCCATCGGTTTGTTCACGGCGAACGCCCCTTTCCTTATATCAGGATTCATCAGGTCTCTTCAGGGTCTCCCCCAGTGGCTCCTGCTCCCCGGTTTGCCAGTTCTCAAGGCTTATAGTACCAAGTCTGGCGGAACCTCTGGAGCGCTTTCTTCAGGGCGGGCTCGACTGCTCCCACTGAGTGGCAGACCTATATTGTCCCCTTCGGTGGGCGAGGCCGTCTGTCAGTCTTTCTCTACAGTGCCAAACCCCATCGTTCCTCCATCATGGTTGAAACCCAGGGTCCGACAGTGACCGGTATCGCGCTGGCTTTCGCCATCATCACTGTTTTTGTCATTCTTCTGCGCCTCTTTGCTCGACTCTACGTTCTCAAGAAATTCGATGTCGACGATGCTCTCATCATCTTTGCCTGTGTGAGTAGGTCAATGAACCGTACCTGGTCAAATTCTCGTCAAAATACTGGCCAAACTCTGGAAAATTCGGCCAGCTAATCAGCCAACTTCGTAGGGCTTCTCCTGGGCCTTCTCCGCTGTGACAATTGTGGGTGAGTGAGAGCCAGAGTGCCTACTGAACCTTGGGAGGATTGAGAACTGACGAAGATTTCACACTGCAGCTGTCAAGCATGGACTAGGCATGCACATTGAAGATGTAGACCCGAGTAACATGGTCACCTATGCGTTTGTATGCCTCCTTCCTTCCCCCTTTTTGGCGAACCATGCTAAACTACCAGAACGTCTGGCTGAGCTCCATGTTCTATCTCGCCTGTCTCGGCTTCGTCAAAACCTCTGTCTGCTGGTTCTATACCCGCCTGGGCGACAAGTACCTCCGCCGCATGTCCTATGTCATGTTCGGCGTTGTCGCCTGCCAGGCCACTGCCAACGTCTGCACCGCTGCCTTCCAATGCAGGCCTATCCCCAAGGCCTGGGATACCACCCTGAAGGGTACCTGCGTCAACATCAACGTCTTCTACTTGGCCAATGCAGCGCTCAACATCCTCACCGATCTGCTCACGTATACGCTGCCAATACGGGTAATCTTTAAGCTCCAGATGCCGCGCAAGCAGAAGATCGCTCTCATCTTCATCCTCTGCTTGGGACTTTTGTATGACTATCCGTGGCAAGAGAGAGATTTAGTGATGTGCTTGCTAACGAGATATCGACAGCGCCTGTGTCTCCTCCATCATCCGCATCACCTACATCCCCACCATGCTCTCCTCTTCCGACGCAACCTGGGCCATCAGCGGCGCCATGTACTGGTCTGCCATCGAGATCAACATCGGCATCCTCGCCGCCTCAATCCCCTCCTTCAAAGCTATTGCCTCCCGTTTCCTTCCCCGCCTCATTGGCGAGTACTCGTCCAACAAGGCCTACAACTACGCGTACGGTGCGCGCACAGGCTCTGGCTTCTCTAAGGTCCGTGATCCCTCGCGAAACCAGTCGGTGCATATGCACAGCCTGCGTGGTCGGACCAACGAACACACGGTTATCGGGACAGGGATCAATAGCGGGATCGATCGGTCGAGCGAGGAGAGGATCTTTGTCCCTGAAGGGAAGATCTATGCCCACACGGAGATTGAGGTTCGGCAGGACTAGACAGTGTCCTGATTCCTTTTGCCATTTTTGTCATTTAGGGTGGCTCTATTGTAAAAGCATGCTGTTGTTGGATTATTGGTAATTGGTATATATGAATTGCGGTAAAAGCTTCAGGTTGAGCCTTGTGGTGGGATAAATGGATATTGGGCTGCTTAATATGAGGACACTGGCGTCGGATACCCTTTCTTTGCTTCTTGCTCTCTTTTTCTTCCCTTCCTTTACCTACGGTCTTCTCATTCCTGTCACTCGTTTGTTTCCCTCCTTTGTTTCAATATCTTGGTCACAGGGACGATCGGTGTGCTGTGCGCATTTTTCGTGAGTATCAGGATCCATCATGTATATCCAAAGGACTGCAGTAGCGATATATGTTGACAGTCTTGTTCAGTCGATATTGTACAATCAAACGGTTGACAAGAGTGATTTTGTCACATTGTTTGAGCTAGAGTTGTCTATAGACTGTATTTGTACATTGGTAGTGGGTTTATATACATATGTATATAGCCAGCCTCGGGACTCGAGGTAAATAAACTCAACCAAATAATCAAAGAATCTGAGCCACCGGAGGGAATCTTATCTCTTACATAAGGCCTTGATGGGATCGAAGTCCTTGATGCAGAAACCAAAATCCTATCTTTGCTGCAGTTGCAGAAGGGTGGCCCTAACAATGCAACAGGTGGCACGGAATACTCGACTCTAGAGGACTGGACAAAGTCAAAATGAAGGTTAGTCTATAGAGTGAGAAAGGGGGGGAAATGGGGAGAGAGATTTTTTTTTTTTTTTTTTTTTTTTTTTTTTGCAACCCAGTACGTATGCATCTAGTGTGCATCGATTGCTGGAAGCGACGAGATGAGGAACAGGAAGATGTGGAGAAAAATTCAGCATTTGCAATAATTCTGGTTATCTTGATATATATAGAGGAATGCACATATGGTAGAGGTGGACTGAGAACAAAATATAGGGGTAATAGCGTTAGATCTACATAAGAGCGCCGAACAACCAGCAACAGAGAAAAAAAAGCAACCAAGGAAAAAAAGAGCCTATCGTTCATATATCGTGCAGTGCAAGCAGCACATTAAACAGCAGTTCCTGGCTTTGGAGTCGGCGCCCTCGGTTCTCGAGCATTTGACGCCGTACCCGTTGTGAAAGCATCCTGACAGGCCGGCCACCTCCCCGGCTCCTCCCAGTACTTCGTATGGTGTTTGTTCTTTTTCATCAGGCCCGCCAGATCAAGGGGATCGATGAACGTCTCGAATATCGATCGCGAGTCGATCCACCCGGGACCCATGCGCTCGGTAACCCCGTCGAAATCCAGATACCTCTTCTTGTCGCGCGACAGATACCGTCCCGGATGGAGGAGGTTAATCCAGAAAGTGAAGAGGACCATGGGCGCTGCGTCGAGCGCGTAGAGGAGCCATTCCTTCCGCTGAAAGTACTCGCAAGTATCGCCACATGCGACACCGGGCGGGTCGAGGGTGTAAAGAGCTTCGACGGCGCGGTAGATACACCGGACGAGGACGAGCGTTGAGGTGCCGTAGAGCGTATAGAAGAGGAACCGCAGATTCCGCGGGAGCATACCGGCGCGCGCGCATTTGCAGTGGAGCATTGCAACCATCGAGACGAGCCCGACTTCGACGACGCTCTGAAGAATGACGGAGATGGCGATCAGTGTCGCGCCGCTGCGGTACTTGTCCAGTTCCGTGGCGCCAGTGGCGATGCGGGCGCCGCCCGCCGCTGTAAGGCCCTCAACGAGGGTGCCGATGTAGACGAAGAAGAAGACGGTGCGGTTGGGGTTGATCCAGGCGAACATGGGGATGTAGTGCATGATGCGGCCGAGGATGTTGTATGCCGAGGCGGAGAAGACTGGCGGTGCGGCGTAGATGAAGACCGTTGCGGCGATGTAGAGGTTTACATGCTCTGGATTGTAGCTCGAGATGGCGCGGAGGATCCAGCCGATTGTGTAGAGGAGAGAGCCCCAAAACATCCAGAAGGTAATCCTCCAGAAACGATAGCGGCTGTTCATGGTTAGCATCTCTGGGTATTGTAGGGTAGAGATACTGACAAGTTCTGGTAGATGTGCGTAGCCAGAGACAGACTCAGCACGCAAGCAAAGACGATAGGAAGCACATGGTTCGCCCTGTACTCGTAGATGCCCGTTTCAGGGTCCATTCTGGGCAGAGTCGACTAGGGCGGTTCTGTCCGCGCAGAGAAAAAAAAAAGAAGTAAAAAATAAAAAAAAAGAGGCAAGAAAGAAAATGAAGGAGTTTTTGAAACTGTTTGACTCAGGAATTAAAGCCATATTATATGCTGGAGACTCCTGACAACTGCCTTTTGCCCTGTGTATATACGTACCCATATGCGGCGGCGCATAGCGACAAAAGCAGTTAGACTCAGCAGATCCAAGCATCAAGGCGCATTGAGGCTGACAGAGTAGTTTCCACGCTTCGTCGACTGGGAAAAGTGTTTCTGCCCGAAGCCCAAATGTCAAGCGGGCGCAGTTGATCAGACAATGTTTATAAAAAAAAATCTTTCTCGATGAGGTGCGATATGCCAACCCTGTTGCTGTCCTTTCATCCATTAGTCCAGGTGGAAGGACAGTTCTGCTTGATCATTGAGGCATCAATAGCAGCTGCATAGTAAGCCACGGGAGGACGGGCGCCAGATCAGGCCTAATTTGGCCTAGTGCTGGCATAAGAATGGCCAATCAGAGCTATCCTGGTGTGAGTATGCTTAGGCACACCGTAGCCACGGTGTATATAAGACCAAAGAAAAGGGTAGTTGGACAGGACCATAATGGAAGACCACTAAGTCGAGCTGACCATGGTGAACAATTCGCTTCTCTTCATCCTCTTTCTGATGCCATGACGGCTGCCCAAAATATAGGTCACGTTCGTCCAGTTCGTCCAAGTCTGGGTAGCGACAATGCCAACCGAAAGGCAGGCAACTCAGTTCAAGGCCCGATATCGCCTTGAGGGGATGCCCAAGTCTCCAGCTCCATAATCCTGGGTATATCTTCTCAGGTCTTAACGTATCCAGACACCCTCTCGATCTTTTCAGGTCCACTTGACCGCGAGGCACTGGATACGCCACGGCTCTACCTTGCTTTTCCCGAGAGGATTATAAAGGGAGCATTCGCCAGCTTTGCAGATATCTTGAGAAAAGCCTCAACCGTCGGGTTTCGTTCGGACGACCGGTCGAAATTCCCGACGGAAGCCTGGAGCTCTGTTCTCAGAACCCCTTTCTGAATGCTGCAAAGAACAGTCCTCACTGCTGATCTGAGGTGGTAGCGTTTGACGATGAATTCCTTCGTCGGTACTGCAGACGTCGCTCACAACTGCTACGATCCCCTTTGCAGGCACCCCTCGCGATGTCCGAACACCACATCGCCCTTCGTGTAACAGCAAGGGTGTCGAGGACGGCAAATATGGATGATCCTCTGATGCAGCGCGCGTCATCGACGTCTGAAGTCTGGCGCAGCTTGATTCCACCCCGCCGGGTCACGGTGAAAGGCTGGTCGGCTGGACATTTCGGCCCTGGTGTTCGCGATGGAAGATGGTTAACAAGAGTGCGATGACGGCGAGCGCTTTGGTTCGCTTGACGTCTTCAGCTGGAGGCAACAACCGGTGAATCTGCGCGTATCTTCACAGCCAGACGTATCGGGACAGTGGCAGTGGCAGTAGCAGCAGGCAGTGAGCAGTCGAGATATGATTGTTTGTTGTCTTACCACCATGCTCGTGATGATCGGCAAGATCGGGGTCGCCTGGAAGGGATAAAAGGTACGAAAATGTCTAGGCCATGGGAGTTAGTCTTCTCGTAGCTGATGACCTTTAAGACATACCTGCAGGCATAGAGTAGGAGGAGTTCGTCTTTTGCTGAGCCTACGCCTTCACAGCCTGAACCCGCTGCCTTGGGTGAACATAGGGTGTTTAGCAGAATCACTTTTATGGAGATCAAGTCAGCCAATGTCGAGGTAACAAAGGATGA
The DNA here is from genome assembly GCA_003574815.1 of Aspergillus spinulosporus. Taxonomy (NCBI): domain Eukaryota; kingdom Fungi; phylum Ascomycota; class Eurotiomycetes; order Eurotiales; family Aspergillaceae; genus Aspergillus; species Aspergillus spinulosporus. Next base: position 226,390 of record QPHH01000003.1, on the reverse strand, counting down.
GGCAGGGTTTCAGGGCATTAATGATCAGCTATACTGGCCGGCCAGTGAGACTCTCGAGTCTGCCGAGATTCATCTTCAGGCCTCCCACTGACTGTCGACGGATCGACCGCTGCGCCTCGTTCAGCCGAGCTTGGCGCCCGCGTCAACACAGCCGCTTCATTTCCGAGTCTTGTTAATTATACTCTGAGAGACGACGAAGCGATCAATCCGCATCGTCCATCACGATGCCGGGTGTACCATCCGGAAGAGGCTGCGATCAGTGCCGCAAGTCGAAGAAGAAGGTGGGCAGCGACACAACTCCCCCACACCTCCCACTACGGGTGGCCCCGACCGCTAAGACTATCTAAGTGGATATAGCGCTGGAGCTAGATCCTAGAGTTAACACCTTGCAAGTGCGATGAAGCAAAGCCCGTCTGTACACGATGTGCGCGCCGCAGAATCGAATGTGTTGGGGCCGGCGAGAAGCGGTACAAATTCATGGAGGAAGACCCGGCCGTCGCCAGAAAGCGAGTCCTAACACGTCAAGACGCGCCCGAAATTCGAAACAAAGTGGTTCGTGGTATCGCGGTGAACCCGATAAACAGTGCCGCCCTCCTGGGACAGCGTCTTGTGGCGGCTATCAAGCCGCAGACGGACTTGAGGTACAACCTGGCGTGGGCGTTTGGCGGCTATCTGGTCCGCATCCCCCAACGCTTGGGCGTGAACGAGGCGCTCGACGCAGCCGTCGACGCCCTGGTCACGGCCCATCAGACTTTTGCGGCTTGCAAGGAGATCACCGTCGGCTCGCTCACCAAGTACTCGCGGGCTCTGAGTGCATTGAGACGGTGTCTGGATAACCCGCTTACCGCCGGTACATCAGAGACGCTCTGTGCGGTGTCGGTGCTGCTGCTTGTCCAGGTAACGACTCCGGCTCCCCCTCGCCCTGTCATAGTCGGTCTTAGATTGCTGACCTTGCCAGCATCTCCTAGGTCCCTCCGACTTGCGGTGGACTGGCCATGCGGAGGGAGCGGCGAGGATACTCAAGGCGCGAAGAAGCTGTGCTCCGCGAGACGACTTTGAGCGTGTACTGCTGCTGTCTCTGCGGGGTCCAGTGGTAGGACTTCCGAATCTGCCTGCATACCGAGACTGACGACGCACAGCTCTTCGAAGGCCTGTTCAACCCACGCATAGACTTGACCCCGACAGAATGGACCGAGCTGGTCCAGAACGAGCTCGACGCAGGAACACCAGAGGGCGAGATGCTCCTGAACCTGTCACGGGTCCGTGATATCCTGGGCCGGGTCAAGACCAACGAGCACGGCTTGGCCGGGCTGCTGATCCTGCAGGCCGAGATGAGGAGTCTCTACACCAAGACCCGGAAGATCTGCGATATGTTCCGCATTGAGCTGCACAAGATCGAGGATCCCGTCCAGGACAACCCGCCAAACCCGCTTGGTCTCCCCCCGACTTTGTTCCACGCGCTCACGCAAAGATTCTACGGTCTTGCCATCACCATTGCTTTGTACATGAATTACGCCCTTGCAGTGATAACGAGGGATCCTGACGTCTCGACAAATGCCAACTACCTCGCCCTTGACATGATCACCATTGCTGAGAATGCGATCCAGTATCGGCCGTTTGGCGCGGGGTATGTCACTGTGGGGCTGATCGCAGCACTGATGACGGTTAAGGACCCGGGACTACGCGCCCTGCTCCAGGCCTGGTTCGACGACTACCGCGAGGATTTCAACATGCCAGACCTGGACAAATTGCAGGAGGCAGAGAAGTTTGCTCTTTTAGACCCGTATCGGTCCCAGCGCATGCCGAATGCATTGCCTGAGACGGAGGAGCATGCTTTATACGAGCCCGTGTTGTTGCAAAACCGCCTCCTTCAAGTATGAATCACCTCTAGTGGTGTCCCGTGTAGTTAGAATAGACCAGTAATAATCAAGAAACGTCCAGCTCTTCTCTTTTGCCAGACCTTGGTTTAATACCGTGGTGTGCCCAGCTGCCCAGTCATGTGACTGCCAGTGGAGCCATTGATGCAATGCTTGGAACCGTGGAACTGCGCTCTGGCAGTCCTGGCAGATGCTAGTCAAGGAGTCCAATACTCCCACTCTCGCCCGTCCTGATGCCCTTCTGCCAGCGCCTTCAGCCCTTCGTGGCTCTTCTTCATCCTCTGTCCAGCACTGCCAACCTCAATCGCACGACGTGACTCGCAACAATTATGCCAGAACCCTCGTTAAGCTCCTCCCACAACGGCTCCTCCCAACGGGACGAGGCGATCCTCTCCCAGCACCTCGATCCCCAATACACCGCTGCTCTCCATGAGGAGGCTATCCTCCCCGACCACGGCGATGGCACCGCATCGAATGCTACCGATCCCTCGGAGCCCCAGTCCTCGCTCCTTCTCCAGGGAGGCGATATGCACCGCGATCTCTATCGTCTCGATGCCAAAACCAAACGAGCCCGAATGGACAAGCGAGCGGCGACGTTCTCCGCGGCTCCTCGTGCAAATGATCTGTTTGAGGAGCCAGTAGCTCCGCTCGAACCGGGCAGCTTTCGCCGGAACTTTATCCGCCATCAGCAGGGCCAGGACCATCCGGCTCTTCGTCGTTCGTTTCTCGAATACCTCGACCTCTACGGTAACTTTGCGGGCGAGGATCTGGAGGAATCCGAGGAGGAAACCGAACAAGGGGAAGAGGAGGAAACAACGCAGGAAGCGGAGCGGAGGCCTTTACTGGGGACACCGAAGCACAGGCGGTCGCGGTCGTACCGGCCTGGCGATGCCTCAAACGTGAAGACGTTCTTCACCCTGCTCAAGGCGTTCATCGGGACTGGGATCATATTCCTGCCAAAAGCTTTCCGCAATGGAGGGATCCTGTTCTCGACGGTCGCTCTGGTGACGGTCGCTTTGATCTCGACCTTGTGCTTTCACCTGCTGCTCGAGTGCCGGAGACGGTACGGCGGAGGGTATGGTGATCTCGGGGAGCACATAGCCGGGTCTAAACTCCGGTCCTTGATCCTGGCTTCCGTGGCCATCTCTCAGATTGGGTTTGTCTGTGCCTGTATTATCTTCACGGCTGAGAATTTGCGAGCATTTTTCGTGGCTGTCATTCCCGACACCGTCCACTCACTGTCGACGCTCCGGTTGATTGTACTCCAGTTGGTCGTACTCATTCCCTTGACGATGATCCGGAACATCTCCAAGCTGGGCCCGATTGCGCTGCTCGCTGACGCTTTTATCTTGTTCGGACTCGGGTATATCTACTGCTATGACATTGCCAGTTTAGCAAGCCGAGGGCTGGCACCGAGTGTAGACTTGTTCAACTCTGACTCTTTCACCTTGACTGTCGGATCGTGCATTTTTACCTTTGAGGGTATTGGTTTGATTCTGCCTATCCAGTCGTCCATGAAGAAGCCACAGTGCTTCGATTATCTGCTCTACACAGTCATGTTCATCATCACTGTCCTGTTTACTGGAGTTGGAGCCCTCTCGTACGCCACGTTTGGCGCGGACACCAAGACAGAGATCATCAGCAATCTTCCCCAGAACAGCCGACTGGTCAATACAGTCCAATTCCTCTATTCCATCGCTATCTTAGTGGGAACTCCAATCCAACTCTTCCCGCCTGTCCGCATCATAGAAGGGAATCTTTTCGGCTCCGCGTCCGGCAAGCGCGATCCAGGCATCAAATGGAAGAAGAACAGTTTCCGGACAGCGGCGGTTTTGGCGTGCGGCGTAATCGCAGCGCTGGGCGCTGGTGATTTGGACAAGTTCGTCTCACTAATTGGATCGTTTGCGTGCGTTCCGCTGGTGTACATCTACCCGGCGTACCTGCATTGGAAAGGGGTGGCCAAGTCTCCCTGGGCCCAACGCGGGGATATAGCCATGATGGTTTTGGGATTTGGTTTCATGGTCTATACTACCGCTGCCACAGTGTCAGTCTGGGTGGCTGATTCGTGAGAGAAGAGTAACCCTGGTAACGCAGAGTAACCTCGGAGAATAAACGAGTAGCGCCTGGCTTGCCTTTTAGGATAGTTATGCGAAAAGAAAGCAATCTGAGAGACATCGAGTTCCGAGACATACTATAAACAGTTCTCGGCTTCCATGTTGCTCAATGGCTTCGCATTGGTTCAATGCAGTCGGCCTTAAAAGCCTAAAACTTCCAAGCCACACCTTATGCATTGACAGAGATGGACAGCGAAGCTGGATGATCTGCGAACGCAGGGATCGTCCAAATCAGCGAAGCCACTCCTACCTGGACCACTGTCAGCCCTAGCCAGCACGACACGAACTATTAATATATCAAAGCGATGTGATTCGCTTTGGTGGAATAAGCTTGAGGCTGCCAGGTGGCCGCCCCCGATAGACGCTCGGGTTTCAGCTGTTTATGCTTGAAAGGTATAAATGCGTTCCTTATCACTCTTACCACAAGGAGCTTACAGAGACCACCAAACTAGTCTGCTCTCTGAGTCTCATATACAATGAGGTCTACATCGTTCCTCACGCCTGCGCTCGGTTTTGCTCTTGCTGAAGACCATGCCACCACTAGCGGCAGCAACAGTACAGCACCATCAACAGATACAACAAGCACATGCTACAAACTCGACGGCTCCGCGGCATCAGACCATGTACCCTGCGGTGCAGGCGACATTGTAAACTGCTGCCATGAGGACGATATCTGCTTGTCCAATGGCCTCTGCTATCAACAGGGGGATCGGGGGATGGGTTTGTCTCGAGGGAGCTGTTCGGATAGGGAATGGGGAGAAGGATGCTTTGCGCCTTGTTGTATGTTGCTTGTGCATCGGTTCTTCACCGTTGAGAGAAAGACCTGATACTAACTGCGTTCCCATTATCCAGCCGAGTATAATCGCGACACCGGAATAACGATTGTGAAAATTAGCTTCGAAGATGAACCGCAGTATTGCTGTGGCTCTGTAAGCACACAAAGTGGTGACGGCGATAACGACGACGATGATGGTAATGGCGAAGGTTCCTGCGAGTTCGGTGATCCATTCACTATCCCCGCTGGAACGGCGATACCAGACATCGCCGGGTTATCATCCACATCAGAGCCGCCTGCAGACGGCAGCACCGAAGACTCCTCAGATGCCAACTCCCACTCGGAGTCCAAAACTTCAGCCCGCATGACAACTCCCCTCGCCATCGCCCTCGGCGTCGGAATACCGCTTGGTCTTATTTTAATGAGCTTCATCCTCTGGGCGGTCTGGGAGCGACGGCGGCGACAGCTACGCGACGAAGAGGCAGAGCGGGTGCTAGGCACAGATGGCATAGTGCTGGCCAGGGCAGGGTCTAATATGGGCATGAGCATGAGGGCTAATTTGCCGGGCTTGCATCACCGGTACGGCCCGATTCCGAGCTATAGTGGACGTGGGACGCCGAATCAGAGTGGGTTCTTTGGGTCGCCGCGTCAGCCTTTAGAAGCCGCTATGAGCACGCTTCCGGCTGAGCAAGGGCAAGTGGAAGTGCAGGTGCACAATCAAGATGCTGAGGGTGTTGCACCCTCCCAGACTCAGGCCCGGACGCACAATGAAACAGAATAAATGAGGTAAATGATACAAATCAGTGTTGGGGTCTAGGCTCGGCCCCAGCATAAAATGGAACCGCCAATGACGGAGACGCTTTAATGTTAAATTTGTGGTGTTGATATGATATCGGTTGCTTTATAGAGTGGCGACTGCACTGCCACACGGGTGTATACTTGTTCATTTCGACAGTTTTGCAAAGCGATAGATCTGGCTTGGTATGGTGCGGCGTCTTGGTAATCTCTAGCATAGTATAGACAAGGGAATATTATCAGTACTTGTGCTCTCAGGTTTGCATGATAATAGTAGAACCCGGTTCTTACAATCTGGAATTCACAACTCTTATGTCTTCATATTCTCTTCTAGTGCAGATGATACAGAGCAATCCAGACTGAGGCAGAATTTCAGCCCTTGTATGTATATGAGGATGCAACTCTCTAGCAGCTGCGTGGAGAAAGGCCCAAATAATGTACAAGGCAGGGAGCAGACTATACTGGCTGATCGACTGATGACTGGATGTAAAGAGCCATCTCTGTTTCTTATATTCTTACACCGTTCTATCCATCTATATATCCGTCTTCACAATATTAAATCTCTATCTCTACTTTGATATCAAGCCTGTTTATCCGCATACGGCGCCAGTCTACTCATCCTCCGCAGTCGCGGCCCATAAATCAAAAACAGGACCGGAATCGGAATCATAATCACGGCAATACAACCAAGGAGAGTCCCTGCCCACTGGATACCCATGTCATTGAACATCTGCCGCGTGAAGAGTGGGAAGACGCCACCGACCATTGAGCGCATCATTGTGTTTGCGGCGAAGGCGGAGGCGGCACTAACCAGTGACCAGGTGTGTTAGGTCGAAAGCCAAAACGGGGTGGGGAAGGAAAAGGACGTACCAGTTCAAATAAGGGTCCAGGATGTAGTTAAATCCTTGCATGAAGATGGACGTCAGACCGAAGCCGACGAAGACACCCGACGCAGTCGGGGCCATCCAGTGGATAGATGGGCTAAAGCCGGTCCAGCCGAACCTGTTATTGTTCTTAGTAACTGTTGCCAGAAGCAGAAAGGTGAATATATACCAGAAGAGTCCCCCTGCAAACGCAATGCCACCCGCAATACACGGCGGCAGCCGCCATTCCGGGACGGGGACATTATTATTGGCGATCAACTTCCGAGTATACGACTTGTCGAAAGAGAGCACAAAGGCCGCACCCAGGATCTCGCCAATAATAAGTCCAATAAACGGTAGTCCGCTAACACCGAGCGACATCCCGTGAACGCCTTGAAAGACGAGCGGAAATGCCTGCAGCATGGCGTAGGTCAGCCCGTAGAGGAAAGACATGTACAGGGTCATGAGGAAGGCGATGGGTTCGGTGAAGAGAATCCTGAACGGCCGCGCAAAGTTCTTGGTTAGTAGTTCGCGGATGTCGATTTCGAGTTCTTCTTGGCGAGCGTGAATGCCCCAGTTACGAGTCTGGCGGCGAAGGATGGCTGCTTTCTGGACAAGGATGACGGGGGCGTATGTTTCTTGTGCGAAGATAACGAGCAATCCTAGAGCGAAGAAGCCGACTATTGCGGGAACGTACAGTGTCCACCTCCAACCCAGATAGCTCTCTGCCGTGTATCCTCCAATGAACGGTGCCGTGTACGGCCCTAGAAATACAGACATAGTATATACCGCGATAGCAATGCCGCGGTGGTGGCTGTTGAAGAGATCTGACAGGCTAGCTGGGACCAAAGCAATAAGGCTGGCCGCGAACAGTCCAGAGAAGAACCGTGTGAGCATGATTGTTTGCGTGTCCTTTGCGGTAGCCGTGGCGATCATAAAGATATCGAACCCCAGCATCCCTACCAGCAGCGGCACCCGTCGGCCGATGAGCTCAGACATGGGCGCCCATATCGTCGGTCCAGCAGCAAAACCAAGCACATACAGCGTTGTCCCGAGAGCAGCAACCTCTCGTCCGTATCCAAACTCACTCATAATGCCTGGAGTAGCAGTTGCAAACACCGAGCTGCCGTACGCCGCAGCCAGTGCGGCAAACGTCAGAATGCACCCTAGGGCTACGCTGATTTCATCAGCATCGAACCGGGTACATAGCTAACTAGATACCTACCGCCTTGTCATTGGCTAGTTTTGAGGATGCATTGGGTCGTCCGGACCCTCGAACTCAACGATATATGCCTCGACATTGGGCAGGTCTGGGGGATAAGGTTTGCCAGCGCCGAGAGGCAGCCATTGCTCTCGAGGAACGCGACTTCGGCTCGACCCGATTGTCTCCTGCTGTTGGAGTCGGTAGGTGTTAATGCGTTCCAGCTCAATTTCATCTTCTCCATTGTGATTCGAGAGGCGGGCCGACTCGGCATCAAAATCGGCGCCGCTGTCGTCCCCGGTCTTCTTGGTCGGCGCCATCCTATATTTTGCCTCCCGGCAGCGGACGCAGAATTTCAGAGCAGATCGGCGTCATGGCAGTTCATATTAATCTTCAGCTGTAGCGGGTCCCCAATTTCTTGTAGCAGTTTCCTGGTGGGTCAGTGGCCCATGGATAACACCATCGAAGCCACAAACAGCCTCTTCTTATCACAAACAACGGGGTAATTCCGCGTTCGTGGGCGTAAGGCCAGTGCTTCCGACGCCCAATTCCGGTGCACAATCACAGCACATTTCTCTGATACTGGGGCAGTGGAGTTGTGGGTACATGGTTCCCGACTTTACGGACCGAGAGCCCGGGTGTTCGGCATCTTCAACTGGTTTCCAAGGATTCTTTGCTATGCCGAAATAATGTTGCCGTGATTTTCCACATGCAATTTGAAGTCGGTCCGTATTCACTCGTCATATTATGCAGAAAATTGATCCAGAATCTCGGTGAGGTGACTCTGCATGAGCTTATTTCTGGCAAAATTCTGTCATTTGGCGCATGCTCGAACTACTTCGGAGGCTTGATCATCAAAAGTAGTACCGCCCGTCTCGAACATTTAGTTCGTATGCAATGGCTTGGCCATGCGACCATCTGCTGCTGAAGCTGTTGTAAGTTGGAGTCCTGATGATCGGACTTGCTGTGAGACTGCTCGGAGCCGTATGGCTTGATACAGTGCGGTTTGGACCGGCTCTCTGTTAGGATATTTTCCCTTACACTCTTGCTGTGGTTTAACCAGTTTCTGCGCGATTGATGCTATCCCTGTGTCAGTGGTAGTAAATATGAATCTTTCCCAATAACCCCAACGTCTTTGTCCATGATTTAGAGCGCCAAAGTGTCGTAGTCACGACACCTCATCACTCATAGCTTTCCATCAAGGCCGTGCCCACTTAACAACTGTCTGCGCGTGTTGGGATTGACCTCGGAAGGAATTTTTCAATGTGCTTGCCTCCCGAGCAAGCCGTGTCGATTTCTCGCTCGTGGCTGCTCCTTTGTCCTCGACGAACACTTCGGTAGAGAAGCACTTTCATAGCACGACCCAATAAGCAAGACCTGTGGATCAAGGCACAAAAAGCAGCTTTATAGACATCCTGGTACTGGATAACGCTGGCAGGATGGCGGTGCCAATGATGCCCACGTCGCCCTCTTGTCTCTAAGGCGGAGCGGTATAATCTTCCATTTTCGCGAGACAGTGTCGGGTGCCTTTTGAACTGTCTTCTAACTCGGAGACATACTGCGAGTCGAGTCGACTACAGCAGCGAAGTGCTGGAAACACTAGCAAACGACGATGATGATTGAGATTTCAGCCAGATAGAAGATACCGGCACGGAGAGACCGGATGGCTGCGGGAAGGTGCGAGATTAGCTCTGTCTGGAAGATTGTGCGATATGAACGCCCTGCTCTAGCAAACGCACCTCTTTTTCCGTCTCCTATCTATCCTATCTTCACGGTGTTCATGAGTGTTAATTCCACAACCTTCAGCGGTGTTGCTCAACAATCCGATGCATAGAACGGGCCACGTGAGAGGGCGGGAAACCCAACACGCGACGCTCTTTAACAGACTCATTCCAACGGGCCATTCTGTCGGAAGTTGAATCCAGTCGAATGTAGCGAATGGTCTGACAATATTGAGTTGTAAAGGTGTACGTGAGCTGGCAGTGCGGGAAACAGTTTCCGACATCGCCGACGAAGATGGTGAAATGGTGAAATGCGGGGAATAAATAACCCCCTCCCAAGCTCCCAACAAGCTCCCTTCAGCCATTCCAGTAACACACCACGAAACGACCAGCATGATCACCGGTCTCGCCCATATCAACCTCCTCGTTCCCCCAGACTCTCTCGAGCACGCTGAGGCCTTTTATGGGGGAACCCTCGGCCTCACCTCCGCACCAGTCCCGCATTTACAGAAGGGCACCATCCTCTGGTACCTCAGTCCTAGATCCAATCTCTCAACGTACTCAGTCAATCTACTAACGGCTTCGCATCAACAGGTTCAATCTCGGAACGTCTGGTCAACAGATCCATATTGCACCCGGCATCAACGAGTCCAAGACCTCCGATAGGCATCCGTGCTTCAAGCTGGAATCGTTAGAGAAACTGCAGGAACTACAGCAGCGGATATGGGACCATCATGTGCGTGGAGGGGATGCAGCGCCGCTGAATGCGGATAGGCCGGGTGAGAACTCGGGGACCAAAGGAATCGAGTATCCAAGTCGGTTCTTTGCGAGGGATTTTGCTGGGAATAAATTGGAGTTTAGTTTGTAGACGGCTACAAGGGAGGATCATTCATGATGACGATAATAGAATTTTTCGCCTCAAACATTTCCGGCTTGTGGCTGGCCATCTAGACGTACTATAAAGAACATGGAGATCTGGTGAGCTTGATGCCAATAGTGTATACTTGGACCCGGAGCTGATCCTTCATGGCCATGTGACAGGCTCACAGCGCCGCCAACGCATCATACTGCTCCTGGGTGACCGCCAGAACCGAGAGATGGCGCATAAACGTCAAATCATGCTCTTCGGTCTTGGCCCAATTGCCAGATGTCACGTCACTCGACTCCCAGGCAAAGACTCCGGGGTTACTGCCCACGCGGTCACAGAGGAGGTATGCCTTGCCCTCTTCAACATTATCCCAGAATGGGTACGGTGCCTCGAAGCTCAGGCTATCTTCGATCGTACCGTCAAGGGCCGTCCACTCGCCGAAGAGACCGTCCGTGCTGATGTCCTGGATGGGCGAGGTGGTGGCGCCGTCGACATAGTACCGTACCAATGTGCTCTCGTCGACCTTCAAGAATGAGAGATCGATGGCTGTCTCGTTGCCGAGGGTGATATATGTCTGGGGCTCGGTGAAGGTGCGGAAATCGCTTGTGTATGCGTACCGCAGACTGCTGGGGAGGACTGGGTCGCCCGTGTGATTGGGGTCGTCTTCGGCAAACTGTGTCCTGTCAGACTAGACTTGGTCAAGGACCAGATGGGAGGAGGGGGTTTGGGACGCACCAACTGCGCTGCCCAGTGCACGAAGTACTGCCCCTGCTCCTCGTCCCAGATCGCGTCTGGGGCCCACGCCATTCCTGCCCTTTCGTCTTCCACCGTCACAAGCCGCTCGTCAGTCCAGTTGACCAAGTCGGTACTCTCCCAGACGAAGATTGCCCGTGAGCCATTGCTTGAGGCGGCGCCCCAATTTGTCTGGACACATCAGTCAGTAATGTACTCGGCACCTTTTCGTGACGACATTTGAAGATTAGAGGAATGGGACTACATACAGTATCGATATCCAGATCCGTCCCGATAATGTAGTACTTCCCTTCATCTTCTCCCTCGCCCCGGATTATCGTCGTGTCTCTGATCGCTTTAGTTCCCAGGGTGGGCGAGACAATTGCTTTCCCGCCATTGATTGTCTCAAACCCTAATGGGTCATCGTTCGAGCTGAGAGCAAAGTAAACGCTCTCGTCTTCGGTTGTCCAATAGACGGCCAGGTAGCCCACTTTCGTGTCGTCGGCTTTCTTGTTGGGACGTTTAGGACCCAGATGGGGAAGGGCGAGGATGCCCGGGATGGAGAGAGATAGAGCGGCCAGGGGGAAAAGTCTCATTTTGCTTTACTCTGGGTATAGCTCAAGCGGGCAATTGGATCTGGTCAATAGAGCTCGGGCATAAGACTGATCTGAGGAACTCGGCAGATGTGCCTCTATTTATGTCTTTCTTGCCTTCCCAGGAACACGCCATCCTTGCCAATCCATCATACCACATCCAGCCGGCTTCACCCTTCTCCTGCGGGATCTTGGCGCGCTGTGAACATGAATGGCGTTTTATCCGTCATGCAGGTCTGCAGGCTGAAGCCTCGAATCCTCGAATGATCGGCAGAACCGCCGGTGATTGTCCGGATTAGGGCCTGAGGTTTCGTCAGTAGAGCGCTATCCCCGCATTTGCAATCTAGTTTGGTGGAGACTGCAGTTAGCTTCGGGTTAATGTTGTGCATTCTGCCGAGGAGAAGTAGATGGAATAGCGGTTAATAAATTGGATATCATAGAATTCCCCGGAGGTGTCTATGTAGGTGTATAGTGAAGGTAGCGGTTTTAAGTGATATCATCTGGAAGGACCCTCCTGCTCGTGGATTATGGCTAGGGCCCTGGTTTTCTTAGGGAAGCAAAATGTCTTCAAGCAGCTATATAGGGCTCACAGTACAGTTATACCAATATTAATCTAAGATCAGCATATATTCAGGGACTTATGACCCGACTTTCTCGGCCTTTGTATCGTACTGGGCACGCATCTTCCCCTCCTGTTCATCCCACCGATAAACAGTGCCATTTCCAACATTGTAGCTATAATAATTGTTAGTCCCCCCAAGCACAACCGCCTTACGAAAGGTGATATTTATTCTCCCCTTCTGTGCCTCCCCTCCCTTTCGTTTCGGAATGCTATGCAACCAATTCGACTGCGTCTCGCCGCGCATCACCACCATATCACCTGACGCAAGCGAGAACTTCAACGGCTGGGCACTCACCCCGGGCGCCTGGCTAGGCTTATGCCGCATCAGGAAATCCCGCTGGGCTCCCAGCGAGATGGACGCAATAGACGGGTTTGGCCCGAGGAACCGCTCGTCGTCCGAGTGGTATGAGATGCTGTCATCGCCGGTGGCGTAGTAGTTCACTAGGCAGAAGTTGTAGCTTGAGCCATCACCAATGGCCGCTTCGGCCGCTTGACGCAGATTCTCGAGGCATTCGGGGATCGGGCGCGGTGTATACTGGTACTTGTTCTCAGGAATGGGTCGGCGAGTCTTCGTGTCAACTGGGACCAGCACATCTGGCCCCAATTTTGATCCGGAATCGATCGCTGATGCTGGAACAAACTCCGCCGTTGCATCAATCCCAAACACCGTCGTGAATCGTGGGGTGTTAATTTGCGTGGTCTGGCCCCCCCGTTTGATAGAATACTGGACCCTGTAAAAAGGGAGCTCGCGACGCAGGAACTGAAACAGGTCCCGTGCCGTGGGAGCGGGAATCAGCGGGTGGAAGTAGAGCAAGTCCAGATGGTGCTGGTTGGAGATTTTCTTCGACTCTGCTCCGCTCAGACTACCGAGAGTGCTGGCGAGCGATGGGGGCAAAGACGCGATGGGATGAGGATAGCTGGGGTGGTGGCTGTAGGAGAGCGGGAGCTCCTCGTCCGCCTTGAGCTTCTTGCTCTGAGGAGGCGTGACGGTCCGGTAGAAGGATTCGAGGGTGCGTTTGGCCATAGCTGATCTTCATGCCTGGAATACCAACCAGTACGAGCTGGAGCGATCATCGTCGGTTTTGAGTGTGAATTGTGAAATGTTGATGGATGATGTCACTGCAACGTCCTCGAAACCATCCTGCTAGACCAAGTATTATCTCAAGATTGATTCTATGCATGTTGTGATTTTCGAAGGATGAAGTGGACTGTTGAACAGTGCCAGCTATATCTCGTTTATATAGGTTATAGGGTATAGATAGGCAGTTGGAAGCGACATCCAACAGCTTGTGTTGAAAATAGGCACAGATAGGGAAACGCATAAATTATGAACTTTTATGATCATTGCTTACTTATTATGCAAGAACCTCTCCATCGAAGTGAACCACGGATGGGGTCGCCGGCTCTCTCGCCATTATCAGACCATGATATCATCGATATGAGAACAACGATGCGATTCCAGTGTTTCAAGTTTGAGATCCAGCAATCTAGAATATCAGCTGAGTGTCAGCAGTCAGCACTGCCGTGTATCAGCTACCTCAATCTTGGAGGGCATCAGCGACCAGAGATTCCACAGCTGCCCGTCAGTCTGGTAAATCTTTCCGAGACTGCATTGCTGGGTGTCACATCAGCATCACGGATCGTATAAAAAGAATCGTCGCTCGATCTGATATGAAACTGATTGTGGACAATCCACAGCGTCGCTGTTCGTTGGGCGAGACCACGTGCAATGAGGCTGAATCGGCCCCTTCTTGGGAACTCTCACTGTGGCCAGCACCAACTCCACTTCCTCTCCTCCCACTCAACGCCCACTCCAGGCACCTTTCTTTTCTCGCGCCTTGTCCAGTCCTTGTTCCGGGGTTGATTTTTTATCGATCGTATTCTTTTACTTCCTTTTACTTCTTCTTTTCCTTCGCTCTGTCGGGTTTTCTGCCAATCCGTTTGTCTGCCGTCCTATTGTGAAGACATGAGCCAGCCTGTTCCCGACCGGATCCTCAAGAATTGACGGTCGCACCCACGGCGCCCTCGCTCTCCCCCAACCTCACCCTCCTGCTCGATGTTCGCTCCGCACCATGGCGAACTATCACAATGGCAACCCGCCTTACGGCCAGCCGGGGAACCAACCGCACTATGATGCCTACACCCCTCCATCTACCGACCCGCCGCTCCGACGAATGCCAAGTTACAGCGCGGGGGACGACTCCAGTCTCTTCGCTCCCCAATCCACGCAGTCGAGAGTCGCGGAGAGCCACCGTTATCCGAATCGTGCGAGCGTGGGCGAGTACTCAGGGTTGTTTGGCCAGCGCGATAACTACGCCGATCCCAGATATACCCATCTCCCCTCGGCTACGTCGCCACCCCGGGCCCGCGCCCAGTCCCAGTCGAGCTATCAATACCAGTATGGCTCAGTAGGACCGATGTCGCCTACCCAGACCTCCTACAACCCCCAGCAGTATGCCATGGCCCCAACGACTTCACAACAACATACCGGGTACAGCCCGTTGTCGTATTCCTCTTCAAATTCGTATGGCAATGGTAATAGCAGTACATCGCCCACTCATCAGCCGTACAACCCGGCCGCTTACCAAGCCGCGAGTCTTGGAAGTCTTGGGTCTCCCACAATCCAGCGCCAGCCGAGCATGCTTTTCGCTCAAACGCCGCTTTCGCCCAACCCATATGCATCACCGTACACTTCCTTACCCCCGCCGCCTCCACCCCGTGGCCCTGACCATCCGTACGGCGGGCGAACGTCGGTGCAGTACCCCAGCACGTCACCTGGAACTCAGTATGGATTTTCACAGCACTCGTCCACCACTTCGGCCTATAGCCTCACCTCTCCCACCACGCCGGGCACGTCCTACGCTTCCGGCAGCGGATCGTTGTCCAGCATGACGTCGCTCAATTCGCGGCCGTACGGCGGAGTTCCAATCCCATCGCACATCTCCCATCCGTCTCGCATTTCCGATCCTAGCCGGACGCCGTCGGTGGACGAAGAGCCGCCTGAGCCTCCAGCGCACTTCTCTCCGAGCGATACTTACGACAAACCCTACAGCGCGGTGCGCATACCAGCGCGATCCCTTCCAACACCGCCGGTGCACCAGCCCCAGTCGCCGCTGTCGCCCCAGAGAACGGACACACTGACGCGACATCCCCAGGCACGGCCCCTTCCCGGGCCGCCAGTTGAATCAGACTATGGCTACATGAACGGCACAGTACAGCCCGCTGACCAAACCCATGATTATGATAACTTGGTTCGAGAAGTCGAAGCCGCTATTCCAGACAAACAATGGGCCGGTTACCAGATTGATAGTCCACTCCATATTGACGTGCATTCCCAGGATTCTGTTGACCGGCTGAACCTACCGGAATCTGGCCATTCAACTTCGGATTCGGTTATCGCCCACCTCTCCCCTGACGAGAGACACACGCATACGAACGGGAGTATGGCCACGGGTACTGGGCAGTATGTGAACTACGATGCTTACAGTGATGAGAGCGACGCCGAAGCTGAGGCGGGACTGGCAATGCTGCGGATGGCTGACGAGGAGGAACGGGCCCAGGCTGAGCGGTTGCAGGAGCGGGAGCGTCGGGAAACGAATGCCTCGACAACCAGTTCACTTGTAAAACGCCCGTCAGTCACGGCTGCATCGCCAATCCAAGCCACCCGTGCAGACTGGTATCCTTCCCATAGTGGAAATAACTCTCTAGGATATTCTCCGTACGATGATACTGCTCTAGGCGCATCCCCGTACGGCAATGAAGCCGACTATACTGGCCATCATCAGGTTGCGACTTCCGGGTCCCGGCACAGCTCCAATGCATCGCGCGAGGATCGGGCGGAGTACTCCGATGAATACGACTATCCCCCAATTGAAGATGATTACGCATTTCATCCATTCCCTCAGCTACCTTCAACCGCACGAGTTGACGCCGGAGGCACAGGCGGTCTATCGGAGCCGAGCGCATATAACCGCCGGATGAGTTTTGATTATGGTGATGAAACTGACGGCTCCTTACCGCGTCGCAGGCGATCGCACCACTCAGGGAGTGAAGGTTCGTTTGCTGGCGAAGAACCTGGGGAACTGTTCTTCCATCCTGGAATGCGGCCTCTTCCTCCACCTCCGGAGGAGCCTGCGGATAACGCGACGCTACTACCGCACCTGTTGCCAGCCGGCACATACCGACAACTGGAGCCGGACTATTCATCCCCATATGTCCCGGCCCCTTCTCCAGATGTGTACGCAACGGCCGCACCCAGCCCTACCCAGTTCTCGCGGTCTACATCTTTGACGAGTCATCCCATTGCGCCTCGTGCTGACCCTCCTATCAGATCCAAGACCGATGCAGATAAGGTAAAATACAAGCAGCAACAGGAGATGCTGCTGCGGCAGGGGGCCCTGAAGCTTGATTCCCCTCTGGATGCAGGGTCTGCTGCAATTCCCCTCGATCTACCCATAATCCCCGCCGGTCGCCGCAAGAAGTTCCATCCGTCGAAACTGTCGTCCGAGGATTTCCGACGCTGCGCTGAACCGTGGGCGCTAAGTGCCATTCTAACCTGGATCCGGGATCTAACTGAAGAGGAAAATGACCTGAAACCACACGCTGTAGTCGATGCCATCGTCGCCTTATTTACTCACAAAGTCCCGACGATGAATATTGCCGACGCTGAGACCCTTGCAGCGCGTGTCGTCGAGAATATGTTTGATCAAGGAGCTCTCATTAAGGACGAGGAATGGGTCAAGTTCGGAAATGGACAGATGTCCGGTGTATTGTTTCAGATTACAGGCACCGGCTGCTACTCACCTCTGTTACATGAGCAGGAGACGGATGCCGAAGTTGTCGGACGCTGCTATTCGCATCACTGTATGCGGACGCTCAGGAAGGTGAATCTTAGGGCGCAGGGCATGGAGCCGCAGAAGAAGGCAGAGGACTGGGTGACATTCTACAAGGTTCCGAAAGAAGTACTAGAAAAGCACCCCAAGAAAGAGATCGACCGGCAGAACAATCTGCACGAGATTGTCACCACTGAAGATTCCTTCATCAGCCAACTT
This sequence comes from Aspergillus spinulosporus, assembly GCA_003574815.1. Taxonomy (NCBI): domain Eukaryota; kingdom Fungi; phylum Ascomycota; class Eurotiomycetes; order Eurotiales; family Aspergillaceae; genus Aspergillus; species Aspergillus spinulosporus. The sequence continues at coordinate 209,178 of QPHH01000003.1, read as the reverse complement.
GATGTCTTGCGAGAACTCTATCGCGATCGACTGGCAAACGCCGAACCCTCCATCATCCCGCCAAAACGCGCAAGCAAGTTCCTCAACGATGTTTTTGGAAAGGTAGACGCGGTCAAAAGGGTCAATGAGGAATACCTCCTGGCACAGTTGAAGTATCGGCAGAAAGAACAGGGTCCCTTTATCGTCGGGTTCAGTGACATCTTCCGAGAATGGATCCGCAAGGCAAAGGCTGTGTATACCAGTTACGCGGAGACCTTCCCTCACGCCAACTATCTTATTCGCAAAGAGGCCGAGAGAAATGTTCTTTTCCGGCAGTTCCTCAGCGCAGCCCGAGATCACAAGATGTCCAATCGTCTTAGCTGGGACACATACCTTAAAGCCCCCATCACTCGTATTCAGCGGTACACCTTACTCTTATCGACAGTTCATCGCAATATGCCCAAGGACTCGGAAGAGAAGACCAACCTGGCCCAGGCCATCGAAGAAATCAAGGTGGTCGCGTTGGAGTGCGACAATAAGGTTGGCGAAATGAGCAAAAAGGTCGACTTGAAGGAGCTGGCCTCCAAACTGCAACTACGGCCAGACATGAGAAAGCGCGTGGAGCTCAATCTGGACTTTCTTGGTCGCGAGGTTATCTTCCGCGGAGACTTGCAACGCCCAGGCTCTCGAACACGGTTCTTGGTTGATACGCATGCCATCCTCTTTGATCATTTCCTTGTGCTGGCCAAGCTCTCTGTTACCAGAGATCCAGCAAAGCCAATCAAATACGAGGTCTATGATGTATCGAAAATGCCTATCCCGATGGATCTTTTGGTACTTGAAAGCACCCAAGAAGATCCCGTCGTGAAGTCAGCGGTCAGAGGAGTGGTTGCCGCGGGCCAGACCCCTCAACCTGGCGTCGTTGCCCACGCCAATGCCGACAAGGCTTTAGTTCCCGCTACGGTTCTTGAGAGCTCGAAAGACGACAAAGTTCTGTATCCTTTCAAGGTCAAACATCTTGGCATGAACGAAACCTACATTTTATACGCTCCTTCGGCGCAAAATCGAAAGGATTGGTGTGACAGGATCATCGAAGCGAAGACCAAGCATGCCGCTTCACTGTACGCTCAGAATGCAGAGCCGTTCCGTCTTCGTGTACTGGCGGACACTGCCTTTGCCAGCAACGACAGTTCTCCGCCAACTCACAGTGCAATCATCAAGGGCACGCCCCTCCACCGCGCGATTAAGGAGGTTGAAAAGCAATACCCCGCGTCGGCTCGACCGAACCCGATCTGTCGGGCGGTGGTTCATTGCGCTACTGTATTTGAGCAGCCTCCTGGGCGTAAAATGTGTGCCATCGGGACTGATTACGGGGTGTATATTTCGGAGTACAATGATCCCAGAGGCTGGTCGAGGGTAAGCCTAACGTATTTTTCCTGCTGAAACCTGCTGACGTTACAGTCAATTGCCATGACCCGAGTAACGCAGATCGCGGTCTTTGAAGAGTTCAACCTATTCCTCTTGATTGCCGACAAGTCCTTGATTGCCTATCATCTTGACGTTGTCTGCCCAGCTAGCGGCGTGCCGACAGGTGCCGCCAACGACTCTTCCCGGCGAGCACCACAGAAGCTCTCTGGAAATCGAGAAGTGGGCTTCTTTGCCGCAGGACACATGAAAGACCGTACGCTCGTTATGTACAAGAAGCGTGATGGCCTATCGTCGACCTTCAAGGTTTGTTTGAGGAGAATCATTGATGAACCTGACTAACGTGAGATAGATTCTGGAACCCGTTCTGCAAAAGTCTGCCACAAGTCGAAGTCGATTCTTCAGTTCCCGCCGATCGAACACTGAGTTCTTCCGCGAATATGACGAGTTCTACATCCCCGCCGAGTGTTACGGCATTAACCTGTTCCATTCGTCCCTTGCTATCTCGACCCAGAAAGGCATCGAGATTCTAACGCTCGATAAAAAACAGACTTGGTCTGTCCCCGAGTTTCGCACAGACGCCCAGGAAGCCCAGGCGCATCTCAGTGAAATTGGCCGCCGAATTAGTGGGCTTCGACCGCTGGGTATGTTCCGTCTCAGCGACACGGAGTTCCTGGTTACATACACCGAATGTGCGGTTTACGTCAACCAGCACGGCGACGTCTCTCGCAGTGTGGTGCTGGAGTTTGTCGGTCGCGCTCACTCTGCATGTCTTTACGGCAAGTTCCTGATTCTCTTCAACGACGACTTTGTCGAGGTCCGCAACGCCATGAATGGGCGGTTACGCCAGGTCATTCCCGGCCACAATGTTGTCTGCCTTGATGATGGTAGCCGCCTCCCTGGCTCGGGAGTGAACAGTATACCAACCAGCTCTGGCGACACCGTCAACCTCTCCAGTGGCATCTCCAATGGAGCTTCCTTGGCTAGCCAAGGCCGCACGGTCAAGATATGCATGCAGCATCCTCACTACGCGCGGAACCTGGTTGTCCTTGAGCTTATCGAAAACGAGGGCTCAAAAGACTGATTCTGACCCGTCTTGGTTTTACCCATCTCTACCTCCCTGCCCTTGGAATTCCTATTTCCCACTCGCCGCTTCCCTTCGTACCCTTGTATGATCATGACTGGGCATTTTGACAGGCAAGACTATCAGCCACGAGGTACACCATATCATGCATTTTCTTCCTTTCTGGACACCTATACCCATTTTGTTTATGCCGTTTGACGGCCGAATGATTATCATGTTAACACGTTCTCACGAATTGCTTCTCTGTCTTGCATATGAATGTACATATTTTCAATAGCGAAGAGCTTTGTGATGTTGCTTGCTTTCTTCTTGGCGAAACTTTTCAAAGCGAATTTTTCGACCCTGTTTAGCCTTATTGTGAGGACCTGGATGATTTATCGCAGAGTTCAGAAGCTTCCACTGAACAATTCCCCTTCTAAGTCTCGGCGCAGGGAGTGCGTGCATCTCTTCCGCACCGAGTAGAATGGGCTTTTCAGCACAAATACAAATCTCCGTATTGTGTACATGTTCTTTAGAAATTGGCAAGCCTTACAAGGGTTCCTATACACCCTTTACTTCATCACCGCAGCAGCTATATACACTCTCAAAGCGATGACCGAAACACAACTCCGTCCTTCTTCGCATTCCACGTCGCAATCGCATCCATCAGCGGCGGATTCAACGCATCATAACTCTCCAGCCCCAAACCCTTCAGTCTCTCCCTCACACCCGGAACAAGCTCCGGATCCAGTCCCTGCCCAATTAGACTGCTCACAAAGCCGGCGAATTGCACCCCCTGCCATCCCTCCTTTCCGCCCCCCTCGGACAACTCGACGTGCACAAAGTCCAGCCCCTTAAATGGGTGCTCGACTTCGATCCGTCCGTAGAGGTGCACGCCACACTCCTTACATGCGTAGCGCTGAATCGGAGCGTTCTTGTCGATGATGGCGAGTTTGGAGCCGTTGGCTGTTACGCTCAGTGCCGAGGTTGGAACGACGCCCACAACGGAGAAGAGGCTGCCCTTGGGTTTCCAGCACTTAGAGCACCCACACGCGTGGTTGTGCAGGACATCGGAGGTCAGTGTGACTTCGACTTTGTTGGATGCGCAGTGGCAGTAGAGTTTTCCGCCGGGAAAGTTGGGTTTTCCTTGGCTGACGCCGTTGTCTAGAAGGGGATGGAGGGAGAGAGAGGACATCGCGCTCTTATTCCGATTGGTGGATTGAAGGAGTATGAGTGGTCGAAGATGGTCAGGGCAAGGACCTTGTGAGACGGTGCACCTCGACTATATATACCCGGTTCTCACCCAGGATAGATGCATCCTTGAAGCTGCATCTCCAACTCTAGCAGGAGGAGAGAAGAGGGGAGTCTCCTCACGATCTCACGAATCAGTACGAGCGTTCAGGTAACCCCTCATGAGGGGAATAATCCGGCCAGCTGATACCATCCATGCCACAGACTTCGACATCAGTCCTAGTGAGGTCAGTCATTGGAGACCTGACCGAAAAGACTCTGTGCCGTGGTTGCTCTCCGCTGGGCACGGCAGGGTATCGGAAGGCCTACCGGGCTGATCCACCTCGGAATATTCCAACTGCTTTCTCTATTTGGAGTACAAATGCGAGATTGCGTTGAAAGCGGGGCCGAAATTCTAGGCGTGCCTAGGCGCATAGGGAAAATACTTTGCAGCTGGATGTGTGCCCGGGCCTTTTTCTTTCCGGGTAGGCTCTTTCCTCTGTAGTCAGACTAGATAGGCTGAATAGTCAGCGTGAGATAACTCGATGCTTCACGGCCCCTTCAAGTATACATACCTCTTAGGTAGCCAGTCAACGTACCTCTTTGGAACCCCATAAACTAGTGGCAATACCAAGAAAATCTCCCTGCCTTGTCATCACGCTGCTGTTTCCTCTGACAGATACCAGGATATGGAGAAGGTTGAGCGATGAGGAATCATCTACCCCTGCTAGATAGAAGAATGCTTGTATTGCTACTAGAAACTGCTAATCAAGAAGTTGCAAGTATGTCCCAGAAGTAAAGCTCCACGATTCAATATCTAATACGTCCCTTTCCTCCTACAAGGAGAGAGGTCGTTCATGACTCGAACTCCACAACCTTGCTGACGACTTTATCATCCGACCTTGCGGCAGCACGTTGACCACTACCGCTTCCCTGCTGAGGATCTTTATCGTCCAGCAAAGATACATCATCCCGTCCGCGGATGTTGACAACCTCCGCTCCCTCCAACAAATCTCGATCCGTTTCCCGCACGCTGCGCCGCTCCGGATCGGCGCCGTAAGCGCCGGCGCCCCAGGATGAAATCCCGCCAACAATGGCCGGGGCGGTGCCGTGATGGCCATCGTCGTCCTCGTCATCGTCCTCATCGTCGTCGCGATTAAGGGCATTGCGTTCCAGCTCGCGCTGGGCTTCGTCCATCCGCTTCTTCACCTCGGCTGCCATGCGGATTCCGTCAGTGACGATATTATCCAAAACGCCGCGAAGCCCTCGGTTTGGCGGGACGATGCCACCGGAGGCGCCTGCGACTGTGGGGCCAGAAGATGTTGCCTGCGGTTTGGCAGCTCCAATGTTAGAGAATGTTGTGAGGTTTGAGGACAGGGACGGGAGTTGTGTGGCGGCTGCGCCCTGCTCGGAAAGATGGAAGGACTGGGGGAAGTAACTGTCGAAGAACTGCTCTAGTAATTCGTCGGCTAGAACGACCATCCGGAAAGTGGGAAGGGTGATATGCAAAGGGTTGTTGGGGTCGAGAGCTGGATTTGCCGCTTCGGATGTGCTTCGAGCACGCTTGCGTTCTGTTGCCTCGATGGAAGGTGCCCCGGGCGTTTTAACCTCAGGGCTCGGGGTTAACTCGGATTTTACCTCGTCGTCACCCACGTCTATCAGATCCTCCTCATCATCTCCAATACTGAATGAATTGAGGTTGTCCGTTGTCTCGGCTATTTTTTCATCTTCTAGGGTCTTTTTGGTAGGATCGGCATATTCGAAGCAGCGACGTATGAAGGAGCTCACACTCCCCAAGAACCGCTCGCCCGTGCTGAGTTTGTCTTCCTCTTTGCCTGACCGTAAATCCTCAGTGCTCTGACTGGGGGTGATGGTGCCTTCGAATCCCCGCCGGGAGAGAAAGAGCAGCGCTTCTGACATTCGGAGAATACCTTCTCTATCAACTTTGCCATCCCCGTTATCGTCATAAAGGTCAAAAAAATAACTGATATTGTTCATAATATCACGCGGGCCTTTCAGACGTGCAATGCCGTTGACAACATCCTGCAGACTCAGGCCATCATCTGGGTCAGTTGACCACTTGCGGAACAAGCGCTGCATGAATTCGTGGTCGGCCGGCGATGGCCGTTTGTTCATGGCGGATCTTCCCAGTCCTCGGAAGCTGCCAGAGTCGGATTGCTTTCGGGAGGGACCTGGAGAATCAGCTATAGCCCATTTCGCGGTTGCGGCAAGGAACTCTCGGAAGGCATTGTAGTCCATATGGGTTGGGCTAGGACCAAGGCCCACACGGCCAACTTCACGGTCCACCGACGGTCCGATAACAGAAACGCGTTGCGACTTCTTCCTCTCCTGCCGCTTCTTCTCCTCCTCGATCACCTTTTGCCTCTGCTGGTAGTCATAGAGAACCTCGTAATAGCGGTCATAGATTTCTCCCAGATCGTCTGGATTCAATTTCTTGCTTTCAGGGCCGAGATTTCGTATCGACGTGCGCTTGGCGAAGCTTTCGATATTTTCTAAAACTGCATCCTTGTGCTTCTCACGCTGTTCGGTGATAGTCTGATGAGTGATCTGGGAGAATTCTTTGAACGCGACCACCATCAGCTCCTGAAACCGCGTGATAGCCCTGAGCTTCGGATTCTCGGACCGTGGATGAGCAGACTCGTCGAGACGCGAGAAGTAGGATTTTAAGACTGAGATAAAAGACCCGTCATCTTGGACGTCAAGAAGCTCCTCTCCGTTAATGCGAAGGATCGCTAATCCGACCTGGAAGAGCACTTTCGGTCCTTCTAAGAAGAAAACATCAAGGACTCTAAAGGCAAAGACCAAGGGCATAGAGTTGATATACAAAGAAAGGAACCAGGGAAGAGAAACAACAGACAGCTGGACATCAGATTTGCCCAGGTGATCCCAGAGAACCGGCATAGTTTTCTCAACAAGCGACTCAAACACTTTCTGGTCGAGCAATGTGCCATACATAGTGGTCGAGTAATACCCCGGCACCAAACGGTCACAAAGAACAGAAAGTAAAAAGAAGGCTTGGGCTTCTGACATATATCTAGTCTAGTTAGATTCTGGTCTGACAAGGAATACGGCATCTTACATCAACAGTGCTGCAACAACAATGTTCATCGCTTGACAGTAGCCAATCTCAGCGTTCGTCCAACTGTAGGCAGTCAAGACCCTTCGAAGACGACCTATGCCTTCCTCGCTCTGGAAGCCCGCATACTCGGGTAAGCTGCGATTCAAGTCCTTCTCTATTTCATCAATCGCCAAGGACTCCTGGCCCTCAAATTTCGACAGAGTCTGCTCGTAAAGTTTCGGGGACCGCAGCCGCAAGTTCAGAGAACCAGATGCCACCTCCCAGATCTCTCCCCGAAGCCGATTGGGGAGACCAACGCGTATGAGTTTATGGAAGGTGGGTTGCCGGATCAACGTAGCATTGCGGCCATTTTCTACAATCTTAGTTCATGCCCAAGATGACACAAAAGGACGCGTACCTCGGAAATATTCTCCCCAGAGCCTCATCTTACTCCGATCTCTGAGTTTGCGGGCATCACCCGGATAACGAAACAGCATCCCCAGTCCGGCGTCCGGGGGTGGTCTCGCTTCAGGGTCATCAGCCGACTGGCCCTTTGACTTGGCGCCCGACAGGAGGTACTCGGAATAGCAATCATTGACCACCAAACGCAGATTTTCAATCTCCTTCATAGATTCGCGTAAGTTCTTCTTCAAACCATCGCAGAATCGTTCGCAGGCCTGCCTGCTCCCAATCAGCTCGATGGTAAACCTCTGAGGTGTAAAGCCAGGCGCCTGCTGTTTGCCCAGCACTCCATTCCAGGTGGTCAATGCTAGAGAAAAAATATGGCTCTGACTGTTCAACCGCTCCACCCGGCGAATCGAACACAGAGGGATTGTGAACCCATTTCCGGAGGGCCCAGTGCCGTTTGTCTGGCCAGCCCAATACGTCGAAGCGGCTAGAGTTGCCGAAGGAAGAAAGCTGGTGGGTTGTGTGGAGAAGCAGAGAAATCGTTCACTCAAATGCAGTCTACCCGCATATCGATTGCCACCACGGTCGATATTCTTCGATTGGGCCCCGGAAGCAGAAGACGAAGTGTGCGATACGGGAAGTACAAGCTCTGCTGTGATCTCTTGCAATGGATTTTGCGAGTCAGGAAGTCGGAATTGCTGGCGGAAGAGGGATGCTTTCGAGGGGTTTCGGTCGGAGGATGAGGTGAGGTTCGGGATGGTGAAGTTGGCCGGGTCAATGAAGGACTGAGCTTTCTGAACCAGGGACGTCCACTGCATCATTTTGGCAGAAGTATAGATCCGGCGTTGATCGGTCGGTGGAGGAACGAAGGAAAAGCGAGAGTTCTCGAGGTAGCTGAACCTCAGCTCAAGGATGCGCGGAGCCGCTGGAGCTTGGGGCCTCTCGGAGCAGCGCTAGGAATGGACGAGAGCCGACGGGGTGTCAGCGCAGTTCAGAACCATTGTATAATTCAGCGCAACATGATTTACACCGGGCCGGCGAGAGGGTACGGCGCCTGGAGTAGTGGTGGTGTGGAAGAGGGGATTGTAGTGTCAACTCATTTGAGCTAATCGTCCCTGGCAGGCAGGCATCCGCAAATAACCTCACGTGACATTTAGTCTTCACTACCAAGACCAATGACCCTCTTCCATAAACATCATGCAGACTTCTTGACTAGGGAAATTTATGGCTTTGACCGAATGACAAACTATCAGCCATGAATTTAGAGTTCGGCCATAAGATATACTACTCCAGGTCATCAAATAAGGTGAACGTCAGCTTATTCGTTGTTTGCCCTTCATTACAAGTAGTGGGCAGGCTGAAGGGACTTTAGTCGCCCGCGTTGATACTGAGCGTAATTAATATTTATCCATTCACCCATGGGTCATAGCCGTCGTGGATGTTGTACGTCAATTCGGCGTCACAATTTAGCTAGAGCCTAGGAAGAGTAAGAGCGCCATACGAAACAGATTACATCAGTGAGATTTGGGTCGCTTTACACAAGGAAATGTATAGGGAATGGCAAAGGCGTAAGAATAGCAGACTTTGAAAGGAGAACAGAACCAAGTCACGTCAGATAACAAATCCAGACCGTCGCACTTCTTGTTCCTAGTCCATATACCCAAAGCTCTTCCCGTCCAGCAGCCAGAGCCTGGCCTCCTTTCACATCCTTGTTGACGATAGCCAGCTCATGGCAGCCTCCAACGTGATCCATCAAACCTTGTCGGCATTCTGCTCCACGACAGGCTCATCGTCGTGGTATGCCGGAGGAAGGTCCTCGGCAGTCTCGGTCATCAGACCCTGCTTCTCGGAAACCGAGCCCTCTTCGTTGGTTTCCTTGCGCGAAGAGCGGCGGTACCGCTGCCACATGAAGATGGCGAGCTGGCCCACAAGCATACCCACAGCGCTGGCAGCCAGACCGGCCAAGACTCCAAGGATGGCCGGGACCACAATAAAGCGCATCACGCGGTGCAGAGTCCGTTCCCAGGTCTTGTGGAACTTATCGTGGAAGTGCGGAGGAGGAGGAGGGTGAGGGCCGTGATGTCCGTGATGACGATGAGGTTCGCCTTCGGACTGGTGGCGGTCAAAGTCGCCGTGGGGTGGCAGGAAGGGAGGAGGGGGCGGGGCCTCAGAAGCGTCGGCACAGCCCTGCCCCTTGAACATGCCGATGATGCGCTCCTTGGCCGCAGCGAACATGGCTCGGATACGGTGGACCAAGAAACGTCGCAGGCACCGGGCGTTTCCGCCGCACTGCTCCCAAGACTCCCGGTCGGCGGTCACCTCGATATCAGTTCCGGCCATATAGAGGGTGCCTTCGGCGTCATGGATAAGGGTGATAGCGATCGTGTCCAGGGGAACCGGGTAGCCGTCAAGATCAAGAACGGTGAATCGAACCTCGACCATGTCGAACGGCTCCTCGGGAGGGGACGGGAGGGGCATCATTTCAACGGCATAGCCCAGTGGGACGGGCTCGGATTCTTCGCCATCTCGCACGCGACGCTGAACGGCCGAAATCTGCGACGGAGGAGCCGGAGGGAAGATCTGATGGTCGTTGGCCAAAAGAACGCCGTCATCGACGGTGAATTTCAGGGACTGGTACTGTTAGTCGAGGATCACTAAGACGTCTGATATGATGACCTACCAGAGATGTCTCGTCGCCACTCTGGATGGCAAATGGACATCCAGTGCAGAGCAGGTCGACCTGCTGCTGCTGGGCCGCCTGGGCCTCAACCGGATTGAGACGGGCGACATCGTCGGGAATAGCAAAGCCGTCCGCACCGACTTCGGGAACAACAAGCAAGGCACTAGCGCTGGAGAGCGCCAGGGCGCTTCCCAGGAGAAACGAGCGTAGGGTCATAGCGATCAGAGACTAGAAAGCGAACATGGAAAGAAAAGACGAGGGAGAGAGAGAGACAGAAGTGGGAGTATCGTATTCGGGCAGGTTATTCGGGGGCCTCACGTAGATCACAAGATGGTGGTAAGATCGTAGGCGGCAGAAGAGATAGAAGAAGTGGAAGAGGCGGATGGGCGCAAGATAATCGTTCTGTCTGGGGGGGATGGCAGCAAGGCTGACGCAACCGCTAGTCCGTATTCGGCTTGGTGTGTGTAGAAGTGGGGCGCTGACGACTACAATATCACAATGTCCGTGTCAGTTCGATAAGACCCAACCATTAACGACATCCGCAAGTCAGACGGAAAAATCGGCCCTCTAAATGCTCCGCGTCGAGGATGTGTGGATATGCAAGTCTCTGCAGCGTATTTGTTGTCGAGCGCTGGACGCGGCCTGTCTATATTTATATCCCGATCGCGGGAGATTGGCCGCTAGCCGTTTTGGGACATTTGGCTCTGCTCGGCATCTCATCACATGACCGTATATCACATGATCATCCCGAGCATCCAGGACTGTCAGAGCCTCAAAGGACAGTAGAACATCAGAGCAGCTGTTCCTCAGTTGTCAACGAGCATCTTGGGGATCTTGGGAGACCAGAGGTGCGCAAGTCAAAGACCGTGATACTAGAAAAGTTAAAACAGGTTGATAAATTTCAGATTGAATTTTATATATGTGTATATATATAGTGGATATGTGATTGTTATTGACCATATGAGATATATGGTATTTGAAATGGGGTTTTGAATATGGTTATTATGTACGCCAACAACATCCATTAGCAGCGACTCAGTAGGAATAGATGCACCTCTCTGCAGGAACTCACGAAAAGGATGTGTTTGATTCACAAAATTTTTCCTGATTTTCCTTTTTCTTTATCCAGCGCGGCCGTGTCTGGCCGTGTCGAAGGAGTATCGCGATGCTGGGTCTAGAAAGAAAGACCAGGACGAGCCAGGTGAGCGACTCAGACTTTAGTACACCAGAAAAGTATTCCCTTCGCCCTGTTCCCTCCAGGCTGCGAGCACATTCTTGACCGTGTTCGCTGTGGTCTCCGCATACGTTGGGGGTGGAGGGCCGGTAGGCGCCGTAGCCGGATCTCCCGTCACCCAGGCGACAGGTTCCGCACTGTGGCTCTGGTACGCCTCCTTGAGTTGCTGGACGAACTCTGTGGTGTAGCCACGACCGAAGATGACGGCTCGTGGCGGTCGGCTGTAGTCGTGCGTGCCGACGTCGTTGGGACTAGTGACTGCAGACTGGGGGTCCTGGCCTGAGAGGAGAAGCGGAAGCTCAGCGTGGATTGCCTCAGGAGAAGCGATGAAATGAATGACTGCGCGGTTGTTAGTCTGGAATCGAAGCGGATGGAAGAGAGGGGACGAGAGGAGGGGCTGAGCCCAGCCCACCATACCCTCGTATTCTGGGCGGAGAAAGTCGGAAACGGGCTTGCCGACTTCGACTCTGCGGCCGCAGAGGACAACGGGGATCGATTCAGACATTTGGAAGGAGTTACGTGAGAGTGAGGTGAGAGTGAGATGAAAGCCAGATGGGAGTGGAAGCAATGGATGGGAGATGTGGGATGTTGGATTCTGCAGCTACAGCTATATAAGTCATCTCTCGTGTCCACACAACGGTGCTAATCCGATATGCCTTCAGCCCAACCTAAGATGGCCTAGAACCTATCCATTTGCTATCACATGGAACGCTTGTTCGCTAAGCACGGGCCTCGAGATACGGAATCCCCGTTAGCTTGAATCCCCTCTCCGTCAACTGCACTGGTTTGCGCGGCTTCTTCCGGTCATAGGGGTCCAGCTCGCCATTCCGATGGACGGGCAGGTCGACGACGTGCATGGCGTTTGGCCAGTGGGTGGTCATTTTGGTTTCTGAACGGTCAGCAAAGAGCGACTGCCGTGGATACGACGAGGATACAACGAGCATACCTTCAAACGCCATCTTCTTGGTCTGGAGCTGTTCCGTTGTGGCGTCTTCGACGGGCATGTAGCAGGTGTACACGGCGAACCGCGGCTGCGACGTCTTGGAGGAGACGTTATAGTGCGGCGTCCGCGAGTCCCCTGGCCTCGGTCAGTAGTCGAAGCGGAAGAAGAAGGAGAAGAAGAAGAAGAAGAAGAAGAAGAAGAAGAAGGAGAAGAAGCAGAAGAAGAAGCCGCAGCAGCAGAAGAAGAAGCCGCAGCAGCAGAAGAAGAAGAAGAAGACAACAACGACAGTGAATGTCTGGCAGGATACGTACAGAGCAGGAGGTCACCAGGCTCTGCCGTGAGCTTGATCCACTCACAGCCCTTGTCCTTGAGCCACTGCAGCCCGGCGTCGGTAAACCCGTACCACTCTTTTGTCCTATGCAGTGCCATATTAGACGCATCAACACCGTACCGGGAGATGGGCAGCTCGCTCGTACCAGGACCAGATCCGCTCTTCATCCTTGAAGACCTCATGGAACTCCTCACTCAGTAGATGCGCCCCTTTACAGACGATCAACCCCCCGTCATCAGGCCCGTTCGGCAACAAATTGACCAAGCCCTGAAGACACCGGAATCCCGGCTTCTCGGGATCCTGGTCCTGGTGCGGCCAGGGCTTGTTCGGCTTGATGTCTGTCCGGTTCGGGAATCCGATATTGACCGAGTCGAACGAGACGATCAGGTCAGGGGTATCGTAGACCTTCTCAAAGGCTGCGATCACGCCGGGCTCTTGACGTACCGCCCAAGTGAAGGACTCGTGGGAGATCGCGTAGCCGAGACACATGCCCTTCTCGTTGATATCGGGCAGATGGTCTTTGTGGATGGTCGACGGGTCGTGCCGGTTGAAGCCGAGGCCGCTGACTCGTTAGCTTGTTGATGCAAATATGAGACAATATGGAATACAAGTATGGGACAGTGGAAAGTAGTGGACAAAGATGGAAACAAAGCTTACAATTCTTCCAGCCAGTCGTAGATCTCGTCTGCGTACTTGAGCGCGCGGTCCCGGGGGACGGCGCCCTTGACGACCGCAAAGCCATTCTTCAGCAGGTCGTCGCGGAAATCGCCATAGTGGACGTCGGTGCCGTGCAAGAAGATGCGGCCGGGAGGAGCAGTAGTCGTCGTAGTCGTAGACATGATTGGATGTCTGGTCAACATCGAACTGGACGCATGCTCAGTGTTTGGCAACGCTTCTGACTTTCGTTTATATCCATGCGACGGCCATTACCACTCCCGGTTCGGCTCGGCTGGCGGTTCGGCTAGGCTTAGGGCTGGCGGGAGTCAAGCATGAAGCCATCCCCAGAGGGTTGTGCTCGCCCTGTTCGGAAGAGTGGGCGCGCAGGCAGAGGTGGAGGTGGAGCCGATAGGGCGCCATCTCAACGGCAGCGCGGGGACGGCGCGGGGGCAGCGCAGCCTGGGGAGGATCTCTAGATCTTCAGATCTCTACTAGAACCACTCTGGAAAGATCGTATGGAGGGTACCCATGCTAGACTTAGACCACCGACCACTCTATGGAGCACAAACGCAAGCGGCTCTCGTACGCGTGCAACTTCTGCCGCCAGAGGAAGACGCGGTGCGATGAAGGACAGCCCTCATGCCGCAACTGCCGGGTCGCCGGGGTGCAGTGCATCACCACTGACAAGCGCCGTGCTGGGGTGATAGTGACCAGCCGGCGACGGACCAGTTCAAGTCCCAGTACGAGCGCGGCCATGAGCATGGCTACGGGCACGGCGGCGACGCCCGTAGAGAATACGGCCCTCAGAACGCCCGTCTCTCTGAGCCAGGCGTCTCCACTGCCTGCAGCCAGTCCAGGGCTGCGGCCGCCGACGCAATGCTGGGACCGGTCTGGCTGGCGCAGCGGGCGGCTGCCCATGATGCCGCGGTTTCTGGGAGGGTGCATGTTCGAGATCATGACCGAGTGGCTGGACCTGGCCTTCTATCGACTCCGGATTCCTGCCCCGTACTCTGCCCCGGCACAGCCGGCTGCGACGGCGCCTGTTTCAGTATCTGTACTGCAGTCTGCGCCGGACCTGCCGTCGGGCCCGGAGAGGAGGATCCTGGGCGAGAGGTTCCTGCAGACCGTTTGCTCTGTCTTTCCGTTCCTGGGAGCGGCCGAGGTGTACAGACTCTGCGACCCCGGCCTTGACCATGCACGGCCAGTCTCTGGGCAGGCATTGGCCTACTTGATTGCAGCCACGGCGCTCATGGCAGGAAATGCGCAGCCCGAGACAGCACCGGCAGTCTACCTCGGCTACTGTAACAGCCTGCTCGGCCACATGGTGGCCGAGCGCAGCCGGCAGGCTGTGCAGGCTATCCTGCTCCTGGCCATTGCCCTACGGAGCTGTGACCATATTGCCTGGGCGTGGGACATTCTCGGCTTAGCCGTGTCAATGGCACAATCGATCGGCATCAATCAGACCCAGTCGTCGGAACCCGATTGCTCGACATGGTGGTGCCTATATGTGTTCGAGAAGATCCTCGCCTTCGAGAGCGGACGTACCTCGATGGTATGGGACCGTGAACTCTCGCGCCCCGTCCAAGTGGCCGAGGAGGACGAGCCCGGAAGAAGGTATAGACAAGCGTGCATCAGCCTCGCCAACATGCTGCACGAGCTGCAAGACCGGGCAGCGGGTGCATGGCGGAGAGAGGAGTGGCTGCCGCAGACAGTCGACGAAGCCATCGAGGAGAAGATCCACACTGGAGGAGAGCTGGCAATCCTCCTCGAGGAGTGGTGGGGGCGCCTACCGGCTGAATATCGCACCGGGTCATTCTCTCAGCAGTCGGCCTTTTTGTCGTTCTACTATCGCTACGCGTGAGTACAGCTTTACGGCCGGACCACCCTGATACTGACCACCGGCAGACTCATCCTCCTCAATAGGAGCGTCCTGTTGATTGAGACGGCAGAGATCCGCGAGGTCATCGATCGGTACGCCTCTGGCAAGCCGTGGCAGCATCGCCTCGCCAACGGAGCAGGGGTCTGCGTCGAGGCCGCTAGGGAAATGGTCAAGCTGACTGTCGCCATGGTCGACTCTGAACGCCCGGCCTATCTGACGGCGTTAACTTCACCACTTAGCGCAGTCTATGCCCTGGCTGTGCACATCTTCAGAGAAAGACACTCTCTTCTCATCCGGTCTGATTTCGAGGTACGTTTTACTCTATGTTCTGAACCTACTGAATCTAACATGACCAGCTCATGAAAGCCGCTATGGAAGTAGTACGACAGTATTACAGCCGGCTGGACAGCGCTCAACGAGTGGACTTGCTTCTCTCTGCTCTGGAAACGCATACGGCCGACTGTCTAGATGGACAGCTTCCACCGGCATTCGGGAGCGGGAGCATAGAGAGCTCACCCTGGAGCGATCGGGACCTACAGCTAGCCTGGGGCCCATCGGCTCTCGACTGGGCAGGCTGGGACTGGAACGATCTGAGCCATCTGTTTGAGAACGGCGAGTAGAGATCATAGCTTGTTGGGTACCTATAGTAGATCTAAGCTAAACAAACGGTAGCACCAAATGACTATCGTACTCCCCGCCAACATGGACCCAATGGCGTCCCTTATTCCGGACATTGTCAGAAGTCCCAAAGTTGGAAATCCCCTGGTAGTGCCCGGCAATGCGCAGCTGCAGGCTCTCGCCGGCTTCGTACTCGACCCCCATGGCCCAGATGCCAATCTCCAGGCGCACAACCGTGCCCGGCGGGATCTTCTCTTCGCGCTCGTGCGGGTGGAAGGGCCAGTTGGGGTGCATGGACTTGCTCTCGTCGATCGCGCGGTGAGAGGCTCGCAGGATGCCTGTTGGGCCCTGATAGAGGATGACCTCTGTACGCTTGTCGGACGGGATCTCGGCAATTGACGAGACTGGGAGCCCCTTCCATGGGATGTTGAGGTTGAACATCAGCTCACCCGACGCAGATAATTTGCTCAGGACGAGGAAAATGTCCATGTCATCATGCTCGTCGCAGTGCATGTAGAGCACCGCCTTGGGGATACCGACTAGCTGCGTGCGTTCCCGGAATGTATAGGTGAACTTGGCCATAGATGAGGGCTCTTCAGAGTTGTAGAATACTGAACCAGAGACAGACGAGGGGCTATCTAGGAGCAATCCACCCTCTGCGTCCAAATACGCCTTTCGATAGACAGTCCGTGGCAAGGGGAAATCCGGCTCGACGATGTCGGCCAATGGACTGCTCTCGCCGTACTTCAGCACTGCCATCCGTACGCGTGGTGTAGCCTCCCAGCCATTCTCGATTCCTTTCAGATACCGGTCGAAGAAGCTCAGCAGCTCCATGTTGGCCTGTGGATTCCCCCACAGATCGAACCACTCCTGGTAGGGATGCCAGCGCAGCCATTTATGTTCCGACTGTACCTCCAGCCAGCCTCGAATCGCGCCCATCCCGTGCATCGTGTTCGTCCAAGTCCCAGTAATGTATGTAGGGATCTTGATATCCTTCATGTTGGGCCTCTTGTCGTTCCACCAGTCGCAGCTGAGCGGGTGTTGCTGGTACATCTTGCGAAAACTCTCCATGCCGTTTCGGCCGCGCAGCATGTACTTGACGATAAGCCGGTCAAACAGGTCGCCCCCGTAGATGCCACCGCGTGCAAACTGCTCGCGGTATAGGTCACCGCAGCCTTCCCAGGGGGCGATGGCCCTGAGGGATGGCGGCTGCAGTGCCGCAATAAACCACTGGATGATGGCCAGATGGGAATTGCCGGCAAGTCCAACGCTGCCGCTGCACCACTCTTGCTGTGCAATCCATTCAATTACATCGTACCCATCTTCTGCCTCCTGTGTGCCCATAATAGCCATGACCCCTTCCGAATCGAACGCGCCCCGAGCGTCGACATTGACGATCGCGTACCCGTGCTGCACGAACTCCGCCGGATCAGGCGCCTCGAACTTCTCCAGCCCGCTGAGAGTTCCATCGGGGATACCGAGATTCCACGGCGTCATCAGACGCAGCGAGTCGATTCCGTTGAATTTCTTGCCGAAGGGACTCCAGCAGACGATGGCGGGGACAGGACCGGATGAAGCAGGGCCGGGACGGTAGATGTCAGCGTACAGGGTGCACCCGTCGCGCACGGCAATGGCCACGTCATGGTCAACCTGGATCTCGCAGGGGAGCGCTCGTCTGCCTGGTGCGGTCTGGTGGCCTTGGGGGAGGATCTCAGAATGGGGGTGGAGGCCTCGGTAGCCCGCGTACCCTATTTCGGGAGCCTGGAGCTCCTCGAGGGGGACATTGACCTTGAACTGGACTGGCATCTTGTCTTTGTCATTCTAGTATGAGTGAGTATAGAGTCTGTCTATTATAAAGGCTTCCTTTTAGTAGACTTGCCCACCGGCTCGGCTGGCGGTTAGGGTCGGTTCGGGTTCCGGCTCCACGAGGCCATGATTGGAGAGAAGCCAATCCCCACGGGGAATGGGGATCAATGTTCTAAACCTGGGGAATCGAGATGTTGTGTGGAGAGGAGATATTTAAAAACCTCCCTTGCCCACAGCCGGCTGCCCCTGGCCGCACAACCCTATCCAGCACCACCGCGTACGCCATGGACAAGACCGAGGTCATCCACGAAGAGGTCATCCCCAAGGACCTGCAGCTCCGTGGAGCCCCTGGAGACATCGAGCTCCTTCGAGGAAGCGAGACCATTCTGATTCCGACTCCGTCACCGGATCCTAAAGGTTAGGCCTGGCTCTGTTCCGTTCACAATTCCCGAGTTTCGTTTGTGGCTGACCTGCAGACCCCCTCCGGCTCCCTCCCTGGCGCAAATGGATCCTGCTTGTCCTCGTTTCTGCATACAGTTGCACCTCCGTTGTACTCTGCTCCGGCATGGGGCCCATCTTTTCTGTCATTCAGGCGCAGTACCCCGGTGAGGAAGACCGCGCAAATGACCTGCTCACGTATCCGACTCTGTTCATGGGCCTAGGGAACTTGATCAGTATGCCTTTTGCCCTTTGTGTCGGGCGTCGACCGGTGTTCCTGGCGTCCATGGTTCTGCTCGTTGCGACGGGGGTATGGTGTGCTTGCTCGCAGAGCCTTGGGAGCCATATTGCTGGCCGTAACATTATGTCGCTGGCCGCGGGTCAGAGCGAGGCCCTGTCACCTGCAATAGTTCAAGAGATCCACTTCTTGCACGAGCGTGGCCGGAAGCTCGCGTGGTTCATCTTTATCCAGAATGTCGTGGCCGGGGTGTTCTTCGTTGTCTCGACGTACATGGTCTCGGCGTGGGGATGGCGCTGGTGGTATGGCTTCTTCACCGTCATGAATGCCGCTGTCTTTGCTCTATCGGTGGTTTTTGTATCCGAGTCGCGCTTTGCACGGTCTCCTGAGGACATGAAGGGCGAGCCTGCAGCCACCCCGAGCTCAGACAGCGAGACAGAGCAATACACCCCCCGGACATGGCGGCATGACCTGTCTCTCTGCGTGGTCAAACCGCGCTGGAGCATCATCCCCACGTTCTATAAGCATGTTCTGCAGGGTCTCTGCATCCCCATCACCCTCTGGCTGCTGCTCCTCAACGGCGCCTTCTTGGGCGTCTACGTCTTTCAGTCAGCTACGTTCTCAACGATCCTCCTCGCCCCGCCATATAGCTTCGCATTCACTTCGCTCGGATCCGTTCAGGCTGGCCAGATTGTCAGCTGCATCATATTTCTTCCACTCCTCGGCTACGGCAGTGACCTGACCATCCGCGCATTCACGAAACGCAACCATGGCCTCTACAGGCCTGAGTTCCGCTTGCCGGTGATTGGCATTCCCGCTGTAGTGGGTGCGATCTGTGGCATCATCTACGGACAGGCAGGGTCTTTCCCTGAGAGGTGGAACGTGAGTGCTATCGTGGTTGGATATAATGCGAGCTTCTTCGCCTTTCTCGGCGCAAATATCGTGGGTATTACCTATGCGGTGGATAGCTTTCCACTACGCGCCGAGCCCTTCCTCGTTGTGATCTGTGCCGGGCGTGGGATTATCTCGTTTGGCTTGAGCTATGCGACCTTGCCAGCTGTGAGGAGCATCGGGTATGATATGACCATGGTCGTGGAGATGGTGATCTGTGCTGCGCTGGCCTTGGGAGCTATCCCCATGTTCTTCCTTGGGCCGAGGATTCGAGCGTTGGCCAAGGGCTGGGTGGGCGAATGACCGTGATGTACTCTCAGTAGTAGAAGTAAACTGTTATATACACAGGGTATAGGATGATTACATCTGCCCATCTGACTGGCCCGGGTATTATGTACATCAAACAGTCTGATGCTCGCTCTTGGGGATTTTCCAACCCCTCTTCAATCCCAAGAGTTTTCCAGTTATTATCCCCTTGATAGTAAAGAGATTCATCACAGCCCACAAGATGACTAGCATCAGCAGCAATGCCGTCGACCACACATCAAACGCAGGCGAGTTCATCAACTTGCCCAGCTGCACTGCGCCATTAGTATATACACCCTGTACGCATACGTCAGATTCGCTAGGCTCCAGAAGAAAATAAAACTCGGACTTACCCATGGAAAGATAAGTGACCACGCACTCAAAGAAAACGCCGCATTCTTCAACCCCCCTGACTGTACATTTAGCGTATACACGATGCTCAGGATCGCCAGGATCCACCAGAACGTGCCGAATCCCCACGCCATCAGGCCGGCAAACTGGCTGACCGCGGCAATGGGCGCCGCCGATGTTTCCGTCAGTAAAGAGCCCCGATTGTACGCGCCGAAGCTGTGCTGGACGGCAGTGCCTAGGATCTGCAGCGAAAAGCTCGCCTGTCCAAAGGGCCCGCACAGGACCATGTCCTGGTACGCCTCGGCGTACCGAGGGTACTTCCGGTCGAAGTGGTGGTAGACGACGCAGGCGTCAATGCAGGTGGCCAGCCCAAGGCCCGCCCCGAGTTCCATGTACGAGACGATGATGGCCGGGACGCGGAGACGCGCGCTCAGGCTGCTGTTCTCGCAGATGACGCCGCCGCCAGCTGCAGATGTGAGGATCGATATCACGGGCAGAAGAAAAGTAGGGGGCATGCGTTCTATCCCCGACGGCTGCATCTTCAGCTGGGAGTAGGGCACGCCGATAACCGAGCTTAATGACAGGAAGGTCGAAATCCACCAGAGCATGTAAGCGGCCAGTTCGGCGCCGCCATCATACTGCAGCGAGATCATCTGGATAATGGAAGTGAAGGCGATGGGAATGCTTGCCAGGCACGAGGCCTCGACGACGTTGTGGCGGATTTCACGTACGACATGGTCAGGGTAGAGGATAATCCGAGCAATGTAGATACCGAGAAAGAGTCCAAGCAGGACGATTGCATAGATCCAGACGATTTTGGCGAGGATGGGGAGAGCGCCGAACTGGTAGTGCAGCTGATTCAGGATGACGGCGAGAATGCTTGTGCCCTGGGGAATCAGAAACCAGGAGGAGGTGAAATTGTACACAGCCAGAGAGAGCGGACGGGACGGGGCCTGGTCATTCATTTCGATTTTGTCTTTCCATCTCAGAAACAAGTACAGTGGTATAGTATGTATATAAGGGCTGACGACTGAGTGATGTCATCCATCGTGGGCTCCACAGGGCCTTGCAGGCAACAGGCACCGAGAACAAATCAAGTAATAATATAGCCATTCATCTCCTCTGGAACGCCCATCTCCTGCGGTGCATAGTCTCCGATCGTATGCCACTTGGGCTTGCTTCTCACAAATATATGGCCCTCCACTTCTGGCACCGCGTCCTGGTCCTGGACCGTCACCGCAACCAGGCCAACTTCATCGGCTTTGCCATCATACACCATTGGAATCGGGGCATTACATGAGCCACAGGCTGTCCGTGTTGCGAAGGTCGATAGGCGCAGCTCGACAAGGTCGTCAGCTCGAGTCCATTGGAAATGCTCGCGCTTGGTGTTGGTGAACGGGGCAAAAGGGGCGCCGTGGAGGAGCTGACAGGTACGGCAGTAGCAGTACGAAAGCCCGTAGAAAGGGCCAGTTATCTGGTAGCGAGTCTTGCCGCAGAAGCAGCTGCCGGCGACGGTGGATATGATGGTGAGCCTGGGTGGGAAAGTAGACATGCACCGGTGTGGGAATTCGAGGAGGATTAGGGTTCTCAATATTCAGAGCATTTCATGACATCATACGTCACTACAAGGAGAGTCATTCTACGTCTCGCTTCGTCTATTGGTCATACCACAAGCAAACCACTAGTATGTAGCCTTACAATATCAGGATGTAGGCCACCGCGGCGCATTGAGTATCAAGCCCATCAGAATTCCCGCAAGCAACGCCGTCACCGGCACCGTGATGATCCAACCAAAGTAGATCCACGCCACAAGAGGCAGGTTAATACAGCGCCAGTCGCCGTTGGCCAGACCGACCCCGATTGACGCGCCGGCAATGCATTGTGTCTATGCCTGTCAGCTATTGTTGCCCTTTTTCTTTCTCATTTTCTTCTGATCCACTCAGATACCCAAAGAGCAGACGTACCGTTGACACTGGCAGCCGGAGTCTTGTCGCCATGAGGATCGTCATGGCGCTGCTGAGCTCCATGCAGAACCCACGCGAGGGTGACATGAGAGTGAGCCGATTGCCTAGGTTACGCATGAGATGGTACCCGTAGGTCAGCAGTCCCAGGACGATGGCACCGCCGCCAAAAGCCCTACTGCCCATTAGCAGTGTGTACCACCGGTTGCCAGACGGCGCACTTACAAGACCCAGGTCGGCACTGGCACTTCGTCTGCGATTTTCCCGTTCCGCCACACCAGGTAGGTGGTTGCGAACGGGGCGATGGCGTTGGCAACGTCATTGGCCCCGTGAACGAACGAGGCCGTGGCCGCTGTCAGGATCTGCAGAGAACTGTACATGTATTCTGCCCTGTTGTCGTATCTGGCCGCGCGGGCATGCATGTCTTGGATGTCCCAGGTGAGCACGGTCTGCCGCTTCTGCGCCTGGATCACGTCCTGCTCTAGACCACGATACAAGGCGCGCTGGACATACCACCAGATCACCGGCCAGCTGGTCGACGGGCCAACCGGCCGTGGTGGGACCCCCTCGACGCGTGACGTTGCGGTTCCCTCCAGGCGCTCGGGGTCGTTGTAGCCGTCCGCGGACTGGATCGACTGGAGGAGCGACTCCGAGGCGCGGAGGCACTTGAGCTCCTCTTGCGTCAAGTGGCCACGGTAGTAGTCCTTTATATTCAGACTGCTTCGACCGGGCGGCGGCGGGCTAGGGAGCGGCCGCGAGAGCAGGAATGGACCGCGCCAGGCATCGTGCCATTTCAGCTGCCAGTCTTCGTTCATGACGCGGCGCCAAAGGTATGGGAGCAGGAAGAGAATCTCGAGGAGAGTGCAGCCAGTTGCGGTGGTGACGACAGCGACCGAGACCTGCATCGCGCTCAGCTCGACGTCTAGTTGGATCCCTTTCCAGACGACGAGCATGGTCAGACCCGCGATGGTGACGAAGGTGTAGATCGGGATCGAGAAGAGGGCTCGATGCACGGCATACTTGCTCGAGAGCACGAGGTGCCTGGTGACGAGGAACATGATCGCACCCAAGGCGCCTGCAATGCCCGGCGCAACCCCCCATGCGGCAAAGACCTGCGCGACGCCGTGCCAGCCCCAGTGGATGTTCTTGATCCCCACCGACGCGGTCCCTGCACCGACAAGGCCTCCGATGATCGAATGCGTCGTGCTCACGGGGAGCCCGGCTCGCGTGGCGACGGTCAGGAAGAGCGAGGACGCGATAATGGCGCACATCATAGCGAGCATCAGCACCGCGGGTTCGGCGTCGTAAAGGTGCGGATCGATGACCCTCTCTCGAACGGTCTCGGCCACGCGAGAGCCAACACTGATCGACCCGGCGAGCTCCATGCAGGCGGCGATCAGCATCGCGTGCTTGAGCGTCAGAGACCGGGAGGAAACCGAGGAGGCAAACGAGTTGGCTACATCGTTGGCACCTAATATGGTCAGCGGTCGTCTGCTATCGAAAGAGGCTAGCTTACCGATATTCCAGGCGTCGAGAAAGGCAAAGATCGTGGTCACCGCAAAGATATAGTCATACTGATGGAGGACGGCCATAGATGGACGATGGTCTATATACACAAGTTAGGGTTCAGCCAGGGAAGATCCATGACAGACATGATGGATGGTGAGTCTTCAACACAAAAAGCATAACAAAATGGACAGATATCCGGCAGAGCAGTTCACTTGGACTTTAAAAGACACTGCATTGTCTGATGGAAAGACGATAAGACCGTCCAGGGAAGATTGCCCGACAGCATTAATCGCGCTGACATGTCTAATCTGGGCATGGTATAATCATCATCGGCGGCGCCACGTGCGCCATTCTGGCCCTATCACTGGCTTATCCCAGGGCTAGGCCCCAAGAACTAGAAGCAGTACACGTGCAGAACCAATATCATGTACTGGTTTCTTGTCCGTTGTCTCTCAAGCCAAGCTGTCAGCTCAACAAGGCATATTCATAGAGTACGGCGTCATACCACTGAATATAGACTCCGTCAGTTTCCCGCGCTATCCGCCCTTGAGCTCTCGGGGCCAATATCCCGAGCGAATGCTCGACCGCGGCGACCGTGACCAGGGGCTTCGTACTGATTGGACTGCAGAATACGGGGATGCCCAGCGCTAGGCCCACCGTTCTGAACTAGGCTGACCCCGGCTGTTCTCTGATTTTCCCCTGATGCGGAGCGGATGGGGCTGCAGGAATAGGTCGACTCCTGCGGGCAGTGATTGGGATCCAGCCCCATCATTTGGGAGAAAAGTCTATACTGCTGTGGTTTCTGTTTATTAGATGATTAGAACAGGGCGTGATAGCGGCTTTTGTTGCTATTCTGGAGGGTTTTGCACGGACTGCCACTGCCGTAGGACAAATATTGGGACTATTGTAAGACCGAATGGTAAAAGTACATGCGTTGATCCCAGTATCAGAGATCTAATGACAACGCGCGATGACAGGCCAGCTTCTTTACGCCCATGAGCACAGAGCAGTACCTGCACCACCTACCGCGCGGCGCGACCCGGGAGACAGGGTTATATACTGGATCGTCCAATGGGGCAGATGCAGCTAGCCTGTCCAATACTAGGGGAGAATGCAGCGTCTCCTGCACGACACGATCTTGAGTGGGCATCGGCGTACATTGAGCATGGATATACTGTGGGATTTTGATGCAAAGGGAGGCGATTGCGTTTATTCTCACCCAAGCTTTCGCGCGTGATCCAGTGATGCCGGTAGCCCTAATTCAACTCGCCCACTCCATCATCACCTAAGCATTGCTTCCTTGCAGGACGGAAACCAAAAGATTATGGAGATTAGAGTTCGCGTTTTGTCAGCGAGCTGAATTAGGATATGAGAACTATGAATACACAAGGTGAAGTGGTGGAACATTTCATAGCGTCTCAACAGCACGGTCACTGCCTGGTTTCTCTAATCAAATAGCCGTCTATCACTGTTTCGATTCTCTAGCAGATCGACCGATCTGAACTCGCTTTTGGACGACATTGTGTGCATCCGCGGTTGTATAGCTAATTGCATGACTGGCGACTGCCTGAACCAGCCTGTTGGATCTAGGTGCATCCAACCACTGAAGTTCTGAATCAAGAACATGTCTCCAGGCTGGCCAAGTAGGACGGTTAAGTCCAGCAGATTGGGCACGCAGTATCTGCCTCCTACTCTAAAGGCACAGTCGATCGGTTACCCAGCCGGTCCTGTGCGAACGCAGAAGGAAATGCGAATGAAGAACCCCTCAAACGTCTCTACTGAGTCGAGGCTTAGTCCTGTGGCTTACTTCATGGCCTGCGGATATATTTGAACTATAACTGATGTTGTATCTCCATTTTATCCCATCTCTGCCGTTCGCCCGTCGGACGGAATGGTTTTCACAGCAACAGTCAGCTGTCCTATAATCACGCCATTAGCTGTGGCACTCCAGTGTGTGAAATTGAGACTGGTGTTTAACAGTAATCAGGTTCAATATTCCTTGTTACTGTGGAGGAAGACAGGCCATGTTTTGCATGGACAATATACGACCCAACCGATTTGCCGGCAAGCGAGCACCACCAAGCTACAACGTGAGCGAGGTGCTCAAGTGCAAACCACAAGAGCACATTCGATCGGCACAGTCCAACGACAAAAGGGCAGCGGTGGAACAACTAGCTGCGCAAGAGATCGCGAACGAGGCCGGGATGGATCGTTAGGGTTCAAAGAAGGCAATGTCGAGTGCGCCTACTCATGGAAAAGAGCATAATTCTCCCACCGTGAACACAGCTAGACAATTTAGAAGTGACTGCCTAGCGATTGACCCACAGTCTGAGAAATCCCAAGACGGTTCCGTCGGCAAGCGATGGAAGGGATATTGTGCTGCCTGCCAGCCCTACGCTCGGTGGGTCTCCTTAAGATCTGGCGGTATATATACTTATCAGACGGTATCTCCCTTGCTTGCAGAATGTCGTCGCAGTTTCAATGCAATGCAATGAAATTCACTTCGGTTCTCTCTCTGGCTGCCGCTGGCCTGAGCAGCGCTACTCCGCTCGTCGACATCACCCCTCGAGCCCTCCCAAACGCCCCTGAAGGGTACGCCCCAGCCAATGTCACCTGTCCAGCCGTGAGACCGTCGATTCGAAGTGCAGCGAATCTGTCGCCCAATGAAACGAGATGGCTGGAGTCTCGTCGCAAGGAGATTGTTTCGCCGATGAAAAATCTCCTCACTCGGTTGAATATCACTGACTTCGATGCGGCGGCCTATCTTGATCGGGTATCGGCCAATTCCTCCAATATTCCTACCGTCGGGATCGCGGTCTCAGGGGGCGGATACCGGGCTATGCTGAACGGGGCTGGAGCCCTCAAGGCCTTTGATAGTCGGACATCCAACTCAACGGCCGAGGGCCAGCTCGGCGGGCTTCTCCAATCGGCAACGTATCTCTCAGCTCTCAGCGGAGGCGGCTGGCTGGTTGGGTCTGTCTTCATCAACAACTTCACCACTATCGATGCGCTGCAATCCAGCGACCGGACTTGGGATTTGCGGACTAACGTCCTCGAAGGGCCGGATGTCAAGCACTTTCAGCTTCTGTCTACCGCAGAGTACTGGAGCGACCTGGTAGACGCAGTCCACTCGAAGAAGCATGCCGGTTTCAACACTTCTATCACCGACTACTGGGGACGCGCGCTCTCGTACCAGTTCATCAACGCCTCAGATGGCGGGCCCAGCTACACTTGGTCCTCCATCGCATTGATGGACAACTTCAAGAACGGCGAGATCCCGCTGCCCCTTCTCGTTGCCGACGGCCGGAATCCAGGGGAGCTGGTGATCGGCTCGAACTCGACGGTGTATGAGTTCAGTCCGTGGGAGTTTGGCACTTTTGACCCGGCCGTCTATGCCTTTGCGCCGCTCGAGTATCTCGGCTCCGACTTCACGGCAAACGGGTCTTGTGTCAGGGGATTCGATAATGCCGGGTTCATTATGGGCACCTCGTCCAGCCTCTTCAATCAGGGGCTCCTGCGGCTGAATAGCACGTCTATCCCTGAGACCTTCAAGAAGGCGCTCGCATCGATCCTCGAAGCGGTCGGGAAGGCAAACGAGGATATCGCCAGTTACCCGAATCCATTTAAAGGGTATCAGGGCAGCACCACGGCCATTTCAGGCGGCAGCGAGCTCAACGTCGTTGACGGCGGCGAAGACGACCAGAACATACCTTTCCACCCACTCATCCAGCCGGCCAGGCACGTAGACGTCATCTTCGCGATCGACTCGACGGCCAACGTCCACAACTGGCCGAATGGGAAGAGCCTGGTCCGGACGTACGAGCGCAGCCTGAACTCGACCGGCGTCGGCAACGGGACCGTCTTCCCAGCGATCCCAGACCCCAACACCTTCATCAACCTGGGATTGAATCAACGGCCGACTTTCTTCGGATGCGATGTGAAGAATCTTACCGGTCCTGCACCGTTGATCGTCTACCTCCCTAATGCACCTTACACGCACATGTCGAATACATCCACCTTTGACCTGAGCTACAGCTATGCTGACCGCGACGCCATGATCCTGAATGGGTACAATGTCGTCACACGCGGAAACGGAACGGAGGACAGGCAGTGGCCTACATGCGTGGGGTGCGCGATTCTCAGCCGGTCTGCGAATAGGACGGGGACCGCGCTGCCCGATGCCTGCACACAGTGCTTTCAGAACTATTGCTGGAACGGTACAGTCGATAGTCGCCAGCCACAGGATTATGCGCCTGCACTCATGATCAAGACGAGTGCGGCAGGGAGGATCAGGCCTTGGGGAATTTCGGTGCTGTTATTGGCTCTGCTGGCCTGGACGAGATAGTGGGAGAGAAGACGGTCACTGGTGTGAGAAATAGCAGGGATAAGGGAGCTATGGAAAATTCAATATAAATATATAGAAAATGGCTGGTCAGCTATAGACGCTCAGACGCTAGTAGTCAAGTCTTTAGCCGGGTGCTGTCTGGTCTACGCAGGACTCTCGAGGCGATTCTGGCCGAACAACCATATTTGTCTCTATACCAGACACAGGAATAGTGAGACTGGAAACCGATATCCCCGTGGGGGCTTGACCCTTTGAGCATTGCCTACTGCCCGGTAACATGCAACATGCGGTTCGCAGCGGACACGGGATCAAAGCAGAGTTCGCTGCGCGCGACCGCAGCGCCAAAGAGGAGTCGGCCATTGGCTGGTTGCGATGAACAAGGACAAATGCCCAATCGTGCTCAGCCTTAAGTGGGCATCCTTTGCCCCTTTGAGTCAAGCGCGTGCAAGCCCTCGAGATTCTAAACCCTTTTCTGGGAGGTCACGGTGCATCTTCGATCAGGCTCGATACGCCAATTAGGTCGCTGCCTTCACAATAGAGCAGCAGGGATCTCTACTGTATACCTGCAGGACCAGGTCTACGACTAGTTGTTCATTCCTTTAGGCTATTTCGTGCCCTTGGAGTCTCTACCAACCTCCAATCGGGGTGGCCGAGGTGGGAGTTGTAAGGACTAGAGGAGACTTCCCGGATTTCGATGAGCTCGATGAGCTCGATCAGTGCTCAAGGTTACAGAGGAAGTTTAAAAGAAAGCCAAAGTCAGCAACGATTGGCATCCCGGAAACATGGAAGCCACTCAGGAGATCGTGGGTGCACAAGAAAGGCCAGGAAGCCGACAAAGCAGGCCAGAAGAGCCAATGGCAGCGCCGTGAGAGTGCAGGGAAGTTGGTAGACCGAAGTTTTAGGCACCGCTAGAACGACCAGTGAACTCAGCAAGATTACGGGGTGGTTCTCAGTCAGATCAGCATATAGTCGGGGTGGGGGGTTGGCGGGTATACTTGTAAATTGTCTCGAGCCCTTTGAGGTTCCCGGTTTGCTATTGTCCTGCCAGTTTGCCTGCTCCCTGTTCCTTGTGTTTGGTCTTCTAATAACCAGCATTGTCTGTCTGCGTGTGCATATCTGTGGGTATTGTTGCAGTCTAGTACCACCATGGAAACCGAGACCCTTGTCGTTGGAGCCAGTTGGGCGGGTCTCTGGACGCTGAACCTGCTCAAACGCCGCGGCCTGAAAGTCCTGCTGGTCGATGCATGCGATGATGTCGGGGGCACCTGGTGTTATACTCGTTACCCAGGATGCCGGGTCGACACCGAAATTCCGCTCTACGAGTTCAGTGATCCAGACCTGTGGCAGAACTGGAAGTGGTCGCAGAGATTCCCCTCGCGGAAGGAGATCCAAGCGTACGTCTCCTGGGTGGTTGACCGTCTCCAGCTGCGAGACAACATCCTCCTTCGATGCCGCGTCCAGCGTGCCGAATGGAACGAGAGCTCGAGGCAGTGGGTGGTCTCGCTGTCCAACGGCGATACGTATCGGACCCGATACCTCGTCCTCTGCACCGGTTACACGACTGTGCCGTACATCCCAGATTTCAAGGGCGTTCAGACGCTCAGGAACAGCGTCCATACCTCGGGCTGGCGGGAAGATATCGAGTGGAAGAACAAACGGGTCGGCGTGATTGGGAGCGCTGCAAGTGGCCTGCAGATCATTGAGACGCTGGGCCCCCAGGTTGCGCATCTCACGGTCTTCCAGAAGACTCCCAACCTGGCAACCCCAATGCGGCAGAAGGAGTATTCGTCCGAGCAGATGGACGACCTGAAGCGACAGTTCTACCCAGAGAAGCTGCGTCAGCGCAACGCCATGACCGGCTTCTATGCGTACAACAACCGCGCCACTTTCGACGATACCCCAGAGGAGAGAGAACGGTTCTATCAGTCTCTGTGGGACCAAGGAGGTCTTGCCTTTTGGTTTGGGAACTACTCAGACTTGCTGACCTCGCGCGAAGCCAACCTGGAGGCATACAATTTCTGGCGGAAGACTGTCCACCGTCGAGTAGCGAACAAGGCAACGGCAGAGAAACTGGCACCAGCAAAGCCGCCCCATGCGTTCGGGACCAAGCGGCCGTCGCTGGAGACCTCCTACTTCGAGACTTTCAACCTGCCGAACGTCGAGTTGGTGGACGTCAACGAGGATCCTATCGTCGAGATCACGCCCGAGGGGGTCCAGACCGCCACCGAGCTGCATGCTCTCGACCTTCTTGTCTATGCCACTGGCTTCGACGCCTTGACCGGCAGTGCTCTAGCGATCGATATCGTCGGCGTCAACGGTATGCGGCTGGGATCCAAGTGGGATACGCGGATCGATGGCAATGGAGTGTCGACCGCGCTGGGCATGATGACGGGTGGATTCCCCAACTTATTCTTCCCTATGGGACCGCAGGCACCGACCGCGCTGGGTCTCAGCCCGCAGCTGGCCGAAATCCAGGGCGAATGGATTGCAAACTGCATCGATCACGTCAACAGGCAGGGGCGGGGCAGGGTCGAGGCGACGGCAGAAGGCGAGGAGCAGTGGAAGCAGGAGGTCACGGCCGCCGCAGAACGCACGCTCTTTGGCGAGACCAACTCGTGGTATATGGGGGTCAACATCCCCAACCGGAAGAAGCAGCCTCTCTGCTATTTCGGAGGCATTGGCCGGTATGTCGAGTGGATTCATCGCGCCGCCAATTCGGGCTATCAGGGGTTTGTTCTGTCGTAGCTTGTCAGAGTCTCGCGGCATTAGAGTACCTATAATATGACCATCCAGCATGAAATATTATTCTCGTCTGCAACAAAAGAGTCCTGTTCTTTCTCATTTGACAATTCCTTCCGAAAATATGTCCATTGCCGGCCAACGCTGGCCGCTACTCCATTGTGGCCTGGCAAGCTGGTACGCGCCGCTGGCGTCCTCTTCTTATGCAGGGGCCAAATTCGCTGGAATCACTCAGCCAAACAAATCGCCGAAGATGAAATCTAAATAATGAGGACAGATCCTGCAAGCACTGATCTTTTCCTAGAGAAAACATGGCAAGCCCCTATTAGCTTGTGGTGAACTCGGGCAGGGTTTGTTTGGCTTCCGCAACAGCCACCAGAAAACTTAGCATGAGCAAGCGATACCCGGTCATGAACTGGAGCCAGTAGAGACTGTGCTGATGATGGAGTATCATTGAAGGCCGTATATCTTGAAGACTATTTCTCGTCCGTCCAGTCCGTCCGGTCCGTCCGCCTGCGTATATTATAATTAGCTTCCAAGTCCCTGTCAAAGTCTTGACACCAGATTACCAACCCACTCAACGAGCTAGGCCCAGGGCCTATCAGGCAGGTTAATAAGAACAAATTCTAGTGGGCCAGAGAACGGGTTTAGAGCGTCTAGCTTGTCAGAGCCCCGATGTTTAACACGAACTGGCCAATAATCACACCGGCCTCAGCGCACAGCCCACCTACAGCCTGCAGGTTCTCTCCAGATCAGGGGCCAGCCATAACACGAATTACAACCCAAATTCCAATCAGTCCAGCCGCTGCGTTGCAAGAAACACTGATTTGGTACGTGGACATCCGCCTTTCTCCAGACTTTCTGTTTCATTCCAGGAGAACTGACGTTCCTGCTTCAACGCCGCTGCGGGCCAGCTGAGCTGGTCTCTTAGTCTCTGATCAATCTAAGCCCAATCTAAATCAGCAGTAGTATGCTTGGCAACCGAAATCATTGCCTCTTTGAGACAAGTACATGAGGGCTAAATGCGCTGGTCCAATAGCCCGTGGCTGCTACACCCGCATGTCAGCCATAGCTCAAGGCTCCAGTTTTGGGGAGAGGCGCTCTTTTCCCACTAGAAGAGCCGCTGTCGGAATCCTTCAGGACTCAGATGAGCTGCTTTAAAGACAGGTCGGCCTCCAGTGCGAAAAGATGCTCTGCTCCTGGCGATTTCCTCTCGCTGGCCGAGGCCCTGGCCTGCTTTGTATCCCGCTTTCACCCTGACGAACGACGCCCCAAAAAACCTTCAATTCAATCCGCCGTTGAATCCGTTAGTCACTGCTCGATCAAGCTGTGCAACCGTCAAAGATGAGCAAATCAAGAACCAGCACTGACGGCAACTGCGGCGCCAATTCGGAGACCAACGCGACCTGTCTCAACTCTACGTTTGGCAACTGCTGCTCGTCCAAGGGCTACTGCGGCTCGACCACTGCCTACTGCGGCGAAGGATGCCAGCTCGAATTCGGGACCTGCAACGACGCCAGCGTGCAAACGGTCAGTACAACGGGGTCATGCGGAGCGACCTTGACGAGCAATGTCACCTGTCTGGGGAGCGAGTACGGCGACTGCTGCTCGCGCATGGGATATTGTGGAGGAAACTCCAGCTACTGCGGTGACGGATGCCAGTCTGACTTCGGGAGCTGCGATCCCAGCTCCTCGACGTCGAGTTCGAGTTCCACTGCCAGTTCCAGTGCGAGTTCGAGTCCAAGTCTGCTTGCCAATCTGACAGCCACCGGCGATCCTGATTCCGAGCAGAGTGTCGACGGCGGCGGCCTGAGTAAGGGCGCCATTGCCGGCATCAGCGTCGGGTCTGCTGTGGGAGGATTGGCCATCCTAGCACTCTTGGTCTGGTTCTTCTTCATGCGGCGGAGGAGCGGCCGCGTTCCCGAGCCTGACCACAAGAAGGACCCGAACCATATGGAATCAGTGGTGGTGATCAAGCATGAGATGGCTGGCGAGGGGAGGCTGCATGAAATGGATGGACGGCAGACGCACGAGATGGAGGCAAAGGCACCCACCCAGGTTCCCTATGAGCTGCCGGGCTCGCGCTGACTTCATTGATTCATTCTTCTTTCTTTTGATTTCTAATTTCTGCTTGCATTCCTGTTTTACGTACATAATATACCCGTCAGCCATGATTGCACATTTTCTTGAATAAACACTACGTCCCTCACTCGCAGCTCACACACCCGTCTAACGTCAGGTTGGACTCTAATGTATAGACACACCTCCTGGCATTCAGCATGGCGTCCTCTTAAAGGCTCATGGATGGGGACCGGAGACCTCAGCGAGGGCTGTTCGACTCAATTATACGGGGTCGAGCCGTCGAGCCCGCATTCGTGATTCTCCCGCTTGAGACGGACAGTTTTGCAGGGTTCCTGGCAGAGCTGCTGTGCAACTGGTGTACTCGAAGCTCTCGGCATTTCTGGAGACTTTCAGGTCTTGCCCATACCGGATAGGCACACCAAGGTGGACGGGCGAAAGTGTCGGCCACGGGCCTAGGGCTCCGTACGTTTGCCAATAGGCTCCCAACCTGTCTTTAAGACCTTGCTCGAGGGATACAGCCTTATGACCACACTCTGGAAATTTGACTGCTTTCTACCTAGCTGGTGATAAGTCGGTCTTTTGTGCACTCAGTATCCAGCGTATAATATATTTAACCGATATCAATTCGACGCAGCACCAACAGCCTCGGGCCCAGCCGCGCATGCAGCAGCTTCCGATCGGCTTATTCCAGCATGTGATGTGTCTACTTCGTTTCTTCAGGACATAAAGCGTGTGCAGCAGCTAAGCTCAACATCATCTGTAGTGGTAATCGTGAAGGTGGCCGTAGGGCGGCCGACTAGTGCAGATATATATATTTGACAACTCCACTGACCAGCCGGCGGAAGCATAGTAGGCTATTTCTCGACTTCAACAGCTAACGCTCTTTGTTATGCTTCGGATCTCTCAGCCTTGCTCAGGCTGTATTCTTCTCTACTAGCCAGCGTTTTTCTACTCAATTGATGGACACTCAATATCGAAGCATGAAAGCATAATTCCACATGACGACTCTGCTCTCGTCGATAAAACCAACTCTAGAAGCGGACGGCGGGTCTAGACACTCTTGTCATGCATCATTATGGATACGCAAATACGTCAGAGAGTCTGCAGAAAGGCAGTGCGAGATCATTTTCTTTTTCTGCTTTCGATCGATCCGATGGTCTGGTTTGTACATCGCTTGCCCCTTCCGGAGACCGAAGCGAGAGCTCGACCCTACGTGATGAAAAATGCCCCAGGCGCTAACGCCCTCCTAAGATGAACTATTTGGTGCGCTAGCTCTTGAGGGTGCTTAAATGGTAACGGCGGTCGTCTGCGCAGGTACATGTGATATTCGCCGGCTCCTCGGTAGCAGTCTGGTGGTCAGTCAGTGGTGACGCGTGCATGGCTACATCTACTCTCGACCTACCAATGATCTGAAGCCCTGAGTGAGAAGCTGAGAGAGACCGTGGGGAGAGTACGTCGTGAAACGACCCCTGTATATAAGCTCCTATGTGGCGCAAACTGGCAGCTGAAGAACGTCATCTAATCTGATCAGTGGACCAGGCTGGGGTGCATGCACCATCGAGCCTTTTCTGCTGTGGGCCGCAGAGTCAGAACGGCCTCG
The DNA here is from genome assembly GCA_003574815.1 of Aspergillus spinulosporus. Lineage (NCBI taxonomy): Eukaryota > Fungi > Ascomycota > Eurotiomycetes > Eurotiales > Aspergillaceae > Aspergillus > Aspergillus spinulosporus. Next base: position 175,386 of record QPHH01000003.1, on the reverse strand, counting down.
TCAGGCTCACCGGATTCGCCGGGTCTGGTAGAGCTCTGTAGACTGCCCAGCAGAGGCCCAGAATTGTGAAACGGAGTAGGCCGTCCTGCTACTAGACTGCTACAAGAGCGGGTCAACGGAGCGCATTCTTGAGACGACTCGAAGGGGAAGGAGACGTGTTTTCTTTTTAGAGGGTGCGGTCGAGAGCAGGCTGGTCTCTCTGGATCTGGATCTCTGCGGCGACAGACCACAGGTAAGAGATGGAAAAAGAAAAGCCCTACCCGTACGTCTACCCAGCTAGCTAGCGCGGTAACCGTGGTGCTGCGATCGGGTATCCAAGATCACGATCCCGTCTACACAGAGAACCATACCCCTGGAGATCTTGGGCGCAAACCTGTTTGGCCCACAGCCCACCATCCCACCCGCTCGCGATTTCAAATTCTCCCGCAAAACGTGCGCCATGCAGCTGCCTTCTTTCCCGAAGCGCGCAAGCGCCAGGGGACGTTGGCCAGTGATTCGACCGATAGGGTTATGGGGGGTGGGCCCTAAATCAATAGCCCTGCCGATCTCGATATCGCCACGAGATGGGCTCTCGATCCTTGTAGCCTAGCCTGTGACGATTCGCAAATAAGCCTGCAGCTAGCCTTCTCGTCTACAGGCACGTTTGTTCAAGATGCACGAGCGCGTGTTTTGCAGAGGTGAAAAAAATTCGCGGTTTGGGCCTCGATAGTGGTGCAGATCTTCCCGGCCGTGCGGTGCACGCTAGGACTTGACTGCCCTCATAAGTCCGCTGCAGCCCAGATCCCAGTTTACGCCCTCTGGACTCGTTCTCTCTTTTGTTCCTGGAGTTCCTATCCCGACCGACCGCTCTTTATTGTTTGTCTTGCTGACAAGCGCTCCCAACTATCCGTCTATCTTTCCCGCCTCTTCAGCCCAGCCCTTTCCCCTTCCCCCGTCTCTTAACCCTAACTCCCCCGGCCGCCTCGACCCGCGTTCACCATGGGGTCCGAGCTTGGAATCACGGCCGACCAGAAGCCCGAGGCCGTCTACAGCCCCGTCGCCATCTGGTGGGTGGTCTGGGGCTGTTTCTGGACCGCCGTCGTCGCCTCGGGCATGGCCTTCCTCATCATCCGCCGCAACTCGCCCATCCTACGTGTCCGCAGCCTTACCCTCTCGCTGGGGGCGATCGCGTTCCTGCACATCTACTACTGGTCGGTGCAGTTTGGCGTCATGATCGGGCCGCTGATGCCGGGTGACTCCCAGTACTGGATCATGGGCACCTGGCTGCCCTGCGGTCTGGCCCTGTTCCACGGATCGAACAGTTACTTCTTGCATATTGCGAAGATGCAAAAAAGGTACGTCAAATACAGCTTCTTGACCGACTCGACGCCCGACGCCAAACGCCAGCCTTCGGGCTTGTTCAACCGGTTCCGCCGTCTCGAGTATGCGGCGCGCGTGGTTATCTTGGTGGCCATCGCCATGTTTGTCCAAGTACGGCTGCTCTCCCCCTGTAAGCCCTAAATCCCCGGCTGACCGTTCCCCAGATCCTCCTCACGATCCTGATGTGGGTCATCTCGCGCAAGTTCCACAGCTCCTGGGGCATTCCTGGCACCGAAGTGCACGGCCCCCCCATGCAGCAGCTGGTCGAGCAAGGCCGCGGTTGGGAGTGGTGGCCCGGCGTCTTCTGGCAGTTCTTCTGGTCCTGGGTGGTTGCGCCTATCGTGCTGTGGCGCTCGCGTCACATCCACGACACCCAGGGCTGGCGCACCCAGACCATCGGCTGCGCGCTTGCCGGTCTGCACGCGACTCCCATGTGGCTCATCGCTCTCTACGTCCCTGCCATGGAGAAAGTCAACGCCTACTGGATTCCTCCTCAGTGGTATGTCTTTCCCCCCCTCCCCTGCGCCCCAATCTCCCAGCACGCGTACGAGAAACCGGTCTGACTGGCTCAGGATCTGCGTTTCCATCATGTTCCTTGAGATCTTCACCGTCCTCCTCCCCTGCTGGGAGGTCATGCGTCACCAGTCCCTGCACAAGGACACCCTCGAGGCGATCAAGCAGTGGGAGATCCGCACCAAGGGCGCCAACTCGGACAACAAGTCGCTCGGATCGACGGCCACTATGGTTGATTCGATGATGTCCGGCTGGAAGTCCAACAACGGGTCCGTCATCAGCGACAGCAGCGCGCGAGAGAGCATCCTGAATATGAGCGCCCTCGAGTACGTCCTTGAGCGTAACCCGATGCCACTGCAGCGCTTCTCCGCCCTCAACGATTTCTCCGGCGAGAACGTCGCCTTCCTCACCAGCGTCGCCGAGTGGAAAACCCTCCTGCCCAAGGCGCTGTGCGAAGGCGACGAGCCGACTGACGAGATGACCAAGGAAATGGTCCGCGAAGCCTTCAACCGGGCCCTGTACATCTATGCCGAGTTCATTAGCACACGTCACGCCGAATTTCCTGTCAACATATCCTCCCAAGATCTCAAGAAGCTGGATATCATCTTTGAAACGCCCGCTCGCATCCTGTACGGTGACGAAAAGGCCGAGGTTGATCCTGCCACTCCTTTCAACAACCCCGGCATGCCGTCGCCCACCAACTCCAACTTTTCCGAGTCCTCGGTCGCTGCGATCAAGAATCGCGCCCAGTACATGGGTGAGATTCCCAAGGGCTTCACCGCGGGCGTGTTCGACGACGCCGAGAACAGCATCAAGTACCTCGTGCTCACCAACACATGGCCCAAGTTCGTCAAGCGCCAGCGGCGGATATCTACCGACTCTACCGAGACGCTGAACGCAGGCAACACGGCCGAGTTTGTGTAAAGGGAGATGGGATACGAGGACGACCTCGCCTTGCCTTTTCTTTTCTTTCTTTTTGCTTCTTTAAGAAAGAAGAAAGGCCTTTTGAGGCATGTGAAACGAGCATTACTTGGATGAATCTGGATCGGACTTGACTGCACTTCTTGTATATATATTTCTCACGTACTAATAATACCCCTTGGATCTTGGTTGCATCCCTTCTTCCAGCCACAGTCGTGAATGAACGATACTCAAGGTCTGTATAGTCATTTTACTGGGTGTGTAATCATTTGTCTAGATCTAGTTGTCTAATGCTAATGCGGGTGGTCCTCGTTCGAATTGAAATGCTCCCTGGCCCACGGACTGCGCAGCCGGATGGCCTCGCCTTTGTAGAAGAAGACGAAAGGGATCGGCACCAGGAGGATGGCAATGAAGCCCAGTAGAGAACTTGCCCACTCATACCCCAATCGCTCGTACATCTGCGTCGCGAAGAGCGGGAACCCAGCTCCGACCAGGTTCCGGACAAGGATGACGCCCGCCAGTGCAGAGGCAGAGTAGGTCTGATATCCGTCAACGACGTAGTTCAAAATGCTGAGAATGACGATGTAGAGACCGGCACCGAAGAAGGAGGAGGCGATGATGGGAACGATCCAGTGTACGGCGCTGTAGCTCGTCCACCCGAACCAAAACAGACTGATGGGAATGAGGAGCGAGCCACCGCGGGCCATCCACATGCGCGCCTCGGGCACGGCCCTGCCTTCGTTCTCGGCTACGCGGCACAGATAGTAGCGTTCCTGCAGAGGGGAGAGGGCAAACGCAACGAGGGGACCGACCGCCATGCCGAGGAAGCAGAGGCCCTGCTGCCCTGTGTTGAAGCCGTGACCGTGGGGTCCGCCAAAGACGAGAGGAAATGCTTCGTTAAAGAGATAGACCAGGCCGTAGAGGAATCCGTTGTAGACGGCAGAGAAGCTGGTGATGGGCTCGGTGAAGAGGAAGACGAAGGGGCGGGAGAGGGTCATGGCGAACAGCTGGCGCAGGTTCTTGCGCTCAGAGATATGCAGGTCGTGGGTCGTCGAGGCCGAGCGTAGCCCTTCCTGCTCCATCTGCTTGCGGATGCGACGGGCCTTGCGCTGCAGGATGATGCTGTGCCGCGTCTCAGGCACCGTGAGGGCGAGAAGGACCCAGAAGCCCCCCGTGATCGCCATGAGGATCCAGAAGATCCAGCGGAAGCCGAGATTGAGGCCGATGTACCCGCTCACCACGAGGGCCATGGGAGGTCCAAACGTGCTGCTCAGCCCGTAGACGGCCATGGGCCCGCCGCTCGCGTCGCGCTCCCACAGATCGCTCACCGTGCCGCCAGTGTTGGTCAAGGGCGCACCTCCGGCCAGACCGGCGAGGAGCCGACAGACGATCATCGTCCCAATGTTCGGAGCGAGTGCCAGCGGCAGCTGGAACAAGCAGACCAGCAGCCACGAGACCAGATAGACCGGCTGCCGGCCGAAGTACTCGGACAGGGGAGCCAGCAGGACTGGCCCGACTGCGTATCCGAGCACATACATGGACAGACACAGAGTCGTCACCTCGGTCGAGACCCCAAAATGGTCAGCGATCTCAGGGGCGCCAGACGAGAACCCCCCAGCACACCAAGTGGTGATCACGTTGAGCATGCTCACAAAGCAGGTGATATACCATTTGCGCCAGAACCCCCAGCACCGCGGATTGTCGCGGTCGCCGGGCCCAAACGTGATACGCAGGGGCAGCGCCTCGCCAGGCCTGCTACGGGCGCGGGCTAGGGCTTCCTCCTCAGACACGAGGAGCGGCGTGAACGAGGAGAATTCCTCCTTGACGCCGATTTCATGTTCGTCAGACATTTCTGGCGTCAAGCAGAAGACTGGCCGTCTAACAGAAGAACAAAAAGAACAACAATAACACCACCAAAAAGAAGAAGAGGAAGAGAAAGAAGAGGAAGAAGAGGAAGAAAGGGCAATGCAAGGGAGTCTACCGTCTGCCTCGAGGGGAACAGGCAGAACATATAGCAGAGGCAAGACGCGTAAAGGGCCATAGAGCAGAGCAGACTCCACCGTGGCGATACCAAGCATTGACAAGCTTTGCTGGAGAGGCTTGTTCCCCAATGACAGATTGAAATTGGTCATCTTCCAGGTCTTACACATGAATGACCTCCTTTGCGTCCCCATCGTCTTATCATTGCTGTCACTGGTATAAGAAAGCGTGGACGATCTTCCACGCGGTGGCCAATCCGACTCCCAGCCAGGTATCCACCTGCACAATGGTTATGGCCGAGGCTTCCCACAGGACCGGCTCGCTCTGTAGCATCTGTCCGATTCTGATGGTGGGTATAACAAATCCAGTGTTGGGGAAGACCATGCTCCAGTATGCCAGCGACATCGGCACCCCCCCGGTCTCCACCGAGGGCGCGGCACGGCGCCAGCATGCTGAGGAGGGCAATGCTCAGGCAGAAGAGGGCCAGCATCCACAGGAAGATGGCCACGAGCGAGGCGAGCACAAGTGCAATCTGCCCCGTTGCAACGGCCACTGCGGTCTCAGTGGCCGACGAAATGATGTAGCCTGCTGGGAATTTCTCCACAGCAGCCTCCGCCATCCCAATCAGCGCCAGCGCCGTAAAACTCCACGGTCCCACGGCGATAAAGATCTCCAGCCGGTCGTGGAGGTCCGGCAGACCGTCCTTGTTCAGACGGTGGAAATACTTCGAGTAGACAAACAGCGACATGACGAAGCCGAACCCTTGCGGCGTGGTGCCCGCGATGATCATGGGCACCGCGCGGCCGGCCAGCTGGTCGGACGCCAGCACGGCGGCGATCGTGCCGCCGAGCATCGCGGGGAACGACGGGAGGCACCGGACGATGGCCATGGGCTGCTGACTGGCCATGCGTCGGTGGTAGAGGCACCAGTTGTAGAGGATCGCCTGGACGAGCGAGACCGCAACGTAGACCCAGAAGACCGCATGCAGGGCAGCCAGCACCCGGGGTTCGCACGCGTCTGTGCCGTAGCTCCAGGCGCCGAGGATGATAGTTGCGATGGCAAGAGGGCATGTTGCGACAAAGTGCGTCTCGCTAGGGTCGCGGATGGACTCTTTCAGGGCGGACGGGCTCGAACAGAAGCGCACGTCCATGCAGAAGGAGATCCAGAGAAAGAGGACGAGATTGAAGATGTAGACGATCTTGTCGATGGTCTCAAGGTCCATGAATTGATGAGAGGTGCTGTAGAGCAGCACGGCGATACCCCCGTCGCCATCGAGGCCGAGTACCAGCCCCAGGATGCCTGCGAGAGTCGCTGGCGAAGCGAGAGCCTCTTCTCCATCTCGATGGCTTAATGTTTGTCAATGAGCTTTGAGTGTCAAGAAAGGATTTTATTTGTATCTTGGTTCCTTATGCTGCACCGTCTCGTGGTTTTGGTACCTTGAGAGACTCACTGTGACTACACGATGATTTCATCAGGTACACTTCGACCAGAAATGTACGTCCATTTACCCCATAACAACATAATCATTACTGGAATACTAATGGTAATGTACTGTCCTTGACTCATTTATCTTATATTGCCCTTTTTTGGGCTGTGATATACTCCAGCTGGAGTGGATCGGGGATACTGGGCAGGGGCCACCAAAAACACGGCAAACTAGGGCTCAGAGGGCTGGGCGACACTGCACACGCATAAAGTAGCCGATCAGTAGATCAGCAGATCGCAGTGCACGAGCCATTGGGCTTGGGCAGGCCGAGAACTGCGATTTGCATCGGGCTGGTTGCAACCGAGTGATCAACTGTGAAGGGTATTTGGAATAGGGTTGGCGATGTCCCCGCTGATCGCCAGGGTCAGCATGCAGGGGGATCATGGTCTCAGACCATTTATTTTGTGGCCGAGGTGCGCCTGGCAGTTGAACTACTTTTGACGGTGACCTTTCTTTCTTGCTAAGGAGATTGCGAGCTATCATGGCCACTCTTCGCACCGCACGTGTGCTGCTCCAGTCCAAGGACTCGGTCAAATGGCGCCCAAGAGACGAAACCGTCTCGGAGCGCAATCTCGATGCAGTGGAAGCCTTTCACCTGGCTAATGGATTGCACAATGTCCGTGAAGGACGTCGCCGACTCGATATCACGGTCACCGTCAAGCTGAGAGTCGACCTGGGACTCAGTGTTGACATCAAACAAGCCCGCGCTGCGTGGATCGCACTACGACAGCGACACCCAACAATTGCCTCGACTGTGCGGGGCTCGAAAAGAGTCCATCAGAAGCCGGGAGCCGGCCAGATCAACGCCTGGCTGGATCAGACCTTTGTGATCGTCGCCGGCGAGAGCGAGGTGACGGCAGAGTTGCTGGACAGCTTGCCCGCGGTTGAAACGGCGGCGATGTACTTTCTGCAGGGGGCCAATGTCCTTGCCTTGCGCACTCCACATCATCTTATGGATACTCTGGGCGCCGTCATGGTCCTCAACGACTTCCTGGAAGAACTGAGCGAGATGGTGATGGGCAAGTCCAGCGCGGACGACTCCCTGTGCACCGAGCGGCTCGAGGAGCTGGCTTGTAGTCTCAAGGAGGCCGCACCACTGCCCTCCGCGTCTGTGTCTCAGCTGGCCCGGTTCTGGAGCATCCAGCGCCGCTGGCGCCGCAGCTATCCCTCGGTAGGCATCATGCCAGACCAGCCAACGCCTCGTTCCGCTCTCGCATCGTGGAGGGACCTCGAGTATTCGCCACTTCTGACCAGGGAGCTGGTCACTACGGCGGGAAAGCACAAAACGACGGTGGTGCCTGTCATTCATGCTGGCATAGCGTTTGCTGCGAAGGAATACGGCCCTTTCACCTTGACCCGTAACTACAACACCGTCATCATCCTCGACATGCGGCGGCCCAAGGAGGGCCCGTCATCTAAGAATGCGATCTCGCCCCAGCATGCAATATGGCCGGTCTCAATACCGGTGACCACCTTTTGGCAGACGGTAGAGCTGCTCAAACAAGCCTATCTAGATGCAGAGAGCGACCCCGACCTGCCGGCCCTGGTCGAGCCGGCCTTTGCAGAGATCTTCCAGAGCCAAGCTCCCCCGTCATGTCCTACGTTCTACAGTGCTCCAATAGTCAACAGCTTTGGCAAGATTGACGATTATCTAGGCTCATCGTATGGCGGATTTACAGTCGAGGAGTTTTCCCTCTCAGCCGAATGCTCGGGTGAGGAGGTCGTGGTTGCCGTCTGGTCATACCAGGGCAAGCTAAGAATCCGAGTCATGTTCAATGAGGGATATCACAGCGTGAAAAGTATTGAGCGATATGTGTACTTGGTAGAGGTGGCGCTGAAAGATGGAGTCGGGGTCTGGCGAAGTAGGGAGTAATGACGAGCCAAATGCGTACTTTGGAGAGTATACCCATAAATACAGCAATTATTTACTGCGATACAAATAGTCATTATGTGACTAGCCCGGTCGGCTTTCTCCTACCTTTGTCGGTCAGGATTTTCGCGGGCAGATGCCCGAGTCATGTAGTCATCCTATATTTAAGTGCACGAGCCGCGAGAGCCGCATAGTCTTGATATAGGCTTCAGTAGATCGAATATCGAGGAGCTGATCGATCTTCGAAGTGCACGGGTACGCTCAAACTAGCTTCTAGACCGGTCTCCCAAATGATCTACCGCAGGCCCGGTGTTCGATAGTATAGAGGCGCCGTCTCAGCCGATTCAGATAGTGCCAGTGTACCGAGTAAGAGACTGGACCACCGACTCCTACAAGCCTAGACTCAGGCTAAGCAATAGCTCTATTATGCAGCTCCCTCAATAGTGTCGTCTTAACTTGAATTTATATTGGTAATCATAAGACCCCTCCTTGCCCCCCAAGTCGCCCTGCTACCCCTCCGGAACCCCCACGCCCGACACCTCCTTACAGATGCGCAATAACTCCTCTTGTTTCTGGACATTATCGGCACCGGGATGTGCAAACTCTGGGCCACTGGTCGTAAAGAAGGTACCGCTCTTGAGGCGGGCCAGATCTCCCTTTCCGACGGCCCAGTCGGCCAGGACTCTGGCCGGCCTGTCCAGTGCTCCAGGCGCCATTATGCCTCCCATCTTAGTCCTTACCCAGCCAGGATGCATGCTGACCACCTGGATCGCATCGCCCCATCGTCGGGAGAATGCATTCGCGAGCATTACATCGTGCAGTTTGGTGTTCCCGTACGAATGCGACTGCGTGATGTTTCGTAGACTCTCGTCGCCGCCATAATGACTATCCGAGCTCATATAAAGAAGCCTCGATTTTGGTTTATGCATCAAACAGGTCAGGATATACGGTGCAAGCGTGTTAACGGCAAAGACGGCCGAGATCTTATCCGGGGTGATCTCCTGGCTAGCCGTCGTCCCATATCCGATGCCGGCGTTGTGGATGATCGTATCGAACGGTGGCAACTTGTTTGCTTCTTCTGCCAGGTTTTTTGTTTCAGCGATGGAGCTCAAATCGCCCACTAGAACAGCCTCTGCACCTGGAACAGCCTCTTGGGCTGAGGCGGCGCGGTCGGCGTTGCGTGCATGGAGGACCACCGAGTGGCCCTGCTCGGCGAGCACCTTGGCAGCTGCTTGCCCGATACCGTCGCTCGAGCCGGTGATGAAGATTCGCACCATGTCTGTATTGCACAATGATGGTAAGATTTGGGTTCGAGACTTTGGTGGTTAAGCAGTGGATGGTTGTTATACGCGGGGGTGGGAAGCGCCGTGATGTCATATGACGTCAACGTATAAGGCCTATTTTTTCGAGTAGACAGGTCTCTGATTTGTGCTTTGAACGTTAAGGCATATCAAGAGATGGTTAAGAGAGCGATATCTTATAGGTGCCCTCATATCGTCGACTTGACGTATCTTCTGCGGCCCGGCGAAAGGCCATCAGAGTCCGCATGAGTGACTCTATACTGCACCATGGTGTGGAGAAAGAATATCAGCAGCCTGAGGTTTTGGCATGCCTGATTTCTGAACACATGGCTTCAACATTTGAAAAGAAAAAACAAAAAAATGGCACAATGGTGGATTAGAGGACCGATCTTTTCGAGATCGGCCAAGATCCATGATGACTTTAGACCCCGCCTGGAAGAGTATAAAGACGTGGATCAAAGGTGTTGATGCTGTATAGATTCTTGAAATTGCTTGAAAGCTCTCATTCTACAAACTCGACTGCTCTTATTCCCGTGTACAACCTTAGCTTTCGATTGTTAGCTCCTGTGTCCCTCTGCGCTGGGAAGCCGAAGCCATACTTGACTACGACCATAAAAGCAGCTGGAGCGATTTGTGACTAACTACGGTCGATATCAGTGTGCCGGTAATAAGGTCTATGTTGGCAAAGCCACTGCTCACGATCAAAGGTAGGTTGCTCCCGTATGTAGTCCAGATACAGTTTTCCTGAGCATCTTCTGCCCGGGTCTCCGTTCGTAAGAGCCATCAGTGCTTAATCGACCTTGAAGCACTCATAAACAACGAACGTACCCTCCGGGGTAACGTCTACGTTCCCCTTCCCCACAAAGACAGCTTTATTGAGCCAGGCAAGCCGTTCAGATGAGGTCTCGAAACTGGGCGTCACTCGCATGTACTGGTCCTCGAAGTCAGTTGACTTGGCCGAAGGATCCTTGGAGAAAGCTGTTACGGCAACGAAGTTGTCAGTCGGCGAGTTAATCTGAGATTGTGGATATATTCACCTTTGCTGAGAGCTTCAGTGCCCTGCGTAATTCCAATATACCGGACATAGAGCCACTCCCCCTCCTCGGTCACAGCAGGGTAGTGAATATCCAGATTCGCCCAACCATCCGTGCGTTGCAGGAGGCTGTCTTCACCACCACGTTGGATTGTGGCATTAATACCGGGACCCTTGATTGTGCCGCCTTGGATGTCATAGTAAGCCCTAAGGCCTGAGGGAGTCTGGCCGATTGGGTATGGTGGGACGGCGATGTGCACACGAAGGGTGAATGCGTAGGTGAGCGATATGCTGGTCGAGGCCATATTGCAGGTGTAATAAGTTTTCTCCGGCTATGAAGATAAGAATCGTGCGTGAAAATGGTAGGTTTATCAACTGTCAATTGTTCTTGTTGAAGAGCTATATGCGTCAGGCAGACCAATCTTATATGGACAGCACCTCCATTTGGAAAACTTCACTGATGCTTTCTCCAGCTGGAATGATGATTAGCGATGATTTATAAGCGACTTTAACACCTGTAGTGGTATGGAACGATCTTGAAGCATATCTTGTGGAGCTCAAGGTGGAATATGAATTCCGCCCTGATCCCAGATGACGCCCTGCGCATGAGGACCAACCAGCATTTCACCGAGACACCCTGAGTGAGAAGCCTGATAATCAAGCTCTGTTCTATTGTAAAGCCATACAATGTTCATAGACCTGACACAGAGTGTATAGTGAATACTGAACATATACAGTGGCATACTGCAAGCATTCATCGAATACATTTCACTCCCAATCAACCTTAACTATATTTATGACCAAAGAGCGATATTCAGCCCAAGTTTTCCCTCAATTCAGGGAAATTCGTACGATAGCTGCTATCTAGGAAAGTGTACTATAGACAAATGATGTTAGTAGAATTTGATTCACATCGCATGCTTCTAGAAGATTGTCAAGGAACAGTATTCCATTTGCAAACCAATATTAGTTTCTTTATTATTAGGTACAGAAAGAACGTTGCATACCTTTGCTTTTAGATAGACCTCACTCTTCATATTTTTTTAACACCGACTTAATCATCCCTGTCTGTGCTGGCACATTACAATCTCCCACTTCACGACCTCGATGATTCTACTGAAACTGTGCAAACAATTCATCAGGTATCGCAAAAGAGTGAAAATATTGTCCTTCTCGATTGGCCGTACCCAAGTATGCCCACATATATTCATAGAGTGCGCTGATCCATACAGTCGAGGCTGGTCTGGGCACAACACACGTTTGAGGTATCAAAGCCATACGCAAAATACCATGGCAAACCTTCCAATGGAACCATTGCATATGCGCCGCAACTAAAGAAGGGCTATCCGGCCGAAACGCTAGAGTATTTATAGCTGAAAACAGGCCATACCCACATAGATAGCATGGTAAATACCACAAGCTGATGTTGGAATAGGTGAAAATATCTCGTCAACCTGACAATGTCCTTGAGCAGTGCTGCTTGTCAGACATCACCGCAATAATCTTTCGTTACAGGCAGATCTTCCTATGCGCTAGTATAGACCTGTCTACTTGAACAAGAGGTACGAACACTGATCATCTGATCCGTTACTCCAACAGCCTTAGCAGCAAAGCCATGCCTGAACCCTTATCCTGGGGTTTCCCATAACATCTCTATCATCATTTGTCATAGCTGCAACGCTCAGAACGTACGATCAGTCCATTGGTATCAGACCGACGCCGTCTTGATAGGCAAAGCAAAGAGAATATGAGCTGTACCGGGCTTACCCCGGTCTAGAGGTCTAATAAATGTCATCCCGTCTCAGAACCAGCGCGGGGCACCGGCGACATTGCAATGTGAAGTCAGGCTAGCGGTGCTAACGGCAATATAGGAAGCTTCCTGGCTGTTATGTTTGTAGAGATTCTTGAGCAATCCTTTGGGTATAAGTCCAGGTTTTCATCGGCCAATGCTCACTAACCACAACTTTGTGGATTGCGAATCCAGACATACGGTAGTCTCACAATTATGTCTATTCTAGTAAGCTGGCTATTTTGTTTAACTGTTGAATTCTAGTATAATATTATAATTCCTGGATATTACTACTTAATAGCTAGCCTTGTTGTACAATCTTCTAGTTTTACTAAAAAGCTGGTTTACTTTTTTTCGGCAAAAGTCTCTCTAATTTCTATTGTCATATCTGAAAAATCTCCGATCGAGATGTAAAGCTAAAAAAAAAAAAAATTGTAAATAAATAAATGATTAATTGTTTCATTAACGGTGCGTTGCATCGTTTCGCCCTGATCAAGGGGGAAAACTTGGAATACTGGATGCAGCCAAGAAATCTATATAGTATAAAACAGAGCTAGATCCTGCGAGAATGCAGAGAATTGAGGCAATTATCGAAATTGCTATGCAAGACCACGCATTCTACGTTTAGTCTGTGTGTTCTTCTGAAGAATGAGGCGTGGTTGCACTGCGACTTGCGCTCGTCACTTGCAGAGTTCATCGTGCCGCATATAAGGTAACCCTGTCTTTTCATGATATACAACAAATTCGCTGGCCCATATTAACTGCACATTCGAAGCATTTATGACCTCGCCTCCTTTCCTTCGCCGTCACTATGGCACTTCTTAGCAGCCTCTCTATTCCCGTCTAGCTTGACCAACGTGGTTTCCTCAGTCAACGGTACATTCTCTAAAAAGAACATTATTATCAGCATAGGCGCCAACGCCGCCAACGCAGCAATGGCCAGCATTCGCTGCGACTGGCGATAGCACATATCAATCGCGTCTCGCGCCGGCGTCCCAATCTCATATTTCTGTGCGACAACGATACTCCCGAAGATGGCCTGCGCTTGGTCTCTGAGTTCGGCGGGGAGGTGCTGGGCTAGCTTTTTGGGTAGGGTACTGCGCCAGATTGCGCCGGCAACACTGCATATAATCAGCATATAAACTCACAAATATCTGAACAATGACTGTTAAAAGACCCCCAAAAAGAAAGAAAAGAAAAGAAAAAGCAGTCATGTACTTTCACATACCTAGTCCCAATAGCACCACCGATGCTCATAGCAGCAAAGAAAACAGCCGTAACGACCGAGACCTCGCCCCGAGAAACCTTCGCTTGGACCGAGACCTGCGACGCCGTCTGGTAGAAGCCTCGTCCAATACCGATGAGTGATTTTGCGGTCACAAATGCCGCCTCGTTGCCTACGCGGCCCTCACCCATGTCGACCAGGTAGAGGAGGACGCCCATGCCGAGGACACAGAGAGGAACACCGGTGAACACCCAGACCTGCGATCGCTTGGTGAATTTCATGAAGTAGGCTGCAAATATCCCCGCGACTTGGAAAGCCACTCGGAGGGAGTTGCTGTAATGTTGAAAGATTGGTCAGCGTCTTGTGCCGCAAAGTAGGGTTAGGCTGGGTGCCACATACTCAATCCTCGTCGCTGGCCCGGCCCCATAATGCGCCGCGACCTGAAGATAGCTCGTAAAGAAAACAGAGAAAACCGAATAATGAAAGAAGTCGAGGACTCCCAGTAGACAAGCCGCGGCAACGGTACGGTTCTTGATCATCCTATACGGGATAAACGGTTTCTTCGCGAACCACGTATCCCAAGCAATGAACCCAATGAAGATCACGACGCCCAGGACAAGCATCGCGATAAACGAGCCTCTATGCCAGTCATCGCTGTTTCCGGAACCTGTCAAAGACAGCGGAACGAGGAAGAGCGACAGACCCAGCAGAAGGAGGACCGCGCCAAAGGCGTCCAATTGCACCCAGATGAGGTTATAGACCCGCTTCCACCAGCCACCATCGATATTTCTCCCGATTGACTTGGGTGCGGACTCTGCGCCCGCAGAGTCCCTCCTTCGAGAACGCCGTTGATAGTAAAACATAGTTCCGATTAGAAGGACCGAACAAACAGGCTCTATGATAGCCCACATCCCAAACCCCCAGCGCCACTTGTTCTTTTCAAGTACAGCCTCTGCAATCTCGGTCCCAAGATATAGGGCTGGAATGACAGTTAGGGAATCAGGAAGAGTTGACCATACGGCGCGGTTGATGAGGTTCGTGACATCAGCTACAAAGACTTGCTGGGTCAAGCCAAAGCCGGTTGAGCTGCGCATGCATGTCAGCGGAAGACTGATATTCAGGAATGAAAAGGAGTGTACGAACCCGATAGCCTCGAAGATTCCGCCGGCCTGTGAGACGGGTATGTCAGCCACTATATGGAGCAAGCATATGTGCCACAAGAGTGCTCTGGCTCACAATATACTGTCCGACGTTCTTACACCCCGCATAGATTGCATACCCAACAGCCTGGAAGACAATCGAGAGGATGAACATCTCCGCTCTGCCAAACACCTTTTCGAAAGAAAAACAAAAAACATGTTAGTGCTAGATACTTCCAAGTGGGAACCGCCCACATACATCTCCCAGTTTCGCGATGATTGGGTACGCCGCGATTCGAGTAATGTTTCCTACAACGCGCGCAGCGGACATCGCCGAATGCTGCTTGAATGCAGATGTCGCGTACGGTACGTACACTTGAGTGGAATAGTCACCGAAATTGATTGACAGCGTTGCCAAAAAGAGGCTATTCCGGGCACCGGTTAAGCTGGTTCAGTAGCTGCTCCGCAATGCAAGCCGGTATAGAGGATGCGTACCCAGTAAAAGCTATAATCAAACCCTGTCTCGTCCATCCCTTGCGCAGCATCTCAGCCCTTCTCACACCGGCCTGGAGCCTCTCTGAGTCGGAAAGCTCAGCATCGGGCAGTTGGCTGGGCCTCTGAACAGCAGGATCCGTATTTGGGGCACCTTTGGGGACCACTGAGGTTTCGTCAAGAGCCATTGTTGCGGGACGTGAGTGATCTCGAATGAGCACTAGATGGCTGCCAGACTATTCAAATATGTAAGACTACCTACGGCCTTTTCCAACGAGAGCTTAGAGGACCCTTTACTCGGAGCGTCCTCTTCCGCAGCTCGTCGATTTGGCCTCGGTTGGATGCAGTTCTCGTATTGATTTAGATTGTCAGACCACGCGAAAGACCCACGAGTAGTAAACCATATCCAATAGCGTCACATCATAAGCGAACTTAATCTTATCTAGCCCCAGTAAACAAGAAATCAGAAGATCAGATAACAAATGCCAAGTCAAAGCCAAGACGCCCGCCTCAAGCCATGTAAGGCCATGAGGATGGAACTCGGAATTATCCCGGCTTAAAGAGTCAGATTCCTTGCCCTGCCTGCATCAGACAATCCTAATCGTTATAGATATCCAAGTGTGATGACTCACTGGACGTTTACTCCCATCCAGCCGGGGGCAGCCCGGAATATGGCCGCGTGGCAGATTGCACGAAGGGAGGACGAACCTTACCAGATTCATGTTTCATGGCCGCTAAACTGGTCTGATTCCGGAGATGCCTCCGGTAAAAGAGCAAACGCAGTGTAAGCGAACCTCCAGGCATTGGACGATTCGTGTCCTAGCGGCCAGAGTTTAATATATTTTTTTTCCCCGTTAGCTACCTTGTTGACGGAAACGCCCTCTTCCTCACCGCAACCGAGACCCTTCGACGACGGGAATCGCATCGACCAAATGAGACAGGAACCGTCGTCATTGCCATCGGCTATCCACTGACGGACTCCGTATTCAGTCCTCGGCGCAGCTACGACCTAACGCCTCCTTGTGAGCATTACATCCCGCCTGAGGGGCCGGACGGGAGCCCGAAATTGGAAGCCCATGGAGGCGCGGATGCGTTCTTGACCTTTATCACAGAGGTAGTCCGGCCGTTTGTGGAGTTGAAGGTATTTTCGCGTGTCTCGTTCGGCCGTACTGCGCTATTCGGCCACTCTTATGGCGGGCTATTCGCGCTTCATGCCCTCTTCACGAAACGGTCCAGTTTCGACGTTTACCTTGCGGCCAGCCCGTCGATCTGGTGGAGTAACCGATTTATTTTGAGCGAGGCAAGACGGTTCATGGGCGATAAAGCCTTTTATCCAAGCGTCCATCCTGTTCTCCGGTTGTCATTCGGATCGAGGGAGCAGTATCCCGTCCGCGAATGGGGTGAATCGAGCGAAGCGTTCAAGCGGAGGCAGGGCGCTGCTGAGCGGCGTCGCATGAGCGACAACTGCAGAGAGATTTATTCAGAGCTTCTGGCGAGTGAAAGACTCCATGCGCTGGAGGTCAAAGAGTACCTTGATGAAGATCATGGGAGTGTTATTGCTCCTGCCTTGAGTGGCGGTCTTATGTTTTTAAGTAACCTCAGTGTTTGAACAACTACCAATATAAAGCTTACCAGAAACAAACCTTTGACCTCAGTTGGTCTGTAACAGGCATATTTCTGCCGGTTACTAGGTAACTATGCCATATCCTCATGTCATGTTTAGTGAGAAATTTAATGCTTCTCACTAGATGGCGGGCTTCTAGTCCCTGGATATATGGAACTGTAAAGCTTTGGGATCATATCACTGGCGTCTCAAGCATATCGTAGTATCAATGAAGTTATAAGCAACATTAAATTCTCTAGCACCTGCCGCAACTGAATACCGACGGTGTCTTTCAGTATCCAAGTTTGCCGTAAAGCCTCTCATCAAAAATCTCTGAACCAACGAGTGAGGTAATTGCATAGAGATCAGTAGACTACTATTCACGGTCAAAGGCTACGGTATGGCGCCGTCCAGATTATCAGCTTGAATCATGACTAACTAAAGACGGTACCATCGCACTGGGACATGCAAATGACAAGTTGTAAATCTCGATCTCATAATGTGGGTTGTAATTTGATGTCAAGGTAAATAACCCATCCAAAGCCGTACATGTAGGTGCTGTCTCTAGGACGCCATACGCTCAGTACGGAGCTGCAGCTCCTTGACCAAATCTATCCCAGCTTTGGTAGATTCATCCAGGTCCTCATCTGGTAGTCCAAGCAGGCCATTCTGTGCCTTCTCGGAGAAGTCACTGAGCTCGTCCGGATAAAACGCCCTTGCGTACAGCATCTTGCTGAAGCCAGCCATGTTACCCAGTTTCACTTGGGCCAAGCCATCCTCGTATCGCTTCTTGGTTTCCTCATAAGTTACCGTCCAGTCAGCGTCAGTGGTGCCGGTGACACGCTTGACGCTCTCAAACATATCGTTTTGGCTGACTAGAAAGCTCTTAATGTACACGCCCTTGTTGAGGAACGTCGATAGAGTAAGGCTCTTATCATTTTCGTCCTCGGGCAGCTCCTTCAAGCTTAGTACCTTGGCCACAGCGCGCCCAACCTGTGGTAACGTTGATGTAGAGATCTTGGTGTTGCCATCGTCGTAGATTGTCAGGGAACGCTTGTTAAAGTCGAACCCAAAACGCGACTCCCCGCCAGCCAAGCTGTAATCATACCAAAACCCACAGCACATTGTGACCCACTGCATGCCGAGTGCTTCAATCTCGTCCCTATTAGCCTTGGCCACAGGTCCCAGGAGCGTGGCCTCGCCTAATCTGACATTGTCAATGTCGCCCCCGTACTCGTTGGGCATAATATAGGGAACACCAGATTTGGCGGCTGCCCGAACAAGCTTGCTGTGGGTATCCCGAGGAGCAGTAGGAGCCATGGTTATAATAAGAAACTGCTGGCCCTTGAGGGCGGCAACAATGCTGGCCTCGTCATTGTAGTCTACCCGGGCGACTGCGACACCCTCGGGTAATTTGTTGCCGCTGCCTTTGCGTGAAAGGGCCGTGACTGTGTGTCGCCCAGTCTTAAGAAGGGAGTTGGCAATGTGCGATCCAACTGTGCCTCCAGCCTAAGTGTATTGTCAGTGGCGCTGTATACGCGGTGGCTGATGGGTTTGCTTACGCCGACAATGGCGACTCTTTCAATGGCGTTCTTGAAACCGACGGGCTGATTTTTGGCGTGCTTGACCATTATGGACCGGCTGATCATTGGGAATGTATTTATTGTTGCAAATATGGTCGAATGAGGCGGTTGAGGTGCTTTAGCTTGTGAGTAAAGAGTTGTTGTCTGGCTAATTCTCGCTGGAGCAGGGTTGCCACTCTATTTATACATTCCAACTTCCGAATGCCTATCAAATCTCCATCTACCTCCATGGTATCATCGTCATATCTGATCGGGCTCAGAGGTCTCGGATATAAGATCTCTACCATCTATGGAGATATGTTGGTTAATTCGGGCGCACATCGACCCTGATTAGCCAGGAGACAGTAGCGTAGACAAACAAGGAGCTCCACCAGAAGAAGCCGGCCAATCGAACCGGACGTTGATTCCGAGGCTGCTATGTCCGCACCCTTCTGCCGCAGCAGCCGCTTGCAGCGATCCAGTCTACTGTTTGTTGGATAGCGCTCTGTGCGGCGATAGTTGACAAAGTCCGTAGCAGCCACACTTAAACCCGCACAACGCAGGGAATGATGATTCACCTACAAATGCACACTGATGTTATTTGATGCCCTTGGAAGTTTCCTTTTTTTCCTTATTGATTTTTTAATACAATCTCACTTCTAGAATCTAACATCCTTCCTTCTTGATAGCCGCCACCATGTCTAGATCCACCAAGTACCGACTTTATTTAGTCTTAAACTTTTGTCGACTGTATGTGACAGCATATATGGAACTTTCCTCTTTTGGATATCGGTACTGCAAGCTCCGGCTCGCCGATGCATCTGTAGAAATTTCTGCTATTTCCACAGTTCAAAAGTTATGTCTCTTCCAACTGCTAAACCACTGTATAGAGCTAGGTTGGAAGTAGACCGTGGCAAAACCCGTAACGGGTCGAAGGCCAGAGCCCGAACCCAAAACCCGCAAACACGCCAAGAACTCATTTTGCATAAATCTTCTATATTAGGCTCTATTCACTGCATAAACATGCTGATTAATCAAATTTCTGTGTTTATACAGCATGTTGTTATGTTTGGCAACCCACGGGTTACCCGAAACCTGCGCGGGTTCATAGTCTGGACCCGTACGCAACCCGTTACGGGTAACCCGCGGGTTGTGTCACGGTCGAGTCGGAAGACCAGACCTTCATTCTTTTATATTATTGACGGCCGATGCTGGTAATTTGTTATGGAAATGTCATGTATATGCCGGCTTACGCCACGTGACATCGTGGCTTAGGCGCGATCTCCAACCCCTGAGGATCTGACCCCTGAAGGTATCGTACAAGACACATTAGAGAGAAGAGATCTATCGTCAACAAGATAGACAATCAATCGTCATATGGCATCCGATCCTTAGTAGGCTACGTCCGTGTAGTTGATACAGTTTCCTTCTGCCCTTTCTTCTTTGAGCATTCACAACACTATGCTGATATGTAAGCATTGCAGAAGTCTGGCTTCGTTATGATTTCAGTGTAGTCTTTGATGGAGGATTCAAGGACGATGTTAAACTTTTTGATATTTAACAGGGAAGAACCAAGCAGGGTGAGGAAAGAATGCTCCATATTCCTTATGTCCCTTTTTTTGTGAACGCATTTTAAAAAAAAATATTCTATGTAGTGCCAGTCCCTATTTCTTCTTCGTTCGAGATTGGAAAACACTAAATTCGCACATTATCTAAATTGATTTACGGCAAACAGCTAACGGGGTGTCTAAGAGCATAATTGAAGTGACAAAAGAAATGAAATAGGAGAACTCAAATATTATAGTCCTCTGTATGATTTCGAAGTTGAGTGGATCATTCCAGAAATAACATAATTAATTGATAATTCAGACAATGAATATCTGCTGAGTGAGGTCAATCACTATTCACAAACCTCAACACTATAAGTGAATGTCAGGACCGACCATCGATAGAAATGGCTCGATAAAGAACTGGTCCCAGTCTACCTCCCCAGTCATATCTGGCACAGCAGTGGTGGTTTCGGATGCCGGCTGCGCCGGAAAGAACTGATAGTTCGCCTCCACAGCTGCCAGCTGAGCGAGTTCTTTTCGCTTCTTCGCCATACTAAGATTGAGCAGATGCCGTGCCATCGATAAGGCCTCGCGCGTCAGCTTTGTACCCACAATCTTGACAAGGTTCTCCAAGCACTTGAAGGCAGGACCAACGTGAGCAGAGGCGGCCGGCGTATCGATGGCTAGCAGGATGCAGGCATACTGAAAAACGCTGCCAATGACGTTCCAGAACAGATGACCCTGGTTAGCTTGTGGTTCGGCCGCTTCCACAGCGGCGTTACCGCTATCTATGATGGGTTTGATGACCTCGTCCGGGATACGGACCTTGAGCTGATAAAGGCGACGATAGAAGCAGAACGCGATGTCTGCCTTGGTCACCACCAGGAACGGATGCGTGGGTTGGAGCTCACCCAGCACCTTGAGACGCTCAAACAGCTCCTCACTTAGACTTGAAGGCTGCCAGTCGAGCTGGAATGGGGAGTTGAGCGATGGGATGATCTGGATTAACTGAACGAATTGATCGGCAACAGACCCCAATACCGGGATGATCGACTGGCAAGTCACGGTTCGAAAGTGTACAGGAGAACGATCGTACTCGTAGGAGAGCATGTTATGCCCAGCCCACGAGATCCAAAAAATCCTCCTCAGTCGGTCTGCATCATGGCCAAGGCCCGCGGCGCCGGCGATAGATGATATCCTCCTGATATTCTCCTCCTCGTGCAGCCCGATCGCTTCGCAGAGGTGCATCTGAGTGCACGAAGCAATCCAGGCATTGCTGGGACGTGTTGTCGCCCGCAGATAAAACACTCGCATCCCCCACGCGACGATATGGTCGATACCATGCAGTCGCATCGAAGCCGGGTCGTCGAGAATGGCCTTGGCGTACTGCACCAGGTCAGACTCTCGTGCGTATCTGTTAGGGGATAGAAACGATCCAAGAGCGGCCACACCGGCAGCCACGGCGGCAAAGGCAACCGCGTTGCTGCCAGAAGTATGATAATAATCCCGACATCGCTGGGCATAGATTCTCGGGTCTAACACGTCGCCGATGGGGCCTAGTACTGAGAAGTACACTCTCGAATAGAAGCCGAGGTCTGTTTCCGAGATAAGATTCCCCAGAAAGCAGTGTGCGGTAGATGCCTCCTCAGGGCGAATGCCAAAGTTGTAGGCAAACGACCGCATCTGGGGAGGACTGTCGGAGCCAAGGGCCACCCCCAAGATATGTGGGAATGCCATGGCCGCCGACGCCCCAGAGTATCTGAACTTTTGCACGTCAAAGATGCCCGGGGAGGACCCGGCCATGGCGGCGGGACCTTTTGTCGACGAGCTATCGGCTGCGTCGGCCGTGCGGGATCCTCGCTCACTGTGAAACCGGCTGCCTGGGCTGCGCGCTGTGAAGGCGCACTTCGTCAGGAGACTCTCAGCGTCCAGGCTGACGCGCTTGGCCGAGGGGGGAATTAGCACGCCGCCACCAGTAGTATCAGAGGCGTGGTCCCCAGCGTACCTGCAGTGGTATCCATAGGTGGTGCACATGCCACAAGGATACACGGTGTCACATTTCCGCTTGCGCTGGTGGCATGGAATGCATGCTTTTCTTGCGCGCTTGCGCTTGGCGGTTGTCGTCGGCATGATTGTAGAGGTCAGAGTGGGATTTGGGAACTCGCGTGAAGACCATTCCCTGGCCTTCAGAAATAAGCCGATGGCATGATAGCTAGTTAGGCGGGGTGTATTTTTGGCTGTCACTATTCAATTTAGTCATCTTGATCCTGTTTAGCGCGTTACCACCCACGTAGGCCGTGACAAAATCCGTAACGGGTCGAGGGTCAGGACCCGTACCCAAAACCCGCAAACCCGCGGGTTACCCGCCAAGAACCCATTTTGCATAAATCTTCTATATTAGGTTCTATTCACTGCATAAATCGGCTAATTAATCAAGTTTTTAGGTTTGTACAGCATGTTTGTTTTGTTTGGCAACCCATGGGTTACCCAAAAACCCGCGCGGGTTCACTGTCTGAACCCGAACCCAACCTGTTACGGGTTTTGGGTAGACCCGTAACGGGTAACCCGCGGGTTGTGTCACGCCCTACACCCACGGTGGATACAGCTTGGAAATACGGCTAACCCTTGTAAACAGGCTAGCGTTTTGGGTTAGGGTTTAAAGGATCAGTACCTCTATGCAAAGCTTGAAACGACAGTTCGTAGTGGGCCGTTTTATCATCGATAGAGCATCAGTTTTTATCTAGTGATTATTCACTGAAATCAGCAAACTGGCGTATTGCAGCTTTTCCCGGTATGTTGTAACTCTAATGTTGATATGATCTGACTTGTACAACTACAGGTTGGGTCAAGCTTCTACCTTCCCTGGTCTAGCTACGCTGATGTGGATGGTCTCAGTCAGGATGCTGGAGCCCGTTGTGCGATTGACGAGAATTTTCAAGCAGCTCCCAGGAGGAGCAATACTTTGGCATCGGTGAGCGGAATCTACACGGCGTTGTTTTATGTGAAGAGATGGGACGCCAGAATATCGTTATTCGGTGGTGCTACAGTACTCAATATCGTCAAGGCCAAGTTTACCCATATTATAGTCCGCGGCAGTAAAGGCTCTTACTCCCCGAACTCTGAATAGAATCACCTTTCACCCATGCCGCAAAGGCGTCAGAACACTCGGACACTGAGTCTTCCTCGGTCGCCGAGGAATATGGACTCTGAACGCTGTGCGGTGCTACACAATGAGCTCCTCACATGAGCCGTGAAAGGCTGTGGCTGCGAGACGCCGAAGCTGCGAGCATGGTGGGAAGTGAACGCCCCTTCTGAGGAATTTTGCTAGGAATTTGGTAGCCGCCTTGCGGTGCCGCTGGTGAAGTTCTTAAAGCGTGCCTACGAGAATGAAGTATTGCCCGGGACTGGTCGCCCAGGTCTTTTCTATTCCCTGGGAGGCCTGATGGGCCGGACAATATGATGCTGTCCCAAAATGAACTCTACGATGACTAGGATAGCCAGTTCCTGAAACAATACGGATCCCGTTGCTTCCTCTCTAGCGATGATGAGGGGCTTCTGTAAGTGTTTCGACTCATTATCCTGATTGATTGCGGTCGACCTTAAACAGACTGCTCTAGCGGCTCACTAGTTTGGCCAAGAGATTCTCAAAGCAGTCTTCGTTGCTGATCATAATGACACTACAGGTGTTTTCCCGCATGAATGGACCTGGATGCCTCCGGGTGATATCCTAGGCACCTATCTGCCGGAGACGGATGAGGGAGAGGTAGAGGAAGTGCCCCCTTGTAATGAAAACTGGGAAGGCAAACCAAACCAGTTACCGCTCATAGAGCCCGAGTCAATCCATGCGTGCACAGGTAGAGACATGGCAAAGACACTCTGGTTTCAAACGTCTTGTCGAAGCAATTGACTCGCGGATGCCGGGCAACGATGTATCTACTTATACTCATCTGCCCTGGCATTATTCAGTAACATTGGCTCAGGACTTCATCCCACCGTCATCTTCGTCATCTTTTGCGCATGAATTTCTCAGTGCTCTTATCCACTTCAAGGTCTGCTTTCGCTATATCGTGCCTGATGTACGCTTCGCAATAGTACTGGAATTCCTCAATCAAGTCATGACAGACTTCACAGACCCGTCGTACACCTACATGGGCGAGCTTCCGGGCGACCGTTCGCTACGGATCTTTATCATCGACACAAAAGAGCTCGTCTACAACAAGAATTATCCATCCCACCCCATGCCTGCAGGGCTCTATATCGACTGCGTATTTGTGAGGTACCCCCTGTACTGGAGCAACAGGTGTGAACTCTTGTTGCCCTTCGGAATTAGAGCAAATGGGTTGACTGCGCCAGTCAAATGGGCAGCGGTTCGGGTTTTATATCAGCGATCAAGACCTGAATCAGAAACCTGGTGACAGTAGTACATTGTTCTACCAAACTGGGTGTCCCGACGGGTTTACATTCCACTAGCGTGTGCAAATCCACAAGGTGCTGGAGAGCTGGGCGAAGGGGATTGGGAGCGGGGACTGGGACGTTAACCTGGATGGAGTCGCCGGCGGAGTTGAGAAGTTCAGGGAGGCAGATACAAAGATCATTGGCAGAAGTATTGAATACCACGATTATGGTAGTCCATATATCGGTTATTCAATCATATTTCATAGGCGCGCATTTCCTCGCCCGGGGGCCATTCCGATCCTTGAGGTATATACCATCGGCACATCCAGGCAATCATTCGATCTACCTAAACGTAATTCCGAACACACCCCACCTAGCTACGCCCATCACTTTTATTCCAATATATCTTCGCGGCAAGTTTCCCTGGTAGGGTTGGGGTCAGGTGTGGGTTGCTGGGGGGGGAGGGGGGGTGGTGGTGGTGGAATAAATCACTTTTCTGCTGAGGTCGGCAATCTAACCACGCACTTGATATATTCTGACCATATGCTGCAGAAAATGAATGTTATCACTTGCAGTATAATAGCTACTGTCGGTATCTTGGGGTGGGTTCTTGGGGTGGGTTCTATCGAGACAGCTGGTGCTCTTTAAGCTCTTCATCTCAATCCCATATTATCAAACACTGCATATCCTTTGCGTTCAACATCTGATTTAATTCCCTAGGATCAGATAGTTGTGACTCGAGTGCTGTACAACCTGTTTGAATATTATTGGCGTTCTATATCTCCAAGTCAGCAACGTAATAATAGAGCGGGGTTGGGAGGCTGAGGCTGATGCTGATATCCACTGATGACTCTCCAAAATCCTATATAATCATAAAGTCGTCGATTCACTAGGAGGTCGTAAGCTGTTTCCAAGGAGGCGTCACCGAGCTCCGGATGGTATCAGTTTGCTCTTCTGATCGTGCAAAGCTATTTCGACTCTACTCCCTGCCTCATAGCCGATTCCCTTGCCTAGTCCTTATTAGCACTTTTGCGCAATATGAATCGGTTTGCCAACGAGTTCGCCGACTGGATGGTGTTCCAGGCCAGCTCCATCCTCGCTGAAAGCATTGGGTTCGATTATTATTACTATCGAGATCCCATTACCGACCAATACACTATACCCCAGACGAGTCTCCTCCAAGACATTCCCAATCAGGAAATCCCAGTCCTTTGCGGCGCGTGCAACAACATCACTATGGAAGCGCTAGAGCCAGGGTGAATACCTACATTCTGAAGACCTCGAATCCTTCGTGCGCTCCGCAGACAAGTGTCCCCTCTGGGCCCTTATCCTCCGACAGCTTTACACGACCGTCAAGCACTACGTACAGAAGGACACAGAAATTACCGACGCAGGAACGGCTGCCCAGCTCTTTGCACCCTTCGTGGCAGAATATCACCTTTACATGTTGGACCCAGCGCCGGTAATCTTAATGCTGGACGACAGCAAACGAGTAGTTAAAGCGCGCTACATTTCTACAGGCACAACGCTGCTGGATATGGACGAAGGAGTTCCCAATCTCGGGCTCGGTTTGTTCTGGGATCGACTTCTCCACGACAACGGGGACAGTCTGGAGACTCTCAGGTCGCGAGGAAACGACAACGAAGTCCTAGCCCGCCTTGCTGCCTGGCTCCGTGAGCGGGAAGCCGGAATACCCAGTTGGAGCAGCGCAGGCTGTGATCGACGTCTCCCGACGCGGGTTTTGGATCTCGAGTACTTCGTTGGCGACACTCAGCCAGGCGCGAGAGATGCCGACATACGGCTCTTTGAGCCGGCGGCAGGGCAGTGTGGTCGCTATGTAGCGCTAAGCTATTGCTGGGGACGCTGAGGGCTGGCGCCGCGATGCCGCGACCATGTGTGATGTCTACTGGAAGACCGTGTGCCGTCTTGCCGTTACGGATAGCAAGCGGCCCGCCGAGGGCTTCTTCCCACCATCGCCGATTCTGATGTCTGTTAGAGTTCCTAGTCTGGAGACGGAAGTGCAGAAACAATGGGAGAACGAAAATACCTCGTGTGGTTGTACGGCAGAAGAGGATGAAGGCAAGAAGGGCGAGGAGAGCGAGATCGTGATTCCCACCAACATTGCCTTGGTAGGGCAAGTAGGAGACCGAGTAAGGGAGGAAATACCAGCCCACAACGTGCAAGATAATATGAGCAGCACGGAGCGGAGCACTCCTTCGCCCAGGGACTTGATGATTGCGACAATCATACACGACTCTACACCCGATATCCCGATATTGCGAGAATGGCAACCAAGAAGCGAGAGTTTGATAACCAGGAACGCAGACGGGGTAAGGAATCGGAGGATCATGCGCCATTGAAGAAGTATATCACCCTACCCAGTGTGTACGCCGTGGACGTGGACGGAGGACTTCTCATCACGCGAGGGTGGGTTCTCCAGGAGCGTCTCCTGTCCCCCAGAACCATCCACTTCACGAAGCACCATATCTACTTCGAGGATCAAGATGAGATCTGCGGTGAGGACTGGATTCGCCGCTACTTTACTTGGCCGAGCAGCATCGTCAAGACTTCGAAGTTTACTCCCATCGAGCTCTTCCTGGAGAGGAGATTTAACTCGGCTGAACATACGATGGATAATCTCCACACTGGGAGTATCTGGTCGCAGAGAAGTATATTTCGACTAGCTAAAAACCATTTCGTCCACGGTCCTGGCTGAGATTCTGTGAGATATCCAGCCAGTGTAGGCTCACATTTGATACAGACAGGCTAGCCGCGATAGCAGGGCTAGTAAAGAAGAAGAAGGAATTCACCCGTTCTGGGAGCGCGAATAATTTGCTCGGACTATGGGAGCACTCATTGCACGTCGAGCTGGCCTGGGTTGCCCGCAGAGAGGCCAAGCTCAAGTTCCTAGGCTCTTTATCTACCGTCCTGGGCTTGGATCGCAGACGAAAGTTGTGTATGCTCTACGAACGAAACCCGACCTCCTCGCAATCCTAGTCCCATGATGGAACCCACAGTGACTGAGATTCGAGTGGTTGAGGCCGATATGCCGGGTATAATAACTCCTCTACCCTAGCAAAACCGACATCGTTGACAGTGGACATCGCCGTTCGTGAACTCCACGAGATATCGGCGGAGAATAGTGATAATGAGAAGTATGAGACGGCGAATGAAAATGGTGATGCACCGTTGCCTTCTATCTCGATCCTAGGACAGAAGAAGTGCCGGCTCTGCTGTGGCAATTGAGTGTATGTCGAGAAATCTTTGACCGTGATCAGCAGGTAATCGGATTCTTGTCCTTTGACGTGGACATGCGACATACTGCCGACATGTTTTGCGCACACATATCAACTATGGGACCCAATATTCGAATTCATGAACCAGCCTCAGACGCCTGTTCTCGCATACGCTTTAGTCCTGATCAAGGCGGAGGAAACACGGAATGAGTATAGGAGGGTTGGCCTTGCCCAGGTAAATCAACTGGATGACGAGTGGTACGCGGAAGCGAGTGAGATTAGTGTGATTACGACTCCTATGATATACGATATTGATAGACGTGTGATATCTCCATTGTACCCCTAGTAATATAAGATCTCGGCAATCATTGTATATGGTAGACCTTCGGTTCTTTTCCCCCCATTAGCCTGTGGTAGGGTTAGTCAAGAAACTGCCAGACTCTCATTGGGAGTGACTGGTATCCTGCGTGGACCAGATCATGAGCTCTCAACTCAGATCCATTTTCACAGCAATCAGCGGAAGACAATGATAGTGGTACCTGGTTGTAGACTGGCTACTATAGGAGATGGGGCATAATTGGAATAGGGCGGTCTTGTCCCCAGCTATGGGCTGTGGAAGGCGCGGGAGGCCAGGGTGAGACGGAATGTCTGCTCAACAAGCACTTCGACGAGTTTCGGATGGCAACGACCATGGTTAAGTGAAATTGAAGTAGAGCAGAAGTCAAGGTAGTGATTTCTATGAGGATCCCAAACAGGGACACCCTGGCCCCTGGGTGCGGGCGACGACAATGGGGAGAGATCGTAATTTTGGCAGAGTACGTCTTTTCCGCCAGAAGGGCAGCTTTGGTAGTAAAAGGTCAGCTGCTCGCCAGCTTCTGGTTAAGAGTAAAGCCCATTGTCAGAGAGCGGCTCACGAAGTTGAGGTTGTGAGGGAGCAAAAAAGGTTCGCGGATGGCGAAGTTAAAGGAAACAAGACGAAGGGCCTCTGGAAAGACTTTAATGGTCGGCACTAGAGGGCTTAGGGTATCATTTTGCACGGAAATCTCCCTACTGCCAGCCACTTGAGCAGGTATTCACGCTCAGTAGCTTAAAGATGGTTCCCTTCGACTCAAGGTCTCGATGCATGCGTGCATGAATGCCATAATGCAATGATCACACAACAACTCGTGGCCAGGGAATCTTGGAGTATATCTCATGTCATTATGGTTCCAACCTAGCTGTAGATATTGAGCAAGGTGTTATGAATAGAAACCAAACTTTCTGTGCACGAAGTATAAAGAACTGTAGAGTGATGCTTGCATTCGATACGGCGTCAGAGACACCTCATGCGTTAACTTCTTACTCTTGATTAAATACTACTGGTATGTTCAGACTCACGTCTGAGGTAGTGGCCTGAACCTCCTGCAACGAGACAAATCGCAACAGACAGGCACGGCTCAGAGGAAGAGGAGCCAATGGCTAGTAGTGGAATATTTACATGAAGTGGCCTGGGTTCCGCCTGAATGATGCGGATTAGAGGACTGTGAGGTAATTCTCAAGCGGACAGAAGCTACAAGTCCCAGATGAATGATTCATGATATCCCGGTGCATCTTGCAGGCAGACCCAACGAAGCGAAAATCCCGTGGCATGACAACGTGTTCTTGACAGATAAGCAGGTCAGTCCTTATGTCGCTATTCTGACCCATAATAAAGTCACTGATGACGAGCAGTATAAATGGTGTGTGTTGCATTTTATCATGTTGCAGGATACTCGCTCTAAACAATAGACTGAAAGGCCACGACTACGGTTGAAAACTCTGCTACTACTTTTCTTTCGCGTAGGGCCTACTTTACTTGCTGCCTAGAGCCCCTCAACAAACTACTGAATAGTGTCGTTGAATCCTTGAAACATTAATCTAGGTTAGGGAGGAAAAGCAGCAGGCCATTGGAACAGGCATCGATGACTGCCGCAAGCAGAAGCCAAGGCATAGTAATCTTTAGTCGAAAGTATGGTGAAAAACGCATGCATTGTAGAAAATATATCTGGTTTCAGATACATAGTCTGAGTCCTACCATGCTCTAAATTACCACAGTAGAATGTCCGTAACCACAAAGAAGACGACGTTAACATCTGGCACGAGAGATGAAGCACATCACTTGACAGTATCCTATGCATCTACTTCAAGCCCGGAAGCAGCCGACATAAGCGTACTTAAGTTGATAACAGTTCCAAATCACGATCAGCTTGCGTGATTAAAGCCCGCCCAGGACCAGAAGACTTTGGATAGTGACTCTCCCAAATCCCTGCCTGCGCAAGAAATCTCGACCTCCGTGAGCCGGAAACTCGGCGACAACCATAACGTGCAGCTTTTCAGCACTGATTCCAGCTTGGTGCAAGAGTTGCAGCACCGCACAGAGTGTATGGCCGCTGGCAAGCACATCGTCCACTACCACGACTGACGAGCCTCCAGAGACCAACCCTTCCTCCATCTCCATCAAGTTCCTGCTAGCATGGCTTGATCCTAAGGACGAGATATGTGAACGGGGCTTGAAGACGGAAGTAAGAGGTGGGGGAAGCTTCCCACCCTCACGAATTAGGGCCAAGGGTACATTGACCCGCACGGACAACGCCGGCGCAAAGACGTAGCCGGCAGCCTGACAGCATGCTATAGCATCAACTTTGGACCAGTCACCACTGAAGTGAGACTGAAGCAAGGACGCGCACAGCTCCAGTCCACCTCGGTGTTGGGCAATGTTAAGCACATGGCGGAAATCGACGCCGGGGCATGGAAAATCTGGTACTAGGCGCACCATGTTGGCCAGCTGCTGAAGGCTTCGATCGCAGTAAGGAAACAGGCAGCGCTCGGCAAACTGTTCGGCGACTTCGCTGCCAGGGGCATCATTGTGGAAGGTGAGATCTGGGCGATAGTCTAAAACCGTCGCAGTGGACGTCGTATTGCTGGTTCCTGATTGACCATCGTTGCCATGAGTATCACCAGCAGAGCAGGTCCCTCGGCGAGCCCGCCGCGTCGATTCGCTCGCCGTGACCTTGACTTCGATCAGTCGAATGTCCGGGACGAGCTTCGAAAACGTTGCTACCGGCGCTTCGTCTCTCATTCCAGTAATCAACAGCACGTTTGCATCCACGGAAGCCCCTACAACATCCAAGAAATGCTCCTCCGGGAGCTGGGGCCGACAGGTGACCTGCTGCTGGAAGAAAGCCGTCAAAGCTGGCCGGTGCTGCTCTTTGTAGGAGCGATCCCAAAGTAAGCGATCCATATCGCATCCGGTAGCTGCAGCGTACGCCCGCTTGGTCGCTTCACTGATACTGGCTACGCGGGCCGTTAGGGCTTGGTTGGTTTTGGTGGTAATATGCGATGCCCAGATGCTGGCACAGTAGTCCTTACCACTGCCGCTGGCGCCAGTAACGAGGATGATCAATGTCGGCATTTTTGGGACTGGGCAGGCGTAAGCCAGCACCCCATATGGATCGCAACCTCGCTTGATGCCCGCCAGGCGAGGCCCGTTCGATTTGAACGCCTTAGCTGCCAGGCGTGCGTCTCTTGGGTCTGGCCCGAGGTCTGCGCCATAGACACCGTCGCTTACGGGTAACAGATTCCTCACCACTTCGTACACCCACTCTATGGCCCTTTCGGAGATATGAGTCTGATCATGGGTGCGAGGCCAGACGCCCGTCACGACGCAGGCATATTCCCAGTCCCGGGAGCCAAAGGCCGTAGCATGGAGCGCGACGTCGCCAACCGCTCCACCACCATGCAAGAGATGAAGATAGCAGAGCGGCGACGGACGAGTCTCAATGGCTGACACCAAGATGTCAGCGATGCTCGTTCTTCCAATGTCTTTTAGGAAAAGACATCGTTTGAACGAGGAGGTCCTGCCCCCGCCATGCCCGCCGTGCATTCTGGATATGTACAATTCACAATCAAATAAACCAACGCAATCCACGCCCTGGACGCTGTCCACCGGCCCCAGGTCTGCGACAAGGCGCTGGAGCATGGGGTGGAGCGGCTCGGCAGGGGGTTTGGCCGCGCAGGCCTCGAAGACAGTCACGCCAAGCTGTAGCCTGTCACTATCCCAGTGCAGATAGGCATCAGCCGAGCAGTGTCGGGGCAGCTGGCTGGCGAGATGACCTAGACGAGCGAGACGATGTTGCGCTTCCAGTGGGTTGTTGATCGCAATAACCCAGTTTCGAACCGAGTATGTAGGAGCAGGATATGCCTGGAAGGTGACATAGATCACAATGCCAATATTGGTTCCGGCGCCTCTAAGTGCCCATAGAAGATCATCCTCATTCTTTGGGCGGACGGCATTCCGGGGGCACTGTTCGCTAGGGACAGAGCCTACGACAAGGACCCGACCTGTCTTGACGCTGACCATGACGGCGCCAACGATGGCATCGCACGCAAGTCCGTGCAGCCTAGCCAGGTGCCCAATCCCCCCTTGGAGCCAGAGTCCGGCACCTACACTTGGACGAGACCCTAGAGGTACTGTCAGACCGACCGTCATCGTGCTGCGTACAATATCTTCGGTTTTGCAGCCCGCCCCAGCAACGACACAGGGACCGGGGAGGAGCTCTGACTCGGTCCTATACACGTGAACCTGATTGAAAGCCGCCATGTCGATTGAGACAGTCTCAGGCCACACGCAGTGGCTGCTATGGCCCCCACCTATGACCGTCAGGCTGACCCTCTGTTCAATAGCCCACTGCACGCACTGCTGGACGTCGGCGATCGTCGCTGGCGAAACCACTGCAGCTGGACGGTGAAGGCGGGCCTCCCTGTTCTTGATGACTTTGTTGCCGCTCAATAAAGGCACCTGCGCGGCGAGTGTTGGCAAGGTGACGGCACTCTTGGTAAAAGTTATCATTGCCTGAGGCGAGGTAAATGAGAGGCAGCCTGCCTGGCTACTACGGCCCATAGCCCGACATACCGCACGCCATTCGACTTGAAGAGCCCGTTGGATCTCGGCATTCTCTGCAACGAACCCTGCAATGAAAGAAGAGAAGGAGTTCAATGCTGCGTCTTCATCGGGTACTTCGACGGTCCCGGTTGGAAAGGAGGCTCTCCGCTGGCTGACTAGTCCGTCAAGACGTAAGGTGTCGCAATGGAAAATCACAACTATTCCAGCTCTGGGTCCATCGACAAGCATTTGGAGAGATTTTTCAATGCATGCACGTTTGGGACTTATGCCGTAAAGACTGTGGCAGAAATGGATGACATCAAACTTCTCGACGTCCTTCTCAATACTGGCCTCCGGGTTGCTGTTGGGAAACCGAGTTCGATAGACGATGTGTCCTCCCTCTAGACAGGGTAGTGGCAGCTCGCCTCCTGACGTATGGCATAGCCAATCTTCGAGCCGTGTTGCAAAGAGGTTGTTCGGTTCAAACGCGGTATATTTCTTGATGTTTCGCCTCAGTTCTCGTGGTAGGAATCGAAGTACGCTCGTTGGGCCTGGCCCAATTTCGAGCAGCGATATATTAGAGTCAAAACTGGCAATCAGCTCAGTCAATTTGGGAACAATAAACTCCTGGTATATCCGTTCTGAGCCTTTGACTAGTGTAGCAAAGCTATTGCTGTACTGTATATCGGATAACGGTTGCCCCGGCGTTGGCGACTTCTCCTTGAATTTTTCCCGAAGAGCTTGCTTAAGAGATTCAATAGTGGCCATGTCAGTATAGATCTGAATGATAAAGTGGTGATAATGGCCTTGCGTATGCTAATTCGTTTCTTTTCTGTCTGAGAGGGTGTAGAAGTGTTCGACGGGCTGGCCTAACGCACATATTTCATATGCCCAGGGCTAGGACACACCGTACTTTTCGCGCGTTTGCCCCTTTTTTGGCTAAGTCCAGAGGTCTCTTTTTCTCCTGCAAGTAGTCGCTATCCACGCCTCGCAATGTCGCACAAAAGCACCAGAACTGAAGCTCAGACACTCTGTCTGGCAGCCTGCATCAGGAGGAATGGTTTCACGGGCATCGTCATCAACAATTGTCCCCACCTGCAAACGAGGCATCAGAAGCATGGTCAGGGCAACCTTCAATTCAAGAGAGTGTCAAAGATGGGTGCTTATGCAGGCCCCAAGATCAAGCTCTAGAACATAAGGACATGGAGCTTTGAAGCTGCGCTTTACCGATGCGGGAAACGGCCTTGTGGCCCAGACACCCTTGTCAGCGATAGTTTGCAGATTTTCTTTCAGCTCTACAGCTGGCGAGACTGGGATAGACCACACATCCTTTACCAGGAGATCTATGTGTTATGAAATGCCTGATCATACTTCAGGACATATGTGAAATCAGGGACAAAGTTTCAGGACCAAGCTCAACTTCTACATGAAATAAGTGTGACGACCCAGTGCACGTACATCGGGCCTGTTTTGGCATATCCAAAAGTCTTGAAGTCAATCAGCACTGGCCTTGTAGCGTGCTGTTTGCATGGCGCATGCACCCGGGCACCTGCTAGTGTATAGCTGGATTTTCTTGCTTGACTAGAATATTCCTTAGCCATGGAGCTATAATATAAGTAGCGAGACGATGGTCGATTGAGCTGCTACCAGCATACTTCGACAGTAACAAGATATCACAAGAGCACAAGATGGACCCCGAATCACTCTCCATTGCTAGTGGAGATCCACGCAGTGATAATGTCACAACGGAGAGTCAATCAGCGCTCGCAACAGCACGCGAGGAATATGAGAAGGAAGCCAACTACGATAGTGGTGAGGCTATCTTAGAAACCCCAACTCTTGACGTCAAGAAACTGCGCGGGAATGCACACGCCAGTAATGGTATGTCTGCCCCTACACTTCTCCCCAAACTTACTAAAAGTAGTCAAGACAAGGAGCATAGACAGGCCGATACCAAGGTCCTTCTGGCGTCCATGGTCAGAGTCATGCTACAATGCCTTGGAGAAGATCCAGACCGAGAAGGGCTCCTCAAAACACCCGAAAGATTCGCTAGTGCCATGATGTTCCTCACCAAGGGTTACTCCGAGAATCTCACAGACGTTTTGAATGCCGCTATCTTCACTGAAAACAGTCAGCTCGTCTTGGCAAAAGACATCGAGTTGAGCAGCTTATGCGAGCACCATTTGCTGCCATTCCAAGGAAAGGTACGGTGAAGTCAAACAGCCCTACCAGGTCCTGCTACTTACCATGCCCTGCAGATTCACATAGGCTATATCCCGAACGGTCGGGTACTTGGCATCTCTAAACTCGCTCGCATAGCAGAGGTCTTTGCACGTCGGTTACAGGTCCAGGAGCGTCTTACGCAGGAGATTGCGCACGCTATTCAGGATATCCTCGAACCTCGAGGGGTCGGTGTGATCATACAAGCGAGCCATACTTGTATGAGCATGCGAGGCGTTGAGAAACCGGGTGTAGTGACGACAACTTGTTGTATGACTGGTGTACTTCTACGGGATGATACGACTAAACAGGACTTCTACTCTATGTTGAACCTTTGATATGGAATGGACCATGTATTTAGTGGCGGCTTCGAATCGCATCTGCTTAACGCTACTACTCCTGTCGGATTGTGACTATCGTCTAAAGGACTCTCCCGCTGGCTTTTCAGTATGGCCTTTCTACATGTGCTAGCCAAGTGCTCCGGTTCGGCGGTTCACACATACTCATCGCGAGTCGTCCAACGACCTTAGATAATAGGAGTCACTTTACAGCACGGCCTGCGGAAAGACATCATCTAGACGAGTGAAGTATTAGTTGGCGAACTGGTTATGTCATTATGTGAAGTCACACAATTTGCGCTCCGAATAATAAACTTAGTATTTGGTATTGTTCTAGTGAAGAGACATCTCCCCAAGCTTAAACCGAACATAATCGTCAAGATGAGTAGTTCCGTTCTGCATCACTTCACCACTCTCCATCTCTAGATCCCTAATAAACTCATCGATATACTCACCAACAACACTGAGATACAGGATGCGTCCAATAGCACTATGGATTGTGAGAAATTCAGGCGAAGGCGGCTCTACATCCTGGCTGGGTGTAATGAAGAGGCTAACGGTGACTGGGAGCTTTCAACCCGGCCCATGCGGTCTGAATCCATGTAGTCAATTCTGTAGGTGTGCGGTTGGGAGTCAACCGGCTCGAATGCAATTTCGAAGTTACCGAATAACTTATGAAGGTCGTGTATTAAGGTTAGTGCGTTCATTGTTTTGTCAATATCAACGCCATCAATTAAGTGGATGACGCTAGGGTTGAACATTGTTAGGATTCAATAAGCAATCTGCTTCGGATCTGCCTAAACTACTGTCAGGCAGGGTTGAAAGCTTGGCCATATCATGTTGACTTACAAGTCTTCCTTCACTTCCTCCGCTGGTAATTGACTTAAGGGAGTGGGGTATTATATGCGCAACTTCCAGATACGCCATGATATCATGTTCTGGCAGTAGTGGCTTACCATCATCATCCTTCACATCACGCCCAACTCGCTTATATCGATTCTAGGCTTCTTGGGCATCGAACTTCCAACTAACAACACATTGGTGGCGGTCACGACGAAGACAGTCTTTTCGAAGGTTCGAAACGCGTCGAGGGGTTCCAATGGCGCTTTCGTGCACTTTGGACAGGGAGGAGGCAGGGGTAGGTGGAGGGGTTTTACCTGCCAACGCTTTTACAAAAGATGGTGAGTATTTTTCGTCCCCGTCCCGCGCCTGGTCTAGAAACTTACGGAGTAGGAAGAAATTGTCCACCAGATACTTGGCAAATGTAACGAGACTTTCGCTCAAAGTGTCTTTCTCGTCAGCTGACCAGCTAGAAAACCAGCAAGGTGTAATAAGATTCGATCAAGACCGATTCCTCCATCCTCCTCGTCGAGTAGATCTTGCCCGGTAAAGGAGAGGAAGAAGCTCAAGAATTCGTCTGTCTCTGAGACTTCGTGCTTCATGAGTCCGATAAGACTGATCGGTTGATAATCGCTGTCAGTTTCCTGGGGACGCTCAAAGTGCAGAGTAATCTTGTCAAAAATTCGGATCGCGAGGTCACGCTCTTCGGGGGCAAAAGCTGTGATGAAGGAACGACGACTTCCTCCATTGGGGTGGATGTGCCATTATTATGACTGACTGGATATGCAGGCTGCTTGCCAGCAAGCATTAACACTGCTGCATTCCTCTATTGTGGGGAGTGAATGGGTGAAGGGCGGAGCTGACAGGTTGGTTTCGGAAGCGGATTAACTTCTCACCGCAGTCACCTCTGACTGTGCTGACTAAGGTCCATAATAAACCAGTTCCAACCACTTCTCCAAGACGGTATCGAACTCGTTCTTCTCCAAACAGAGATTTCTGACCGTGCAGGTTAGAGAACGTAAAACAAAGTTTGAGGCGTCTTGTCTTTTATGGCGAAGAAGACCCCGGATCTAAAGAAAGTATCATTCGCGAATCGAAGCTTCTGAGGATGGACGTTCTCTTTAATCGCACGACAACATTAGCAAGGTCACTTGACATGGATCTTCGAACGGCACATCAATCAACTGCTTCGCAGTATGCGAACTCTAATCACTGGGTCGTCAACAGATGGATTACAGCTAAGTGTATTGAGTTTTATATCTCCGTGCCCTTTCTCCGGAAGGCTTGCGATATTTGTGGTATTGGTGCGTGGTCAAGCTTCGATATCTAACATTCGCTAACGAACGTAGGGGAAATGATTTTTTCCCGTACGTCTGCTTTGTCTCTTGAGATTGGCACAAGACGATGGCTGGCTGGCCCGCACGAGCGCATTTAGCTGGATTTCGGTGCGAGGAGAGACGCAGGAACCAAATGGCCTCATGAAAAGATGATTTGAGACCCTTCGCGCGAGACATGGCCGTTGGTCATGTCTACTTTTGAGACGGATTTGATGAGCCAGTGCAAAATACTTTCGACAAGGAGAGATGTCTGGTTGACCGTACTAATACCAAGGAGCATGGGTTTCTCAAGTGCTTTGGGAGATTGCAAACAAAAATAAAAAACCGTTTTGAACTAGTAAGGTACGTAAATAGACCAGAGCACCAAACCGGGTCTTGCCGTCCACTACTGGCCAATCGGATTGATACCTTGTGGAGGCTGACGGGACGGGAAAGAACCATGATTTGTATCGGTACGGTATTTACATGTCTCCACTTCGGCTTTCCTTCCTTTGTTCGCTACGAGAGTCCATCGCCCGACAAGAACCCCATCAATCTCCTTAAGAAATCAGGCGTCGGACTACTCTAAGCGAGATTGAAATGTCTCATTACTCGTACGTTACAGGAGATAAAGCCAGGTTCAAAGGATTGCTTAAAGTAGTGGGAGGTTGGAATTTGAGTTGGGGTTTGCGTTGAATAGATCTAGTCGCGCTTGAAAGAAAAGCTTTGCGAGGAGCTCCTCCAGCAAGAAATCCAAGGGATTTTGTGTTGGCACAAAAGGCTCACAGATACTCTGCTGCGACGGCCCAGCATTGACGGAGGGAGGTCATGGTGTGTTTGGGTCCAGCAGAAGCTCGAGTGTAAGTCCAGTACTCTTTCTAAGCAAACACTAGCTTGGCAGTCCTTCTAATCTTTCACAGATGTTCGACAATGAAAGCATTTATGGGGACGAGATTACGAGTCTGCCTGGAAATCGAACGACTAGGGTAGGTGTTGCAACCCTTTCTTGAAGGAACGGCGGTGATTGATCGACTGTTCAGATCAAAGGTCCAATGATGGTGGGCCACGAATCATTTATACAGTACGCTACGTCGAACGGTAATGCTCCCATGGGTGACCTGCAGATGTCCGACGATAGGTACAAATGTACCTGCTCAGAATGTAGGGCCAACAGGGAATTGAAGGATATGATGAAATTCAACTACGACGACGTAAAACCCGACGCATCATTTGAGGATGACCGGTATATCGTTTGTCCCCCTCGATTCCTGGGCTATCGCATGCGAGAGAAGAAATGGGTCCAGATGCCAGTAACCAGCGTGGAGACGATCAACAATAAGATCATGATAAACCCATTCGAAAAGTTAATCATGGATGAAGATCCCAAAGAACTGATCAAGAACCTTGTGGACAACCATGAGAAGCGCAAGGTCTCTGACAACGGACGGAATGTAGGCCCCGGTGACTGGCTCGAGGGCAAAGGCGGCGGTTTGGCGATTTTGCTTCATGGTAAGTACGCCCCTGATCCGGCTCCTTCTTGCGATTGGCGCTCTTACTGATGACCTGGTTAGGGCCTCCGGGTGTTGGTAAAACTTCTACAGCAGGTTTGTCCCACCAAGAAGTGTCTTTAAGTGCGTGTACAGACTCATGATATTTCGAATGATTAGAAAGCGTCGCCCAAGCCACCGGGAAACCGTTCTTCACCGTCAGTGTCAGCGATATCGGTTTGACGCCGGACCAAGTGGAAAGCAATTGGACCAGGTGTTCAGTCTGGCCTCGAAATGGGCCGCTGTACTGCTATTGTAGGTTCAGCATTACCCGAGTCTATGATTAACCGGCAGCTAAGCATATCCAGAGTGACGAAGCCGACGTCTTTCTCGAGGCTCGAGGAATAGACAATGGGGATTTGAACTGCAACTCTGCTATTACAGGTAAGCACGCCCAACTCCTCTGCCGCCATTGCTCTACACTCAAGCTCTTAAGTGCTCCTACGAATCCTTTAGTACTACAACGGCATTCTGTTTCTAACAACGAACCGTATTAAAACATTGGATGTCGCCGTACAATCTCGAGTCCACCTGGCCATTCGCTATAACAGAATGTCGCTCAAGCACCTGAGAATGCTCTTCAAGCAATTCATCGACGAACTCAAGCAGGAGGTCGAAAACCCGAAGTGGCTGAAGGAATGGATCGATGAATAATTCATGAATAATTCGAATGGCGAGGTGGATGGGCGCCAAATTCGTGCGTTCCAAGACCTCATTCCTTCACCATTAGTTGATGCTAATCTCGTTATCGGCTTGTAGGAAACATTGTGTAAGAGGCGTGTCCAGACAAGCATCTCCCAACTGGGCCAAAAAGGTCACTATGATCAGACCCCATGGCTTGATCTGCCTGCATCGCACCTATAAAGCTGATCCGCCGTTACAATAAGTCTCGGCGGGTCGGAACTTGCAGTTCCGATTTCCAGAATAGGAAAATGCCAGATATGACTAGTGGTCACATACAGTCGACATATCGACAGATTATCCAGGGAACTAGGAGCCTTCTTTCTGAGCCCTAGCTATAAACTCAGGAGATCAACCAGCTTTGGAAACTGCTGCAATATTCATCGAAGTAGGAATGCGAATAGGAACACCATGCACTTCGAGGTATCTTCGTGAGATCCAAAATATATTTCTACACAGCTTCACTATAAGCGGCTCAACCTAACCCTAAATAGAGTGCAGGGCAGAAGCATACAGCCTGAGTGTGATACAAACACATATGATATTGTCACAAGATGCAAAGCTAGGCTCTCCCATCTTTCTTATTTGCCACCCAGTTCCCCCACAGAATTCACGGCAACAAGGTTCTTCCACGTCTGCTCTCCAGCAATAATCCCTCCTTGAGATTACCACATATCCGTGGCCTAAAAACCCCAATGCGCAGATGATATCGCGGTCTAGACACGATATCTACCGCGGTAGTTACGCCTCTACGCGAGAAGCATTGTTTGAAATGGTATGTCTCTCCTCAAGTTGCTCTCTCAGCACATCGACATCACCACCGATTGCTTTGAACCTACTATACAGTTAGGCATGCCGCAGAGAATGGACAGGAGACGTACCACACTGGATCAATATTCTCTAAGCACAAATGTGGTGACACGTCCGCTTGCTTTCCGCCCGCTCTATCGAGCATCGTCCATCCCATCCCCAGGTGCGCCCATGGATTAGCATCCATGTAGGAGATTTCAAAATCCTCGTACCGCGGCCGCTCGATGACTGCTTGGTAATGCAGAGAGGAGCCGGGCCAGATGGCGTTTACGCGGCCGGTCTCGTTGTTCTTGTACCCTGATATCTGATTAGTTTGTTCTAAGGAAAAAAAAAAAAAAATAAAAATAAAAATAAAAATAAAAGTGTTGCATTCATCAAGTGCAAACGTACAGCTGCGACACTCATCGCTCCAAACTGTATGCTTCACCCACTCCTGCACATGCTCGTTGAAGCGATTCGTAATCTGCTGGCGAGGCACCCAGGCCCGGATATTCTCGTTCTGCATCTTCTTCAGGAACTGAATTGTATATTCAGATACCGAATGTAGCGGCGCCATCACGCTACCATTCTGAATCGGCCACGACGGCCCGATGAAGGTGATGTAGTTGGGCATATCTGGCACGGCAAGGCCTAGGTATGCTTCGGGATCTGTCTTCCATTTATCCCGCAAATCGACGCCACGTCGTCCGATGATGGGAAATTGCGGACGATATGTATTGTCGAACCCTGATGCGCAGACGATAGTGTCGACCTTTCGCTCTATCCCGTCAGCACCAACGACGCCATCTTCAGTGCAGCTGGCTACGGCAGTGAAATGTACATCGACGTTCGCCTGCTGAATGGCTTGCATATACGGGTCTCCCGGTGTGATGCGACGGCATCCAAAACCAAAAGTCGGTGTGAAGCCCTCGGCCAGTCGATCGTCTTTGATAATGCTTGCCATACGCTGTCGAAAGAAGGCGGATGCGCCCTTCTGGGCCATGGAATCGCGGTAGAAGGCTCCCCACATTCCGTTCACTTCTGCCTCGATACTTTTTGCATGCTCGACGAGCGCTGAAGGGTTGGACCTGAATTGCGCGCGCTCAGCCTCGCTGTAGACTTTGGTTGGGGCGCCGGTGTTTCCTGCGAGGACTCCAAACCACACGCCCGTCCGCACAAAGATATCGAGATGACCGGCATGAGGTTGCATCCCGGCAACAGCCTGAATTGAAGATGCACCGGAGCCAATCACCGCGACGCGATCGTTGTTCCACTGCGTCTCGCCATAGTCGTCAGGCCAAGCTGCCGTATGAATAACGCGGCCTTTGAAGCGATCGTGAAGCCCGGGCGTATCTGGCCACTGCAGCAATCAGATATAGACCAAAGAACCTGGGCTGATTCGCGCACCTTTGGATTACTCAGTACTCCACATGCATTTAGCAGCACATGACAATAGTCGTCGAACTCTTCCGGTTCCTGTCCAGGTTGCTGTCGTCGGAGACGTACCCTCCACTGCCCTAACTCCTCGATCCAGCGGGCTTCAACAACCTCCGTTCGGAACTGCATGTACTGCCGTAACCTAAAAGCATGGCAGACCTTGTCTAAATACTCCCAGATATCCGACGCGTACGAGAAGTAGCGGGGCCAGTCGGGATACTGCAAGTCAAGTCAGAGGGATTCCATGTATACCATCAGACAAGAATACAAACAAGTGCAAACCGATACGTATACGCATGACTGGGAACATCGCAGCCAGCATTCGGGTAACGATTCGTGAGCCAAGTGCCTGCGCCTAATTAGACTAACATCTACATATGGGAAGTACGAAGAGATATACCTCCAATATCATGATTTTTCTCGTACACTGCATGTTCGATATTTGCGCACTGCTTCTGGATCTGATACGCCATTAGGATTCCAGAGAACCCAGCCCCGATGGTGATCACCCGCAAGCGACGGTTGTTGGGGTCCATCCATGTTGTATGCTGCGGAATGCTGTACTGCGAAGGTTGAGGCTCTGCGTTCTCGTGAACATAGTGCACAGTCATTGTGGTGGTAGTGTTTGCTGTACGTTCCAAAATGGGAATGCACTGCCTTTAGCTACTCTGATGCCCATATAATAAGCTTGTTATAGCCAGGGTTCGGCCAGCGAGTCGGTTAATCGCAAGCCGAGAATTGTATGACAGGGTGGCGGAGCGGGGTTCATGGCTATAAGTGCGTGTCTCGACGGTTCAAGAATTGCTCAACAGCATCAACTCTCTATTCAAAAGAGCATTATGGCAGCGCCTCCAGCACCCCAGCCCCCTAGCCTACTCGGCTACCACCGGGTCCTCTCGCCCTTGGCCGGAATCCGCGTCTCCCCGCTCTGCCTGGGCACGATGCATTTCGGCGGCCAGTGGACGCGCGCCATGGGTGACGTGACCAAAGAAACAGCGTTTGCCCTCCTCGATCGGTTCTACGAAGCAGGCGGGAACTTCATCGACACGGCGAATTTTTACCAGGGCGAGGGCAGCGAGAAGTGGCTCGGCGAGTGGGTGGCATCGCGCGGGAACCGCGACGAGCTCGTCCTCGCGACCAAGTACACGATGTCTTACAGGCTGACGGGGCCCGAGAAGATCAAGTCCAATTTCCAGGGCAGTCATTCGAAGAGTCTGCGTCTGTCGGTCGAGGCTAGTCTAGCTAAGCTCCGTACGGACTATATCGATCTGCTGTATGTGCATATGTGGGATTTTTCTACGAGCGTCGAAGAGGTCATGCAATCGCTGCACCATCTTGTCGCCGCGGGCAAAGTGCTCAATATCGGCATCAGTGATGCGCCGGCATGGGTTGTCGCCAAGTGCAATGAGTGTATGCTCCTGAATGCTGCTGCAATAGTATAAAATACTTCGCTAACCGAGCTAGACGCACGGTTTCACGGCCTCACTCGCTTCTGCGTTTACCAAGGCCGCTGGTCATGTTCCTACCGCGACTTTGAGCGGGAGATCCTCCCCATGTGCCAGTCCGAGGGGCTCGCGCTCGCACCCTGGGGTGCTCTCGGCCGCGGGCAGTACAAGTCCGCCGAAGAGTTCCAGCAAGAAGGGACGCGGAACATGGGCCCCCAGGAAGAAAAGCACCGGCTGATGGGCGCAAAGCTGGCCGAGGTCGGGGAGCGCAAAGGCGTGGCTGCTGCTGCGATTGCGCTCGCATACCTGCTTCACAAGTCGCCGTATGTATTTCCCGTAATCGGGTGCCGGACGGTCGAGCAGCTGGAGGCGAACATTACGAGCCTCGGTGTAGAGCTCAGCGATCAGGAGATTCATGAGATTGAGGACACGATCCCCTTTGACGTCGGCTTCCCCATGGCGTTCTTATTCGAAACGCCCCAGCAGAAGTACCGCAGTGACATGACGACTAGGCATATCTGGCAGGTTACCTGCAATGCGCGGATTGAGAGTGTGGCCAAGCCGAGGGTATGTAACTTTGCAGTTGAATTTATGACTTCGCTAATCGATTTACCAGCCTATCGAGCCAAAGCAGGGGTATAGCCAGATGGATCGGAAATAGTACTTCGGTAGCATCGGGCCCCGAGCCATCAAGTAGTCTATATATGAGCCTAATTTCTTTCCCTTGTCATGAGAGCCAGTATCTACAAGCAATAGGAATTTACCATGTCCTCCTCTGATAATTATCGCCTCGATGGAAAGGTCGCTCTGGTTACTGGCGCCGGCCGCGGCATTGGAGCAGCCATCGCTGTAGCCCTCGGTCAGCGCGGCGCAAAGATCGTCGTTAACTACGCCAACTCTCGCGAGGCCGCAGAGAAGGTTGTCGACGAGATCAAAGCAAACGGCTCAGACGCTATTGCCCTCCAAGCAGATGTCGGAGACCCCGACGCCGTCACCAAGCTGATGGATCAGGCCGTAGAGCACTTCGGGTACCTGGATATAGTCTCATCCAACGCGGGGATCGTCTCGTTTGGGCACGTCAAGGACGTTACGCCGGATGTATTCTACTCTTCCATTTACGAGTATACAGGCAGAACACTGACCTGCGCAGGAATTCGACCGGATCTTCAGGGTCAACACGCGCGGACAGTTCTTCGTTGCTCGTGAGGCGTATCGCCATCTGCGTGAAGGCGGGCGCATCATCCTCACAAGCTCCAACACAGCCAGCGTCAAAGGTGTCCCCAGACATGCTGTGTATTCGGGCTCCAAGGGCGCGATCGACACCTTTGTGCGGTGCCTAGCCATCGACTGCGGCGACAAGAAAATCACGGTCAACGCGGTTGCCCCCGGCGCCATCAAGACCGATATGTTTCTATCCGTGTCGCGGGAGTATATTCCCAACGGGGAGAACTTTACAGATGAGCAGGTGGATGAGGTATGTCTCGCCTTGGGGTCAAGTGTCTACTAGGACGGTTGCTAACTGGATAGTGCGCTGCCTGGCTGTCGCCGCTGAATCGGGTCGGACTGCCGGTCGATGTGGCGCGGGTGGTCAGCTTTCTAGCTTCAGATGCGGCCGAATGGATCAGTGGAAAGATTATTGGCGTTGACGGGGGTGCCTTTAGATAGGCTGCATCATATAATTGGATGTGATTTAGGATAGACATGCAGTGTTCGCTCCCCGTTCGCTTGCCGATATCTCGCCGATCACCGTCATCAACCAATAGATTCAAGAACAACAAGTACAGTTATCTGTGCATAATGCGACTGTAATCAGGTGCGCCGTAATCAGGTGCATCATGCGTAGGTACACGCAATGGTTCACTTGGGCGGCTGAATCGGCATCTCAGACTCCGCCAGCACTGGAGGCCCAGCAACATCAAGAACAATAGGCAAAGCATGCACATACTCAAACCAAGTAGAGATACCCCGGTGCTGACTCCTCCAGCTCTTATCTAGGAAAAACCGGAATGCGCCCTGCACAAT
The DNA here is from genome assembly GCA_003574815.1 of Aspergillus spinulosporus. Taxonomy (NCBI): domain Eukaryota; kingdom Fungi; phylum Ascomycota; class Eurotiomycetes; order Eurotiales; family Aspergillaceae; genus Aspergillus; species Aspergillus spinulosporus. The sequence goes on along the minus strand of QPHH01000003.1, from coordinate 130,397 downwards.
ACCGAGCATAAACAGATCAGCCAGACTGAGAGTTTCCCCGACCAAGTACGTTCTACCACGAAGATGGTCGTCGAGGATCCTCAACCGTGATAAAGTATCGTCTTTGCTTTGCCGGATGTTATCGGCATTGAAGGCGGTTCGTCCGATGAGCGGATTGAACCAGCCTCCTAGCGCTGGCAGGATCTCGGTGATCCCAAAGGCCATCCAGCGGACGATAGAGGCGTATTCTTGTCCGGTGGTCCCAAGCAAAGTCGTCTTCGCATCCTGAGACGTTACTATATCGCTTTAGTCAGGAAGACGACAGATGGGGTTGCGGTAGCAACACGGTACCGTATAGAGCAATGGCAATCGATTCCGTCAATATGTAGCCATCCGCCCCCACAAGTGTAGGAATTTTTCCTAGAGGGTTGATCTGAAGATACTCTTCTGACGCATCTTGCGATGAGGTGATAGTTTTGATCTCCAAAGGCAGCTTGTTTGCTTTGGCCACCGCGAGAATCGCTAGGGACCGCGGGTTGAAAGGCCGAGTGTACAGAGTGCCGAACGACATTGCAGATATATTTTCAATTCAAAGGGGCTGGCGTATTGTATGCTCGTTGCAGCTTGCTAAGTACAAAAACTGACAGAAATCGACTATATGTCGAGACCATGCGCTTCGGTTATCCGCGTTACCCTAACATCCCCTAGGACAACGGCCTTCATCCTTCCCCGATCCGTGAAACGGTCCTCGTCTGCCATGACTTCGGGGCTGCTCATGACAGGGAGAAACTCCTCGAACGCGGCTTGACTCGCAAACTGGACCACGGCAAATGCGTCAAAGGTCAAATCGGCCGAGTCGCCAGCCAGTGGGGTGACCGGTTGCTGCAAGTAGTGCCGGGTGTGGCTGACTGGAAAGGCTGTCCCGCCGAGTCTTTGCAGCAGGGGGATATGTTCGGTCTCCCAGTGGTTGCGAAATTCGCTGGGCGTGAGGTCGCCGCGGCGGGTTACTAGAATCAAGACAGTGAACATGATGGAGTGAAAGTGTTGAGTATGTCCGTCCACACTGGCTCCCCAAATCTCGAGCAGGACGCCTTTATATATGTCTCGCCTCTTTCTCGGTCGCCGAATGAATTAGAAGAACTATCCAGAACGACTCCATCTTACATCTTTGCCATTGCTTCCATAATTCCTTCATCCATCCTTGTGCTACAACCATGTACACGACTCTCGTCACAGCCGTATGCGTGCTATTCACTCTCCGCTTCCTGGCCAGCTTCTACCGAGCCCGGCAGGAGGTATGGGCCCTCCAGCGGGCAAACTTGGTACCTATCCTTGTTTTCGTCATTGGCTAGAGGGTGATTGACTGGTGGTAACAGCCAATGCCCCCCTTCAGCATCCTGACCGGCCACTTCGGTGCCCTCAAACAGACCATCGATGGTATGCCGCGCAACGTAACCCTGCACAGCATCATGCTGAAACTATCGCAACGCTTCCGTTCGGGGATGTTCTACATCAACATGTGGCCGTTTAGCGGAACATGGCTGGTGGTTGCAACACCATCGGGCGCGGCTCAGATCCAGAGTCTGAATCTATCGAAGCCGAGTATCCTGCGAAGACCGCTGGAGACCATAACCGGGGGACCAAGCTTGATGAGTATGCATGGCGAAACGTGGAAACGGTGGAGAGCCCTGTTTAACCCAGGGTTTAACCCCAATTACCTGATTGGGCTGGCGCCGCTGATTGCCGACGAGGTCGCTGTATTCTGCGAGCAACTACGGCAGAAAGCCAGCATGGGGGCAGTTTTCCAGCTTGAGCCGCTCACTCTGAGATTGACGGTTGATACGATTTGCTCTGTGACGTTGTATGTGCTTACCTTTGCTGGACGATGGCCCATTCTAACTCCGGGTTTAGAGATTCACAACTCCACCACCAAACTAAAGACCACCCCCTCGCCCTAGCGCTGCAACGACAGATCGAATGGGCCTCTTTTGGAACAACATTTAACCCTTTTAAACGGTACCTGACCGTGCGGCCTCTGGTGTTGTGGTACAACAACCGCCTGATGAACCGCTTCATCAATCAAGAGGTAGACCGAGCATACCGAGAACAGTCTGACCGTCAGTCAAAGTCCGTTATTTCCCTCGCCCTAAGGGAGTACATGAAAGAGCAAGATGGGAGCTTGGCAGACTTCAAACGACGCGTTGCGCCGCAGTTACGGGCCTTTCTCTTTGCTGGTCGGGATACAACGAGCAGTACTCTGCTGTATACGTTCTACCTGCTCTCCCGGCATCCAGAGGCGCTGGCTAAAGTGCGCTCAGAGCACGACCAGGTCTTCGGCTCACACCATCAACAAGTGCACGAGAAGATCCACCAAGACGCCCACCTCCTGAACCAACTCCCCTACACAACAGCTGTCCTTAAGGAAACTCTTCGGCTCTTCCCTCCGTCCGCCTCCATGCGCGAAGGCCGGCCTGGCGTCGAAATCACCGACGACAACGGCCAAGTATACCCCACGGCCGGGTGCAACGTCTGGACGCTCACCGTGGCGCTGCAGCACAACAGCACGCACTGGACTGAAGTCGAGTCATTCATCCCCGAGCGGTGGCTCGTGGAACCTGACCATCCGCTGTACCCAGCCAAAGGCGCATGGAGAGCCTTTGAGTTCGGCCCGCGGAGTTGTATCGGGCAGACGCTGGCAATGCTGGAGCTGCGGGTTGCGTTGGTTATGACTCTGCGCGAGTTTGATTTTGCACCAGCGTATGATGAGTGGGATCGCATGAATCCAACGGATGCCGTCAAGGAGGTTAATGGGCATCGGGCGTATCAGGCAGAGAAGGGGGGAGGGGGCGCGCATCCGGCAGATGGGATGCCTTGTCGGGTTACGCTTCGGGTGTAAGAGTATCCTGAATAATTATTGAATGATCGAACAGTTAAACCATTGGATTCTCTTCAGTCAGGTCTTCTCATTATTATGGGTTCGATCATTTCTTGTGTTTGTAGAGGTCTAACTCCAAGGCTTCATACTGATCAACGAGCCTTAATAGTGAAGAGAAGACAAGATCTATAGAGGTGTCCAGGCTAGATCAAAGCAACGCATTTAGTACGTAGATGTGTATTTCAAGCTTCGTGGAAGAAGTAGGCAAGAACGACACCTTAGTGATGCCAGTATCTATTCCAGATGTCCATATATTGACTTATATCCACTATGTACTCCCTACTACGGCTCTCCTTGCTGGTTAACTCTAGCCAATATCTACCAATCTTGCTGCAGCATTGTCCAACACAGGCTTATCAGGAAACTCATCCCAGGCTCCCTCGACGCCGCACCAACGCACCCATCGTACCATGACGCGAATGATCTCCTCGTCCTGGCCCATCTCTTCCCCTACCGTCTTCCGAATTCTCTCCGGAACCTTATACTGCTCCGGCTCAAGCATCCTCTCCACAGAATCAAGACCCATGTGTGCAATCTTGATAAAATCCTCCTTCCGCAGTGGGAACTCGGGTCGTGGGTCAGGAAGGTCTTGGGCATGGAGTAGAGCTCGAGTCACTTTCGAAATATGCCCGTCGTCGCCGTAGATAGACGCGCGATGGGCTAGTTCTCTCCATCCGTCAGTTGGTCGCTTGGGGGTATACCCGGTGATGCGGTGTGCGTAGAGCGTGGCGCATCCACAGCCTGCATACGTCACAAGATCGCCCCAGACTTTAAAGTGCAGGAGCCGAGCTTTATTTGACGGTGAGATCCAGTCTTGCGCCAGGAAGGTCTTGTAGAAAATAGAGAGGGTGAGCGTATGCAGCATGACAAAGTCCAATGCTTCGACTTTGCCGGGGCTTTGGGCAGCGCCCACCATGTATGCGCAAGTGTGCACCATATCTACCGTCTGCTGTGCCAGATCTTCTTCCGTGGGATTGACACGGTACTGGGCGAGATACGGAATGAGCTTGTCACGGACTTTTGCCAGCAGTCCGTCGCTGATTTTATTTATCGGGTCTGTCAGCTGCACAGCGTTGCGGATGACTGGATCACTATGCAATTCACCCATTATGTCCAGCATCGACTTGGACGGCGTTTCTGGATGGGCCGCCTGCATATCCTCAGTTGGGAACAGAAACGAATTGGGCCAGTCATCGTGCACGCAACCGGCTGCGAGGGCTTCTGCTACGAGCAGAGGCTGGTTGAACTCCAGGGCGCATCCGAGATGGATCATCGGGTGCAGAAAGCCTATATTTCACTGAGCTAATGAGTACTATGCGGTGAATGTACTTACCAGAGTGCATGCGGCCCAGGATATCATTGGAGATCTCATTGTTCGCGAACAGATACTCGTTGACGACATCCGGCACGCCTCGCTGCGCAATCTCGTCCTGAAAGTAGCGCAGAAAGCTGTCGTAATAGCTGAGGTCGCCGATACATTGTTTAAAAAAGGTGCGGTTTTTCAGCTGTACGACGACTGACGCTGGACGGTACTGCACGAGTGACTGGTATCCGATATTGAGGTCATACATGGCCCGGATCTCGTCCGGGGTTGCGCCCAGCGCAAACAGCGTGAGCAGGTGGTGGACGGTGTGGTCTGTGGCAGGGTTAGTGTCTGGCCGTCCCCGGGTGGTTCCACTGACTATGGAAGCCCACTGCATCGAAGAGGGTATGATAGCGCGCATAATTGATCATCAGCAGCTCAGAGACGCGGTCAGCGCTCTGCTGCGTCAAGCCCTCTACATGCGTGTTCCCAGGTGTCTCGTCGGCCGAGAGCTGGATATTGTACGGGCTGCTCTGGGGCCTTGTTGGGCCTAGGGGTGTCGAGGTAAACATGGCTATTGCATGCCATCCCATGCCAGATCACAATGTGCCCATATTTGTGCCGTGGTGCTAGACCCGAGCCCCGAAGCACGTCGAGACTCGCTGAGCGAAGCCATAATCTTACATTTAGTCGACACCTTGGGTGGTGCAGCGATCCTCACAGAGTGCCAAACAATGCCTTCCTATGCGGTCCTGGGGGCTACGGGCAATACAGGACGGGCGATCGTCCAGGTACTGCTTGATCGAACAGTCACCGACACCAGAATCCAGATCCGCGCCTACTGTCGCTCCAAGGAAAAGCTCTTCCGTGTCTGTCCGGCGGCCGAGACTTCGAAAAACCTTTCAGTCTTTCAAGGACAGCTGGATGATGATAGCCTCATCGATGAATGTCTCGGGGGCACCGATGCCGTGTTTCTGGTAGTCGCCATTGTCGACAACATGCCTGGCTGTACTGTGGCCATGCAGACTGTTGAGGCGGTAGTAGCGTCTTTGCAGCGACTTCGAGCTGCAGATCGTGCAATGCCTCTTCCCCGACTGGTGATGCTTTCGTCAGCCTCCCTAGAGCCCTCGTTCTGCAACGACGTTCCCGCCCCGGTGCACTGGGTCCTCAAAACCGCTGTCTCCCATCTCTATCGTGACCTCGCCGCTGCCGAAGCATACCTCCGCTCCCAGTCTGACTGGCTCTCGGCAACCTTTGTTAAGCCCGGGGGGCTTGTGCACGACCAGGCCCGTGGCCATGAAGTAAGTCTCGACCGGGCTCAGACCCCGCTCTCGTTTCTCGACTTGGCCGCGGGGATGGTCGAGGTGGCCGACGCGGGTGATGGCCGATACCACATGCGCAGTGTGAGTGTGGTACCGACATCAAAGGTCGCAATGTTTCCATGGGACGGGGTTTACTATACGTTTACGGGCTTGCTGTTTCATTTTTGCCCGTGGACGTACCGATTTCTAGGGGAGTATAAGTTGCAGTCAAGAGAGAATCAGGATAAGAAAGCTTAGAAGCTCCATAATTCAAGATTTCCCGTACTACCTGAAGGTGAAAGTGAATTTACACTTGTCAGATTCATTTATGCCCAGTTTAAGCCGACGCCCCTCTATATAATCAGTACACTTAGACTTCTGGGCCGGGCTTAGACTACAAGTATACTATCAATATGGAAGCCATCTTCAAGCAAATCAAAGATGAGTACGCCCGTGTCGACCAGCATGGCAAGCGGGAGATCCAAGGGTATATCCGCGAGCTTCAGGTGGGCTTCTATTCGGACTGGGACGTGGTGATGCGATTGAGCAGTGGTGTACGTTCTCTCCCAGCCATCCTGTCCAGCTACCGACAGTGTCTAGCCCTTGCAAGTCGCACTCGCCAAAATCGCCATCGACCTGGACCTCTTCCGCATTCTCAAGGAGAATGGAGCTCCGGTAACTCTGGCTCAATTGGCAGAGAGGACGGGAGCTTCTCCCAAGCTACTCGGTGCGTATGGAGTGTTGGGAATGACGGATTACCCTCTCTAACTCACAAACAGGGCGCATCCTTCGCACGCAGGCTGCATTTGGCCTCATCAAGGAGACTGGCCCCCAGGAATACACCTCGAATGCATTCACTGATGTCTTTGCCAACCCCGATGCTGCCGGTGCCATTGCACAGTTGTATGTTTCCTTCGTCCACATCAAATGCACACTGATCAATCTATTCCTAGGTTCGATGTATCTGGCCCTTGCACCCAGATTTTGCCCGACTATCTCGCCGAAACCGGATATCAGGAGATCGTGTCCAACAAAGAATGTCCGTTCCAGAAGGCATTTCACACTAGCCAGACCCTGTTCGAATGGATGCCCCAGCACCCCAAGCACATGAAATCCCTCGGCCACCTAATGGCCCTCGAACGACCCACTGTCTGGGTTGACCACTTTCCCGTTGTCGAGCAGCTCGGTGATTTCCCGGGGCCTGAGCGAACCCTCATGGTCGATATCGGCGGCGGCTTCGGGCAGCAGTCCAAAGCGCTACGTGCGAAATGCCCCAACATTGAAGGCAGGATCATTGTCCAGGACATGCCTCAGACGCTAGCGAGCGCCGAGCCAGCAGAGGGCGTAGAATTCGCCGCGCACGACTTCTTCCAGCCGCAACCTATACAAGGGGCCAAATTCTACTACCTCCGTCACGTCCTGCACGACTGGCCCGACGAGCAGTGTGTGCAAATCCTGCAACAGATCATTCCGGCTATGGCGCCGGAGTCGCGCATTCTGATAGACGAGGTGGTGATCCCGGTGAGCGGGGTGCCGTGGCAGGCAGCGTTTATGGACCTGCTGATGATGGAGTCGTTTGCGAGTATCGAGCGCACGCGGGCAGAGTGGGAGGCCTTGATGGACAAGGCCGGGCTAAAGATTGTCGAGGAGTATCACTATGATGGGAAGGAGCAGGCCATACTGGTGGTGATACCGAAGTAAATTAATGTACTTCTTCAATTAGGGTTGGGATGTATTCCTAAACCCTCCGTGACTATTTTGACCAAGAGGGTGTGAATATACATTTATACCTGCACATTTCCTGCGCTCTACCTGCAAATCGCATCCTAACCACACATCAAGATGCCTTCATACGCCCTGCTAGGAGCCACTGGAGCTACCGGCTCCAGCATACTGCGCCATCTGCTTCACTCAGGCGCGTGCAGTGACCTCACAGTAAACGTGCTGGTTCGCTCCAAGTCGAAACTGCTTGCAGCCTTCCCTGGCCTCAATGAACCCCGACCGCTGAAGCCAACGTTGACGCCGACGATCCGCATTTTCGAAGGAGATTCTACCAGTCCGGATGTACTTGGCGCGGTTATCCAAGACGCTAGTCTCGTATTCATGTGCGTCGCGCAGAATGGCAGTCCAATGGGCACAACCCTGGTGCAGAACACGGCCGCCGCGCTGATCGAAGCCCGACGCCGACAGCCACAGCCCCAGTGTGAGCTGACGGTGATCCAGCTTCGGTCGGCGTCGCTGAATCCCGTGCTAGCAGTCCAAGTGCGGCGATTCGTGCATCGACTTGTTTGCTTTTGCTTGGCTGCTGGCTACGACGACCTCCGACGGGCATGTACCCTCTATGAAGCCGCGGCGACAGAGGGGCTGTTGCAATATGTACTTGTGGATCCACCGACACTGCACGATGCGGAGGGTACCCGGGCCACTGGTTACAGACTGATTGACATGACTGATATGGAGGACAAAGAAAAGCAGAGGCAGGCAATTTGCTTGAGCTATGCCGATCTCGGGGTTGCCATGTGTGAGATTGCTGGACGGGCGGATAAGCTGCGTGGACAGGCTATTGGGGTGACTGCCACTGGGCCAGTAAGGCAGACATGGGGAGTGCTGGCAGGATTCTTGCTACAAGGGGGATTGGGCCATCTGGACTACAAGTATGGCAGAGAGAATATTGTGGTCGTTGGGGTTTGTATATTGTTGCTGACTGGGGGTTTGCTATATAGTATCAAAGGCTAGTTGGACAGCATAATGCTAATAGGTGGTCATTTGGACTCATTCGGCAGCCAGTATATCAGCGGCAATCTTCTCTGCCAGCGCGTAGACAGTCGCCATGGGCTGGCCATCAATGGCAAAGGGAAATGCAGACGCGTCGACTACTCTAAGTCCCTTGACCCCCCTAACCCGTGCCTTTGAGTCGAGCACTGCAAGTGGATCATCCGGCTTTCCCATGGCACATGTGCCGACTCCCGCATAGTACGCGTCTGATGTCTCGGCGATGTAGTTCAGGATCTCCTCGTCGGTCTGATACTCGGACCCCGGCAGCAGTTCGGGCCCGTCAATGACTTGCTGCATTGTCTCCGAAGCGACGATCTCGCGGCATCGGCGAAACGCTGCCACAGCCATCTCCTTGTCGCGCGGGTCGTCGAGCCACCGCGGGTCGACAACGGGGTTGTCTGCTGTGCTGGTGGTGTTGATGGTAACGGTGCCCCGGCTGAATGTGGCCAGTAGCGCCGCTGACATGCTGAAGTAGTTCTTGCCGTCGTACTGCGGCACAAATGTGTCGTCCAGGGCAATATACGAGAAGGTCGGCCAGTCAGACGGAAAGGCCTTGTCGACGTCGGCAGCTGTCGCCTCGCTGAGGGTTCCTGGCTGGTGCTTCTCAAAGGCAAAGTAGTCTTGCCCTGGGTTGGTAAGCAGACCCGTGCGGAAGTTGTTGTATTCGTAAATCGCACGGGGGAGGGTCTCCTTGCTACCCATCAGCTGGCTATGGCTCTCGACTTTCACAGGGTTCGTGGGCCCCAGGATGATGGTGTCCTGCATGTTCTGTCCGACTCCGGGAAGGTCGGACAGGACGGGGATATCCAGCTTCTCGAGTGTCTCTTTGGGACCAATGCCAGATACCATCAGCAGCTGAGGAGATCGCATTACGCCTGCTGACAGTATGACTTCCTTCTTTGCGCCAATCTGCCACTCGAACCCGCCAGTGTCGACGACGACGCCCGTCGCTCGCTTCTCGTGGTTGAAGTTGATCTTCTTCACCAGGGTGTGTGTAATCACATTCAGACGATTACTCGTCCGAAGTGCTGTCTGCAGGTACGAGGTTGACGCAGTATCCCGTCGACGAGTCCTGGGATGGATAGTATGCGTGATGTACGACCGGCCCAGCAACTGGCCGTTGGAGAATCCCTGGGCTTCAGGAAACCCCATTTTTTCGAGAGCCTTGTCTACCCACGATGAAATGGCGTTGGTCAGGTACGGATACGCAACCTGGACGGGTCCCTCTTCCGCCACAGTCGCTGCAAATGCAGAGGCGTCGTTGAAGGCCGTTGCATTGGCGGGGCGAGGGTTCGTTGATGGGCCTGAGAACTGCACGCTTTTCTTGAAATAGGGTAGCCAATTGTCCCAAGTGTAGCTGTCATCGCCGACTTGGTCGGCCCAGAGTTGATATGCTCCTTTCGAGCCCCTTTCATTGTTAGCCCAGAGAGTATCAGGAGTGCGGGTTAGATACCGATGATATAACATGGCTCCACGCGCAGTCGAGCCTCCAAGGGTTTTGCCTTGCATGTAGAACATCTTTCGACCGGCCAGCCCCTGAAAGCGTCAGCATTGGAGCTATCTTTATCGTAGGTCAAGCATACTGGCTGGGCCTCGGTATATTGATACCAGTCAAACAGTGGGTTCTTGACATGGCCGTTGTCAAAAAAGTAGTTGAACAGGAACATGGGCACTTCAGTGGCATTCCCTGCCTCGATCTCGTAGAATCCTCCGGCCTCAATGACCGCAACCGAGTTGCTACCGTCCTCAGACAGCCGATGGGCCATGGCCAGGCCGGCCGTGCCGCCGCCGACAATCACATAGTCGAAGGCCTGGCCCGGCCAGCCGTACCAGCCAAAGTGCGAGCTAAGGAGGTCACGGCCTTGGATGCGGCCGTCCATTGCTGCTTCATGCTGCTCAGCGGCGGCGCCAAAAAGGGTCTCCCATAATGAGGAGGAGAGGGTCGTTTGACCGGCGAACATACCCACCACGGGGAGGGCAGCTAGCGCGAGCAGGGACCAGGCGGGCATGGTGATGATGGTCTGTCTGATAGTGCTCTTCCGTATATTGGGCTCACGAGAAGTTAATAAACGAGCCAGCAAGAACCAGTACTTCGGCAAATAGCGGAGCCCTCACCGATCGCTTGCCGAGGCCCTTGTAGGGGTCGGTATAAGACGAGGAAAAGAGACCTGGCAGATACCCCCAAGCACAAGCTCATATTCCTGGAACTCCATAACACCATGGGCAACGCTGGAGTCGAAGCTATAGCCGTCATCACCGGCTCCTTCCTGTCCGGTATTGCCCCCATGTTCCTTGCCAGCCGCCGCTAATGCAGCCAGGTGCGATGATGAGCGTCTACCTTCTGGCGGTGCCCTCCCTATTCGAATCGACCAGTAGTCCTGACCAGCTCATCCGTCACTGGAGCCGGATCTACCTCAACGGGCACATCAAAGGCCCCAGTATCTGCCTAAGCACAACCGCACTGTACGGACTAGCGGCCGCGACTAAATACGCGGCCGGCGAGAACTGGGGTGTCTTCGCTGCGGCGGGAACCATCACCATCAGCATGGTCCCTTTCACGCTGACGGTGATGGCGCCAACCAACAATGCACTTTTCCGGCTGGAGGAGGAGGCCAAGAAGGGACGTACCCCGGTATGGTCAGATGCGGAGCGTCTTGTTCGCAATTGGAACCGGTTCAATGCAACTCGGGCCTTTTGTCCATTGGTCGGGGCTGTTTTGGGGCTCTTGGGGGTTCTAAAGATCGTTTCGTTCTAGCTGGGTGTACCCAGCGCTGGCCGGTGGCCGAGGGCGGGTTATACTTGCTTGAAAATGGACGTAGTCAGAACAATTATGGCTGTTTCTCTCGTAAGTCCATCGCTGTCCGAGGTAGCATTTGCACTAGAAAAGTCCCATGGCGGTCTCCTGTTACGGTGCCATGCCCAGGGTCCATAGTCTAGCAAGATGGTCTTCCTATCCCTCCCTATTCTAGCCGCGCTCGGTGCCGTTGGTTATGTCCTCTGCCACTTGGTGTACAACCTCTATTTCCACCCTTTACGTGACTATCCCGGGCCCCTGCTATGGCGAGCCAGCTCTCTCCCTTGGAAACTGACCCTGCTGCGAGGGACAATGCACCATGACCTGATGCGTCAACACCAGACGTACGGCGATACCGTGCGCATAAAGCCTGACGAAATCAGCTACGCGAATGGCCAGGCCTGGCGCGATATCCACGCCCATGTCCCTGGACGCCCTGAATTCCTCAAAGACCCTATTCGCCTGCCGCTGGCTCCAAACGGGGTCATGAGTATTCTCGTCTCTGACACTCGCAACCACGCCCGCTTCCGGAGTCTGTTTGGCCACGCTTTCAGCGACAAGGGGCTTCGCGCGCAGGAGCCCACGATTGCCCGCTACGCTGATCTACTGGTGGAAGTCCTTCGCGAAGTCGCCGATACTGGCAAGTCGGTCGAGATGGTCCGCTACTTCAACATGGCCATCTTCGACTCCATTGGCGCGCTATCTTTCGGGGAGTCCTTCGACAGCCTCAAGAATCGCGAGCTCCATCCATGGGTAGACACCATTCACAAGAACCTTAAGAGCGTTGCCATCTCGCACGTTCTCCGCAGCATGGGCGTCGAGTTCCTGGCCCCCTATATCATGCCCGCTGAGCTGCGCGGCAAGCGGCAAGAGAACTATACGTACGCCATAGAGAAGCTTAAGAAGCGCATGCAGAAAACCGGCGATCAGGGTGATTTCTGGGACCGGGTGATTGTCAAAAGCGCCGATGGGAACCAAGCGGGCGATGGGATGAGCTACGAAGAGATGATCAACAACGCCGCGGTCATGGTGGTCGCCGGGTCTGAGACGACCTCGTCGGCGCTCTGCGGCTGCACGTATCTACTCTGCAAGTTCGGCAAAATGGACAAGGCCGTCGCTGAGATCCGGGGCGCATTCACGGCCGCCGACCAGATTGACTTGGTCTCGGTCTCCCGGTTGCCGTATCTGACGGCCGTCATTGACGAGACCTTGCGCATGTACCCTTCAGTCCCTGGACAGCCGCCCCGGGTGGTACCAGAGGGAGGAGCAATAGTGTGCGGGCGATTTATTCCTGCTGAGGTTCGCATCCTTACCCTAACATTGCGATTCCTGGTTTCTATGGCTAACAAGCCGCGGCCGTTAGACCCGTGTCGGTGTCAGCCATCTAGGCGCATACTACGCACCCTACAACTTCAGTCATGCGGACAAGTTCATTCCTGAGCGGCACCTAGTCGGTAATAAATCGGAAGAGCCGTTTCGGCACGACAACTACGCGGCATACCAGCCGTGGTCTGTGGGGGTGCGCAACTGCATTGGGCGGAACCTGGCGTATGCGGAGGTCAGGCTGACGCTGGCGAAGCTACTGTGGCACTTTGATATAAGCCTGGATGAAGAGAAGACGGGCAACTTTCTGGACCAGAAGATTTGGTCGATTTGGGCTAAGAGGGAGCTGTATTTGGAAATTCGGACCAGGGGAGTTTAGCGTCTAGGTAGGGTCGATATGAGGTTATGCTAGCATTCACCGAGTCAGAATGAAACTAGTCAATATTTATGCCTTCAATCTTATACTATTTGGAGGCCGTGCTGCTGATATATGCTAAGAACATGTACCAACTACCTATTCTCTTCAACCCGCCATAATAACTCCAGCAACGGCCGGCTCTGCGTTACCCCTTGTACCAACCGAATATATTGGGCGTCCAGCGCAAAGGGCTTCCCTACGACATTCGGGATCCACCGTCCAAGAAGCTCTTCCGGCTTGATATCAGATACCCGAAGATGGCGCCTAAGATATTGTCTGTAGCTATCAATGTGTCCTCGCAGCATCTGCGAGTGGAATGGGATATCCACCCCTACAAGTGGGATTGTTGCGCGACCACGCGTGATTTCAGTCTCATTTGTGACAGAGGAGCTGCTGGGGATATGGCGGGCAATGCATTCGCTCATGGTTTGTGGGCTGTTGGGCGATGTCGAGCGGGATAGATCGTCGCAAACGCAGCCGAGAACCCAGAGAGCGCGGACCTACTTGCAATTAGTCCTGATAGGAAACTATAAACATTACAGGCACGTTGAGCAAGAACATACATGGCCTGCACATACGTATTGTCGCGAATGCACGTTGTAGTTGACGACCTCCAGCAACACGCCGGTAGCCTGACCAACAAGCCGCACTAGCTCGATCAGTCGGTCTTCGGTGAAATCTATAACGCATTAATCACGAGACAATGCGAGATGAGGTAAATGAAATACCTGATCGGATCCGCGAGGGATCGGCAGCCACCATGGCAAAGTCTGTGCGGCCGTAGGCGTCGCGCGGGAGGGCATTCTGCATCTTTAGGCCGCGATAGAGGATCAACGACAGAAGCGACTCAAACGGCATAATGGTAGTACAGGCGCCGAGGCCGCTGTACTCTCCCAGCGAGTGTCCAGCAAAGAGGGCTTGTTTTTGGACGACACCTTGCGCCTGAAGATGTGCATACTCGGCCATCTCCATGACGGCCAGCGCAGGCTGGGCAAACTGCGTCGACATGAGGAGCCCGGAAGCATATGTGAATGTATATGATCGTGAGTCGTGAGCCAGGCCAGGCAGCATAGATGGATCAGAGCCGGACATAGCAAGATACGTGTCGCGGATTTGTCGACCACGCCGACTGCCAAAGTTGACAGTGAGGCTGGTAGGGTTGTTGCGGACTATGTGAAGGAGCGAAATGCCTGCAATCGGTATTAGACCGGTTCATTATGTTAGAGTTGGGTTAAGTAACTGAACTTACCATACTGGGATCGAAAGTGCTGCTCTGCCCTGTCCCATACTGCTCGAGCGGCGGCGTTCGTGTCATACAGGGCCATCCCCATCCCTTTCTCCTGCGTCCCCTGACCGGTAAAGACGTATGTTGTCTGTGCCTGCTCGAGTACTGCTTCTGCATGCATTACTTGCTCACCCGTACTTTCCTTCAGCACTCTTACATGGACCACAATACAGCCGTCCTCCATTGCGCGGTGCTGCGTCTCCATTCGCAACTGGTCGTATGCCCGAACAAGTCCATCAAAGGAGGGCGTCCAGCTGCAGAAACGGGTTCGATCATTGTCGCCAACAATCCACTCGAGAATCCGCCGCACGGTGGCAGACAGGTGCAGCCCATGCACGACAGGTTGGCCCAGCCCGGCAAAGCGAGCGAATAGCGGGCAAACGTGGATAGGATTCGGATCTCCAGAGACCATTGCATAACCCTCGCTGTTGGTAGGGGCAGTAAACGATATAGATGCAGCGTCATTGCCGGCCCAGCCCGCCCGTGGGAGCGTCTGTCTCTGGACTCGGGGGGCACCGTGGCGGTTCAGAAAATCCATGACCGGATTCACTCTATATCCTTCCTCCTCCATGTACACACGTCCAATTCTCGTGCCGACAGACGAGGCTATCGAGGTATCAGAAGGGCCCAATGACACCGACCCAGAAACTTGTAGGGAAGACGGTGCTCCGGCGGCATCAAACACCGTTTGCGAATGTAGTCGGAATATTAATGTCTTCCCAATAAGGTCGGAGCAGGGCCCGTCCAGCAAGAACCATTTTCGACTCGTCAAGACTCGTAGTTTGACGGCGGAGTCAACATGCATGACCATATCAGGCTCATCCACGGAACGAAACTGCTGCTGGGATGCGTCCTGCTCTGGCCGCCGCTGGATGACGAATGTCGTTTGGAGTTGAACCACTGGTTTTCCATCGCGGAGGATCTCTGCAGAAATCCCAACTCGCTGGCCTGTGGCAGTAATTGTGCGCTCGGTAATCCGCGACGACGTTGTAACTGTATCTCCCACATGCAATGGGCCGACGCCACGCACTAAACGAGTCGAAGCAGACTGATGGAGGAGGCGAAGGGGGTCCGCGTCAAGTGCTTCGAGCAGTATCGGCTTGGTGAGTGCAGTCCACGCTATAACAACAGCATAATCAATGGGCACAACCGGGCCCCGTGTCCCCCACGCTCGACAACGGGCTGGGCCAGTCTGACCGACAAGCGCCAGGAACGCATTCACATCCTCAGCAGTTATTGTCACTTGATCGCCAGTAAATTCTGAATTGAGGCCAACAGAGCTTGGACTAGGAACGCCTCGACGAATCCACAAATCCGTATAGAGGCGCCTTACGCTGTCGTCGTAAGCAATCCGGTGCACCTTGAGAATCGAAGGGCCTATGGGCCCCCCAAGCAATTCCATCTTAAACTCCAGCGCCGGTTTCTTGCCCTTGGAGAGAGTTAGTAATGTCACCGATACCTCGTTTCCGTCCAGATGAATCAGCCCCAGTGCTGCGCGTATTGTCCTATGCTCTCCTTGCTGACACAGGGAATGATATAATGTGATCTCACGCGCACAGCCTTCCACGTATTTTACCTCAATGACGTCTCCAATATCCGGCTTGAAAGCGTCCTTAATCGGATTGCGAGCGCGGCTTTGCCCCAAAACAAGCTTTGTATGGACGAGTGCAGCACGACCCCAGGCGCACTCGCCCACGAGGTGCTTTACTATTGCCTCCGTCGATGGGAGAGTCGGACCAACAAGATGGTAACGGTACAGCGAGCCCTCGTGGCTTGTTTCAATACCAGGTAAGAGATTGCCTCTTTCATCGCGCGGATTGGCCCAAGTGTACCCATTGTCATGGGATGTCTCCTGGAGCATCAGTTTGACATGCGCCTCAGCAATCCCATCGAGGATGTCTTTAACTGGCTCATCGCATACTCGTGAGTGGCGCACAGCTACGGGACCCTGAATGATGCAAACCCGTTGTGCATCCTGGCCCACCACAGCCTCTACATCCTCAGATTGCCACAAAGAATCCTTCTTGAACCATGTCTGGAAATCTGCATCGAGCCGCGGAATAAACGGCACAGGCTTCTGTCCCTGCCGGCGGAAAAGATTGATGACATGGCTTACATCTTCTGGATATAGTGTCTGGTCGCCTTGCACACCGTATGCTGCGTCAAACGACGCTTCTAGCTCTGTGGGAGAGTTGCCAGAAGGGAAGCATAATCCGGCTGTTGAACCTGATCCCAGACGACCCTGTGCAACGCGGAGGAAGTCACGCACGAGGCTGAGGTAGGATGGATCGATCCAGCGTGCCTGGTGCTGCACATATGTAAGCTGGCAGAGACGCCGTAAGACTTGTCTATAGCTCAGCGCCTCAATCTCAGTGGGCTTACCGCTGTCTGTTTGCGCAAACCACGGCCGGGCAAAGTCGTTATTTAATCTAGTAATGATTTCATCTCGATGTTGTTTCAATGCCGCTTTCAGTCGTTCAGGGTCACGGATCGAGAAGAACCGGTCATCAAACTCCTTCCACAGACGCATTGCTCGAGTCGCAAGCACATGGATTGGTTGGCCCATCTCTGAAGTGACCGAGATAACACCGCCGACTGCGTCGTGTTCACATTGTGTCCAGGTGCCGTTGTCATTCCCATCGTCGTTGATTCCGGGAGCTTCGACAATAAGCTGCTTTGCGGCGAGCGAAGTCCTCGCCTCACGAGCCACCATTATGCGGCTCCCCAGGAGGATTCCATCAAAGGGCATAGGCGCGTATCCCAGTTTACAAGACCAAGAGCCGGTCATGTACGGCCAGGTGTCCTCCGCGCCCCCGAAGCCACTGCCAGCCACAAGAATTACGTTCTCGTAGCCCCTGATACGCGCATAAGACTCGAGAATCGGTAGGTGAAAGTCCTCACAAGAATGATGCCCCCCTGCACGACCTCCGGTCCATTGCAGGCCGATGGGTAGTGTCGGATATTGCATCGCTATGGTAAGAACCCGGTCGATTGCATCCACAGACCCCGGTTTAAACCAAATATGAGAGAGTGCCAACGTGTCAATCCACTCCTTCACCACTTCGGGCGAAGGTATCCCAGCGCCGACCGTTAGCCCTTCAATGGGCAAGCCTTCTTCAGTAATCAGACGGCGCAATACTTGCATCTGCCAGGAAAGTGATTTGGGGGAGGAATAGATGACATTGCAGGTGATTGAGCGATGGACTGGGATTGACCTTGCCAGCCGGCGGAGTGCTCTTTCAAGCGTTTCTCGCTCATGATAGCCACCGCAGGCAAATTCGACGTGGTAGCCCGCCTGCATGATGGCCGCTACTAGCTCTGGTGAGCATGTCGTTGGTGTCATGCCTGCCACCATTACATGTGGTGTTCCCAACAACCGCGTCATCTTTGTCTCAATGTAGGGATGGGAACTTCCGTCAGATACCTTCCGTAACCGCGGGCAATATCGTCGGTCCCAGGATTGACCAAGTGGATGAGCAAGTCCTGGCAGACCAAGGGAAGCTAGATTCGAGGCCATAGACCGGCCAGACAGAATAATGACGTCCACGCCTGTTCCCTCCACAACATCCTGCACCAAGCTTCCAACAGCGCCAGGTCCAAATGAGAGCACTTGGGTAGCCTCGGTCATTGTGCGACACAAACCGGGCCAGTTAACTTGCTCAACAGTAACTGCCCGTATGAGAGTTGGAAGAACATCGTGCGAGCCGTAGTCTTGCAAGTTCCGCAGGCATCCATTCGCCTGGCAGTAAACGGGCACAGCGAGGTCGTCGCCCGTCAGTCGAAGGTCCTCGATGGCATCAGTCACTCTTAGCTCGACTGATGACAGGAGAGGAGAGTGATAGGGAGCTGATACAGGAAGGAACTGGACATCGATGAGGGGCCGACGCAGGGGAAAGGGCACGCGGCTTTGGTCGAGCCCTGGCGATACTTTGACGCTACGAAGTGCTAAGCATACTCTTCGCAGAGAATGTGGTGCGCCAGCCAAAACAAATTTGTTGTGGCCATTGATAAGCGATATATAGATTGGATCTCCACCTTGCTCGTTGAGCTGTTGCACCAGCTGCTCTAAATGATGCACGTCTAAGCCTGCCACACTCAGTAGATATGACGGCGCTCCCTCGCCGCTCTCCAAGCAGTCGTTAACCTCGTCCGCACAGAGAATACTTCCTGGAGCAGCATGGTGTGATTCCAGTCCGACCCAGAACGACAGTTGCAAGGCAAGGTCAGCGGCGTGGTAGAACGATGGCCATCCGTGGTCAGTATGAGACATAGCGATCGCGGCGGCCACAAATACTCCTTGAGAGTGTCCAATAGCGCCCTGGAGCCTTTGGCGGAGCTGAATAGGGTCCAGCTGGAGGCTGTAAGCGGTGATAGCATAGTGTAGAAGGCTCAGCAAAGTGTTGATTGGAAAGCTATAGGGAGATAATGCCAAATCGTCAGGCAGTGGAGCGGATGCAGCAGCGTCATTGAGCCAGGCCTTTAACTGGAACCCACGCCCAGCAAAGAAGGATGATCGGTGTGGAATTGCTGCTAGCAACTCTAGACGGCGGCTAGACGAGTCGAGCAAGTGTTGGACAGGGGCGCATTCCGCGTAGGCCTGTGAGAGATGGACTAACTCGTCGAGTCCTGTCCAATTACTGGACCCTTGCCCACCAAAGCACGCGCATAATCGTGATCGGCCGGCGTCGACAGCATCGAGGAACGCGGATGAAGCCATTCTCCTTACAGGCAGTCAAATCGTGGGCTGACAGAATCAGCGCCATGGCTGGGGATAAACAAGTATATCGTGTGGCCACGACGATCACATCACCTATTACGAGAGGGGGAAAAGCCAGTCAGCGCTTGGTCGGCTTACGAGCAATCGGAGATCGGGCGTGGCAATTCTCAAATCTCACATATCTACTGTTCTTCAGTTCTTTGCTGCAGAGCTAGAGCTGAACCTGACTACAATCATGGCGAGACGAAAGATGGAACAGACAATTGCCTACGAGTTGCTAATCGAGCTTTTAGCGTATGTTGCCCTTTAGGTATTAGGAAAGAAGCTGATCAGCAGCAGACATCAGTTTGCCTTTCCGGTGCAATGGTAGGTCAACGGCGACTGCTATACTGCACAAGGGATGCTGAGGCGGCTTCGCAGGATAGAAACGCAGAAAACGCTATTGCGAGATACTCGTCGCCTCGTCGAGATTGGGCCGACCAAGACGCTTATTGGAATGGCTCAAAAGACTATCCAGCAGGACTCAAGACAGGGCTTGCAACTGCTAGCCAGCACGCAGGACCTAGCCCAACTCTGCTACATCTATGACGAGCCTGCCGAAGCAGAGGCCTCGACCGCCGACGAGTCCGTTATTGAGACACCACAGTGCAGCACAATTCCAGAGGTACCGGTAGAGCCGGAAATTCAGCCAGTACCGGACACGCCGCTAACCGCAATATCCATCATTAGGGCTCTGATCGCCCGTAAGCTCCGCAGGTCGGTAACCGAGATCGACGCCAGCCATTCCATCAAAGACCTGTGCGGTGGCAAGTCCACGCTACAGAATGAGCTGATTGGCGAGCTGGGCAATGAGTTCCAGGCCTCGCTCCCTGATCGGGCAGAGGACGTCTCCCTCGCAGATTTGGATGCTGCCCTAGGCGAGGTTTCTCTGGGACCCACCTCAGGAGCTCTGTTGCAGCGAGTTTTTACGGCGAAGATGCCGGCCCGAATGACAGTATCGGCTGTGCGTGAGCGTTTGGCCGAAACCTGGGGGCTTGGATTCCATCGGCAGACTGCAGTCTTGGTGGCCGCGCTTGCGGCTGAGCCTCAGTCCCGGCTCGCCTCCTTGGAGGCGGCCCATCAGTATTGGGACGGCTTGACCGAGGCCTATGGGCAGTCATTAGGTCTTTTCTTACGGAAAGCTAACCCACGGCGAGCTGTACGGAGGGACGGCCAAGGCGTTCAAGCTATAGCGCTCGCAGACTCGCTCGGGTCCAAGGACCTTGCACGAACGCAGTATGAGACTCTTCGCCAGTATCTGGGGATACCAAATCCAATCACAAAACAGCACGGTCCAGAGGTTGCAGACCTTCAGCAGAAGCTGGACTGCTGGACTGCCGAGTTTTCGGACGAGTTCCTCAGCCAAATCTCGCCTCGTTTCGACGCACGAAAGACGCGCTGGTACCGTGACTGGTGGAACTCGGCGCGCCAGGAGCTTCTGGCCATCTGCGAGAATGGCAATGTACACTGGACAGACGAACTGCGTGATCAATTTGTCCAGCGCGCTGACGTGGGTCTTGTTGAGATTGCTCGCGCACATTCGGTGGCGAAACCCCTTGTACCGGACCTCATCCATGCCATTTCTCTCCCTCCTGTTGTCCGGCTAGGGTGTATGCCGACCCTGATGCCGCGGACAGTGGTGACCCCTGAGGGAGAGATTCGATGCGAGGAAAATGAACGGCAGCCCTCTTGCTTTGCCGAGTTCTTCACCAGTTGGATCCAAGCAAACAACCCCCGGTGTGCCATACATTCCACTGGGGAAAACCTCACATCACTTCTTCTTAACTGTGTAGCACACGCCAATCAACAAGGGGTTTCTTTTGCCAATCAGACATACCTTATTACAGGAGCGGGACCAGGCTCCATTGGCCAGCATATCGCTCGTCGCTTGTTAGCAGGTGGTGCCAGGGTCATTGTAACGACGAGCCGCGAGCCATCCGCTGCCGCTCCCTTCTTCAAGGCGCTGTATAATAAGTGTGGAAGTCGTGGATCGCAGTTACATCTAGTGCCCTTTAATCAAGCGAGCGCTGTGGACTGTGAGCGTCTAATTGACTACATCTACGGTGACTTGGGCTTGGATCTAGATGCGATTCTCCCCTTCGCTGCTACGAGCCAGGTGGGCGCTGAAATTGGCGAACTGGATGCCAGTAATGAAGCAGCGTTTCGACTGATGCTGGTGAATGTACTACGCCTTGTAGGGTCTGTAGCATCTCAGAAACGGCGTAGAGGCATTTCTTGCCGACCAACCCAAGTCATGCTGCCTCTGTCTCCGAACCACGGCATCCTAGGTGGTGACGGTCTATACGCGGAGTCCAAACGCGGGCTGGAGACCTTGATACAGCGGTTTCATTCGGAGTCATGGGAGGAAGAGCTTTCAATATGTGGCGTCAGCATCGGCTGGACCCGGTCAACGGGCTTGATGGCGGCCAACGACCTTGTCGCTGAGACGGCAGAGAAGCAAGGCAGCGTGCTGACCTTCTCTGTTGAGGAGATGGGAGATCTCATCACCCTTTTATTGACTCCGCAGCTGGTCACCCGCTGCGAAGATTCACCTGTTATAGCGGACTTCTCTGGGAATCTCGGGGGTTGGCGCGATGCCTCTGCTCAGCTCGCTGCCACCCGTGCAAGCCTTCGCCAGCGCGCTGACACTGCCCGAGCCCTTGCAGAGGAGGACGAACGAGAATACCGTTGCCGACACGCAGAAAGTACTCAAGAACCAGTGGACCAAAAAGTCTCACTCCATGTCGGGTTCCCAGCGCTCCCTGAGTATGACCCACTGCTACACCCAGGTCTCCTGCCTGCTGATGCAGTGGTTGTTGTCGGCTTCGCTGAGCTGGGCCCATGGGGAAGCGCCCGAGTCCGGTGGGAAATGGAGTCGCGCGGCTGTCTTTCGCCTGCAGCATACGTGGAGATGGCATGGCTTATGAATCTGATACGACATGTTGACAACGTCCATTACGTGGGATGGGTGGATGGAGAGGATGGAAAGCCCGTTGCAGATGCTGACATTCCAAAACGATACGGCAATAGGATCATATCAAATGCAGGCATTCGTCCACTGCCATCGGACAATCGAGAGGTTTTCCAAGAGATTGTACTTGAACAAAACTTACCGTCATTTGAGACTACACGGGAGAATGCCGAAGCTCTGCAGCAACGGCATGGCGACAAGATACAAATCAGCACACGAGAAAATGGCGTTTATCTAGTTCAGCTACAGCACGGCGCCAGCATCCGCGTTCCCAAATCCATCATGTCTCCTCCAGGTGTGGCTGGCCAACTGCCGACAGGCTGGTCGCCAGAACGGTACGGGATCTCAGCGGAGATCGTGCAACAAGTTGACCCCGTGGCCCTCGTGCTGCTCTGCTGTGTAGCGGAGGCCTTTTACAGTGCAGGTATTTCCGATCCGATGGAGATATTCGAGCACATTCATCTATCGGAACTGGGCAACTTTGTGGGCTCCTCAATGGGTGGAGTTGTGAACACTCGAGCGCTATATCATGACATCTGCCTTGATAAGGACGTGACATCCGACGCACTGCAGGAGACATATCTCAACACCGCACCGGCGTGGGTGAATATGCTGTTACTGGGCGCGGCTGGTCCGATCAAGACCCCTGTAGGCGCCTGTGCAACGGCTTTGGAATCAGTTGACGCCGCCGTCGAATCCATCAAAGCCGGTCAGGCGAAGATCTGCCTTGTCGGTGGCTATGACGACCTTCAGCCTGAGGAGTCAGCAGGTTTTGCCCGCATGAAGGCTACGGTTTCTGTCAGAGACGAGCAGGCGCGCGGCCGGGAGCCCGGCGAGATGTCGCGTCCTACAGCGGCCAGTCGCGCCGGGTTCGTAGAGTCCCAAGGCTGCGGTGTCCAGCTTATTTGTCGCGGGGATGTGGCCATAGCGATGAATCTGCCCGTCTACGGCATCATCGCTGGCACCGGCATGGCCTCTGACGGGATCGGTCGCTCCGTGCCTGCCCCTGGACAAGGCATCCTCACCTTTGCACAGGAAGATGCTCAGACTCCAGCCCCCATCCGGGCAGCACTCTCGCGCTGGGGTTTAGGGATCGACGATATGACCGTGGCCTCACTGCACGCAACCTCGACACCGGCCAATGACACCAACGAACCTTCCGTGATTCAGCGGGAAATGACTCACCTCGGTCGTACCTCTGGCCGTCCGCTGTGGGCAATCTGCCAGAAATCCGTGACCGGCCATCCAAAAGCTCCCGCGGCAGCATGGATGTTGAACGGGTGCCTCCAGGTGCTCGACTCGGGTCTCGTGCCGGGCAACCGCAACGCAGACGACGTCGATCCTGCTCTCCGGGCGTTTGATCATCTGTGTTTCCCGACCCAGTCAATACAGACCGATGGTGTCAAGGCCTTCTTGCTGAATTCGTGCGGTTTCGGACAGAAGGAGGCGCAGCTTGTGGGTGTTCATCCTCGATACTTTTTCAGTCTACTCTCGAGGCGAGAATTCGAAGAATACAAAACCCGACGACAGCTTCGCATCGCACAGGCTGAACGGGCCTATATCAACGCGATCATGACAGATTCCATCGTGCGCGTGCAGTCCCATCCTCCCTTTGCTCCCGCCGAGATGCACTCCATCTTACTGGATCCTTCTGCTCGTATATGCCGGGATTCGTCCACCGGTTCCTACCGCGTCACAAAAGCGTCGCCTCCGGTGAATGCGGCCTTTCAAAAGCCTCGTAACAGACAAGACTATTCTCGGCCATCAACAATCGGCGTCGACACCGTAACCCTGAGCAGTTTCAATGCGCACGAGAATGCCATCTTCCTGCAACGCAACTACACCGAGCGCGAACGCCAGTCCCTGCAGCCACAAGGCCACCGCGACTTCCGGTCAGCGGTCGCCAGCGGCTGGTGTGCAAAGGAAGCCGTGTTCAAGTGCCTACAGACAATATCCAAGGGTGCAGGGGCGGCGATGAACGAGATCGAGATTGTGCGCGCACAAGGGGCTCCATCTGTGGTGGTAAGTGCCCCGTCTTCCTTCTGTAATGAGACTAATGCGCCTAGTTACATGGCGATGCCCTGGCTGCTGCACAAAAGGCTGGCTTGGATAATATCCAGCTCAGCCTGAGTTATGGTGATGATTGTGTGGTGGCTGTTGCTTTGGGTGTACGTAGACCATGACACAACCCGTTGGTTACCCGTAACGGGTCTACCCGGAACCCGCGACGGGTCGGGGACGGGTACCCCGTCTGAACCCGCGGGTTGGATACGGGTCCAGACCATGAACCCGCGCGGGTTTTTGAGTAGCTCACGGGTTGCCAAACAAAACAAACATGCCGTACAAACCTAGAATTTGATTAGCCAGCAAGTTTATGCAGTCGATATAGCCTAGTATAGACGTTCTATGCAGAATGGGTTCTTGACGGGTAACCCGCGGGTTGGCGGTTTGGGTACGGGTCCAACCCATGGGTTTGGGTCCTGGCCTTGGACCCGTTACGGGTTTTGTCACGGCCTAGGTGTACGCAAGTAGTCTATTGCCGCTGGTCTCTATAATCCGTGAGGCCGCGGCTTCTGACAAGTTAACGGGTACTGATCCTTTTTTGTCGAGTAAGGGATATCTCGAGCATAGAAAATTGAGCACAACTCCTCATACGTCGGTTGACGAGAAATCGAAAGACAGCCTCAGGCGTTACTTTCCTGCGGAAGTACGTTTCTCCGTTCTGACTGCATAATGATTACCTAATAGCATCATGTGACGTCTAAATATAGTACGTTCCTAACCGTGATCGAGCCCTGATTACTACCAGAAGGTTCAGGTAGAGAAATAATCCTGATGTCCTTGTATTGGCCAATATCAGCTATGCTAGCCTGCTGGTATCTCGACCAGCCCGTAATCCTTGAATTCCGATATTCAAACGAGTGACTCCAAGCGCCACCGCGGATGGCTCGAATTATATATATCTTCTCGCGTCACATACAGGGAACAGCTGATTGGTATGGCGATAGAGCTATTCGTGCTGACAGATGCACGACATCACCTCATTCCCAGACCCAGCTCATCCCTTGTAACAAATTCCCGAGAAAGAGCGTCTGATGCTCCCTCAGTGCTGGCGACGGAAACAGCCACGAGAAATGCGGATAGCCAGCATACTCATCGCATTTTACGGGGACACCCAGCCTGACTAAAGCGTCCCTCATCAAGCGCACATCATCCCTCAGAGTATCGGCGCCGCCAACAGCCATGTAGACTTTGTTCAGCTCTCCCAGACCTGGGTGCAGGAGACATGAAAGCCGAGGATCATCTGGTGGCGCGCCATAGCAATCGAAGAACGACCGCATCGCGGAGCCGGTGTTGACTGTTACCCGATCATTTTCTTCATAGGATGTATACTCTCCTCGGTCTCGCTTGTCCGCGGACACAGCGTCAGGGTGAACGGTTACTGGTGCGAGCGCGACCACGCCTTGGACTCGGCCGCCTAGGCC
Source organism: Aspergillus spinulosporus (assembly GCA_003574815.1). NCBI lineage: Eukaryota > Fungi > Ascomycota > Eurotiomycetes > Eurotiales > Aspergillaceae > Aspergillus > Aspergillus spinulosporus. Next base: position 105,072 of record QPHH01000003.1, on the reverse strand, counting down.
ATCGCTGATTAGGGCAAGCGCGGTACTGAACGCCATGTTGCCACCAGCTGACGCCCCAATGAAGCAGATGGATTGCGCGGGATACGTTTCGAGCGCCAATCTCGCAACAGTCAGACAATCGTCAAGCGGGATCGGGAACTGGAACTCGGGCGCCAGACGGTATCCCACGCTTAGGATTCTCGTGCCGGCCAGTTTACAGAGAGTGCGGACGAAGCCGTCTTCCTCGTCAATGCTACCCATGACCCATCCGCCAGCGTGGAAGTAGAGGGTCAGCGGTGGATCAGCCACGTCCGGCGGCGTGTAGATGCGCGTGGGGACGCCGCCGAGGATCCTGTCCTCTGCCTGAACACTCAGGTCTGGCGGAGGAAAGTCATAGCGACTCATCAGTTTGCCGACTATCGTCTTCCACCCCTGCATGAGGGTTTCGTACGGCCCGTCAAGAGCCGGCGACATGCCGAGCTCTTCTATGAACTGGAACCGTCAGTTTCTGCGAATCAGGTGCTGGAGGACTGTTCTTACCTGCTGCCATGGCTGTGCTATCTTGGAATCCATTATTGAAGTGGTATGTTGTCTGCAACAAATTCCTCTCGTGAGGTTCGATTTGTCTTATGTTCCATATCGGTCACCGAGCTAGTATGTTCTTAATAAGTCTTCAGCCGTCTGGTAAATGTCCACCATTACGTATGGCGTTATTGAATTTGACCCGGCCGTAGCTCATTTAGCTACCAGCACTAAACCCTCAGTATGCCTGTCTATCACGTCGGTATGCACACCCCAGCCGACAATGGGCACTGATACTGACCCATCCACCGACAGCCCTATTCAAACTCAAACCAGACGCCGATCCTGACCGCGTCCGTCTATGGCAGGACCTCGCGCAGGCAATGGTCGGCAAGGTCCCTGGCCTACTGGATCTCCAAGCTGGGCCTCCCTTCGAGTTCACGGCGCGGATGGCGAAAGGGTTTGATATGGGTGTAGTCGTGCTGCTAGACTATGTTGAATCTCTCGCTACCATGTTTACGCATCCAAGTCATGACAAGTAAGTGTCCGCACCGTGTTATGGTGATAGTCTTCAGTGCTGATCATTGTTATGTACGATAGAGTTCACGAGCTGTACCAGGAGGTTTGCGAGGATGGGAGTACGGTTGGCTATGATATTGAATTCTAGAGAGGCTGAGCCGCAACAGTATTCTCCCTAGAACAATGTGTATATAATCAGGCATTGAACCCAGCATCCCGCCGCCGCTGCATAATAGGCCTCAGCTGATTCCCACCCCATCCGTCCTCCAAATCATCTTTCAGATCAAAAGTGCCCTCCGGCTGAACTGCCAAGGCACGTCCTGTAGAGCCACTGTTAGTATCATCCCAGCCATAACGAAGGAAGGGGAAAATGGGAGTGAAGTTTACCATGTATCTCTGACCGGGTAACGCAATAAGTCGCTGCATCAACGCAAGCATCAACGGTCGTAAACGTGAGCGCCTTGGCCATGTCGACCCCACGGGCCGCCATTGCATGCTTGATTGGAGCGATGAGCGGAGAATCGAAGAACCACGGGGCAAGCAGATTGCAGCGGACGCCCAACTGCTGGGTCTGAGCACGCGTGCTGCGAAACAGCCCGCGGACGCCGAACTTGCTAGCCGGGTATGTGGACGCCTTAGGGCTGTCCATGTATGCTGCGATAGAGGCGCAGAAGAGAAGGCATTTATTGCTCGGTAACTCGGGGTCCGTTGGCGTACCTGGTATACGCAGGTAATACAGCCCCAGCCAGGAAGTGAAGTAACTTCCCACCAGATTCACCTCGATGTTGCGCACACTGGAGCTCGGCCGGGGAGGATCGACCTCCAAACTGGGAACGCCTGCGGCGAGGATATGATCGATCTGGTTCCCCGGGGCAAGAGCGGTTCCGGCAAAGCAGGCCACTATATCCAGGGAGCCGCTGGGTGAGAAGCGGAGGGCGCTCTTGAAGGCGGCCACTTGGCTGTCCCAGCTCGTGACATCGCAATAGACATAGTGAGTGCAATGCGCAAGTCCAGGCTGGATCGGGCTCGTTGGCGGTTGGATGTCGGCGATGGTGATATAGGCCCCGGCCTCTGCCCATTTGCGCGCGGTGGCCAGCCCTAGACCTGAAGCACCGCCGGTGATGAATGCGGATTTGCCGTTGAGGCTGGTTAGGTCACAGGTGAGATCGAGGGGCTCCATATTGAATCCGGGCGAGTACACCTAGGTTCTTCTTCGCGCGCATTAGGTTGGTGGTCACTCATTTATAGCCTCGGGGTAATATAGAGCTCGGAGTCTCAGAGCTTGACCAATGTCATAATACCCAGAAAGAAAGATACTAAAATCACCGTTTTCGCCTCTGTGGGTGTTCCAACAGCTCCCAACAGCTCCCAACAGCCAAAATCCATCATCTGTCGGCATGTTTCTGCCTCTGATATTGGCCCTGTGCCTGCTCTCCACGGCGGTTTACCGTCTATGGCTGCATCCACTACGCAACTACCCCGGCCCGCGCTGGTGGGCTGTTTGGCGAGTCCCATATCTGAGAAGCACCATTCGAGGGACGATTGTCAGAGATATTCAGCGTCTGCATGATCAGTATGGTCCCGTTGTACGCATCGCGCCAGACGAGCTTTCCTATATCACGCCAGACGCAGCAAGGCCAATCTACGCGTCCAGTCCCGAACTCCCCAAAGACCCAATGCATCTCCCTCCGTTCCATAACGGCGCTCCTGGCATCCTCGCTGCCGACTACGCCCACCATCGGCGCTACCGCCGGCTTCTTGCCTCTGCCTTCTCTGAAAAGGGGTTGCGCGCACAGCAGGGTATGATCCAGGGGCATATCGATCGGCTCATGACTCGTCTGCGGGAAAACTGCTCGTCGGGCTCGGTAGACATGACCGTCTGGTTCAACTGGGCGACCTTCGATATCATCGGCGATCTCGCCTTCGGAGAGCCGTTTGGCTGTCTTGAGAAGATGGAGACGCACCCTTGGATCGCCTCGATCCAGGGCAACGTCAAATCCATCCCGATCCTCAACGCTCTTCGCCGATACCGACTAGACAGGCTCATCGAGCTCCTCGCGCCCCCCCGGTTACTGGAGATGCGACGACGCAATGCGCAGTTCACAGCGGAAAAGGTCGCTCGCCGACTGGAGCATGCAACGACCATGCGCGGCGACCTCTGGGACTCGGTGCTGGCCGACCCTCCAGACGGCGAGCCTCCCATGTCGCGCGCCGAGATGGTCAGCAATGCCAGCGCGATCGTTCTGGCGGGCAGCGAGACGTCGGCAACCCTGTTGAGCGGGTGCCTCTGGCTGCTCCTCACGAACCCTGAGTATCTGCAACAGCTCACCGAGCATATCCGCGCTCGGTTTAGCACGGCCACAGCCATTGACGCACAGACAGTGACGCAGATCCAGGGGCTCCAGGCGGTCCTGGACGAGTCGCTGCGCCTATATCCTCCAGTGCCAATGCAGAGCAATCGTATTGTTCCACCACCGGGCACGCATCTTGCAGGCAGCTGGGTTCCAGGAGGGGTAAGTCCTGCAGCCACTCATCCTGCCCTCTTTTTGTCTTATTCAGCCGCTGGAGCTCCTCGCTGACCGACTGACTACAGACCTCGGTCGCCGTCCAACAGTTTGCCGCTTGTCGCTCTCCCACCAACTTCCACCGTCCTACCGAGTTCATTCCCGAGCGATGGGAAAGGCAAGGTGAGTTCGCGAACGATCGGCGGGAGGCCTCGCAGCCGTTTAGCATTGGCGCCCGCAACTGCATTGGACGCCAGTTGGCTCTTGCCGAGATGCGGCTGATCCTGGTCCACCTCTTGTGGCATTTTGATCTAGACCTGGACGGGCCGCGAATGGGGAATACCGACTGGATGGCGGCGCAAGGGATCTGGATTTTGTGGGACAAAAAGCCCTTGTGGGTTGTCTTAAAGAACAGAAAGTACGAAGGGCACCAACCGTCTTCGCCGCGTTAGTATGAATGCTAGTCCTGCCACTGTCAGCTTACTGCTCTACTAGGAAGTTTTTATAAGGACTAATATTTGGCATAAGACTGGGTTCATGTTAAGCAGGCCAGAAAGAAGCATATAGTAAATATAATATAATACTAAGATTAGCAGAAATAAGCCAGTGAGAGGTTCTCCAGAGCTCCAGAGATAGGTCTGCATGTGCAAAAAGCAGACCCTTGGTCTGTCTGCCCTTCAGCTTTAAGCATTATAATCCTTACAACCGTCCTGTACTCCGTACTCATGGGCTCTCTTATGCTGTGTAACGCCCTGAAACTGGCTTATAAATCTGTAGCATTAGAAATATCCTATACGTAACCGGGATACTTGACATCTGTCACGGCTCTACGCGCCGTGATCACTAACCAGCATAGATTACAGAGCTCATTCTGGGTGCGGTGCCCAGAACAAGCATCATGTGATTGGCCAGCTTCATCGTGTACACCGGTGTACACGATGAACGGACTTCTGCCATTCATTCCCTGACCGCCTACCGAGTCAAGTTAAGCCTCGTTTCTCAGAGACATCCCACAATCGATCTCTTCATGTACACAATTCTTTTCTCCATGCTTAGGATTCCGAATATGAGCGCCAGAATGGTTGTTTAGATGTTCTGATTGGCTTGCTGTCTCAACATCTTCTATATATCTTCGATATATCTTCGATATATTCATGCTCAACCCCCATGCACTAAACAGGGTTCTAGCCATGATCTGGGCCGTCTGAAATGACCCAGGTCCTATGGATATTGATCTAGAATATATTGATGGAATATATTGGCATCTTAGTTGGCTGAATCCGGGGCCCAGTAAGAAAGCACTTGGACTTGAAGCTTGTCCAGATAAGGTTCTGGTATTATAGAGATTGCAGGCAGCAGGGCCGCATACAGTCTAAGGGTAGAATTAGAAGCAGGCCAATATAGCAGAAGAATAATTCCGTATTTTCAACCAATATAAAGTACACAGTAGTTGGATCTGTTAATAGCAATTGGAGGGCTCTAAAAATAGAAAAAAGGCTATTCTGATGTTTGCTTTGGGAAATCGAGATCTTAACCAATCATTAGGTATCTAATGGCCAGGATTATATCACAGAATTTGGCATCCAATACTACTAGCGCGGCAAAGACTCTGCTGCACCCTTCTCCAGTGACAACCCTTCTTTCAGCTTCGTGGGCTTGCAGTAGGGTTTCTCGGCAGCTCCAAGACAGGAAAATGCACGTCGAAGCTACTCCAGCGTCCACCAATCACGGGTCGCCATTATGTTTTTCATCGGCTGCAGTCTTACTCTAATGCTGGGCGTCAAAGCGTAGGACATGATGGAGTACCCCTCCGACGTGGTATTCCTTAGTGCTTTCTAGCAAACGGTTCGTATCGCACCTCCAGTCCAATTGCAGCACTGGCGGTCGTGTGGATCTCGCGTGTCACCACCAAACAGGCTCCCGAATCTCTGATGCCGGTAACTATGTCGACGATCTCGGTCTTGGTCGGCTGCCGCTCATGGGACAACTGCAGAAGGGACATGTCGCGCAGTCGCACCATGGATTCCGTCTCCTGATTGACTGTTCCCGGTGGCGGCAGGACCAAGGCCGCTATCATCAGGCGGGAAGTGGGCTGAGTGCGGAGAACCTGGAGATGGGCCTGCAGTTCCATCACGGTTTGGCTCCGCACTTTCGTCCATGGTAGCATGGGTGAGGGGGACGGGATGCGGACAATGTAGACGGCAGGACCCATAACCGTTTGGGGGGCAGCGGTTGCCCGTGACTGCACTGAGACGCGATGGCTGATGGACGGTGGCAGATGGTACGCCACCCAGGACGGCTCAGGGCCCGTTATCAGGGCCGACTGGCCGTTACCAGGCGAGCTTGTTTGGATAACGAACTGGACAGCGGGAACCAGGGCAGCAATCATGGCGACGGTGCTAGTGGACGGGGGATGGATCTGGAGGTAGTCAGTAGGATGATCTGGATCGACGATATGGTAAGCTGACATCCACGATGGTGGGCAGCCCAATGGCCCCCCAGTCGACGAGCCGAAGCACCTCGTCCACTGCCAAAGGCTCATCGAGAATTCCCCGGGCGAGATACGCTGCAAACTGGCGTTGCGCTTTGGATTGCGCAAGATCTGGTCTCTCTTCAAATCCTGGTGCCCTGCTTTCGGATTGAGCACTCAGTGCCGAGGAGAGGCCATGATCAGAGGGGTCCAGTTGGCACGTCAAGCGTGGCATCTTCAGTGCCGCCGGAAGCGCAACCTGGGCCAAAAAGAGCGCTGCGTCCAGCAGCTCTGGCTCCGTGACAAAGGAGGCTGATAGTGGGGTATGTGCGATGTGCCCGCTAGGCTTCTCGCTGAGGAATCCTGCAGTCACCATCAGGCGTACAACTCGCTGCAGCCGGTCCACAGGGACATTGCTGATATCGGCGACTTCCTCGAAAGCCACCTCCCCGTCCAGGGGAATGCAGGCCAACACTTGAAACTCGCATAGCCATTGTAGATTGGCCAGGAGTTGCGTCTTCACTCTGTTAGCACCGGTCATTCTTCCGAGGTTGGAAGAGGACAATCCCAGCGAGAAACCCAAAGACTTGCCTGAAGCGCGAGCTGCTGCAGAAAGCCAGCTGGCTGAGTCGCCATCACTGAAAAGCCTGTCTCAGCAAAGACTAGAGGATGCGGTAGGAAAGGGGGAGGCAGCGTCTCGAATAGGAAAGCCCACTGCTGGCCGGGCCCTAGGTCGAAGCCTTGATATAGCCCAAAGGTCGCCGGCTCCCAGACCCAAACAAGACAGCTGCGGCGTGCTCCGCCTTCGCTTAGAATAAGAGATGTATCAAGCTACTAGGGTGGTCGTTACGGCTCATGCAGTCAGCTAGTTCTAGCTTGCAGAATCCCCTCTCTGCAGTCGTATCTCCTCATGGCGAATCTCCAGGCTAAGATTGCAACCCTTGAATCAAATAGCCAGTAAAGGAAGGTTGTTCTTCATGGTGTCTGTCCACAGATATCGAGCCCTGCAACCCCTGCCAGCAAGATTGCCACGGGAAAAAGTGGCCCCCAGTACAGCTTACACAAGACAGCTTACTCCCATCTTCTCTGCACTGATATATATCAACCAGGTCTCGCGGTTCAATCCGCAATACGGGCCTGTATCATATGCAACTATCATGGAGCCCCCAGCGATCAACCAGCAATCCACATCCACGGCCCCGGGGGGGACGCAGGGGACACGCAAACTGCGCGAGAGTTGCATCTCGTGCTCCAGGTCCAAGGTCAAGTGCAATAAGGAGAAGCCCACATGCAGTCGATGCGTCCGCCGTGGCCTGCCTTGCGAGTATATGGTTTCCAGGCGCACCGGTCGCACTCGCGTCATTGGTGTTGAGCAGCCAAAGACAGCACCACCACCAACCACACCGACGAATACGGCGGCAGCGACCACAGCAACAAAAGCAGGACCACCAGTTACTACGGAAAATGCTGCCCATACGCAAGTCATTACTATGGCGCCCTCTCCCAAGTCAGCAGAGGTCCAGTCTCCCCCAGCCGAGTCAGATCTCTGGGGCGCTATCCTGTCTCCGAACACTTCCACCTCCACCGATCTCTCGTCACTGCTCTCGGTGAATACCAATTTTAGTCAGCTGTTCGCCTCGCTTTCTCCTTCGCTTCTTGAGGGCATGGATGGCATGGACGCTGAGATGAACGCGCCGGAGCTGGGCGCATTGTCGGTCGCCGACCCATCGTCCTCCATCATGCAGGGATTAGAGGCCCCTGACACTGCCCAACCACAGTCTTCGAACTCCACAAGCCACCCCTGTTGCCTGTCTATCTGCCTGGATACTCTCATGCGGCTCTTCCCCAATGCCGGCGTTAGCTGCGAGCGACCCGGCCATGAGAGCGGCCCCGGCAAACTGCTCACTATCGAGTCCGTCATCGAGGACAACAAACAAATCTTGGACACGGCGCAAACGGTGCTGGACTGCCGCTGCGCCGAGGATGAGTACGTGGTCACTCTCGTTTCGCTTGTTGTCTTCAAGGTCCTCGGATGGTACGTCGCCGTGGCTCGGGATCGGTCGTCGGACCCAGGGCGTGAAGAGGACTTCAACTGGGCGACTGCCCAAGACAATCGTAGAGGCTCAGTATCGTCCTTTCAGGAGCAGGTGCTGCATCTTCCCACCGTCGTTGGCAGTTATTGCATTGACGGCCATCATCAGAGCCGCATGGCAGCCCAGCTGGTCCTGAGCGAGCTATACCGCGTCCAACGACTTGTCACTCAGGTAAGCCGTCGCCTAGAATCTATTCGTCGCCGCTCCTCGAGCAGCTCGAGCTCTGCCTCTAGTAGTACCCCGGACTCTGAAGGCGGGCTGTCAACCCCTTCGACCCCCTTGTCGTCGAACACCCTGGCCCATCTAGAAGACGACCTGCGCAAGCGCCTGCGTGCCGTCTCAAGCGAAACGATCAGCATCCTCCGCCGCGCCTGAGGTTAAATGATTACAAGTGTATTTATGCGATCAGGGACCGTTATGATGAGCATTGGGTGACTCGTATACGACTCTAGGGTTCGGTGGCCGAATGTCCAGCCGGTTCCAATACAGTGGTGGACAGTGAGGAGCATTCAGTTATATCCCAAGCATTCATCAGGGCCAGTAGACTAACTACACTGCACTTGAAGTACTCATAATATTAGGCGAGCTGGTTGGGTGCAAGAAGCAGCGATGGTGGAATCATGATATACTGGTTTTTGACAGGATTTAGCACACGAGATAGCCAATTAACAAGCATAAAAAGCCATAAAATCATACTACCAGGGCACGTCCGAGCCATCCGAGAATAGAATAAAGCGCCCAGACGTAGTATTCTTGTCAGCCTCGGCCATCTGTTCTCACGGGATTAGCCTGACACAGAAAGAGCGAAACGGAAAACACACCCTGGCACAGATCCCAGCCACGCTCTCCTCTATCGTCGTGGGGGCCTCTTTGCGCCCAAACAACCTGGCTGCCTGGGCGCCCATGTCTGACTGGATGTGTCTGCCCGCTCAGTCTCGTCAGCCAAGATGAAGTGCGTTTCAGACAATCGTACTCGGTGCCGGGCATCCTCACCCAGGGTCGACAATGTACGCAACGAGCCACTTATTCTCATAGTGAAATTTGCGCACCAGATAGCAGGCGGCCAGCTTGGAAAGCGCATAATTCGTGAGCGGCGCGCGCGCACAGCTCTCCATTTCGGTAATCGTGCTGATCGGGGCCCCGATGCAGATGAATTGCGGCGACGCGGCGGCCTGGAGAAGGACTCTCGTCGCCTGAAACAGTAGCAGGACCGCGTATGCATTAATCTGCATGTGGGTCTCCAGATACTCGAGAGGCATGGTCGAGGCTGGACCGTAGTTGGCCGCGATAGCTGCGTTTGCGATCACTACGTCGAGATGCGTGATGCCGTAGTTGCGCTGGAGAGTGCTGACTGCGTCGGCGGGATCGGACTTCGATCCGCTGTCCAGTTGGACCGCGATGAGCGAGGAGTTCTCGCCCCTGGGCAGCGCATCCAAGGCCGAGGCCTGCGAATCAAGGTTGCGGAGACCGGCGATGACGATGCTGTTTGGGCGGAGGAGGAAGGCCTGCACGAGGCCTTTTCCGAGGCCTGCGGTCGGTGGTTAGATCTATCTCAGAAATGACAAGCAAGCGTACCCCGGCTGGCACCGGTCACTAGGTAGACCGTCTTGCGGTCGAGGGAAGGACCCTCCTTTGCGGGAAAGGCTGCAGATGGCATAGATGGCAGTGGCAGAATTGAGGCGAGGGGAACTACAATATTCGGCTGGGAATGCGGACGACGGGTGGTCGTCTTATATTTCTCGCCCGGGGTAGAAAGTAGTCTGGTCGGCCATTACAGGGAAAGAATCGGGGAGTTGACCAAGAGCCGAAGCACGATCATATTTTGTTTAGTTGCTTTTATGGATATGTCTTCATATTTCCATATTCCCCGATATCCCATTATCCCATTATCGCAATACCCAATCAACCATAAAACCATGAAACCATGCAAACCAGATGCCATCATCTGCCGACGCGCACCGTAGGTGCAAACCCAGACGAAGCGTCACCAGCAGACAACCTCGTCCAACCTCGTCCACCTAATCAAAGAGACCCAGGAAAGCCGCTCCAAGGGCCGTCATCATCGGCGCATACGACCAGTGGCCCCATTCTCCCTTCCCCCAGCTATAGCAGATCGCGCCGTCGGCAAACGCGACCAGACTGCCTGCCACGAGGGTCCAGCCCGTCGACCTGCGGGTCCCGAACGCATTGGCAATGTAGAACGAAAGGCCCCAAAAGATATCGCGAACCCCGTAGACGTAACTCAGGCCTTCAACGAGCCGTCTTTCGGCGGGGGACGCGGGCAGCTCCCACTCAAAGAAGGAGAGCGCGTGAGCGGGGCGGAGGAGAGCGTTGACGCCGAATCCGATGGCGATGATTGCGAACGCATTGGCGCCGATACTGAGGGCCGGGTGCTGAGAGATGGGCATTTTCGAAGAAATTCGAGGTTTGACAGGTTTGACGGGGTTGGGAACTGGTCAGTGTTAGTGTCAGAGTTAATGTTGGGGCAGGGTTAGTCCAGTGTTGTGTGGGTGTCAACAGGACGGAAAGCATCGGGATCAGCTGCGTACCGTAGTAAATCGATAAGAAGATTAGCTCGATTAGATCGATGGTTGAAGCAGTATGGCGACGAGACGATGATGAAGAAGGTGCAGCGAGAGAAGAGGAGATTTAAAGCGAGGGGCCGGGGAGTTAGGCAGTCAGCCAAAGATAGCAGTTCTTTGTTGTCTTGGCCTCTCTGCCGTGTGTCACACTCATCTCCACACAGAATCTCGCTTGTGGCTAGCCTCGTCTAATCAGTGTTCTAGTCAGTCTTCTGGTCGGTGGCCTGGTCGGTCGTTTGGTCGGTCATCTTTTGCAGCGCGGAATCGTCATCTCAGCATCGCAGGCCCGTCCCTCTGCCACTCCCGGGGCTGAGATCACAGGCACCAGATCGAGTTCTATTCATAGCGCAATCCTTCTCAGCCAACGCGTGCCCGGCGCCAGGATGTCTGCCCAGGCACGCTTCTCTGAGGCCAGAGAGCAGCCGCAGCTCGCATTCGTGCGCTCCTTATTCGTCGGCTGCCTCGTGGCAGTACCGTCAGACCATCGTGAGACCATTTTGGACCCTGCAGAGAACGCCTTCTCGCATACCAGTTCTAATTTCGTCGCGTGGCCCCCATGCGGTCTCATCCTGGAACTCTCTTCGACACTGGTTGCTGACATTCCTCGCAGCGCTCGCGCTGAGTTACCGGGTCTTGGGCGATAAACAGTGGTCATTGAGGTTCGGGCTCGAGAGGGTTCACAGCCCCTTCGCGCGCGAAGGGGCAATACGAGCCGACTAGTTCGTGAGGCGGTTCAGCGGTCGATGTTGCTGAGATCATGATGGTCATACCATGGATAAGATACAGCAGCAGGAGCAGCAGGATGGCTATATAAACCACCTGCTCTTCGCGGGGATGTCCTTGCGTCTCCAGATACCAACGATCTCAAAATCTTCTGTCTGACCAAGAAACTCTCGCGATAAGAGCTCTCGCGACATAATCTTGCAACACAATGCTGCTCAAGAACATCCAGAGCATCGTCTTTGGTCTCGTGCCCACGTTCTTCCTGTTCGACGCTACCAATGCCGAGTTAGACTTTGAACAATGGCATCCAGCGGGGCCCGGGGACTTGCGCTGCGGCTGCCCGGCCATGAACAGTCTTGCCAACCACGGGTTCATCAACCACAATGGCAGCAACATCACAGTGAACGAGGTGATCCCATTGATGCAAGAGGTCTTCCATCTCAGTGAAGAGCTTGCCACAATCGTCACGGGCCTCGCCGTGCTCTCGGCGGATGACCCGGCCTCGGGCGTTTTCAACCTCGACATGCTGAACCGCCACAACATCTTCGAGCACGACGCCTCCCTGACCCGCAAAGACTTTTACTTGGGCGGCGACGGGCACACTATTGACAAGCCCACCCTGGACGAGTTCCTCAGCTTCTTCGATGGCAAGGAATGGGTCGACCTCAACGACGCCGCAGCAGCCCGCTACGCGCGCGTCCTCGACTCCCGCGCCAAGAATCCGACCTTCCTTTACCAGGACCAGCAGCTCATTACTTCGTATGGCGAGACGATCAAGTACTTCCGAACCATGGTCGACCCGCGCTCCAACAAGACGTCTGCCGAGTTCGTCAGGATCTTGTTCACTGAAGAGCGGCTGCCCGTCAGGGAAGGGTGGCAGCGACCGCGAGAAGAGATCAGCGGGTTCTCGCTGGCCAGCGATGTCGTTCAGCTGGCGCTGCGCACCCCAGAGAAATTCATTGGGATGCCGTTTGACCAGCGCCCGTTTGCGGAGCAGGCCTTTGACCCACTTCCATGGCAGCGTCCTCCCATCTGGACTCCCCCGAACTACCCGGGCTTTAGCAAGAGGCATCTCTCGGAACTTGTCGGCAGGTTTGCGAAGAAGGCTCTTCCGTTCCGTGCTTGATGGACTTGATGGGTATTGATGTGTCTGCATTTCTTTTACTGCCTTTTGCTCGGCGTTGGAGCGCAAAGTCATATCCATATATATATATGTCTCTTTTGATTGTCCATAAAACTAGATTTGCTCTTTTTATATATATGCTTAATTTATTCTTTACAATCGATTCGTTCAAAGTCATGATCTTCAAAGTGCTCTCCTCAATCATCAGGTATACGTTGGACCTCCGGCCTTGCTTGTTAATGTTGGTGTGAGAATAAAGTGCGGAAGAGGATTCAGTAGCGGATCCACTGCTTGGTCTAAAAAGGCCGGTGCGAGTTTGACACCCACTTTAAAATTACTAGTGGTTATGGTGTACAGCAGGAAAAATGCGAGTAAAGAAGGACATGGAATAAAGAAAATATCACTCTCCAGAGCCCTACGACTAAGCCGACAGGGGGGGTATACTCTTTAATTAAAATTGGCGACGCTAAGGCCAATGTTGACAGAACTGCTAAACTGGGCTTAGCGGAGGGACCTGCACGTGACCCAGTACAACATCACGGTCGGCTCTGAAGCAAATTGGAGACTTGTTGGTCTAGTTCGCCTGGCTTGTGGCACAGAACTCTTCGCAACAACGTCGCATTCTATCCCCCGGAATCTATGCCAGGGTTATGGTGCATCGACGATCACGAGGAACGCCAGCAATGAAACTGTCTACCACGCGCATGCTCTCTGCCGTGACCGATCGTCCTAGTCGCGCCCCAACACATTCGCGGAAAAACATGGCCGCAGCCAGACGCATTTCCATACGACCGAGATGAATACCTAAGCATTGACGTGTCCCGTATCCGAACGGGTTGAATGCCAGCTTGGCGTGCTCTGTGATTCTCGAGTCGGATAGCCAGCGCGTGTGATCGAACCTAGCCACTCGCTGTAAGCACCGCTCCATCACATTCTTTGAATCGGTTCCGACTCACGTGTCTGCATCGTCCCAGATACTCGGATTGCGCTGAAGACTCCAGTTCTGTGTCACTACTACGGTGTCACCCGGAATAAAATAACCCCCAATTGTCGCGCCCCCCGGTGGTGGACTGCGAGGCATGCATCCTGGGGCCGCCCCATACAGCCGTAGACTTTCGTCGATGACCGCATTTAGGACGGGCAACCGCTCGCAGGCTTCGTCAGTGACCTCCCCTTCAAGAGTGGCGACCTCGGCCTCGACTTGCTTTTGGACTTCTGGCCGACTCAGCACACACCAGAGAAGAAACGTCAGGGAAATTGCCGTCGGGTCGGAGCCCGCCAGTAGTAGAGCCCCGGCATCAGTGATTATATCCGTATCGGTCAAGCTTCCGGCCTCCAGCGCCTTATTGAATAGATTTCTCGGTCCAGATTGGGCCCTCTTTGCTTCTCGTGCTCGGGAAACTACGTCGCCTCCGGCAGCGAACATTTTCTCCTGAGAATAGAATACGTCCTGGAGTGGCGGAATAACCCAAGCCAACACACGGCCGAGATAGTAGGCGGGGGGAGCAAAGTGCTTAAGCAGATGCGCAAGGTCTCCCATCCGCCGTTCTAGCATCAGAACAAAGGGTTCCTTGACACCTTTGGCGACTACGCCTTCACCGCCGCCGAACGTAAGCTGGCAAACAATTTCGTTGGCCATGAGAGTCCACCATCCCATGACCTCGGCTTCGTCCTTCAAGGCGTCTCGTTTGATCCTCTCCACGGTCAACTTGATAATGTCCCGGACCTTTGGCTCCCACTCGTTTCGTAAGCTCTGCAGTGTGAACCCCCGGGCGTAAAGTTTACGACGGGCCGAGTGGAGTTTGGCATCCCGAAAGTTGAAAATATTGTCCACGGGCCCGGGTGATAAAAGCTTGTAAAAGGGAGCTTTCGTGAAGCCGGATCCCATGCGGTGGATCTCGCGTCCTGCCACCGGATCTGCCACGTCGATTTCTTGAGGTCCGATACGGACGATAGGCCCATACTTCTGGTGCAGACTATGGACGTAATGAATTCGATTACTGGCAAAGACGGACCATGACAGGCGAAGTCCTGTTAGGGACGCATACCAGGGGCCCGGAATATGTTTCAGCGGACTGAAGTAAGCTATCCGAATGGCCTAGGATCCATCAGCGCCAGTTTGCCTCCGGGCCGGACGAAGTACCTTGATTATGCTAAGCACTATGAAGAAGTTGCCGATGTAACTGAGCATGGAGAGCCATTTTATGCTCAATAGGGCCGCATAGAAATCTTTGCTGTCTGAAGCCATTGGACTCGCAAGAAGACGGGGACAATCTGCATCATGAGTTCCCATTCTCCACTTGATATAGTACGCTTGCGCGGCTGGCCCCAGTGCATCGGGCACTGCAACCGGTCATCTATCCTTGACTCGGTGATGAAATACTTTCAGTACCGGCCAGATTCTCGGGTCTCGCTGAAGGGAATTTTGTCCTCTTTCCGCAGTAAGCCCCGGCACAATCAGCGACGGACCACGGTCAGCGAGGCCCTGACCGACTCGGCAGCAGCCTCTTGATTGATATCTTGCACATGTAAGATAAAATAGGCAACCTGAATCTACCGGTAGCTTCGGAGTCATGCCACTTCAAACCATACTCTTATCGCAATAAACGACTCCAGGATGGCCAGTCACACTGAGCCGACCCGGCTCTTCCTCTTTGGGGACCAGACCTATGACTTTGTTGCTGATTTGCGCGAACTTCTCAATGTTCGCAATAATCCAATTCTAGTGGCCTTCCTTGAACAATCGCACTATGTCATACGTGGCCAGATGATCCGGGAGCTGCCACCAAAAGAGCACAAGCAAGCTCGGACTGCGTCCTTAGCAGAGTTACTCCAAAAATATGCTGATCGAAAGCTGCCATCTGCTTTCCAGACTGCGCTCTCCTGCATTACTCAGATCGGGTTGTTTATGCGTCAATTTGATGAACCGTGTGTTCCTTACCCACACGCTAACGACAGCTACGTCTTAGGAGTCTGCACGGGATCTCTTGCGGCAGCCGCCATCAGTTGCAGTACTTCTTTATCTGAACTTTTACCCATCGCTGTCCAGACCGTACTTGTCGCCTTCCGCCTGGGCCTCTGGGCGCAGAAAGTGCGCGACAACCTTGAGATATCCGAATACAATCAAACACGACATTGGTCGGCGGTGTGTCAAGTTCCACCGGAGGAGGCGGCAGTTGCCATTGACAAGTTCAGCTACGAAAAGGTCTGTAGCCGTGCATATCAAGCTGGAAGGTCTCACTAATTCATTGTCTACCTGAACAGGCGCTGTCGAACACGCGCAGACCTTGGATTACAGCAACATCACCTAAGACTACAACAGTTAGCGCAAGCCCTGATATCTTGAGCGAGTTGGCTAGTCAAGTACCCTTCACGAATAGCAAACTCTGGAGAGAGATTCCAATCTACGTCCCGGCACACAACAGCCATTTATTCTCCTCAAGGGACGTCGACGACATCCTGGGGACCACGAATGAGAACCCGTGGTCCACTTTCGGCGCCCAAATCCCGTTCCTGTCCTCCGTCACGGGAAAACTAGCCTGGGTCCGAAATTACCGTGATCTCCTACAATTAGCCCTCACACAATGCCTCATCGAACCTATACGATGGGACGTCGTCGAGACAGAAGTGCCGCGACTTTTTAAAGATCGGGATGGCCTTGATACTCTGACAATTATACCCTTCACAACCGTGCTTTCTAAAAGTTTGTCTAGCGCTCTCGTTGCGGAAGGCATAAAGCCGGCGGAACCTCGGTGCTTTTTTAATCAGACGACAGAGCGATATAGCCACCGTCCGGGGTCTGACAGAGGCAAACTGGCAATTGTGTCCATGTCTGGTCGGTTTCCTGAGGCCCCTTCTACCGATTCATTTTGGGATCTGCTTTACAAAGGCCTCGACGTTTGCAAAGAGGTCCCCCTACGTCGATGGGATGTAAAGACCCATGTTGACCCGAGTGGCAAAGCCCGCAACAAAGGGGCCACACGTTGGGGTTGCTGGCTTGACTTTGCTGGTGAATTCGACCCACGTTTCTTTAGCATCTCGCCCAAGGAGGCGCCGCAGATGGATCCGGCCCAAAGGATGGCATTGATGTCAACTTACGAAGCCATGGAGCGAGGAGGCATCGTGCCAGACACGACACCATCAACTCAACGTAATCGAATCGGAGTGTTTCACGGCGTTACCAGCAATGACTGGATGGAAACAAATACCGCGCAAAATATAGACACCTACTTCATTACGGGCGGAAACCGAGGGTTCATTCCTGGTCGGATTAATTTCTGCTTTGAGTTTTCAGGGCCCAGTTATAGTAATGACACTGCCTGTTCCTCCAGTCTGGCAGCTATCCATCTCGCATGTAACTCTTTGTGGCGGGGCGACTGCGATACTGCGGTGGCTGGAGGCACGAATATGATCTTTACCCCTGATGGACACACTGGCCTAGATAAGGGATTTTTTCTTTCTCGAACAGGCAACTGCAAGGCATTTGACGATGCGGCAGATGGCTATTGCCGTGCGGAAGGAGTTGGTACTGTCTTCATCAAACGTCTTGAGGATGCATTAGCAGACAATGATCCTATACTGGGCACCATCCTCGACATAAAAACAAACCACTCAGCCATGTCGGACTCGATGACACGGCCGTTTAAGCCAGCACAGATTGACAATATGTCGGCTGTATTGAGCACAGCCGGCATCAGTCCACTTGACCTTAGCTATATCGAAATGCACGGTACCGGGACGCAGGTGGGTGACGCCGTTGAGATGGAATCAGTTCTGAGCCTCTTCGCTCCGAACGAGACATTTCGACCCCGGGATAAGCCGTTGTACGTGGGATCAGCGAAAGCGAACATTGGTCATGGAGAAGGAGTTTCCGGCGTCACCAGCCTTATCAAGGTCCTCTTGATGATGAAACACGACAGCATTCCTCCTCACTGCGGAATTAAACCAGGGAGCCGAATAAATCGCAACTATCCGGATCTCCCCGCTCGGAATGTGCATATAGCTTTCGAGCCAAAACAGTGGCCTCGGACAGATACCCCTCGACGTGTGCTCATCAACAACTTCAGTGCCGCCGGAGGGAATACCGCTGTCTTGGTTGAGGACGCTCCTATTCGTGCTCCGGTAACTGCCTTGGATCCTCGAACTAGCCATATTGTTACTGTTTCTGGCCACGTTGGAAAGTCGCTCAAGTTGAACCTAGAGAGATTGCGCGATCATTTGATGAAGCGGCCAGAAATTGATCCTGCTGAACTTTCATATACGACTACTGCTCGTCGATGGCACCATCTTCATAGGGTGAGTATAACAGGAGCTGACACCATGGAAATATTGCGCAATGTTGAAAGCGCTATTGCGAGAGGGGATGGAATCAACCGCCCCGCAATGAAGCCCAAAATCGTCATTGCCTGTAGCGGGCAAGGCTCCCAATACACAGGGATGGGCTGGCAGCTATACAGCACTTATCCGACTTTTCGATCTGACCTTGAGCGATTCGACCAACTGGCCAGGAGCTATGGATTTCCCAGCTTCCTTGAGGTCTATACCTCTAAGCCGGTTGGCGACAGCATGGAAGATCTACTTCCCGTTGTTGTTCAGTTGGCTCTAGTAAGTCTTGAAATGGCTTTGGGAAACCTTCTAGGTTCCTTCGGCCTGAAACCGAGTGCGGTCATTGGCCATAGTCTCGGGGAGTATGCCGCACTATACATTGGCGGCGTTCTTTCAGCTGCCGATACATTGTACTTAGTTGGCAAGAGAGCGAAGTTGCTTCAAGAACGCTGTCAGCGAGGCACTCACGCGATGCTCGCCCTTCGGACGTCACCGGCCGCGCTGTCTGACGTACTGGCGGACTCCAGTTGTGAAGTAGCCTGTCAAAACGGGCCCAATGACACTGTCTTGAGTGGACCAATCAAGGGCATTATGAGCCTTCAGCATTCCTTGTCCGTGAAGGGCGTCAAAGGCACTTTACTGAAGTTGCCATTCGCTTTCCATTCTGCTCAAGTCCAACCTATTCTAGAAGAGTTCAAGAAGGTGGCTAGTGGAGTGGCCTTTCACAAGCCCCAAATCCCAGTATTGTCCCCTCTTTTGGTCAAGGTAATTGATGAACAGGGCACGGTGGACCCGGATTATCTCGCCCGCCATTGCCGTGAGCCAGTCAAGATGGCGTCGGTCCTTGAACATGCTCGCGATCAGCAGATCATCACAGATCGCACGATAATCATTGACGTTGGACCCAAAGCGTTGATGGCTGGGATGATCAGGACGACACTTGATAAGGATAATGATTCGGCTTTGCCAATTCTGGGACCCAGTCTGGACGTTTGGAAAACCTTGACGAATGTCTTGGGCACGTTGTACTCGCGAGGGTTAGATATCAACTGGGCTGCGTATCACGAGCCGTTTGAATCTGCAAAGAAAGTCATCGAACTTCCTTCTTACGGATGGGACCTGAAGGATTACTACATCCCCTACAAGGGTGAGTGGTGTTTGCACCGCCACGAAATTCATTGCAGTTGCGCGACTCCGGGGAAGGAGACTGCAACGAGTGAATACCAACTGCCTTCAGATGAACCGGCCGCGGCAAAGAGGCCTTCAAAACAAGACGAAAGCAAGGAAGCATATCCAGAGATAGCCGCCACTACAACAGTGCATCGCGTGGTTGAAGAGAAGACAGAGCCACTTGGCGCTATTCTCGTAGTAGAGACTGATATATCTCGACCTGACGTGAACCAGATTGCTCAAGGTCACCTGGTGGATGGAATACCGCTATGCACCCCATCGGTATATGCCGATATCGCCCTTCAAGTTGGAAGGTACTCCATGAACCGCCTTCGAGCAAGTCACCCCGGCGCCATGGATGGCGTTGTCGATGTTGCCGACATGGTTATTGACAAGGCTCTCATTCCGCACGGCAAGTCGCCGCAGTTGCTTCGCACAACGCTGACCATGACATGGCCCCCCAAGGCTGCAGCCACCACACGTTCTGCGAAAGTCAAGTTTGCTACCTACTTCGCCGACGGCAAGCTGGACACTGAGCACGCGACTTGCACGGTTCGCTTCACAAGCGAGGCGCAGCTCAAGTCATTACAAAAGAAAGTACCAGAATATAAGGAACGAATAAAGCAACTAGGAAAGGGTCTTCGCCAGGGCCAGTTCATTCGATATACGACTAAGAGCGGATACAAGTTAATGAGCAGCATGGCCAATTTCCATCCAGACTACAAGCTTCTGAACCATCTGATTCTGAACGAAGCGGACAATGAAGCGGTCTCAACAATGGATTTCTCCGCAGCTAAAAGCGAGGGGACATTCTTTGCGCACCCAGCTTATGTTGATGCAATTACTCAGGTCGGTGGCTTCGCTATGAATGCCAACGACAATACAGATATCCAACAGGAAGTGTTTGTAAACCACGGATGGGACTCATTCCAGGTATACCAGCCGCTTGTCAAGGGAAAGACTTATGAAGTCTATGCGCGGATGGCGGAGGACGACAAAGGAGATCTTGTTCATGGTGATACCATTGTGCTGGACGGTGATATTGTTGTTGCATTCTTCAAAGGGCTCTCTGTAAGTTAGGTTCACCCATAGTAGACCCCGCTAACGATGTGACAGCTCCGCCGTGTCCCGCGAAGGGGTCTTCGAATGGTTTTACAGCAGGCGTCCGAGAAAGCAGCTCGGCTACATGGTGATAAACCAGCCGCCAAAACCCAGGCGTCACAGCGCGCCGATCTTACACTAAAATCCCAATCAGCATCGATACATCTACGTGAATCAAAGGTGGCTTACCCAACGCCAACAACTCCATCTATGGCACGAAAGCCAGCGGGGGCTGCGAGAGACCCACCGCGGAAAGACGATGCTAAAGTCAAGGCCGTTATGAGCATTATCTCCGAGGAGAGTGGTGTTGCGTTGGAAGAGCTCACAGATGATAGCAATTTTGCCGACATGGGGATAGATTCTCTTAGCTCTATGGTCATTGGTAGCAGGTTACGTGAGGACCTTGGCCTTGAACTTGGAGCCGAATTCTCCTTGTTTATCGACTGCCCGACTGTCAGGTCACTCAAGACCCTTCTCTCTGGATCAGCGGCAAACGTAGAGGAAGCCGAAGATGAGCGGGAGCCTAGTCGGCAAGAAGAGACGACACCGCCAGCACAATTAAATTTACGCAATGGGGATGCCGTACCCAACAAGGTTAAAGATGCCAACATCGAGCCACTTGACCTTGGGGATGAGCTGTTCAGGAACGCGCTCAGAATTGTTTCGGAAGAGAGCGGGGTTGCGCTCGATGAGTTGAGCGCTGAGACTGTCTTTGCTGACATCGGCATCGATTCGCTGAGCTCCATGGTGATAACGAGCCGCTTCCGTGAGGACCTCGGGATGTCTCTGGACTCATCGTTCAACCTATTTGAGGAAGTGCCAACAGTCGCACGCCTACAGGAGTTCTTCGTCGTCACAAGCGGAAGCACGACCGGTTTCTCGGGCTCGGGTAGTTCCGAGGATGACGAGACCAACAGCATTCCATCGACCCCGGAGGAATACACTACCACAGAAACTCGGGTCTCTGAATGCCGTCCAACGACTTCAGTCGTTCTCCAGGGTCTTCCCCAGATGGCCAAACAGATTCTCTTCATGCTCCCCGACGGCGGCGGGTCAGCATCCTCCTACCTCACAATCCCTCGTCTTCACGCAGACGTTGCCATCGTCGGGCTAAACTGCCCCTATGCGCGGGACCCCGAAAACATGAACTGCACCCACCAGTCCATGATTCAGAGCTTCTGCAACGAAATCAAACGTCGCCAGCCAGAAGGCCCATACCATCTCGGCGGCTGGTCCTCCGGTGGCGCCTTCGCCTATGTAACAGCCGAAGCGCTCATCAATGCAGGAAACGAAGTTCACTCGCTAATTATAATCGACGCACCTGTCCCGCAAGTTATGGAAAAACTCCCTACCTCGTTCTATGAATACTGCAACAACCTCGGCCTCTTTGCCAATCAGCCCGGTGGCACAACTGACGGCACCGCGCAGCCCCCGCCATACCTAATCCCACATTTCCAGGCAACCGTCGACGTGATGCTTGACTACCGTGTTGCGCCACTAAAAACCAACCGCATGCCTAAGGTAGGTATAATCTGGGCGTCCGAGACCGTGATGGACGAGGAAAACGCGCCGAAAATGAAAGGAATGCACTTCATGGTGCAGAAACGGAAGGATTTCGGGCCGGATGGGTGGGATGTGGTTTGTCCGGGAGCAGAGTTTGATATCGTGCGCGCTGAGGGAGCGAATCATTTTACGCTGATGGTATGTTTGCTTTCATCCATCCATTCATGCATTCTTTCTTTTCTTTTCTTTTTTTTTTTAGATGTTTTATGGGCCGTAGGAGGACGATATGCTAACAGATCGTCAACCGCACAGAC
This sequence comes from Aspergillus spinulosporus, assembly GCA_003574815.1. Taxonomy (NCBI): domain Eukaryota; kingdom Fungi; phylum Ascomycota; class Eurotiomycetes; order Eurotiales; family Aspergillaceae; genus Aspergillus; species Aspergillus spinulosporus. The sequence goes on along the minus strand of QPHH01000003.1, from coordinate 83,144 downwards.
GAAGGAGCATGTTTATTTGGTTCGGGAACTCATTGACCGCGTGATGGGATGATTCGCTGTTCCATTTGTCATGTTTGGTATCATGTTGAATATGATTTGATATTGGAACATCTTTAAATGAAGGATCCTCATATATATTGTGACAAGTGTATGGAATCTGATGTATAGGATTGGCCATCACATTTGTACACAGCGTTAGAATAATTGTTTACTAATGCTCTCACGACCATGACAACCCCCCAGATCCATAAGGCAGCTTGTCAATTCTCTAGTCTCTGTCAACGACCGACGCGGTGATAGATACAGGGTTAGATGGTCCGTGTACGTTGTAGCATAGCTAGCTGGGGGCGTATTAGTGCACGCCGGACGAGCTGCGCTAGCTCCTGGACCGTGTTTATTAGTGCTAGCAGCGGCCAGGGCCTCCAGCACGTTTTATGAGGGCCATGCACGCTATTTGATGTCAATGTCGCGTAAACCTAGTATGGACTCGGCCTGTCACTACTGCTGCAGAAATGAAGGGTCCTGGGCATAACTTTGGGGTCAAGTAGTCGCACGGCGCCATACATCTCATCCACTTTATCTAATCTATCTTATCCATGCCTCAAGCATGCAAAACAAATTCAGTCTTTGGTAAAGGCGGCTCTGCACAGCCTTTCTCTTCTATCGTTTTCTTGCTGTAGTGCCTCAGCCACCGGCGGCGCTCGGGGCCTGTCTATAGATGCCAAATGCACAGAGGATGCTGGATATTGTCCACCGATAGAATCACAAAATGGACCACCTGAATCTAAGGCAGGATCTATGGGTGTGGTCACCTAAATCACCGGTCTCGGAGTCAATGGTTGGGCCGTCGGTAGGGCAAGGTCTATGGTTGGGCCTAGTCGTAGCTACCGTAGGTACCGCTGCCAGATATTGGACCGTCAATCAGCTAGAAAGCACGGATGTTCTGTCATAGTTCTAGTCATTGCTATATCTAGACTCAGATCCGGTGTCAATGCTTGGGATTTCAGCGGGGTGTTGAGGCTACTGTTACGACCCGGTACTGGATGAGCTGGATAAGGATACAATGCTGTTTGGCTCGATGCTGGGTGATGTTACCTCATCCACGAGGTTGCTATCGGCACATTGGAGATAGATTGCTGTTGGTCACGTCAGCCATACGAAATGGACCTTGGAATTGATGGAATGATGGTAGAACCTACCAGCGGCGTACCAAGCATAAGAATTGGCGCTGGTAAGCGCCTCATTCGTTTCTAACAGACACTGCGCATTCTCATTCCCATGGACAACATCGTTAATTACCAGTGTTCTTGGTAGGAGTGGTCCAAATCATTTATATGGTTAGGGTATACCGTGACGCACAATGCCACCCTGTTCGAGGTAGGTGCAGGACATTCTGATGTACTTAGCAACCAGTTTTCGATCATCTGCCCTGTGGTCAGAGCAGGCATGGCCCTGGATAACGAATTTAACTTGATCAGTAAGAAGTATAAGTAGTTAATAACCACTAGCTAAGTGGCTACCTTTCATTACCTACATGCATTATGCTTGGTAACAACATCTCTAAAGTCTTTAATACATCCTGAGGATTTTGAATCTCATGCTTAAGAGCCGCATTGACAGTGTGTGATGTCAAGATCAAGAGAATGCTTTAAATATTCACGTACTACCAGCTTTAAAAGTCGTATAAGCCGCGTACGAGTTCGACTGCCGAAATACTGTAGGACAGGATGCGGAGGAAGTATATTTACATAAATAATACATAAATAATAGTCAAGGGTCCTCACATATACGTAGTCTTCCTACCATGCCAATGTGAACAGTTTACCTGAGTATAAGTAAATAATATATATATAATACATATATATAACGTATATATAACATATATGATAGGTAAACCATAGTTCAATATACCCAACTCCTTTCGTACGAAGGGGCTATCTTTATATTCTACTTTAACTCCCTGTAGAAGATAGAAACCATACTGTCTCACGACGTATTAAACCCAGCTCATGTAGGTCTTTAATCGACGAACAGTCGAACCCTTCATAATTTATGCATTCAGGTGGGTGAGCTATGACATCAAGTAAGGAGGAATAGACTACTGTCAAGGGAGCTTGGGGGCCGGTTCTGCGTGCGTTTCACAAGCCGACAGGATGCGCGAGACGGACTTTTTAAGAGACTTTCCAACGTCAATGATATGGGATTCTCGGAAAGGTCCAGTCCAGTATGTGAACTGGGCAGAAATGGTGTCGGGATGGATGATGATGGTCACTATGATGTCATACTACATTCACAATGAGCATGTTGAAGTATCATAACTGAGCATTCTGGGGCCATTACCTGAGTTTCTTCGTGGATTTCAACCACTCTAAACTCTATCCCTGTGTCGTCGCTGCGCAATGGCTGCTCAACAGAAAGACAAGTATTGAATAATTGACTCTGGCCGTCCGAATATGTCGCGACGACATCCTTCAGGGAGCAGTGCTGGTGTGCTTGAATTTCTCGACTAGCGAGTTCATTGTCCTCAAGGATATCGTGGAGGGAGCCCCTGCCGGACATCGGAACATGGCATAAGAGCACATTGAAAAGAGACCCGACGATGCTGCTGACATGAGACACTGGAGCATCGCGACAGGAAACGAGGGTCCCAAAGCACACATCGTTTAGGGCAGTATGTTGCTGAAGAGTTAGAGCCCAGGCAACCTGAAACACGTTGGCCAAACTGAACTCCATCTGGCTGCAATATTCACGCGCTTCTCGAGTGTCAATGAGAGCTATGGTATGTGTGCGTAGTTCGTTGTGCATGAGTACAGTGCCGTTACTGCTGCCATTGATTGAACCCTCCAGAGCACCCGGTCTGAAAATACACGGCCTCACGTCGGCGAGACGACGTTTCCAGAATTTCAGATGGGCATGATCCTCGGTCCACTGCTGCAAATAAGACACCCAAAGCCGATAATGTGACTCATGGGTAGCCGGGGACAGTATGCCATTGTAGGCGGAACCGAGTTCTTGAAGAAGAATTAGAATAGAGGTAGCATCCAGGATAGCGTATTTGCCTTCCAGCTTGCAAAAGACTTGACCCCCCGTTGTTTGGTAAATGCTGAACTTGTAGGGGAGCTCATTTCTATCACAGTGCGGCAGAAATGGCTTTCGAATAGTGGGCCAGTCACTGTGAATGTCGATGCCAGTCACGATATCGGTATCTACCGGATACAAACTCAGGACTACCTGAATCACCTTGGATGGATTAGATCGACTCTGAAGAAGAACAGTTCGGAGGGTCGGGTGGCGGGCAATTAGCTGACGCCAGGCTTCAGCAAGACAGAACGGGTCGACTTGTACATTTGGAGCAGAAACTTCCCAAATTGTATATGCCTGAAGACATGAATTATCACTCAAGAGTCCCAGATGTGACGAAGTGCATGGATAAGCGTCGACTATTTCGGTGGTATAAGATAAGTTGGGGAGCCCTACATCTCGCTCAAACGACTCCAGATCGCCGTGAAGAGACCTAAGCAAAGAGAAGTTACTATACTCAACAGAAGGAGAATACTCTGACAAAGGATTAGAAGTCATTAGCGCCAGTGATTCGAGACATTTTGCCTTGAAAATGTCTGGAACGGTAACTGCAATGCCCCCACGATTGCACTTCGCAGCAAACTGCATGGCGACCAAGGAATCACAACCGAGTAAGGCAAAGTCGTCATTAACGTCAATCTCGTCTGGCATCAACCGTAAGACGGAAGCCAGCATGCGTTTTAGCTTTGTCTCGACGACGGATAAGGGTCGGCTGGGGACTTTGGTTTCCCATAACCGTAACTCACTCCACGTCAGTTTTGAGGCGTCTTCTCGTGCACGAGCACGATCGAGCAAGAGGCATGGCTGTGACGGTCTGTACTCAAGCTGTACCGGAATGCAATGACAGGGTGTCTGTCCAATAGCTGGCCTGTTCCGTAGGAAAAGCATCAACTGCAATAGTATAGTGGAGGCGTTTGGGTCAAGCTTTGTCAAGACGAGGCCTTTCTGGGAGGCTTTCTCTGTGGTCGCCAGGGTGTCCAACGAATAAAACAAGTTGGGGGCAATGTGTACCCTTGGGAGTCACTCTCTCTGCAGCAACCTGGAACTTGTTTCCCAGATATTCGCGAGCCGACAACTCAAGCTGTGCGAGCCAATTGTCCGCTACGCGAACTTTAGGTTCCTTTGAGAAATATTTCTTTAAAAGGACGCTGTCCGTCTTAGGGTCGGCGCAATGCAGAATTTTGTTTAGCGTATCCTCCATACGTTGGAGAATGGAATGAATCTCCCCAGAGGAAAAGGCTGCACGGTCATAAAAAGCGTTCACTGTCACCTTGTCCGGTGCGGGTTCGCAAACCAAATTCAAGAGCTGAGTACTAAATTTGACATACGAATGTTGCTTCCATGAATCATCCAATTCCCAATATGGAGCCATGGATATTCCACTTCGAGGTTGGGGTTTAACAACAAGCAGGCTCTGAAATTTACAGGCCATTGCAGCCTCGGGACTAGATTGCTGGATTTCACGTAACCCAGTTTGTTCAAACGGTAGTACTGCAATCGCATCGTCCTGGATTTTCTGCAACTCCTTGTCAATGTCGAGATCATGCTGAAAGGTTACGCGGACAGGGTACGTTGCGATAGTTGGACCACCTATCTCAGCAGCTCCAGGTATGTTGCGTGCCATTGCAGTAACGCCAAATACAACATCTGAAGACCCAGTCAGCTGAGCAAGTACTAAAGCCCACGTCAGGCGGATTATATTGGCCGTTGTTGCTGCCATTCTTCTTCTGTTGGGGTCGAAACGCAGGTCTTTGCACACAGAGCCCACAGATTCACAACAAGTTGAGGCGTTGACCCGGAGTGGAATGTCCTAAGACGCTGGAATTTCTTTCTCCAGAATTCTCTCGCAGTAGATCGATCAAGTTCATTGATGTATTTGATAAATGGCGAGAACAGCTGGGATTTCACTTGCCGACCCTCGTATAGTACTTGTACAGCTTCAAGGATTTTATTGTACGACGACCAGTCGAAGACTGCATGATGCATCACAAGGGTAACTGTTGGTTTTTCGTTTCCACGAGAAGCGACTATATAGGTCAGAGGGGTTCCGAAGGTCATTGGATCCTCTCGGGTTCTGTCTGAATAGTATGTTTCTTCCAGCCACTCTATGTATTCGCCGCGAATAACTACTTGGAGCGTATTGTAGGTAGATTTGCTGAGCTCCCCCGTGGTGATGATTCGAGTCCGCATAATAGGGTAAGCCATTGCAACCTTGTCCCAGGCACCGCGAAATCGAGCCCAGTCAATATGGGGAGATATATGAAAAGTGAAGTGAGCCTGGAAGGCTCCTGGTAGACGAGCGGTTCGTGCCATTAACTGTTCCTGAAGTGGGGAGCATGGATAGATGTCTTCAATCTGGGCAGGAAGAACCGAACACTGCTTAACGGCGAGTTCCTTCAGCGTTTCCACCTCTGAAGCATCAAGCATAGAGAATGGTGGAAGGGCGGAGCATGCGTCGATAGCAACAGGCAATTGACATTGCGTTCGTTGCGCCTGTTGAGAGAACTCGAGAACGGTAGGGTGTTGGAATATGTCAGCTACCGTCAGACGGATGCCTAGGACATTTTGAGCCTCATTAACCAGCTTGATAGCTGAAATTGAATCACCCCCAAGCTGAAAGAAGTCGTCGGTCCCCTGGATCTGCTCCGGGTTCAGCGCCAACACGCGAGCAACAATCTGTAATATTTCTGCATGAAGCTGACTTTGGACATGGCCCTGTATGTCCCTCACACGATCTGGGGCCTGACTAAAGCTATAAGTCTGTATATCACGCCTTGATAATTGGGAGGCGATGGTACGCAGTGCCTTTCGATCCACCTTGCCCGTCGGAGAAAGTGGCATTGTCCTTAACGGCACGATTAAACTTGGAACCATATATCGAGGCAAGATAGTCTCAAAACTGGTTTTTGCTTGCTCAGCTTTTAGTTTGAACTGACTATCCAGTTCACATACTGGCCTTCGGCAATCTTTGTCAACATGGCTGGGGTGGTCGTTGCATTTCCCACACTCAATAAATAGTACCAACGACTCTGTCCCATGTGGAAGACGGCACATGTCAACAACTGCCGCCGAGTGTGGGAAAAGGGTTCCAGCGTGGTGTTCAATTTCTCCCAGTTCGATCCGTTGTCCCCGGAGTTTTACTTGTGTGTCCTTTCGTCCCAGGTAGATCAAAGTACCGTCAGCTTGTTGCCGCACCAGATCTCCAGTCTTGTAGTATCTCCCGCTGTGACCATTGTCCCTCATCCAAGTAGGATTTGTAATGAACGCAGCCGCTGTCTGCTGCGGCCGGTGCAAGTATTCCCTGCCCACTATGGCGCCTCCAATCAGGAGCTCGCCGACGGCTCCCACGGGGACCAATACATTATGGTTGTCTGAATCTACAACCCAGGTCGTTGCTCCATAGCCTCGACCAATATTGAGTGGGTTACCGTCTGGTGGCACATGCGGTTGAACCGTTGACACCACTGTGCGTTCAGCAGGACCGTACGCATTTACCACCCTCACGTAGGTTGCCCAGCGGACAAGCTCTGTAGAAGACATGGGCTCTCCTCCAACCACCAGGGTGTCTACGCCTGGTATATCCTCTGGATTCAGGAGACGAGCGACAGACGGAGTAAGCTCGATCCAGTTCACGCCGAGCTCCACAATTGCCGCCTGAAGGTTACCCACACGCTGCAATTCGGATGGTATACAAACACAGCCTCTGAGCATAAGAGGGAAGAGGGTCTCATGGATGCTGACATCAAAGGCATATGAAGCAAATTGCAACACCCGGGACGCGGCAGTAAGGCCCTGAGCTTCTGAGCTAGCCACTGCGTTGGTGCATACTGAAGCATGCTCAATGATCGTTCCTTTCGGTCGCCCGGTTGATCCTGATGTGTACGAAATATACGCCGCATTTCTTGGAGTTACTTCGGTCTTTCTCTGCTTTATCATGTCCAGAGAAGCAGTATCTGCTGAGGCTTTGGTATCAAGGTTCTCCGACACTACCTCCACTGCTGCCGCCAATTGCGAAGCTGTATGACGGTGGAAAGCAGAGGTGAGGATGACAGTGGCGCCGGTGTCTTTGCAGATGCCTCGAAGCCGTTCAATTGGGTGTGCAGGGTCAAGAAGAATAAATGCTGCGCCGCTTTTTAAAACTCCCAGCATGGCCACTGCTGTCCATTTACAAAGATTCGAAATATCAACCTTTTAAATACTTTGCTTACGAAAGGTACCGTTATTTTCAGTATCTACTTACCTACGTATAAGGCAGTAATTTCTACCATAAAGACATCATATTTCCTGCACCCTCACAGGTCAAACACATAATACCTGCTGAAACCCTGTTGCCAAGCCAGACGATTGCATCGCAAGCCACGTATCCGGCGGCTGTCGTGACAAATTTGGATTGCCACGATCGAAAGGACCTCAAGTTTTCCATGCATCTGATCACAGAGCAAACAAATTGCTTGCATTAGGGCTGTTGTCTCCATTTCACATTTGTCAGATTTTTGGTGCGCATCATACTGCAGGTCATATGGCGGATAATCCTCTGTCTTCCCTTGTTTGATACAATTTTGAGCATTGCCGTAGAGTAAGACGTGGAGACAGTATAAAATACATCAATAAAAAGAAACCTGTAGCAGAAGAGTGGTACGCCAGTAGGCAGATAGATCAACGTTAACCCTTAATCCCAAAAGCCCGAGCCCGCCAGCTGATTCTATCCACCACGACCAATTGGATACTGTAATTTCTTGGATAAATCTCCAGAAAACAACAGACCGCCCTTTGTGCTGACTTATGTTACAGGGGTCATCTAGGATGATACCGAAAACACCCACCTAATCGCTTTTGTTGGGTGTGTATATCTCGCTCAGCTAGCAGCTCTCAAGCCACAATCATATGTATCTAATGGGTTAGGGGTAGGAGGTCGCTTGTACATGCAAGGCGAAGACACTCTGACTGACCTCGAGTCCGGTGAGTCCGAACGCTGATCCACTTATTGGATTCAAACATCGTCATTATTGCTCCTCACAAGACTCGAATGTCTCACAGAACTGGATCGATCAGACTATGTGATTGGGTCAGGACCTCGGAAAATCCTGAATACGCAATCTGGAGAAGGCTGACTTGACTAAAACCAAGTGGCCATGGTGCCGCTACCTGCATTATGATCTATAATCCCCTCTCCCTTCTTGCACCATTATTAGCCTGTCCATATGGGAGAAGAGATTGGGGCAGAAAAGACTGGAATGAGCCAGTGCAACGAGCTAGGTCGGCCACGAGTGAATAATACGCTCTGGAGTGTCAGGCTAGATGTAATTACCAGGATCAACCATCAATAATGTGAAAGACTGGAGGTCTGATTCCCTTAATCTAGCTCTCTATGCCGGTTGAAAACACAATAAATAATGGGTAGCTTGGCTTAATACGGCAGCTGGAAGAGATATAACTTTTGAATCGTGGAAACAGCAGAAATCTCTGCGTAAACCTCGGTGAGCCCGAGCTTGCAGTTCTAATATCTAGAATAGGAAAATGCTATGTATGACCAGCGGTTACACACGGCGATATACTTTTCTCGGTAGTCCCGGCCCTCTTCCAGACCGTCTTATAGTTAATAATAACCACAGCTGAGCCGGTCCTAGCTAAATACGTGGATCTTGTTGCAGTCGAGATCAGGTTTTCTCGCCTTCGACTGTGGATCGCAAATTGGCTGGCCTTACTAACCCTTGCCAAAATCCCTTTGAACCCTGTCCTAAAATCCTGGTTCTGGATGGGCGATCTCGAAGTCATGAGCTTCCGTATCGGGTAACCCGCGTCTTAACAAGTATATTATTAATCTAATCAGTGGGGAACATTCTGTTACACAACCAGCATCCTAGTCAATTTAGTGGATGTGATTATAGAGCCATGCATGCATACAAGCTGCGGTTCGGCCCTCTCCGTCACTCCCGCGTAATACCCTGCATTTCGAACCATTAGCTGCACTGTTCTGTCCCGGTGAGGGCAAGTCGAAAAGCCACCAGAATAGGCTCTCCCTCGGCTCCTGTTCAAGTCCTGAGGCCATTGTGGCTATCATTCCTACTTCTTGAGGACTCGCACCTACTTCTCTTGTTTCCTGCTAGTATCGCACCATATCTAGGCGTGCTTTCCTTTTATTGCTAAGGGTTTATACAAAATTCAACGTCTGCTAGTGAACTTGCAGCCAATATGACTGTCGACAGCACCACCAGTCCTGGCTCGACCGGCATCAAGGTAATCATTGTTGGCGTCGGGATAGCAGGTCTGACTGCGGCGATAGAATGTCGCCGGAAGGGCCACAGTGGTCTTCGAAAAGTCATCAAAGCTGAGAAGTGACGGTACGTAAATGACTCCATGGGCCGTTAAACCTTCTTAAGAGGTCCGTTTTGACCCAACTAAACGTGTTGTTTCTGTGCATTGGATAGAAGGCGATGGGATCACAATCGGAGCGAACGGTGCCGTCGTAACAGCGAAATGGAGAGATGGCACATTCCACGACTTTCTCAGGCCGTTTGAATATAAGATCACCAAGTCCAAGGTGTACGATTATACAGGCCATTACTGCGGAGAAGTCGATGTGCCTGAATTGAGTCGAGGATACACTGTCAACCGAGGGATAGTCATATCCGCCATGTACAACTACGCCCAAGAGCTTGGCATACTGATATTCATGGATTCGGCAGTGAGTGACTTTTGGGAGACTGACTCTGAGGCTGGTATAGTGGTGAATCACGGTGAGAGGGTAGCGGGGGACTGCGTTGTCTGCGCTGAAGGAATCCACAGCCTGGGGAGATCCATCATCACAGGCCAACAATTGGAGCTGGAGCAGACTGGATTCGCTGCCAGTCGCGGGTACCTGAATGCCGCGGCAGCGTCTCAAATTCCAGATCTAAGCCGCATCATGGAAGACAAGGAAACAGGGGACCGTATATATGGCTGGGTGGGCCCTCGATTTCATACTAGCATCTGGACAAAGAAGAGGGATAACGAACTATTCTGGTATAGCTGTCATGAGGTACGTGTACTCCACCGGGCGCTGGTGCCAAATGTACTGCTATGCACCTAATGATTCATCCAGGCAGCTAGCGCCAACATTTACAACAATCACGACATGGTGACTCATATTCTGGAGTGTATTAAAGAATGGCCGGCGCGATCGGAGCTCGAGCCGTTGATACGTAAGGTAGGAGACAGACGGTTTGCCTCTAGCAAACTAGTATTCGGTCCACCTTTGAAAACTTGGCTGTCGCCTTGACGTAGGATGATTGTCATTGGCGACGCAGCACACCCAGTCCTCCCAATTAGTGGTCAAGGTGGCACGCAAGCAATTGAGGATGCAGCTGTTCTTGCGATTGCTTTAGAGTTGGCTGGGAAAGCCGAGATCAACCTTGCACTTGAAGCTACGGAGAAGATCAGGTATGTCTCAAAACTGGTATCCTCATTAGAAAGGGGGAGCTTGTGGTATAGAGAAGAACAAGATCTAAGATTTGGTTCATCTAGATATCAGCGCGCTCGAACGATCCAGCAAGGGGGGCTTGCGGCGCTACGGTTCCTTACAGACCACGTGGACTTTGACGCCATTCGAGAGAATCTATCAATGCTAAAGCCTCCGCTGCCAACTTGGATTCTAGATCATGATTGCCAGGAATATACGTATCGGGAATTTCTTGGAGTAGCTGAGGCTATCAGGACTGGCAAGCAGTACATCCCGACGAATATCCCTACCGAGGGTATCCAGAAGATGGAAAATCAAAGCCAGTAATTACCCGGGGTTAGCCTTGGATGTACTTTTCGTTGTTCTTTCGCCGTGAACGCGGTAATCTCCAGATTCGATAGTTATGCTATACTGTCCTTGCTTCTTAGTCCACTCTCTAGCAAGTGTTGTAGCCTGCCGGGCAAAGACTGCTTGCTGCCTAAAGCGATAATCTACCTCACCTTTATTTTCATATTGTGGCAAGACAGCGTCCCCGGCCCAAGAATTACCACGAATTCCTCCTATCTCCCATGGTCCTTAAAGTCTCCAGAGGCAAGGAATCATTAGAGTTTGGGCACTGTTAGACGCTTACATAAAAAGGACTCCAGTCAATGTCTGAATCAGGAGATTTTTATTGCGCAACATCTTTCCTGCTCGCGCATGCTTGTACTGTTGTCTACATAGTAAAAGGAATTGGCTGAGTGCTAGAAATGCTCATGTAGTATGGGTTCAGACTGAAATATACCGTAAAGAAATCAGGCTTCTCGACAACAACTCGCTTGGGCAGTCATCCTCGCGATTAGTTCTTCTGTTGCCCAAGGATTTTCAGTAGAGGCATGATAGTAAACACTCAAATAAACTCCTGTTTTCTCCGTGTAGGCAAAGGAGAGCCATGAGGTAAACCGGTCGGTGACCCTTAGATCGAACTCCGGACTGGTAGAACCGATTAGTGGAATCCTAAAAGCAGACCTTACTCCTAGGGCGCTCCAGACTTACTAGTATGACTGAACCTTGGCCACGTAGGAGCCACCTAGAGCAACCATGCCAATCTGGCGAAAGAACTCCGCTACGCTGGTGATGACTTGCATATCATTCTCCCCATGCACGGGAAAATAAATCTTGGTTAAAGGCGTGGGGTTATCGGGTCTCATCTCATAGTTCCAGACCAAAGGCGTGGTCTTGGACGAGTCCTTTCGATTGTCGAAGGCCACTTCAACTGTGCGCTCTCCCTGCTGCGAGAGGTTGATCAGGTCGAACAATCGTCTCAGGTATTCAAGACCTTTGATACGAGTAGGGTTGTCAAGCCGGCCACCGAGTGTCCAAACTTCCGCCAGTTTCTCCCAAGTCACATTGTTAGAGCTCGAGTAAATCTTGAGACGAGACTTGGACGGATCCACAAAGTCCCACGAGAAAAATGACCGCTCGTCATACACAGTCTCAGTAAGGTAAGCGTTCACCATGGAAAATGCTTGTGAACAGTCAACAAGGTGCCTCATCTTCTTGACTCCCTCTGCCATTATCTGACCCATTGGCTTTCCGGTGACTTTGCATTTCAGCGCGGGAAAGGTATAGCCCTCGACCAAAATTTCCCCATCCCCAACCAAGTCGAATCCGAATGCACTCTGGGACTTGATGTATCCGCCCTGTATGTTTGTCCCTTGTAAAGATGCCTCTTCAGCCTCGTTCACGGTAAAATCTTCAATCGCTTGTCCCCCGAGCTGAGTGTTGAAGTTTCTGATACTCTCTAACTTGGCCAACATGGATACAAGCTTAGTTGCGGGAACCCTATTAAATGGATCTTCCTCAGTGCCGGACAAGTCACCAATTGGCTCAAAGCCAATGCGCACAACGGGTGGTTTTGTCGCGTATTGCCGATAATTGACACTCAACTCAAGAGGCAGTCCGCTTCGTGTAGTGGAGCTATGAAATCTTTGCGGATACGGCCCGAGGAGCGGTACTAGGACATCGGCGTGGAATCGAAGGTATTTCTGTCTCTCCTCTCGGCTGTAATCTGCCGAATGGAGCACACGGGCCAACATCTCACCAGTCTTGCGCCACCAGGTCTCCTGACTAGCGTTGGCGAAAGTGAGGCTTTGAGTGAGGGAGTCGAAAGAGAGCGATCCGGGGGTAGTTTTGCCTGTAGCCGTCATGGTGCGCACAAAAAAACAACGTCTAGTTGCTACAAGATTGTTGACTATTGTGGAAGATAGATATTCGATTGATATGGACGTATTTCACGTTATTTATATAGTTGTGCCAGCCTGAATTTGTCATCCTCTGTAGCTAACTGCCACAAAAATTATATATGCCAACATCACTGGTTAGCACGCTACCAAATGGCCAGCTATGGATAGTGACGCTGGCCCTGATAGTCACGTCTAGACGGTTATACAGATACTACACGTCGAATCCCACTTCCAATTCGTGTAAGCTTTGGTCGATTTAGCGACTCTGGGACGAACTAATCTTGAACTAACGTCCCTCTAGCATTCTGTCAGCATTACCAGTCCGATTGACTAGTTTTTGTTTTTCTATGCGGCACTAACTCGTGCATTCTAGACTGTCGGGATAGAGTTCCTGGATCAGGAATAGTAGTAAGTTTAACCGAATCAACTCCAAATTTCGAGTCCTGAGCCTGGCTTCACTCAAGGTCATAGTTTCTTTTACCCTGATCGGCTCCAGACCACAAGTTGCTGGTTACAGGAGCGTGCAAATCCCCAAGCTTTCTCCGGGTTATGCTGTTGCCTAATGCTTATCCCTCAGATCTCCAACTATTAATCATAAAATTCTGCTTTGCTATATGGATTCTTGTTACGTCAGCGTGCGAAGACGGTATGCAATGCTGTGATGCCGAGTGCAGATTCAACAGCACTACCAGTATATCAGCGCCAAACTCAGCCAATCGAGGTCGAATTCTAGCAGTCAGAAAGCCCCGCTCCTTGCTTTGCCTAATGCATATCAGGCATTACAGCTGAACCGTGTCAAGTTACAGGACAGCCCTAATTGGTTACCCGGCCACAGGGCCCGTTAGCCCAGTGGTTGGATACAGGCGTGTAGCATAGTGATGCGAGCAATACCAGACTTCCGTGAGGATTTCAGATTGGTACTCCTTCATATCGTCATGACCGATGAAAAATTTACTTTTATTATTACCTGTACTAGAAGTTCTGTGCAGAGCCATAGATGGTAACCATCTGAGTACACCCGATGAATTAATACATGTACGTTGAAATTGTAGGAATATGGCATGTCATCACTCTAGCCGAAGTCTGTCAGATCTCTCTAAAAGAACTGGAGGTAAAAGGTGTCTCCGTTCATCCCCTCCATAGACGCAATCAATGTTCCCAGGAGTTTCTACAGCAGTTTGATCAATATGTATTTTTAGGTCGAGCTCAACAAGAAGGGCGCTCAGTTCTCTAGGTACGCCAATGCTCTTTATAATCCAGTTCCTGTTCTAACAATCAACAATTTCCGTCTGTATATCAGTCATGCTCATCAGCATGCGTCGCTGAAATCAATCTTAGCTCTCCGAGTTCAAGGCATGAGTCTGCTACAGACTTGTCCGACACATGTCGCCGGTCAATAACAGTATTCTATCCCCCTTAGTGAGCAGAGTTATGAACAGCAATATGAAGGTTAACGCTTGCTGTGGAATATGCATTTGCGAAGGGGAAGAGGGCAGAATAGGACTGTATCAACCAGATTGCGGTATAACCGCAACATAGCCATGAGATTAACAACCATCGCCATCGCCGCAAGTTTTGGGTTAAACGCGGTTGAACCATAATTTATTGTGCCTGCACTAGTATAGCTCCTACCTAATTATTAGTTGTGTCTTGCATGGAAATTACAAAGCTTACAAATACCTTTTACCGTCTGATTTACGTATGTGTTCGGGTTCTTTTAATACAACCCTCGTACTTTGTGACCTGTAACCTGTAAATACGGAAATTTTTGCGCGCCAGACGAGGTACACCAGCCCTGGACCGCATCTACCAGAGTTAGCAATGCAGGTTTGTAGAGAGGAAGCAGGGAAGAAAAGGAATTAAAAAGGACACAGAGAGGATGCTTACACAACCAAGAAGACTAAAATACAGCTTTAAAGCGATGTCAAGGCAGCTACTAGGACAAGCTGGGCCACTTCGAGGAAGAAACCTCCTGCGCTAGCACCTGAAGCTATTATAGGAACCTTGCTGCTGTTAATCATCAAAGACGGCAGATTCGGTTACACGTCGCTTTGATGACCCTTGGATATCCCGTAAAGCTTCACCAGCATGTCAAGTTTCCTATCTCTGTAGTTCTTTTATCCCAATTTTATGTGCTTGAAAACCTTCGGTTTTTCTGATTGCGGTGGTGGTCAATGCGGTTTACGATTGTCAGGTAATCCACCACGGTAGAGACGCCGGGCACGGCGACCCCGGGTACTCTTAGGGAGAGAGCGCAGAGGGCTGTCTCAACGTGAAGGAAGCAAACAATCCTGTTCCTAAAGAGATAGCGTCTAGCAGAATCGCCGCTTTGTTGGCCGGGATGACGGTTTAGAGGACACAGGCAGCGTCCTGGGGCCGATGATGGCGTCGCTGAATAGTCAAGAGCGAGTCTCGAGTCGGGTTCAATGGCCACGCCACATGCCCAACACCCCGGTCGCCCTTCTTGAAGCGCTGGACATCCAGTCTTTTCTCGTGCATGGTACCAGCGATGTCGTGCCAGAGATGGTGGGCCACTACTGGACAAGACCCTGGCGTCCTGCATGTGCCACGACGAACCACTGCAACAAGATTTGGTCTGTGCGATGGCTTCGAGCATCTCACCCTCAGCTAATCTAGGTTCAAGCGCTCACGCATTCGAGGTGATGCTTTCCAGCAGCCACGTCTGTTCAGTACCTCCACATGGAACACCGTTACCTTGACAGTTGGTGAGACCATTACTGCGAGCTATGAATATGCCTATTCACTACAGCTACTATCTTGTATGGCTAGATATACTTATATAATAGGGATGAATCCTATCAACCAATTTCTTACACAGCAACCTCTCCATGTCAATAACAATCTATCTTAGATCCAGCCCGCATGGTTGCTAATCTATCCATGTTCTAATTTGCCGAACAACCTTTGTTCTGTGAGAACTAGGGCTTGGATACGCTCAAATTACCCTAGACCTCTTTCCAGACTGGCCGGACTACGACCTGGCCCCGGACTCAACAAGTACGCCGACCAGCTGTCTACAAGAGGCCTTCATTTAGGCACACGCATCTATGTTGATGCGACCACTCACTCGTGGATAAATGGTTGGATCTCGAAGGGCTCAAGCAGCTTGCATGCCGCATCCGTCCGAATAAGCAGGAATCTTAAACCCTTGTCTGGGTGTGTTTGCCTGAGCCGCCGACAGCAGCACACTAGATCACCGGAGGTTCCTTACGAGTCGGATGGAGGAATACCTCCCAAGACAGGATTTCGAAATGTTGCTGCTGCGACACTGTCATTGCCAGCTATCTGGCTCCAGAACGAGCCTGGCGTTGAACGTCTTGCATTAGCCGCACAGAGAGTCTTGAACCAGTTTTTCTGTAGCGAAATGCAATGCGGGAATACCTCGTTACCATAGACTTGCGGAGTAAGTATTCAGTAGGAACGAAAGCACCATTTCTCGCCAGCCAGATCCTACTCATTTCCCTTGGAACATCCCCGGCTCAGCTGGCCGGACTCGACTGGCTTATTTTACCATGCCCTTGATTTATCTAGACACTATGTATTGTTCTCACTCTCCTTCTGGAGGTGGATCGTTCCACGCAAGAGCCTTGAGATAGAAGCGTCACTTTACAAAATCAGCCAAATACGCATTCCACTAACACCCAGTCAATGAATACTCCTGGACTATGACGAGCTGATATAACGACCGGCAACCCATTTCAGTCTAATGACCAGAGTTTTCGCAATATTCGCCCCGGTATACCCGCTTTGAACAAGGACCTCGGGCAGCCCTAAGGTAGTCGCCAAACGGCCTAAATACTGTGGGGATTCCTAGTTGAAGTTCAAGGTATTCGCATTTGAAACGATTTTTTGCTCGTTGATCCTGGTGGCTTGCCTATCTACCAATAGTCCAGTTGTCTACGATACAATTTTACCAATCGAGCAGAAATGCATACTATTTCTACCCTATCCTGTAGACTTAGCACGTGTATGCTCTGCCAGAGTTATCCTTGGTCAGGTGCTGTGACGTAATGGCGCGCCAGCCACAATTTTGGACCGGCAGCTAATTCCAGTTCCAGCCCCGGCTTCCTGTTTATGTTAATCAAGACAGGCTTCCATTATCAGAAATTGCCAGGGAAGTCCAAGTGCGTGACCTGCCCTGATCGGAATCGGCTGCGTCTGGTTGCTGGACTGGAGACGCATACCAACCGGACGAATTCCATCCACCAACATCATCTCCCTCTCGCTTCATGCAGGTTTTTGCGCCGCCCCTTCACACATCAGTGCCAGCCCAATGAGCGTCCATCGGCCCATAAGGGCGCTGGCCAATGCAACGCGGCCGTACGTACACGAGGCAAATATCAGCTGCGTCCTCCGATGGCCGGGAGTTGCAGGTCGTTCCTGGGGTCCTCTGCGAAGCCAAACGTACCTTAGTGCAGCTGTTCGAAGCTATGCAAGCTACATTGCAGGTCGAACTGCAACGGAGCGGTTGCAACGAGTCCACGACCTGTCCCTCCAATTTTCCCAGCGGCCTATGAATGGCAACGCTTCTATGCAGTATACGCGGTACGACGAAAGTACCGACACTGATATGCGTGACAAGCAGGGCCCGTCCCAGGTCCAGAAGAAAACGAAATTAGAGATCGCTCAGAAATATGGGCTGACCACTCGCGATCTCCGGGTCTTTGATCTCCCTTCGGCCGGATTCCCGCATATCCTTGTTCGGGAACATGCGATTCTGGTCCACTTGTTTGATTTACGACTGCTGATTGAGTGTGACCATGTCTTACTTTTCCATCTGGCTAGCAAATCTGTTGAATCTGTTGAAGCTGAAAGTGCGAGTCCCAACAATGGCGACGCCGACAGAAGTGAATTCGGCATTGGGAGTAGTGTCTCGCAGATTTTCAGCCACAACCTCGAGCGAAAGCTTCTAGGTAGCAGCAATGGTACAGCCCAGCCTTACGAACTGCGGGTACTCGAAGCAGCGCTGGCCTCGGCAACGTCTGTCCTCGAAGCGGAGTATAGCCTCACCGCAGACAAAGTATCCCAAGTCCTCCGGAAGACACACCAGGACGCGCCCTTCATATCCGACAAGGAAAAGGAATACGAATCGCTCATCCACTCCCTCCTTCGCCTTTCTCGTCATCTTGCGTGTATTGATCAAGCCGCTCGGCAGGTTCGCACCCTGACTTCCGAGGTCCTCGCCGAGGATGAAGATATGGCAAATATGTACCTCACCGATAAAGCTCATGGAAAGCCACATCTTCCGGCCGACCATCAGGAGGTCGAGTACCTCTTCGAAGCTTACTTTAAGGCCTCCGACACAATTGTGCAGGAGGCCACACGGATGATGGGGAATATCACGCGCACGGAAGAAACGATCCGTGCTGCCTTAAGCGTGCGTCGGAACCAGATCATGGTTCTCGAGGCGCGGATTGAGATTTTGATGCTTGCCCTTGCAGGCGGAACGCTGGTTGCTGGATGGTATGGGATGAATGTTGTCAATGGGAGCGAGGAGAGCAACACGGCCTTTGGGGCAATTGTGGTCGGCAGTCTGATGGGTGTTGGCCTCATCACCTGGGGCGGCCTACGGCGGCTGAAGAGGATTAGTAAAATACGGGTTTGATCATTATCTCATGGATCGATCACGAGGATTTGAGTGGACTTGAAATTGGACTTGGGGCCGGCTCGTGTCTTGAATATATTAACATATAGGCTATTGGTTTATATGCGTTCGTCCGTCCTATGGCGCGGTTGTTCTACTGCCAGAGAGGAATCGTTGCGAGTATATACCGTAATTCTTTAAGTTTTGCCAACTAGTGGTGTAATACTCATCCCAAGAGGCCAATGGCATTAATCTTGATGGGAGTTAACCACGGTCGAAGCGGTATAATATTCATGGTTATCAAGTGTCTTAAGTGCACCAATCTCTTCTCCAAAGGTATCAAGGACATTCTCGAGTGCCTCAGAGACAATACATCAGTCTTTGAAAGTTTCTCTTCCATTCCAAATATACTTCCACGGGAGTGCGCGACGACTACTTACCGTATCTTGTGGCGGCTCTAGGGTTGTCGTTGTCGCAAGATCAATACGCCTCGTGCCCCCATGACCAAGTGCTTAAACTGAGGTAAATCCCGAATGTAGTATGTTCCCATAAAAGCCTTTGAACAGCCAGTCAGGCCGTGATGGCTATTCTCCTCTAGAGGCTCTTCCCATCATCTCAGTAATTTGAACGGTGTAATTCACCGCAGAGTCTACGCAGGATGAAAAGATTCTACTATATCAGCGCTCGTCATATCTGGAGGAAGAAGATATTTTGGAGGTATAAAGGAAACTGCTAGCGTTGTAAACTCTAATGTTGTTGGATGGCCACAGTTGGTGGCTGTGTCTGGAGCTGCATAAAGGACCGTCTATCTAGTTATGGGCGTTAATCTTGCCTTCTAGTTCTGCTACTTCAAATTTCCTATGTGGTGCATATCAGGAATTCTCAAGGACATTCCGGCCGGCCCGCACCACAGTCATATTCCTCAGCATCACGGGTACCGTACCAACCAATTTTATACCATGGCAGAGCGAAGGGACGATCCATGCTCGCTAAAGAGCGGCCCGCTGTCCCTGGAGCATGAACCACACCCAGATGCCGCCCACAAGAGTAACAACACCAAAGCACCAGAATGTGCCCCTAGGGCCAATACCGCCATTTCCCACAGGGGGACATATTCGGTACTGCTCTGGAGTTACCATACTGGTTGACAAAGTGGAGCGTCATGGCCATTGAAGTAGCCAGAGCACCAATACGCAGAGGGAAAAGCTCTTCTGTCAGCAGATACTGTATCGAGTTCCAACCAAGGGCCCATCCAAATCCAGATATATAGATCATGCGATTGCCCCTTTGCCAGCGCCCTCTTTATTGGTTGAGGGCATGAAGCCATCCTTCACGCCCTTTTCTGGAACTGCGGTCAGGAACCCAGAAATATAGACCTTTGAAATAGCCTGCAGAGAGATACCGAGGAGAGACCGCCTGCGTCCAATAATATCAACAAGAAAAAGTGCGCAGATAATGGCGGCAATGAATTTGACAATGCCAAAAACAGCCGTCACCAGCAAATTGGTGTTGTTTCCTGTGATCCCTAGTAGATGGAACAAGTCTGTAGCGTAAACAGTAATACTACCAGCACCGGTCCACTGCGATAAGATCTGGCACATAAAAAAAAGGTAAATGCGGTAGAGACTAGATGGAATCAACAATGTTTCTTTGATTACGCCAATTGGGCCAGTCCCCATAGTGGCCTCCATCTCAATTTCGTGTGCCCTTCGAATAGATGTTATCTCGTGCACTAAGTATTCATGTTCCGGGGGAAGGTGACAGAGTCGCGCGAGATTATTCAAAGCCTGTTCGATCTGGCCTCTTTTTGATCAAATACCGCGGAGATTCGTGCTGTAGAAACGAGAGGAGGAAGATCACACCAGCAAACATGATATGGAGGCTTGTTGGGACCAACTGTATGCTATTAGCTCTTTTTCAGTATAAGCATCTCTACCAGTGGCTATACATACCCAGCGATTGTGTGTTTGGTCGTCCAAGTTAACCTATTTCGAGGCGTCAATTCCGCATGTATTCCACTCGACAAGGCTCTAATTCACCTCGCAGCCATGGTTGGCAAAGTAGGCAAGTACAATACCCACATAAACGAATCCACCAAATACACAGGTACAAAGGCCACGGATAGAAGCAGGTGCCTGGCGAACTCAGTTAGCCCTATAGTGTCGCCCCTCGCCTGTTTGCTGAGCCCATCGCTTACCACCACAGGATGGGAATATCGACGCAGCTCCAAACAGTAACAGACATGTTATACGCAGTTCGTACTTACAATCTCAGATAAATAAATCGGGCCTACAACGACAGTTGCCCCAACACCAAGTCCGGCAACAGATCGGCCAGCATGGACAGCACCCAAGTTACCGCCATTCGCCAGAAAGATAGCAATCCCCGAGATCCAGACCAGGCAGAGTAAACGAGTTGCCCGAATACGGCCGATGGGTCACAAATCAAAAGGCACTGCATGGTAATGAGCCGGGTTAGCCGCATTAGAAGGAGAGAGGCAAGCGTCACAAAAGGGCCTCCAACAGACCCGATTTGCACCATTGCCGAGACGTTTCCTTTTATTTTGGCTTGCTCGACTTCACTTATGACTGGTAGTTGATGTATGCCTCAAGGTTTTGGAGTTAAAAGCGCCTAAAACAAGACCCTCGTCGATGCCTTGTTCGGCGCCCATTCGGACGGGCCTGTTTGCAAAGGCAACGGCTAATACCAACATTCCCGATCTACTAATGTTGGAATCCTCGTCGAATCCCGTGCAATGTTCGTATACGGTGAAACAAGGTAAGATTGAGCTGCAAAGTGACCCAACCTAAATCCCTGTATGTTTTTTCTAGATTGCAGCTGACATAGGGACTAGTTCGCGAGGATTCCACTACAAAGGGATCTTGAAAATCTACTCCTGCAAGAAAACTCTTAGCAGGAGCTAGGATATACATGTATGATTTATTGCCTTGTTGGAATTGTAATTGCGAGTCAAAGACTGTCACAAGATCACCTGGATCCACGTATTGATCAACCGAGGCTAGCACTTGTTTAGGATGCTGCCAAGCGTAGACCGGTGGGTGCAGAAATAAATAAGAAGTGCTCCAAGAGTAGATGATTGATTTCTGTTCGACTCCGTGTTACAACTACGCTCGATCAACATGGAAACAGGCAAAATTTTCCAGCTCCCCCCCTTTCCAGCCCCGCAGCTGCTCCTCTGCTCGCTGCCTCTCCTCGTCCTCTCCGAACACAGAATGCGGTCTTATGGCGGCACGGTGCTCTTCAAGATGCTATCCTCTACGGCCTTCCTGGTGGGCCCCTTGCTCGCCTCGTCGAGTGAGTGGTCGCCCTACCGGCGCGCAGTCATCGTCGGTCTCCTCTTCTCTATGATCGGTGACTGCTTTCTCCTACCAAGTCATAAGGATTTCCAACAAGAACGATCACAAAACGATGTCTCCAGTAGGAGTGACCAAAACCAAGATGTCTCAATCTCCTTTCAAGCTGGCGTTATTGCATTTGCGGCCGCCCATATTGCCTATATCTATGCTTTTCTGCAGACAGCACAAAGAATAGCCTGGCCAACATTTATCACCACCTTTGCCGCTACAGTGGTTTTTGCAAAATGGCTTGGTGTGATCTATCCGCCTACAACTTCATCATTCGCAAGCAATTTTCTCAACCTGAGAATCTCGCGAGACATGCAACCCCTGGTCCTGGTCTATGTATTGATCATAAGCTCGATGTTTGCGGTTGCGACTTCTGTATCCGACCCTTCCGAGATATCCCAACGAGCGGCTGGCGCTGCAATGTTTGTGGTCAGTGATGTCTTTGTTGCTGCCAATGCGTTTGGAACCACGCCTTTTGGCAGCCGACGGTTGGTGAGAATCGCCGTTGGTTACGGGTTTTATTTCTGGGGACAAATGGTTATTGCAGGGACCGTGGAGGGGCTGTGATTTCCATTAATGGCGCTCATCTCGCTGTTGGCAGCCCTTGCAGGGGTGAGAATATGCAGTCTCCGCGAGTATTAATGGCGTAAGGCTCTTCAACAATTGATGCTATGAAAGACGGAAAGGGAGGTGGGTTCCTTTATCTCTGGCTCTATTCAGCCCGATACCGGCTCGAGGCACCTCGCTAAATGATATAGTGAATGAAATACCAGACCGCTAGAAGCAGAACAAAACGAAGAAGCCACCCAGGTTTATCCTCGCTCTAATACATATCCGCATAATAGGGTGAGGTCATGTTATATCCTGAAAGAGGCATTCAGTTATGACGCAACACACTGCTAAGGATGGACCCTTTAGCCAAATTAGACACTAATAGTTAAGGAACCCTATTTTGTTCTGGCTAAAGCCCTAGTATCCGTTGAGCTTTGGACATTACCCGGTCATTGCTTTTTATTCAAGGTCCTGAGGTTGTACTGCCCGGGCTCAGACTTGAGCACCGATCAGACGCAGCTCATCACGAGCACCGTGCCCACGAGGAGCCCTGTAGTCCATGCTGGCTCATTATCACGGCGCCCAGGCCTGTGATAGAGCCCTTGTATATATATATATATATATATTATATTTACTTCGTATAACCTACCCTCAAATCACCAACCAGCTGCGAGAATATGTTTAAAGATTATTTTTAGATTATCAATGGTTCAACCCGCTCCAGTTCTTGTCGGATTCGTGGGCTAGGTTTAACAAGTCTACAAATGAGACATTATCAATTCCGCGTATAGGGTCTATTGAGCTGGCTTATTATACAAGGCACCGCGTATCATGATCAGGGTCGCGTCTCAATCGACTTCGATGAGATGACACTGGTATCACGAGCGAGCTAGCTACATAGGCGCGATATAGGCAGATCAGACCATTGGGTCTGATTAAAGTGCCCTTTCTAGCCCAGCTGGGAGTATACTCGCCCGGAACATGCTGTTACACCTAGGGAGCCTAACCGAACCTGCAATTTACAAGTCGATTATGGAGGCCAGGCATGCAGTTGATGACAGGATGTTGCAAGATACATGTCAAACTATGTCCACTGCGTACGGATAATGATTCCCGTGGATGCTAATGTACAAGCTACTAGTGGTAATAGATTTGAGTTAGGCTGATTAGCAAGGCGAATATACTCCTTGACCAGCGCGTACTATTCTACTTGTGGGGTGACTTAGACTTTCATGATACGTTTGTAATAGTGATCGTATACCATATATGTAATGCGGAACTGGTTGACTGAATCATGGCGTGAATGTTTGTATAGCTTGAATTGGATGGGTCTGGCAGCTCTGGACGAACGACCACGACAAGTAGGATGGCGCGGAGCCATCAGCTTAAAACATCAGCTTAAATGGATTCCCTTGGCTAATCTTGGCGAGCGAAAGAAATGCAGGATGTGACTGTCAATAAAAGTAAACTGCCGATGCAAGCTTTCAAGTGCACTTTTTTCCTCTCCACAGAACTGCTGCGCTCATTCCACCCTATGCGATCCACCAGCAGTCTTCACGAATGCTTATTCTGAAGCTCCCACTCATACGAAGCAAGCAGGAAAGGGCCAACACCACGGGTGTCATTGGGAACCACAGGAATACTCACGTAGTACTGATACCGGTGATCAGCTCCACATACAGATAAGACTATTATGGAAGGTTGCTTACCTCAAAGGACGCATCGCTGTTGAGCGATCCAACCTGAACAGTCCCTTCATAAGTAAGGGTTCCATTTCGATGCTTCGTGACAAAATCGTCAATCAAATGTCTGTACGCCCTTGCCGCTGGCCTCGAGAACGTCCTCTTGTCAAGGTAACCCCTCCGCAGGCCGGCAAGCCAGCCATAGGTGAACATTGCGGCCGCAGAGCTCTCGAAGTAGTTCCCCTCGGCACCAATATACTGCTTGCTTAGGATCAGATACCAACCATCCGTCTCCCGGTCCTGGGCGCGAAGGATCGCCTTGGCGAGCCTCTTGTAGTATCCCAAGAGTCGCTCGTATCCGGGGAGGTCCTTGGGGTAGATATCCAGGATCTCGATCAAGGAGACAAAGTACCAGCCAACAGCACGGTTCCAGACAAGAGGTGAGGCTCCTGTAACCGGGTCTGCCCAGACCGCGGTCTTGCTCTCATCAAACCCATGAACGAGCAGCCCAGTACCGCCGGGATCTCTGGTCACGGCCTCGATCTTATCCCACTGCAAGACGATATCCTCCCACGCCGTTATATTATTCGCATCAAAGAGCTTCGTCCACTGGGCGTAAAACACATCCGCCATAAAGATGCCGTCCAGCCACATCTGATGCGGATAATTCGGCTGCCGATGCCAGAATCCCCCTGTTGCCGTGCGCGGATGCCGGTCTAGCATGGCGCGGATGCGGTTTGCGGCCAGGCGGTACTTCTCTTCGCCCGTGCGTTGGTACCAGTACAGGATGTTGTTTCCAATGCGGTAGTCGTCGAGCGAGTAATACGTCTCGTTGAAGTCGACGATGCTTCCATCGGGAGCAACGACCACGTCGTCAATTTGCGAACGGTACCATTCAAGCAGGGTTTCGTTGCCGTAGAGCGAGTACGCGGCTTCGTAGCCTTCGTAAATTGTCGCGCGACCATACCAGTAGGGACCCTCGTGTTCCCGGTTGTTGAGGATCCAGGAGTCAGCCATCCATGACAGGTATGAGCGAGCTGCGGCCGGGGCCACCAGGAGAAAGAGAGTTGAGAGCCTCATGGTGGGCTACTACAATGTCCAGTATGC
Organism: Aspergillus spinulosporus; assembly: GCA_003574815.1. Taxonomy (NCBI): domain Eukaryota; kingdom Fungi; phylum Ascomycota; class Eurotiomycetes; order Eurotiales; family Aspergillaceae; genus Aspergillus; species Aspergillus spinulosporus. The sequence goes on along the minus strand of QPHH01000003.1, from coordinate 58,089 downwards.
GATTGATCTACAGAATTCACCCTTCCGCGGAGGAGTGCGAACCGCGTTTTATACTCCCATACAGCACGTTGCCAGACGCGATGAGACCCTTTCCGAGGTAAACCAGATAATCAATACGATGACATTGTCTTTTGAGCGAGAGCGCGATGAAATTGTCCGGGACAAGCTGGACAAGACAAGACGGCGAGTTGGATTCACACGAATAGGCTCAGGTAGAATCCAACCGCATTGGCATCTTGGCAACTCTGGGCAATTTCTGCACCTGATGAAGACCCGTCACGACACGGTTACGATGGCGACTCTGATTCTGACCGGTGAATTCTCCCCGGATACGATGGCTGTCGACATGAATTTCTCCGGCGCGGCGTGTCCCGGGGACTTGGCCCTCGACTCCAATGTGGGCCAAGAGCTTATGACAAGCGGAGGAGAAACCCCTATTGAACAGATTCAGTGAGTGAGAGCAGCCTGCGTAGGATCTATTAAACACTGTAATCTCTGACTGGTAGTTCCCTTCAAATCCGGACGTCAGAAATTCTGGCGCCCATCATCATGACAATCACGATATGGCTGGCTCGCTCCATCGTTTTTGTTACCTCGTAAGATGAAACTAGACTATGTAGTGACCCCTTAGGTGATGGAAGGAGCGATAGCCGTCAATCGTCGGGACGCTAGGGACAGCAACACCTGCCTGTATATGGAGCGTTCTACTGTCTATCAAAGATACGAATCACTTAGGGTCCGGAAGATTCGGTCAACTAGTTATTTCATATACTTGGCAGGACCTGAAGTTATCGATGTCTAGTGGATTACGCTAGAATTGAACACAATTATTATTAGTTTGGAGCCAGAGCTATCACCTCTCTTTACCATGCTCTCCTATAAAAATACTTTTGTCAGCATCCGTGGGGGTTTCCAGGTGAAAGAACATGATGCAAAACTATGGCCGCTGAGCTCCGAGGCAGTAGCCGCAATAAGTTTTAAAATTCAATTCCTAGCTGTTCTGATCCCAGTTTGCAGCCCTAGCAGTATAGATGTATGGATCGTCAGGCTAGACGTAAATGCCAGCATCAGCCGTCAATAATATAAAAGAATGAAGGTCTGATTCTTTCAACGCAGCTCTGTACGGCTGTTTAATTACATAAGAAATAATAAGCACCCTAACCTAATACAGCAATTGGAAGACATAACTGTTGAACTGTGAAATAGCAGAAATCTCTGCATACCCATCGGCGAGCCGGAGCTTGCAGTTCCGATATCCAAAATAGGAAAGTCCCAAATATGACTAGCTGTCACATGGTCCGGACTCGTGTTGCAGCATAGGAAACCGCGCTCTACTCGTGACATTTTGGAACTTAACAGCATATTCCAATTGGACTATGACAAAACCCGTGACGGGTCCAAGGTCAGAACCCGAACCCACGGGTTGGGTCGAGGGCAAGACCCGTACCCAAAACCCGCGCAAGAACCCATATTATATTAAATCTCTAAAATAGGTTATAATATCTGCTGAAAATTGCTAATTTACCTAAAAAGCAGATTTCCATAGCATGTCTGTATTGTTTGGCAACCTGCGGGCTACTCAAAAACCCGAGGGGGTTCAGGGTCTGGGCCCGTGCCCGACCCGTCAAGGGATTTAGGTAAACCCATGACGGGTAACACGTACTGTGCCAAGGTCTAATATTAATATTCGTATCTTTATCAGTTAACTCATTTTTTTCTACTTCCTAAGTACTTTTCGACTGAATCTTAGCTAATTTGAACCAGTCTATATTTGTTTAATGTATCCTTGCTTGCAACTCTCTAACCTTGTAACAAGATCCACTGTCACGGCTGCTGCCACGGCAGACACCCTTCCTTTCAGGCACCAATGGCCTGGTCGGGGCAGCTACACTGCCAATGCCTAACCAGCAGTGGCTTGACGGTAGGCTACCCATATATCGACTTACCACGATTGTTAGCTACCTACCTCTCGGAGTGATTCGTTCTGTTCTGTCCTATCTGTCACCTTGCACCTCCACAGCGATTTAGACCTGCTCCCTTGTATTGACGAGGTGTCTCGCTGGTACCCCAGGCGCTCCAACAGCTGTTAGTATAAACATTGCTCCGAGCGCCTTACACTTATACAGATTGTAGTTAGAAGATCGAGATCTTCAATACAGTTGTCGGTTGCAGAACCTGGTCACATGAGCAGAGGCAACACTAGGAGCCAACAGCCACAAGCCCTTTTAGGCAGCCATTTCACTCTCGGCTCTTATGACTGGGCGCTTTGGGAGTAATTGCGAGTCCGCGAAAGTTCATCACTGGGGTTTGGGTTGGCCCGTTGCCTCGGATTCTGTGGGATTTAGGGCCAGCCGAGGATGGCCGGAAGTTTTCCCAACTGCAATCTTGGGATTACGAGGCCTCCAGGAGCGAGAATATTACCCGAGTTGTTGATCTCAAGGCGTACGACAAGGATCCTCACTCCAGCTCCCTGATCCTGTCCTAACATTGACTGATATGACGGCAAATAATCCTAACCCAATCCTCATCATTGGAGCGGGCCTATCTGGCATAGCAGCCGGGCGACTGTTAACGAATAATGGAATCCCTAATATAGTCTTCGAAGCCTCGCCCCCGGAACGCAGTCAGGGGTTTGCCATTTCGCTGCACGACTGGGGCTATCGCCCACTGCTCGAGGCGTTGGGCGGACTGTCTCTACGCAGTATGACCAAAGCTGTTGCGCCAGACCGGCTTCTAGGTGGCAGTGGCTGGGTTGATTTGATAATGCGCGACAACACGACCGGAGAAGTGCTAGTTGGCCCTGATGCCGATGCCCGTCCAGCTGTCATGCGAGCGAATCGTAATGCACTGCGAGCATGGATGGCTGACTGCGGCGAGGAAGAGCTAGATGTGAGATACAGCCATAGGCTCAAGAGCATCTTCGGGTCAACTGGCAACATGACAGTCTTGTTTGAGAATGGGGCCGAATATCACGGTTCGCTGGTAATTGCTGCAGATGGGGTGCATTCCACGGGTATGCATGGCTGAACACTGTCTGCGAATAGGGCTGTAATACTAAATTGCGCACAGCACGAGCCCAGATGCTTCCCCATATCGTCCCCGATGTAGTTCCCGTTGTGGTCTATCATGGCGAGTTCCAGATCTCGCGAGCAGAATTCGACCGTACTATTCGGCCCTTGAGTGGCGATGCCAATATTCTCGCCGGCGTTGGCGACGGCTTCAACACGCCCATCACGATCTGTAACGTCGGCCAGACTCAAGTGCATCTTGACTGGTCATACTCGCGCCCTGCCCGTGGTGACGACGATCCATTGTTCCGCCGGCCCTCTGAGAAACGAGACCAAACACACGAGCTTCCACAGGCTCTCCTAGACGAGATCTCGGCGCTGAAGCTTGCAGATCCCTGGGCACGATATTTGAACCCCGAGACCATCCAACATCACACCGTCTTCCACTGGATCAGTCGGTGTGTGAACATGACAACAGATGATGCACGACAAGCTGCGCGGCAGGGGGTCGTCTTCGTAGGGGACGCATGGCATGCAATGCCCATTTTTGGCGGCGAGGGAGGCAACCATGCGCTGCTTGATAGTGTTGAGCTGGCGGCGGCCATAATCTCCCACTCTGACTTGAGTACCGCAGTGGCAGCTTACTATGACGGTGCATCTCGGAGGAGTCAAGAGGCAGTCCGTAGATCGCGATCCCGCTTCTATGTGCTGCATCGGCCGATAGCTGAGTGGAGGGAACTGGCAGAGAAGCGAGCGGCTCTCGCAATCAAATAGTCCTTGCTGTCTAGATAACGGATGCGACCACTACATGTACTGCTGGCCATGAAGCCTATAATGTACTCCGTTCAAGCCATTGTACGCTGTTTTGGACAGACTCTGTAACTATGTATCTGGATCGTCGTCACCATCAACACAGCCCAAACCAACGCCTCCTATTTGAATCGCCTAGCTCAAAGCCCACCTTTCGCTCCTCCGCCAGCTTCCACAGTACCTGCAGAAGAAACGGACTGATCGCGTTCTCGACAAGCTCCATCGGCACCTCGCCATAGATCGTCCTCACAATCTCCGGTACCGTCATCCCAATCCTTCCATTCCATGACAACGCCTTTATAACCTGCTGCACGCGAAGCTCGTTATGCTGAATATACTCCAGCAGCTTCCCAGCCAGAGCTTCGATCTTCGCTCCATGTCCCGGATACCCAACTGCACATCCCAACTCCTTCATTCTACTGAGACTATTCATATATTCTGCCAAATCTTGCACAACCGAGTAGCCGTGCCCGAGAACATTATCACCCGTGAAAAGTGCATTTTCCTCCTCGAGAAGGAAACACATATGGTCAATTGCATGGCCTGGCGTGAACACAGCCTGGACGGAGGCGCCCTCAACCTCAAATTTTTGCCCATCTATAATCGGGTTTTGGCCGCGGTCCGGCTTGTTTTTGTACACCAAGTTTTCCAGCTCGGGTTTGTACTGTATGAGAGAGGGGACGCCGCCGGCGTGGTCACCATGCCAATGAGTGAGAAGGATGTATGCGATAGTGAGGTTCTTCTCTTTCAGAAAGGCCGTGATGCGGTTGAGCCAGATTGATTTGCCCTAAGTCTCATAGCTATCTTAGCTACGGGCATATTATAACATTCCATACAGTAAAGCGAGGCCTGGACCAGATGTAGCCAGGATGGAGGAATTCAGACTGACCTCTCCAGTATCAATCAAGATCCGGGCCGTTCCAGTTCCAACCAGATAGGTGTTCGTGCCTTGCAACTGCATCGTCCCGGGGTTTCCGGCCAGAATGCGCACGACGCGGTTGCTGAGGCTCTCGACATCGGGCAGGGCTGGGAGCTGTGCTTCCTGCTCGGCAAGGTAGTCCTGCCAGATAGTTTCGTCGAAGGGAATTCTCGTAGCCATGGTGTGCGCTCCTGTAACTGCACTTCCTTATTCTATCTCCATTCACAGGCACTTGAATGCTCCCGCAATTCGCGGCTGAGTCGGGATTTGGCCGGGTTTTATCCATGACTACAGAGTATGAAGCACAGGATCCGACCACCTTCAAAACACCATTATACAAGCCTCAAAGACCGTATGCTATACATCCGGAATTCGAATTTCCCATCATATCCAGATGAGAAATGAAAACAATCCACTGCTCAACATAGGAACAATGACGACATCAACACCACCACCAGGAGTTGTCGAAAGCGAGGAAAACGAAATAATCTATAAGCCATGGGACCTTCTAATATACGAGGTCTGGGTTCTCGGCATCGTTAGCACCTGGGCCTGGGGCTGCAGCACCACCAGATACCTCCTCCCCCAGTTCCGGGCCAACATCGGCAGGAATCACCTCGATATCGGCAGCGGAACAGGCTACTACATCCGCAAAGCCCCTATTCCCTCCTCAACAAAACTCACACTCATGGATTTGGAGAAGCCATCTTTGGATTTGGGCTTAGCACGATCCGGTCGCGCAGACGCGCGCGGCATTTTGGCCAATATCCTAGAGCCGCTGCCTGTGCAGGACAAGTTCGACTCGGTCTCGATGTACTACTTGCTGCACTGCATCCCGGCAAGTGTGGAGGAGAAGTGCGGAATCTTTCATCATATTAAGCGAAATATGACAGCAGATGGGGTGATCCATGGGGCGAATGTCTTGGGACGAGGGGTGCGGGATGATAGCTGGTTTGCGGCGTATGTGCGCCGGGGTGTGCTCAAGGCTGGGATTTTCCATAACCTGGACGACAATGCGTATGATTTTGAGCATGCGCTGAGACGCAACTTTGAGGACGTGCAGACGAGGGTTGTTGGATCGGTCTTCATGTTCAGGGCAGCGCGGCCCAAGACGACGGACTTGCAGGATGAATAGGGGATTTTACGTTGCAGAGACCAGTGAAGAGATCTATATCAATGGCATATCTACGGCTCCCAGATTTATAGTTCACGATTTCGTCCGATCAACGTTGGAAGTCGTTGCCTGCCGCTCACTCCTGGCCCTGGGACAAACTAGAACGTCGAGACAACAACATTGAATTAAGTAAAACCTCAGCAGTCCAAGAATCTACAAAAGTATTAGTGCATTATTATATTTAATTAAGGTGTTTTCACCTCCTATTCCAGGTATAATCAGCCCCGTGGTTAAAATCCGCAACGCCCGATAATCCCGCATTTGAGCTGCGCTCAGCAGCTCAAATGTACTATTCATTACTTACACATTCGCCATCCCTCCTAATGTTCGAAAGGCTCTAAGAAACTCTATTCAGAATGCTAGAACCATCGACTCCCCTTGTCGTCGGCGTTATCTTCGCCCTGATCTTCTCCCGCCTGCTTTACAACTTCTTCCAGCCAGGCCTCGTGGACATTCCCGGACCACTCCCAGCAAAATGCACAGACCTTTGGCGATTATACAAGGTCTGGCAATGGAAGTTTAAAGAGGACCTACCGGCGCTACATGAAGCATACAACTCGAGTCTCATTCGCGTTGGGCCGCGAATGGTGAGCTGTTCAGACCCACGCGCCGTGGACCTCATATATGGCTTTCATACCGACTTTAAGAAGGTGTGCATTCTTGATTGCGCATAACTAATGCTTGGTATAAATATTGACGTTTTTTTCCTTCGAAAGTCAGACATGGTCAAGGCCATGGCCCCGATATATAAAGGCAAACGGCAGCCGACAATGTTCGCAGCAGCAGACAACAAGACCCATGCGCGAATCAGGAAGCCTGTTGGTGGCGCGTATGCGATGACAAGTATCCTGCAATTTGAACCGTTCGTGGATCGCAACATCCAATTGTTCTATGTCAGGCTGAACGAGTTGTTTATTGAGCCGCAAAGGCCGTGCGATATCCATAACTGGGTGCAATACTGTTCGTCTAATAACATGATATATTTCTGCGGGATGGCTGCTGACGACAACTAGTCGCGTTTGACGCTATCTTGGAAATGACCATGAGTCGGAACCTGGGCTTTATGAAGGCTGGAGGGGATGTTGAGGGCGTCCTAAAGCAGCTGCAGCGGGATCTGGATTATAGAGGCATTGTAACTGTCCCCCCTCCCGTCCTAGCTAACATCTGTTTGATGGTGAACCGGCTAACTCACCAGATCTAGGCCCTAGCAATGCCCATAATTGACCGGATTTGGCGATTAAATCCACTCAGTAAGCTCTTCAAACCAAATCAATCGGGCCACTTTGCTATGCGCTGCAAGCGCATCCTGGAGGACCGCATCGAGCAAGAAAAGTTGAACATTGCACCGCAGCAGGCCGACTTCGCACGCCGCTTCCTCGAAGCACAGCGGCGAGACCCCAGCATCTCAGACGGCCAGCTCATCGGCTATATGCAGGCGAACCTCATCGCGGGGAGCGACACCACCGCTGTCGTCATGCGTACGGCCATCTACTATACGCTCAAGAACCCCTGGATCTACTCAAGGCTCATCAATGAGCTCGACTCGTACAGTAACCTCCCCATCCCCGTCCCGTTCCACATCGCCCGCTTCGAGCTGCCTTTCTGCGCCGCCGTGATTAGGGAATCCCTTCGCAAACACTTCGCTTTCATCGGGATGATGGAGCGCGAAACACCGCCAGCGGGAGTCCGACTCCCTGACGGCCACTTCCTCCCCGGCGGAGTGGTGATCGGCATGCACGGCGATCTGATAGGGCGCAACCGGGGCATATTCGGCGACGATGCGGACGAGTTCAACCCGCTGCGGTGGCTTGCCACACCTGGAGAGGCGGAGGAGGACTTTCAGGAGCGCCTGCGCGTTATGAACGCGCACGACCTGGCGTTCGGGCACGGTCCACGTAGTTGTATTGGGAAGCATGTTGCGGAGATGGAGATCTACAAATTTGTGTCCACTTTCTTTGCGCTGGTGAAACCAGCCTTTCTACATCCTGAGCGACCTTGGACGTTGCGACAGCTGTTCGTTTTCAAGCAGGGTGGAATGGACATGTTGCTGGAATGGAGGGAGGGGCGGGGGGTTGAGAGTATTGGGCTAGAATAGATATTGGAGAGAATACTTAGTACCGTTTGTCTTGCAATGCAATCCCCGTGAGGATGTAGCTCAGCCTTTTTTCAAAGCCCTAGTCTCGGCTTTTAACCAGGAACCTGACCTTGCTTTTATTTCCCGTGGCATTGCCTCCAACTTGGAAACGACAAGCACTTTTCACAGGCAAAATGGCCCCTACAGCCTTGGACCAGTTCGAACTAGTCTTTCGTCAACTAATCCACGACCTCCGCAAGCACTGTTGCGAAGACTACAAGCTCCCAAGAGAGGTATGGGAATGGTTCGAGAAGGTTTTGTCCACCCCTTTTTCCTATATGTATACCTTCATGCTCTTTACATCCTACCTGTATTTACGCCACTTTCTCTAATCTATAAATGACATTAACACAGTCCATACTGCACAATGCCGTCGGCGGGAAATGCAACCGCGGCCTCTCGGTTGTCGACTCTGTACGTCTCTTGCACGGCCGAGATCTTAGCCCAGACGAATTCTTCAGCGCTGCAAGCCTTGGCTGGATGATCGAGCTGCTGCAAGCAATGATGCTTGTCCTCGATGACATCATGGATGCCTCGCAAACGCGGCGCGGCAAGCTGTGCTGGTATCTTGTGCCACGGGTGGGCATGGCGGCCGTGAACGACGCGACGATGCTGGAGAGTGCGATATATATGCTGTTGAAGAAATATTTTAGACATCGCGATATTTATGTGAGTCCATTTGACGCAGTACTGCTACGTATGTGCTGTAGGTATAGTAACTTGGAACGTTGCATAGGTTGATATAATTGAGTTATTCCACGATATCACATTCAAGATCGAACTCGGGCAGGCTTACGATATGCTCACAGCGCCGGAAGATGCAGTCGACCTGGACAACTTTAGCATGGAAAAGTACACTGAGATCGTCGCCTACAAGACAGCATACTACAGCTTCTACCTTCCAGTGGCGCTAGCGCTTCTGGATAGCGGCAAGGCGACACCGCAAAACCTGGACCAGACAGAGGCTATCTTGATTCCGATGGGAGAGTATTTCCAAGTACAAGATGACTACCTAGATGCTTTTGCAGACCCTGCTGTGCTAGGAAAAGTGGGTACAGACATCCAAGACAACAAGTGCTCGTGGCTGGTAAATCAGGCATTGCAGAGATGTTCGCCGGCGCAGAGGAAGGTGCTTGAGGCAAACTATGGACGGAAGGATCCACAATGTGTGCGGGAAGTGAAGCTGTTATATCAAGAGCTGGATTTGGAGGCTGTCTATCGCGAGTATGAAGAAGCGAAGGTGGCTGAATTGCGCGGCATGATAGCCAGCGTAGACGAGAGTCAGGGACTGAAGAAATGTGTGTTTGAAGAGCTACTGAGAAAGATTTACAAACGCAGCAAATAAAAAACTGTTTTTGAGCAACATATATATCCAATTTCCATACAGCCTACGCTATCAATACGAGTCAAAACGACTGCGCCGTCGCGATCTGGGCGACGGCGACAGCTCGGCTTGCGTCTCTGCAAACCTCCTGTATACCTGGGGTAAGAAGTACGAAGTGATATCCACCTCGCCCTTCTTGAATGCAAAAGAAAAAAATGCTTGTAGGCCACGTCGAGTCCGCAGTTCCTCATCCGTTACCATTGCTCGCACGACGTTGAGATACGCCTGCGCTTCTTCCCCCTGGCCCCGGCGTTCCAGAAATCCGAGAACCGCTTGAATTGCCTCCAAGTCGCTTTTAGAGTGCTTGCTCACATCCACCTGGAGCTTCACGTGCGGGAAGGGATACTTGGGGTGGATGTCGAAGTAAAAGGTGACGCCGCTAATGTTGGCGTTGGCGCTCCCATTGCTACCTATACCAGTATTGGCATTATGAGGGGACTCTGCAGAAGTCGGGAACTCTCGATCGAGACCCTTGAGCCCGTACCAAAGATCCTTCAGCTGAGCAATGGAGCTGGCCGATTCCGGCTTGCGACCGCCCAACATCATGACGGCTGCAATATGATCAAATGAGGTATTGTCCGTGGTCACATACACCTTGAACCTCGAAGCCGCAGGCGCACAGCAGTCAATTGCTGTCGTCCCGAGCACAGAGAGATGCCTGCCTTGGGGGTCCGTCTCCACGAATTCTCTGACCATGTTTAATCCCTCCAGAGACGCATCGTCCCCATATGCGTCGCGCATCGCTCTGGGGAAAATGGTCCCAAGTAACTCCCTGACTTGCCCCGGCGCCCTTGTCATCAAGCCAGCCATAACCTCCACGCCGTCTGAATCCGGCGCACACTGTAGCCCAATAAGCATCGACGACCCAGCCACATCCCTTGTCGCCTGCTCCGTCAAACTCGGCCGAATGTGCGCAGCAAACTTCCACGCCAGCGGCAATTCCACCCCCGGAACGATCTTCGCCAGATAATGCAGCATCTCCTTCGCCGCAAACTCATTCAGGGGATCAGCCGTGGTCCCTGTCAACGGGCCTATCGCTTCAATGTAGTGGCGGATCAACGGCTTGGAATCCGGGCCTCCCGTTCCCCATCTCCAACTATATCCGATCGGCGAGCCGTCGCCAACTCCGGGGGCGACACGACTTCTAAACCAGGGGTCTGGTGATGTGGGCTTGGGACCGAGCCGGGGAACGACGACAAAGTGGTAGAAGAGCAGGAGTTCGACCTGTCGGGACTCCGGGTATTTGGCTTCATGCATCATGCGGGCGAAGTGGCGGCCGGTCGTCTTCCACCAAAATTGATGATTTTCGTCATCTTTAGGGAGAAATCGAGAAACGCTGTCGAACACGGGTGTTTCCTGGACGATTCACTGTTACTGGCTGTTGCAGGGCTGGCGGGAAGGGGGAAATGGGGCTAGGGTTAGTTCGCTCACCGATCTGGACATCGTGACCGAGCAGAGACGATCAGCAGTAGACCTCCACGATGTTACTGCGTCCAGGAAACGTAAACCATAAAAGTGAAGCTTGAAAAGATTACAACGGCTAGGAATCCTTCCCCTTCTGGACGGGTTTAGCAATCGGATTTAGACCCCGACATTTTCGGATTTTAAACGCATAGCATGCAGGATGACACCCGCCAAGTACATCAATATTATACTGTACGGAAACTTGAATGGCCAGCAATCGTATCAGTCCAATTACCTCGGTAGCGCAAGATGGGGTTTACTATAGGCGCCTTGCGAGAGAACAATACGCTCTTTAACAAGCCGATCCAGCTGCTCAAAAGGCTTGTTGCCCTCATCCACCCCCAGCCGCATATCGTCCTAAATGGAGAGCTCGACGCTCCTGTTGCTGAAACCAAAAGTGAGTATGAGGAGCTCTGGCGCCATTCAAACCCCGGCGGGACCCAAATGTGGGAGTTCCTACAGCGGGTGAACCAGAGGCACGCAACCTCCATCCGTACATACCAAGAGTTGCATCGCTGGAGCCTCGAAAACACAGCCGACTTCTGGGCCGAGGCATGGGATTACTGCGGCATCCGGTACTTGCGGCCGTACGATCAGGTTGTCGAGAACGCAGAGATCATGTGGCCCCGGCCGGCCTGGTTCCAAGGCGCACAGCTTAACTTCGCCGAGAACCTCCTATTCCCTACTCAAGCTGTACTTGAAGACTCAGTCGCGGTGATCTCGGTTACTGAAACGGAGAGAGAATTTACCACGTGGAGCGAGCTGCGCGAGCGCGTGCGGGCCTGTCAGGCAGGGATGAGGGCTATGGATTTGAAGCCCGGGGAGCGAGTAGCAGGGTACGTTGCTAATCACAGCCACGCCTTGGTTGCGATGCTTGCGACGGTGTCGCTGGGGGCGATTTGGACGGCTGTCAGCCCAGATACAGGCGTTACGGCGGCCCTGGACCGATTAGCACAGGTTCAGCCGCGGCTGCTGTTTACAGATAATGCGGTTGTGTATAACGGAAAGCAGTTCGACGTCCTCAACAAGGCAATGGAGATTATATCCAGCCTTCCATCGCTGGAGGCGGCGGTAGTTCTCCGGACGATAGACGGCGTCGAAGACTCTATTCCCATGACGTCCTCTACACAGACAAAGACTTGGACATACAACAGCTTTATAGCACAAGCTGATACTGATGAGCGTCGGGGAAAACTCGAGTTTGTCCAGATGCCGGCTGAGCACCCCGTATATATTCTTTATAGCTCCGGTTCCACCGGCAATCCGAAGTGTATCGTCCATGGGGCCATCGGAACCCTCATTCAGCACAAGAAAGAGCACATTCTGCAGAGCGATATCAGGCCGGGCGATCGGCTCTGTTACATCACCACCTGTATGTGGATGATGTGGCATTGGCTCGTTTCCGGCCTTGCCTCAGGCGCCACGGTCGTTTTGTACAACGGGTCTCCCTTCTACTACAGGCAGGAAACCGAAGGGACTACGTTCATATCCTTCAGGGACCACCTCGCTATGCTCAAACTAGTGGACGAGCTCAGAATCACCCAATTTGGCGCAAGCGCCACGTACTACTCCACGTTGGAACGGCGACGGCTTATGCCCAAGCAATGCGGCCTATCGCTGATGTCTCTCAAGGCAATTTACTCAACCGGATCGCCCCTAGCTCCATCAACATTCCGATACATCTACAAATCCTGCGGGCCCCAGGTCAACCTCGGCTCCATATCTGGGGGCACGGATATTATCTCAGACTTCGGCACGCCGTGTCCGCTTCAGCCGGTGATTGCAGGAGAGATCCAGGCAGTTGCCCTTGGCATGGCCGTACAGGTCTGGAGTCCCACGCGAACGAACTTGAGCGATACTGGGGAGCCAGGAGAGCTTGTCTGCGTCCAGCCGTTCCCTAGTCAACCGGTTCAGTTCTGGGGCCCCAACGGGGCGGAGAAGTACAAGGCGGCCTACTTTGAGAAATTTCCTGGGGTATGGGCGCATGGAGACTTTGTTCGAATAAATCGTCGCACTGGGGGCCTGGTGATGCTGGGCCGATCGGACGGGGTCTTGAATCCCAAGGGCGTGCGGTTTGGAAGTGCGGAAATCTACAATCTGCTCTTGCGGCGGTTCCCAACCCGGATTGAGGACTCACTTTGCGTTGGACGGCGGCGAGAGGAGGATGCGGATGAGACGGTGGTCTTGTTCCTGAAGATGCGAGAGGGTTCGCCGTTCAGCGCCGGGTTGGTGGAGGAAGTGCGACGGGCTGTCCGGGAAGAGCTGTCTCCCAGGCATGTTCCGGGCGTCATCAGCGAGTGTCCAGATATCCCAATGACCGCCAATGGGAAAAAGGTTGAAGTACTCGTCAAGAAGGTTCTCGGGGGGGATGATGTCCAGGGCCAGCAACTGGCCAATATCGAGTGTCTAGAGTGGTTCAGGCAGTGGGCTCGAAGTCACTGATCCAGTATCTAGCCAGTATTGACAACGGATTTGTTCATGGTTACTATTCATAAAGCATATATAATATAACGCAATCACCATGCTAGGAACATGAAATATATAAGAACGCGCTATCAGTTCAAGGCTGGCTCATCAGCAGTTCTGGTCGATCCACTCCTTGGCCTCTCCCACAGTCGGGCACTCCAGAAAGAACGAACTCTTGATATCAATCCCCAACTCGCTGCGGAACTTCTCAGACAGGACCAGCGACATGAGCGAGTCCACACCCAGGTTTGCAAAGGAGGCCTCGTCAGTCAGGTCACTCAGGGCCAGCTTGGACTCTCGTGCGATGATCTTGATACACTGGCCGACCAGATCCGAATCAGCGCTGTCTGATTCGGTGAGCGTGGAAGTGTCGGTGGTCGAACGGCTGGCGGTGCTGTCGGTGGGCTCACTATCACTCTCTGTATGGGCGCCGTCTGGTTGTTGAGGTATCACTTTCGTTGTTGCACTGGTTGCACCAGTTGTAGTAGGAGGTTTCCTGACATGGCTGTTATCAAGTGCCGGTCTTGAGCTCGCTGCAGAACCCGATGCTACTGGTTTGCTGCCCGGTCGTTGTTGTGGCTTGCTCGGTGAAGGAATGGCAGGTGTCTGATCTTTTTGCAGGAAACGCCTATCGTGGACACTTTCCTTGTCAGCAGCAGGGGGGGAGAAGAACCGGTTCATGAGCAACCGCGGGATACGCTTGAAGCGGATCTGACTCAAAACACCGACAATCACGGCATCCTGAAGGATATATACGTCGCCCGCGTACATATTGCCACCTTCACTTGACAGTGGGAACATGCGGACGTAGCTTGTATACTTGGCTCCCGGCTCCAGCGGCCTCAGCAGGCGGAAGCTATCGCTCCCTGGCGTAACGTAAAAGAAGTCCTGCGTGTTAGATGCGTCACTGCCATTCATGACCAGGCCAGCAATATGGCAGACACTGTCAATCCAGTGCGGCGGCGTGTGCCATGTACCATGGCGGTCGGGAACGAGAGTGATATTGGCCACAGCTTCGTACTCATGCATGATAACACTGTCAATGCCACGGTACCAGTCCGCGTAGTCAACGACGTTCTTGAACAGCGTGTAGGCCAGCCGTTTGGAGATGCGGTTAGCAACTCCATCCATGGCCAGCTGCTGTAGCGCCTCGATGCGCCCCAAAACCAGGTGCGCCGTTCGATTCCACTCGGCGGCCCAGGCATCTGCGTTCTCGAAGCGCACGCTGGCTGATGCAAACCGCTCGGCGGCTCGCTCGCCCGTCTCAGCACTGACATTGTACCAGGCCAGCGACATGGCCTGCGCATCCAAGTCCAGCTGTGCCTCAAGCGCGAGCGGTTGCGAGCAACCGTGTTCCTTGCTTGCCACCTGGGCGTGCAGCACTTCCAAATCGCAGACATTCATGTGAATTTTCGCCTGCGGGACCAGCTTTCGATATAGGTACTCGCCCACCGCCAGTGCCATATCGGTCCAGATCGACGAAGTGGCCACGCCGCAGTTGTTCATGGTATGGCCGTGGATCGCTGCCCGAAACTCTGGTGCTTGCATATCAGAGAGGATGTGCAGCGTAGCTTTGGTTGTCTCAATCACTTCGGTCGTGGTCTGATGAATCGTCGACGTCCGCAGCCCGGTGGCCGGCAAAGTTACAGGGGGTCGGCCGCTACTAGGAATGATACCGTACTTCAGAAGGGCCTTATCCAATGCCCAGGTACCCAGGTAAGGTATCCAGTAGTTCGTCTCATTCCAGCTGTACTTGGGCAGGTTCAGTAGGGAGTAAGCCTGCTCGTTCGGGCGAAAAAACTCATTCCAGACTGGCGTAATACCGGCTAGGTGCAGCGTAACTAGGGTCTTTGCGACCGTCGATAGGTTGTCCTCGTTCCGGCGGCAGGAGGATCCAATCCTTGACTGCGAGTCTGGATAGAGCTTGCGGACGAAGCCCACGCAAACCGGGTGTGGACCCAGCTCGACCCAAGCGGTTTTGTTACTTACGAGGCCCAGTTCGTGTGCTGCTTCTATAGCCGCAGCAAATCTGACTGTACCGCGCGTTTGGCGGCGAAGATACGTCGCGTTGATTGTTTTGCCGTCGAAAATGGCCGTTCCGAGTAGGGTAGACAGGAAAGGCACGCTGGGGGCTTTGAAAGGGACATTTTGAGCTATCTGCTCCAGCTCATCAATGACCGCGTCCATCTGTGATGTGTGGTAGGCAAACGGGATCTCAAGCAGTACGCATTTATGGCTGTTGACCTCGAGTACGGTCTGTATTGCTTGTATATTGGTTCTCGTTGCACCAATGACGGTCTCATCGTGAGTATTCTGGCACGCCACCTCATACTCCACGCTCGCTGTCTCGGGTGCTCGTCTCAAAACTCGCTCAATCTCGTCCGGTGGCGCCAGCACCGACAGCATGGCGTGGCTGCCTGGAGTACAGCGTTGCTCCGTGATCTGCGCACGGCGGCCGACCAGATAGAGCACATCTGCAGCCGACAGAACCCCAGCGACCTCGAGGGCTGCGTACTCGCCGAGGCTATGACCGATGACTGCGGCCGGACGGACTCCAAGCGATGCCCAGAAGCGGGCGAGGGCAATCTCGAGGACGACGATGCTGAGCTGACTGACCACGGGGGACATCACCTCCTCGTCCGTACTACCAGTGAGGGCTGGCAAGACGGAGGGGAACCCTAACCGCTGCACGAGCTGGTCCAGCTGCAGCACATGGGTCCTGAAGCCCGGAAATTCATCAAACAGTTCCTGGCGGACCCCGCGATTGGAGGTGCCCTGGCCTGTGAAGGTGAAGACCACTGATGGCGGATTTTGTGGGATTGACTGAGTTCCGGCTGCAGCTTTGTTATCGAGAGACGACCTGAGGAATTTCTGCAGGCTGGAAATGCTGGAAACAGTCGTGGCCACGCGCAGATTGTGGTGCATGCGCCTTGCGCACAACGTGTACGAGAGATCTGCCAGGTCGGTCTCCGGATTCTCATCAAGGTAGGCGAGGAGATTGCGCAGGTTACCCTCTAACGACTTCTTGCTCTTGGCCGAAACGGTGATTGCATAGAGA
This sequence comes from Aspergillus spinulosporus, assembly GCA_003574815.1. Classification (NCBI taxonomy): domain Eukaryota; kingdom Fungi; phylum Ascomycota; class Eurotiomycetes; order Eurotiales; family Aspergillaceae; genus Aspergillus; species Aspergillus spinulosporus. The sequence continues at coordinate 41,672 of QPHH01000003.1, read as the reverse complement.
GACCGTCCATCAGCGCTTTCAGGGCTGAAACGGCATCTCTGCCGTTCTGGCGCATCCTCGAGCAGCAGGGTCGTGTTGCCCCCGTGCGCACCAAAAGAGTTGACGATGGATGTGCGTTTTTTCTGTCTCTTCCCTGCCGGCCGGGGCCAGGGAGTCGTCTCGAAGACCAGCCCGGCATTGCGTCGATCGAGGTCTTTGGGTAGCAGCGGATTCACTTCGCTTCTGATGCCAATGTGACGAGGTATCGCATTCTTCTGGAACATGAGGAGTACCTTTATGAGCGAGGAAATGCCGGCAGCGGCCTCGCCATGGCCAATATTACTCTTTACAGCTCCGAGATACAATCTTTGTTCCAGCCCGGGGCGACGCCGGGGCTTGAGGGGCGCAAAGACTTCCAGGACAGACTCTGACTCGATGGCGTCGCCGGCCTGGGTGCCTGTACCGTGCATCTCAACATAGCTGACGTCGAGGGCACTTACGCCAGCCTTGCGCAGGACGCGGCGACAGTTGTCCTTCTGATGACCGGCGTGAGGATGCGTGATCGAGATAGCATCTGCACAGTGATTTGTTGCTGCTGACAGCACTACGGCCAGGATATTATCGTTGTCGGCCTCCGCATCCTCCAGGCGTTTAATCACAACAGAGCCAATGCCCTCTGCGCGGCAATATCCATCGGCGTCCTTATCCCAGACTTTGCATTGGCCGGTTTTCGACAGGAAATGTGCATTACCCAGACCAGCGTAGTTATCTGGGTCGGTGATAACATTGACGCCGCCTGCCAGCGCGACATCCACCTCACCTGCCCAGAGGGCCATGCAGGCAGCATGGACTGCAGCCATGGAGCTTGAACATGCGGTATCTATGCACAGACATGGTCCAGCGAGCTTGAAGAAGTAATTGATGCGGCCAGTGGTGAATCCGCGCACGCCGCCGGGGACAGCATATGTGCCGATATTCTGCGATGCGTTGAGTTCGCGCCAGTCATCGCTCGCCTGGCCATAGTAGCTGCCAACGCGCTCTCGACGGGTTGAAGGCGTACGTCCAATGACCATACCTGCCATCTCCATGGCCTCGTAAGCGGTAGTGATAGCCAGCCTTTGCATTGGATCTGTCTGCTCGGCCTGGCGATGAATGATGTCAGCCTAGGTAGTCAACTACATTTGATGCCTATTTACCTCTTTGGGGGACATAGAAAAGAATGCCGCGTCAAAATACCCAGGTCGGTCGATGAAGTTGCCATAGGGCGTCTGCGCAGCGTTCTCGGTTTTGCCCGTGGGATCATAGTGTGTCTCGAGGTCAAACCGATCCGGAGGGACGGTGGTGCAGGCATCACGCCCTTGTTCCAGCAGCTCCCAAAATGCCTCTGGGTCATTTGCCCCTCCGGGCATACGGCATGCCATACCCACAATAGCGAGCTTGGAGTTTGCTGGGTTATTGGGGCGTCGACTGCCATAGTCCTGATACACCCAGTCTACAAGATCATTCTGTTTGACTGTCACTCCAGGAAATCCCTCGGAAACCGCCTCGAGAATGCTCTTGAAGATAATGGACGTTCGGAACGAATTGATGCGACATTTATGCCGCTCAGGGATGCTGTCAATGTGCCGCAGAATGCCGGAAACAATATGGTCCAGGTAAATGGTGCCGGTAATCAGCTCTGTGACGATCTCAGAGAGCAGCTCGCCGGCGGTACTAGCGGCAAAGGGAGCCCCGGTGCTCGATGAAAGCAAGGGAACTCGCAACGGACGTGACGGGGGGATCAGGGATTCGGAGAGACTTAACACAGCGCTCACATCATCCTGACTATAAAGATGGTCCGCGTGACAGAGACCATCATACACCGGCAAGGGCAGTGACTTGGAATATCGGAGGTCACTAGAATGGAGAAAGGCAGCCTTGACACGCGATGGGGGGCCGCTCACACTGACGGACGACTTGTCTGCTGCGCTAATGAAGACCTTGGACAGGTCTGAGTTTCCCAGCTCATCATTGACCCGTGCTAATTCACTCCGTAGGGACTCTTCGGTCATCCCGGTGACCACATGGGCCCAGCTCTGATTTAGCATACCATCAGACTGGGCAGCCTCGAGCTTGCTGGAAAACCCAGCTACGTACACGCCCAGTCGGAAAGAGACCCTCAAACACTCGGCGCCATTCTTGACCACGTCAGAAAGCGTCTTGGAGAGGGCCAGGGCGGCGCCGGAAAAGAGACCAACGCTCAGTCCTGCAATCGTCGCCGTGTGCTTTGACAGGTCCAACTCACAACCGGTGGCTTCGTGGTATCTATGGGAATTAGTCTGAGGAGTTCCAGAGGATAGGCCGCGCTCACCCAATAAGCAAGCCCAACTGGAGGATGAGAAGAAAGGCGCTTTCCATGGCCGCGCCCAAGCCCAAATCTCGCAGATAGCCCTCCTCAGAAAGTGTCACGATGTTGTCGAAATGAGGCACCCGGCTCCGCACGGGGTGCGGGAGTTTGGCGATTTCACTCTGCAAAACCAGCGTCGACTCTTCGAGATACGCACTGAGGATACGGAACCGTCTGTCTTTGCTGTGCTGCAGCAGGTGCCGGAACAATTCGTTCACATCGTCGTTGGGAAATTCGTTGCCAAAGTACCACAACGCCGGCTCCTCAAGGGGCATCGTCCCCTCCACTACAGTCGGATGCAACATGTTTGTGGTATAAATAGTAGAGTTAAGGAAATAGTCTGGCGTCAGATGCGTGTTTCCTCCTTTTCATCAACTATTCATTCCAATAGATCATGTATATAGTATCTTGCAGCTGCATCTCTCGCCCATGCGAACAGTTGCCTGATATTGGGACCAAAGACTAGAGGAAGGCTGACGTCAATGCTCTAAGACCTGCTATTCTGGTGGTATACGCAAGTCCGCTGCCAACAGAAGTCATTATAAAAATGCGTATTATGCCGTCTTCATTTGCGCCCGGCTTTTAACAGTACCGTGCCCTTCCCCTCTCGGGCTGCCCCAAATGGGGGTTAAACAGACCCCTATCTCCTATTATAGTTAGTAGAAGACTAGGCACGGCTATAGTCAGCTAATTGCCCCAGACCTGAAGCAAAATCCGATCCCAAATCCATGGTGGATGTAAAACCCGAGTAGAAGTCCCTCCCGGTCCGGTACCTCTTCCAGTAGGCAAGATTCTGGAGCATAATGCTGGTTCTGCCATAATACCGGACGAGAACACTCGGAAATTGTTGCTAGAGTCGTAATTTCTCGGTGATTTTACGGGGAGGAAAGAGACTCCATCAAAATTCCTGATCCTAGCTCATAACCGAAAGCAGACAGACAACTCAGGCGAAGCCAAAACAGTATCACCGGAGCGTGAAGCGCAAAAAGGCCCAGAATCAGCGGTATTTCAAGCAGCACAGTCCCCTCTACACATTGACGATCCATCCTTGGCGGATCCTGCATGCCATCGACTCGATCTATCGTTTCTGCAGGTAAGTCAGCAACTTTACAGGGCAAGGAAAGCCTGTTTCTTGATAAGGCCTCGCTCACCCTGCAGACAATTTTCATCGATATGGCCTCTCAGCCAGCCAGCCTACCAGAAGCCTCTCTGTCCGTCATCGACTGGGCTCGATTAAAGTCCGGCGATGAAGAAGAGAGTCGCAAGCTTTTTGCTGCCTGCCAGGAGCAAGGCTTCCTGTATCTGGACATGAACAGCAACTTGTCTTTTCTGCAAGATCACCAGGACGTGTTGAAATTCATGGCCGAGTACTTCCACCAGAGCCTAGACGAGAAAATGAAGGACGATCGACATAGCGACACTCATGGGTGAGTGGTCGATTCTGCTCAGATCCCTTACCGGGCTGACCACCAGAATCTGACTCAATTGCAGGTACGAGCCAGTCGCAACGTCGACCGGGGCTGTACACTCGCTGCCAGATTACTATGAGTCCCTTAAAGTGCCCTCCCTCCTCTAAGTTTCCATCCGACTTTGCATAGCTAACTTCAGCAGGCGTCTAAAGACGAGCTGCAAGCAAACACAAGCGCCCTTGCCCCTGCTATCAGGGCCCGTCGTGATCTCTTCCTGCGGTTCTGCGGAACGGCTCATGAGGTCTTCATGACGATTCTGCACCAACTGGACCGGCAGCTTGGCTCTGAGTCGCATTCTCGACTTGTGGATTTTCACCGCGAGGACGCAGAATCCCTGACCACCCTCTCCATGTTCCGCTACCCCAGGCAGGAGACCCGTGAGATTGGCGTCGGCCACAACAAGCACACCGATATTGGCACCCTAACATTCCTCCTCTGCGAGCAGTGGGGGCTGCAGGTGCTGTCGAAAAACCCGGACGGCTGGCGGTTCGTGGTCCCGAAGCCTGGCCATGCTGTCATCAATGTCGGCGACACCCTGCGCTTTTTGTCAGGCAACCGGCTGCGATCTGCCGTTCACCGTGTGATCCCGACGCAGGGGCTACAGCATGAAGACCGCTATAGCATTGCCTACTTCTTGCGGGCGGCTAACGATATCACGTTTACCGATAGCAGAGGAAGACAGATCTCAGCGAAACAATGGGATGACGAGAAGTTTGACGTGTTCCGGGAGACTCACGAGGAGCAGGAGAAACTGCCTATCTTGACGGGTGGCATGGAGTGGAAGGACAGTCTTGTAGTTTGATAGTGGCAATTATTGATATTTACTATACATACTCATTCTATTCCGTCGGGAGCCCCTCGTAGCACCCCAGAACCATTCAAGATGTCCAGCATCAGCTTCTTCAGCCTTTCGACAGCCTCCTGTCCAATCTGGTAATGCACGACGAGCCTTGAGCCCATGAACCTCAACCCTACCTGCTCACCCCGCGCAATGAACTGCGCTTCACTTAGCCCAGCCGCTGCCAGATCCAGCCATACCATGTTCGTTTGCACCGGATACACCACCCTGCCCCCGAGCCTCACCCAAAACTGTTCAATCTCCTTTGCTCGACGATGGGACGCCTGTAGCTTACCACCAAGGAAGGTCTCCTCCACGCCGACTGCCGCAGCAGCACACAGAACCCCGGACTGTCGCATCCCGCCGCCGATGCTCTTCCGTATCCATCGCGCGCGCTCACGCATCGCCTCGGTGCCTACCACCATCGAACCAACTGGAGCCCCCAGACCCTTCGAAAAGCACAGGCTCACGCTGTCGAAACAAGCACAGTACTCCTCCAACGACCCCGCCCCGGCGGCTACGGCTTCCCATAGACGGGCCCCATCAAGGTGCATCGCAATTCCATGTTTCCTTGCCCATCCACTGATGCGCCGACATTCGGCCAGTGGGAGAATGACACCCCCCAGTGGGTTCTCCAGCGCCACCAGCCGCGTCGGACAGTCTGTCACAAGGCTGCCCCGATTGACATTCTTCAGGATGTCCTCGAGGGTTACGTACCGCCCATTCCCGGGAATGACGCCCGTCACCATCGCCCCGCACAGGCTAGCTACTCCGCCGGCTTCGTGAGTGATAATGTGTGCCCGGTGATCGGCGAGGATGCTATGCGGGGGGCATTGTAACTGCGCCCGCACGCACAGCTGGTTGCCCATTGTGCCACTAGCAACAAAAAGACCGGCTTCTTTGCCGGTCAGCTGGGCAACGCGGGTCTCAAGGTTGAGAGTTGTGGGGTCCTCGCGGAAGTCGTCGTCCATCAATGTTGTGCTGGCGATGGCGGAAAGCATGGCGGCTGTTGGACGGGTGACGGTGTCGCTGCGGAAGTCGAATGCTGCAGGCCCAGGTTCAATCCAGGCATTGGGCGTGCTTTGCATTTTTGCTTGCAGGACCCCATTGTCCGCATGGTGGCGAGCGATAGTTTGCTCTTGTACAGTCATGGTTGTCATGGTGATGCTGGAAATGGTGACAGCGCAGGTGACAGCGGAGAGAGATATGTATCGTCGCGAAGGATCCTACAAACAGCTTGTCGCAACACCTAAGGATTGCAGCTTCGTTCGGCAGATTTTGCGTGCAGCTCTATGTAGCTATCACCTAGTAGTGCATAAAAGCTGAGCATAAGCCGGACTATGCGAGCCAGGATCAACTCGTCGAGCTCGGATTTAAACATTAAGCCAAAAGCCGTGTCACCGAAGAAAGGCCAGACATACAGATCTTAGCGTGATTGCCAAACTTTTTTTTTATACAAATAGGTAAATAGAAAAAAAATGAAATCAAAAAGATAATTCACTCCTATACTTATCAACTGCTTAGGCGAATTCTATCTCTACAGGGGTAGTGCAGAAATGCCATAACATGCCATTGCTGAGCGATAAGTCACTGCTCTCTGAGCACTTCAAGCGCATAAACCAATAGACATGTCCTTCAACTGGCAGAAAAAGACTATATAGTGTATACCATGTCACGCTCATGCCGGCATCACTTGGCTGCCGAGATTACATGACCGTTGACCCCCCCAGCAGATCCATTGGTGACCCTGGGGCCACCATTCGGACCCGGAGAGAATCTCACATAGAGATCCTTCTTGATAAACACCCCATATGACTTCTGGTCAAGCCAGTCCTTGTCTACATTTCCGTCTAACTCGAAGTTGAAATGCCACAAGAGCTTGGTCATGATCAGGCGAGACTCGGCGTTGGCGAGGTTCTGGCCGAGACACTGTATATCAGACAGAGACGTTAGGCCTACCGTAGACAGACCCAGTAGCTTTATTAGATAGGGAGCTATTACTCACGTTGTATGCACCTATACTAAAAGGGTGATAGGCCTCGTGATTGTCGTCCTGGAACTCGGCGGGGGGATTGGGCAGGAACCGCTCAGGGCAGAAATCATGAGGCCGTGTGAAATAGTCAGGATTCTGCGCAATTCCGGGAAAAGACATGTTGCATCCAGTCTGCTCTGAGTGCTTAGCATCGGAGACATGGGAGACAACTCCAAGTGTAAGGATACACAACACTTACACCTTCAGGAATGAAGATACCAGCGGCATAACCACCGCCCTTGGGCGGAGTACGCCAGAGCATGTTGATCACCGGTGGATACAGACGCATAGTCTCGTTTAGACAGGCCGTCAGATACTTCAGGTTGTGAACAGAGACCAGGTTGATCTGGTCAGGCGAGTCGAACGAAGAGCGGATCTCATCGACCAGCCTCTCCATAGCATGGGGATTCGTTCCCAGGAAGTAAGCCAGCCCCGTGAGCAAGGTTGATATTGTGTGAGAGCCTGTTCCGACGAGAGTCACGGCGGCGACGACCATTTCCTCCTTGGTGAGGCCCTCGCCTCCTGCGTTGTCGTCGGCGCTCTTGATTGAGATCTTGTCCCAGAAGTCACCGCGGATGCCGCCTTGCTTGATGCGTTCTTCCACTCTAGCTCGAGCATACTTGAAGTTGTTCAGTCGAGCGAGTTGCAGTTTTTTGGGAATAAAATATGGCGCCAGGAACATGAGGTGATGCTCGCGGAAGAGGAATTTGAGCTGCGTGTCGAACGCTGTTTCGGCGAAAGTTTTCATCTAGTACACATTATCAGCTAATGTCAAGATGTAGAGGAAAGAAATCTTACCCATTCATGAACCTCACCCCTTTCCACGCAGTTCAGAGGCTCGCTCCAGCCCAGATCACTGATCACATCGAACCCCACCATCACAAACCTGTTGTTGGGCCCAAAATCAGCATCAGTCTCGCAAAAGGGAGAAAGCGCCCAGACCATTTGGTAAGATCGATTGGCTGCCCCGTCTTTGCAAACTCGTCAACCTTATTGATGAATATGTCGATGTACTTCGTAATCAATGTCTGCTGCTCCTGAAGACCCTTCTCTGAAAACGCATGGTTGAGCAACCGGCGGAAGCGAGCATGATATGTCCCAGCAGTGTTCATAATACTCTGCGGTCCATTCTTGCCTTGGGGAACTCGCTTTGGGTGTCGAGGCCACTGCGCCCTTCCAGGGACTTTGGCGAAGATATCGTTCCACGCTGCGTTATTGGTGAAGCTCAGCTCGTTTGGGCCAATGCGGACAATTTCTCCGTATTTGGCATGGACTTTCGCTGTTTTCTGAGGCAGACGGCCGGTCCATTGCCAATAGTCCTGCTTGGTATGAGCTTTACTCTCGGACAGTTTAGATGCTGGATATACTTACCCATGGCACTTTGCTGATTCTGCAATAAAGTGGCCCCGGAATATTGGCCAGCGGGTGGAGAAACAGATTGTAGAAAGCATCCCCGACTACGTACAGTAGCCAGGCAATGGCGATGTAACGAATAACTAGAGAAAAGTCCGTATCTAGTAGGTCACTGGTAGTCATCGCTGCGGCGCTTCAAAAGCAATGGTGCGAAGGGTGTAGCGGCAGTGGTAAGCTTGTAGGAACAAAACGGCGACAGATTAGCGTCGAAGGATTTTTGGAACACCCTCCAGCCGTATCTTGGAATTCTACAGACCTCCGACAAGAAGAGGATTGCTTTTGTGAGTATGCATTCTGTAGCTTGTGTGAGGCAGTATACATGCGTCGCCATACGCTAACAGGCCTGGGCGGCTTTTGACCTTCAAAATCCGAGCATAAACTGCGAACATGGGAAATCAAGCTACCCGATGCCGGAAAACGAAGCTGTGCAGCTCTGGGCGACTTCGCACTCTGTCCTTCATTCTCTGAGCATTCGAGATGGGGTAAAAGCCGTGGGTGGGCGAGCATTGTTGTATCTATCAGCCAGTCTATCCATGAGAAGCTTTGCCACAAGAAGTCAATTGCGTTTGATACCTCAGATATTTCCTCTGGAAAGTAACATTCATTTGTTCTTACTTTGGAGATGTGTCGATTTCTGCTCATTAAGATCTACAGCTCGAGAATTGTAAAAGAAAGGAGTTGGCTTGTTCTAATGTACAGTAGTTTCAAGTCTAACCATTTCTCACCAATAACTCAGTATAAAGAATAAAAGGAGATTTTCTTAACTCTTTATACGCCACAGCCCACCCGTCACCCAGAGGCATACCTGGAAATAGCACGCAGATGCGGCCCAAAATACCAGAACACAAAGGGTGCCGTCCAACCAACCGCTATAGTGATGAATGCCAGCAGACTTGTTCCCCATCCATACCCCAGAGATTGGTACATGTACGGTGCGAAGAGTGGAAACCCAAAACCACATAGACTGCGAAGGATGGCACAGGCCGCCATCGCGCTGGCAGCATAGGTCTGGTAACTATCAACAATGTACGTCTGCATGCCCTGCAAGCAGGAGATTGTTCCTGCAGTGAATATCGCTGCTCCGATATTGGGCATGATCCAGTGCGTGTTCCCAATACTCCAGCCGTACCAGAAGAGGCCAATTGTACTGATGACAGAGCCGACAGCGAGTGATGGCATACGAAACTCCGGCTTGCCAACATCGTTGTTCTGTGCTTTGAGAATTTTATAAATACGGTCAACGACCTTGAGGTTGAAGAAGAGACCAATGAAGGATCCAATGGCAATAGAGAGGTAGTTCAGTCCACCAATGCTGGGGCTTTCGTGGTAAACAAGCGTCCAGATCTCTGGGAACGTAGCAAACATGAGGTACGTTATGCCGAATAGGTACGCCATATAGATGGCCATGCAAAAGACGATAGGCTGGGTGGAGAACATGACGATCGGCCTCTCGAAGGCATGAAGTAACTTATAAGTGAGCGTTTCTGTCTTCTCCATTGTATGGAGGTTTTCGTTGCCGGTCTCTCGAGCGAGACGGTCACGCCGGATGCGGAGGAGCGTCGGCGCGTGGCATTCGCGTAGCCAGATAAACCCAACAACCTGGATTCCAACCGCAGCTGCGGAGGTTGCCCAGAAAACCCAGCGCCATGTTGAGTACTGCGCAATGAACCCGCCGGCAATGGGTCCCACCACGGGTCCCAGGATCGGACCAAGGGTGTAGATTCCCATGGCCTTGCCACGTTCCTCAGCAGTCCACATATCGCTACACGGCGCATTAGCACGATCTGCACTGTATATCCAACTACCTTGGGCTGCATACCTCACCGCGCCTCCTCCGATTGCCAGTGGCGCACTACCCCCAATTCCGGCCAGAAATCGAAACACAAAAAGCTCCGCTTTGTTTGTGGCGAACCCACAGCCCAGATTACAGGCGAAATACCACACGTTGCTTATCTGCAGCAGCCGCACGCGGCCATAGAGCTCCGACGCAGGGCCAAAGAATATAGGGCCGATGGCATATGCAAGGATAAAGATAGCCATAGAGAGGTACACCTCAATATCACTGTGCATGTCAAGCGCCCTCCCGAGGTCTTCCATGGCGGGCGCAATCATCGACGACGATACGGGGGAGATGAAGACAAACAAGGAAACCGCCCAAGTATTCTTCCATTTCAGGCCTTTTGGCCAGTTCTTCGGGTTCTCGGGATCGTTTGGGCCGCTCCAGGTAACAAGGTTCGGGTCTCTGTCTTTTTGGCTGTCCATTGACGACTCGGCTGGCGTTGAGGTCGAGTTAGCCCTGGCTGCTTCGACGTCTCCCTTGACAGGGAGCTGGGCAGCTTCCTCGTCCGTAGTGCTTAGCTTCTCTTCGTTCATCCTTCCAATGTAGGGCTTCACGAGCTTCACGAGCTTCACAACTGGGGCGGATACGGAAGATGGTTGACTCTTCCCTGTTGGGTTTATGTGCTTTAAGAATTCCTGTCAGTTGATACTTCTTCTCTTCTATAGTGTTGTCAGCAACCAATCGCAGGCTGCGATCTGCTTCGGGCCCGAGCCGTTCTTCAAGGACCGGCCCGTCAGCCAATGAAAATTTGCCATTGTTCGGGCCCGAGTGCAGGGAGGTTCTGATTGGCTTGTCTAATGCCCTAACAACAACGCATGAACCAGAGATATATTTCGATGATCGATCCAGCCTGCGGTGGCGGGTGAACTGAACAGTATCACTGTGCCCGAGTAAGACGGTTTTTCCAAGTCCCAAGACGCACCCTACTCCTCTCGAGGATGCCAGGTCGCGAGACTGGGTGAGTTCATTCGAGGTCCAGACCAGGTCCAGACCAGGTCCCGTCTCAGTTTACCGAGTGTACAGCCTTGTCGAGGGGAAAATCGAGGACGGAAGGATTCCTTGAGCGATCGCGCATACGGCTGCTCCTGCGGGTGTCGTCCGGGCCGCTACGCTGAGCATGCTACTCAGTGAGGGCAGTCCCTTAACAGGCTTGCTAAGCTTCCGCCCGGGGGATCCTTCACCGGCCCCGGCCCTTCTCATCTGTCTGAAGACGGCTACATTTCGCGAGACGTCCAGCGAATTCAATAGCAACTCAATGGTTTCTCCACCACTAGAAGACTCTCTGAATTGTGCCGGTGGTTATTTTCTCGGTTGGAGGCTTGAGCCGGGGTGGTAACCGACGGGCTAGCCCTTTTCAGTCCTTGAGCTCAATGCGCCATCTTGCTTAGCTTGACGAGATTGCGTGCCAGAACGTCTCTCCAAACTGTACATTCCGCTGTAAAGGATCGTTTACCCTGACGTGCAGCAGAACTATCTGCATTACCCCTCCCGCAGAGCGGTTGGATGTAACGTAGCATGTTTGCTGTGCAGCTTACTCGTGTTGAGGCGCAGGCGACTGGCTCTTTTCAGTGCCACAATATCATATTAGCCGTGGCTCGATACTATCATTTGCTCTGCTGTATATTACGGAGGGGCGGAAACAGGGATTAATACGACAGACCCCTGTAAGTGGCACGAGGAGTTTGACTCACGAGTTCTAGGCCCAATACCTGGGTTCCTATTTGGAGTCTTTCGTCAGTATCTGATATATCTGATACCTCTGCTTCCAATCGTATCTGCATGGATCAGCCGCCGCAAGATGGCCCGATACCCGTAGCCACACGCGTTTCTCTCAACCTGGATCATAGTCGTCATCTTAGCGCCGTACCATCCCATTAACATTGGTATGTGAGGCCGTACTCATTGGGACCGAAGCCTTCACCCTCCATAACTCCAATATCTTCCGTTTATCCAATCATCAGGAAAGTTCCAATCAAATGACCTCACAAACACAGTAAGCACTCATTCTGACATCGCGCATAAGAACAATTCCGGATATTCCTTCCTGTGTCCTTGGCCTGCCGTGGTAGATATATAGTCTCCTCGTTGTCAGCCACAGCTATCCTACTTCCATTGTAATTGTCCCCACTGATCCACATAAAGTAAAACCTACAGATCCAGTTACGAGATATTCATGATCAACGCAATGGAGCAGCGTGTACCCCAGCTCAACTGTGCGCTTTGCCGTGACCGCAAGCTTAAATGCGACAAACTTGATCCATGTACGAATTGCACTGCCTCAGGAGCCGTTTGTGTACCGATTTATAGGCCAAGATTGCCAAGAGGCCGTCATGCTCGTCCGAATCGCCAGAAACTGTCGTCGCCCACCACACCGCTGCCGCCGGCAACTCGCCGACGTGTGGACTCGGGTAGTTTCACCGTTGTCCCGGGTGGAACCGGAGACGACCTTAGTTCACGGCTCGACAGGATTGAAAGTCTTCTGCAGCGGCAAGAAGTAGCAAATGGGGTGGATGCGCAGCAAGGTGGGATGCAGGAGCTAGTGGGTTATCCATGATCATGTGCACTTGTGTATTACGTCCGAGGACGATCATACTGAACAAACGATCAATCAGCTGCAGCAGTCTCTTGTAGGAAACGACGGGAAACCCACGACGAGCACGGTCACTGCCCCAGATATCCGTGGCGCCATTGGTCAGGATGTCTATCAAGGCATTCGTAGTATTGAAGGACTCGTGCAAGAAGCAGGGGAAAACAACAATAAAAATGACAAGAACGTCGGCAATCGCGACGACAGGAATGATAACAGCAACGCAGAGCCTCGAGCAACTGTGGAAATGGCTGGGTCTCAAAGTGGTGCGGGAATAAATTCTGTAAAAAATACCCCATGAGATCTGTTGGTTTCAAGGAATAAAGGCCTGGTGGCTGACATATTTTTAGCAAGAGCTTAATAGAGATATTCCTGAGGTTTCTAAGGACGTCTGGCCCGACTTGATGGATCATGAGGTAAGCACGGGGCGCACATCTACGACATAATACTAGTGTCTAACCTCTCTTCCTCACGTCAGATGCAAGGACGAACCCAAAGCAATGCTGTCCCGCCTCACGAGGATTACACAAATGAGGATGGCTCAGATATTGCTCCCTTCAAAACGGACGCCATCGGCACTTTGCGCCTGCTAGACATTGATAATCCTCTTTCCCCAGCCTCCACTGCACTTCCCCGTGACAGGAACGCTGCAAGGAAGCTTTGTCAGATCTATCTTGAAAATGTCGATCCTATCATCAAGATCCTGCACCGGCCCAGCCTTAGCAAGTTCATGTTAGACGGAAGCCCATACCCAGGAGCTTCCCAGGAGGACCACTCGGAGCAAGCGCTGGAGTCCGCAGTTTGTTACGTTGCAGCCAACACAATGAGCGCAGCTCAGTGCCAGGAGGCTTTTAAATCAAGCAAAGCTTCAGTAGTAACGATGTATCGGAGAATGTGCGAGGCCGCGATTGAGAGAACCGGACTGTTGACAACGCGGAATATGACTGTCCTTCAGGCCTTCATTCTGTACCTGGTAAGTGCTCCTCGCCTGTCTCGTTGCAGTCCTAGAACGCCGTTCACAACGGCCAATTCAGGTCGGTAGACGGTCTGAAGACGAGAGCACGGCGGTTTGGGCACTGGTGGCCCTCCTCGTCAGGCTCACTGTCGCCATGGGGCTGAACACAAAACCGAGCAAGGAAACACGCAACGGCGAGTCTTTCTTCCAAGAGCAAATGCGACTGAGGTTGTGGCTTACTGTCTGCCTTATGGACATTCAGACTTCCTTTGCGGAAGCATCTGAGCCGCTCATCAGCCATCGAGATGCTGCATCCATGATTCCTCATGTGGCGCATGTAAATGACTCCGACTTTGACGTCGACACTCTGCATCCAGTGGCCGCGCATGAAGACCTCACTGACACAACATTTGCACTAGTCACATATCATGTGCAGGTTACCGGCCGACTTCTCAATTTTGCGTCGTCGGAATCCAGCGCCATCAAGGACGATCCCGAGGCGCGACACAGATTGGTCCGCCATTTCCAGCATCAAGTCTTCCCTTTGCTACATTATTGTGACCCGGAGTCTTCCCCATACGCGTGGTTTATCTGGCACAGCACACAATCAATTATGGCCTCCATTCGCCTCTCCGAGCTTGTTCCATTTCGAGGGGGGCGGCCAAACAGCAGCTTGATCCGAAGGCCATCTACGCGGCCAGAGGGCGATACGACATTGTTGCGGCGGGCACTGCAGAATCTAGAGAAGGCTCAACTAATATGCTCGGATCCGAGGGGTGATGGTTTCCGCTGGTATATAACCACTCCGTGGCTGGCTCTCTATACGGCTATCGTGGAGTGCGCTACCTGCACTGATGCGGCGCTTGTTCGGCGGGCGTGGCCAGTCATTGAAACTATGTATCATCAAGTCAATCCTTCCATGGTGCCTAACTGTCAGATGTCAAGAGTTTCCCTCGCCCAGCTGATGACCGAGACGCGGGGGAGAATTGTGCCGTTGTTTCAGGACGGCGACAGTGGCAGCAGTACCTCTGCCGGCAACAACAAACGAGCTCTCTGCAAAGCCAGGAGTCCAGCCCGAACCTTGCAACCAAGATTAACAGAGAGCGTCAGTTATGGTGACAGGAGCACCCCTATTGAACACCCTGTCTCTCTGAGCGCGGATTCTGCTAGGAAGCTCGAGGCGCTGCGGCAGAGCTGGAGCTTACCATCAATATCAATGGATGGTGACCCGGACCTTGAAGCCGACGGCTTTCTGCTCTCCTCCGATCTGTTTAATCCCCTTCAGTCGGATCTCTTTGAACCCTCGTGGGTCTCAGCCGATCCTATGAGTCAGTACGCGCATCTTGCAGAGTTAACTGACACTCGATCAGAACAAGTCGCCTTTCCTATGTCCAGTCATCGGAGAATGTAGATAGTACATGCAACTTCAGGTAATAGGTTACAAGAAGTCTCATTCTGTGCATTTGAGCAAATGTTTACCAACCGCCATGGGTTGTTCCCAGTTGTCATATGGACTCCAATACCAGCATTACCCGTCTCCTAAATCGTCATAACAAATCTATAGGATGGCTAATACCTGCATGTAGTTTGTAAGAATATTAATTAGTCTACACTAGGTGTTTCAATGATGCAAGTCTCTATCGATTTATGAAATATGGTTGTGTCAGCTTGGAAATATAAGTGTTTAAAACTAATCTGGAAGCCATGACGCCTTTTTGGCGTAGCGGTAAATATTCCCAATAGATTGATTGTTATATTCTATCGAATTTCTAATTCAGCCAAAAAGAGCTAACCCTCCTCCAAAAGCTAGGTTCTGAATAATATACTGATTTTTCCATTTTTCTAAAGCTATGGTGAGGTTACGTCACTCGGCGGATCGCGTGGCTTTGTGGTCTGCGGCCTCCCTAGGGCCAACTAAATGTGCTACCTAAGCAGAATCTAAAACTAGCGATATACAGGCTTGAAGTGACAAATTTGAATACTGAATGTTGGAAAGAGGGGAGGAAATATCTGACACTTCCATGGTGTGGTCTCCTGAAGGCCAGAGCCTGTTTTTGGCTATCTAGAAATAGAGTGGGGAGCCATATTCTTCCATACAGGTAGATGTGTAGACTGGTTCACTTTCAGCGCCTGAATGGGCCCAGTTTGGGCATATATCCGTGATAAAGGATGAGTCTTGCATGATGCGGCTGAATTCTTCAGTCACATATTTCACCCTTGGTTTGAACTAGGGCCTCACTAATCTAAGTCTTTTTCTATAAACGGTTGCAGTTCTATGATACCAGAACCTAGACAAGTCTGAAAGCGCTTCAAATGGTGTACGTATCATTATAAATTCGTTTTAATAGAAGAGACGAGCTCCTGGAGTCTGATGATGATAAGACCGTATTTATCCTAATAAAAAACTTAATGCTCAACGGACGAGCAGGAATGACAAAAATGGTCTATATGGGCACACTTGCGAAGTTCTTTTGCTTACGGATATTTAGTAGTTAAGAGCTGGACCCCTAGAGCAAGTGAGGAAATGGGTTGGGCACTTTGGCTTTAGATCACAGACATCATCAAAGAAGATAGGATCACCCGGCCTTGGATATCCTAGAAGCTAAATATGAATCATGATTTTAGGATCTTATATGGTGCTACCCAGCAGCACGCCGAGGGTCGTCTTGATCGAGGTTCTGGGCCGGTTTCACAATAGCCATGTGCGGCCACATGTTGAGACATGCAAAAGCCAACCACGTCTGGCCTCCGGATTATTTGCTATCTCATTCAGGCTGCTGCTATTAAAAAGCCGCAATAAAGCTATTGCCGGGACGTCGGGGCTCCTTCCCACAACCACGAACAACGTCTCCAACACGGGCTCTGTACGGAGTGTCATCCAGAGGACCTTGGAGTCCTAGCAATAATGACTAGTTTCTGTTTTTTTCTTACTCCTGCCTTCTATCCCTGTGAGGCTATATGTCTCGATGGTATCGACAAGGCCCTGAATATATTTTCCGGTCATGTATCCGCCTGGGAAGCCATTTCCCCCCTCCAGAGCCCACCGAAAGAAAAATAGAGAGAAGAGAGAGAAGTCATTACTTGTTAAATGTTTGTGAATCCGGTTTCCTACTTTAGAAGGCATTGTATGTCCGACGACAAGGGATATATCCTAATAGATCAATCGTACTAATCTACCGAACGCAGAAGAGAGCCTTAGAATTGCCCCGCTACTTCCCTACGTGATCCTGGTATGATGCGAATACCTCTGATGCCTGGGAAACCTCGCGCATGATGGTCCTCTCATGATCCTTGGATCGGGGTATTATGCGGCAAACAAACGGGTTTGGTGAGGCCTGGACTTTGTCACTATAGTCCTCGTAGGGATCGGTACCAATGGGAATCGGATTCCCTTGTTGGTCACGCTGCAATTCGAATCGGAATGCCCAAAGCATTTTGGCCATTGTCATGAATAGGGTACGGTCTGCTAAATGGATGCCGGGGCAGATACGGCGTCCAATCCCGTAGGCGTAGTGATCTCGATCGGCGACATTGGAAGCATTGGCGCAGTCCGCAGCCAATTTGGTGTTGCCATCGTAACGAGTCGGATCAAAGGATTCAGGTCTCGCGATAAAGGAGGGATCATGATGGAGCCCCCAGATATTCAAAAATAATATTGTTCCAGGGTAGAGACGAATACCTTCCACGTCAATTTGCTTGGTTAAGACGCGTGGAGGACCCAGCGGCGCAACGGGCCGCCACCGCATTACCTCTTTGAGAATGAGGTTGATATATGGGAGCCTATGTCGGTCGGACCATTGAGGGGATCGCGAAACCCCACAGACCGTATCCAACTCAGCCTGTGCACGTTGCTGATGTTCTGGGTGCAGGGTCATTGCCTGGATGAAGACGCACAGCATGATGCTTGTCGTATCGTAACCACCTTCTAGGGTCACGCCGATCAGGGTTTCGAGCTCCTGTTCTGTCAGGTTTGTCTTGTCAGGGTGGTCAAGAATGCCGTTGACGATGGACTGAATGCGCCTGCCCTCTTCATAGCGTGCCCTGGCATGTGCTAACATTGTCCCATAGAGCCGGCGCATGCGCTCCCGCATGCGCCTCAGTTGCGAAAAAAGCGGTCCCATGCAGAAATTTGGGGCATACCTGACCAAGGGTATGATGTCCTCTGAGAGCACACCTCCTACTCTTAGCAGATGCAACCACTCTGGGATGATCTGTTCCAACTGGGTGAAATGGTCGGACTGGTGGGACGGCGTGCGGACGCCAAAAGTGAGAGATGTTATGATACTGGCGACGTAGCGCTTGATATGGAGACTGAACGCACCGGCATCCTGGAGGAGATCTTGTAGGAGCTGGGCACTCTCAGCCTCAACCAAGTGCATATGCTCTTTGTCACACATCGAAGCGGACAAATTCTGATGCAAGATGAACCGCTGCTCGCGCCACAACCTGCCATACCTGGCCATGAGGAGGTGCGAGCCACCCGTAACAAAGTCCGTCGCAGTATTCGCTGGTCGCGTACTCGTGATTGCGCTGTTCATATCAAATAAGACTCGAGCAATTCGGCGGTCGGTCACCACCGCTGCTGGCGTTTGTCCCAGTCGGATTATGAACAGACCCCCATGGACCCTGGACCACTCCGTCAACCTGCCTGAGATGGTTAACATTGCTTTGAAGAGCTCATATACGTAACAGAGGGGGGATACTGACTTCAAATAAAGCTTGTTAGACGGGATTTGTGCAGGTTGCCGATTAAAGGAAGCCCCCGAGGTCCTGTCTAGTCAGTCACGAATCAAGATCGGGGAGAGCTCTTCATCCACACACCTGGGTATTCCTTCCAACCTGCCCTATAGCTGATGAAGAGTGCAAGGGGCCCGGCTAGAACAGCGAGAATGATAATAACGGTGAAAATGGGTAGCATAGTGAGGCACGGTGGCGGTTACCAACTATCCGAGGTCTGTATATGCCAGCCTGAACAGTATTTACGCTTCCCGGACGTTGGGGGAATCCTCCTGGTTCTCTGGATATGGCGGATATCCAGCGGGGGAGTGATTGGTGTGACTCGAGTGCAGTTCATTGTGACGCCTCGTGCAGGAGGATAAGCATATGCATGAACTCTCAAACATCCACAGTCAACCCAAGGAAAAAGCAATTATCCCCACATCTGCCATGCATAAGAAGTCCAAGGAACTTTCAGGCCATCGCCCAAGCGGCCTTAACTTAGGACTTTCTCTGTGACATTCCATTCGTCCCCTTTCTTGATGTCTCGTACACTTGCTCTGATCGAATTCTCCCTTTTCTGGGTTCTGCCGCCACTCGGGGCACACACCCTGTGGATTTCGTCCGCCCAGAATGGTTTTTTTGCGGCACTGGAAGAGGCGATCGCGCAGAGAGAGTTGTCGGGCTCTCCAAGCGCAGTGCTACGAACCCGGTTTACCGGAATCCAGTCCATTGACCGCGCTCTTGAGCTGTTTGTCATATTCTATTGGCCTGTTGTGAATGGCAACTCGCCTGACTTGTCTATGCTGGCCATTCAATTGGCAAGCATTCTCGGGGTTGCATATGTTTTGATTGTGCTCGAGGCGAGTCGGTGCCAGTCGTCAGTTCGGGTGATCTGCAGGTGAGATCCATTTCCCGCACTTCCTCAGCCTACTCCGCTTCCTGAATTCCCTTCAGTTGCCTCATAAAGTACTAAGTACGTCAAACTAAATTGATGCTGACGGATATGACCCCAATGCAGGAGCGCTCTAGTCATGACGCTTGTCATGCTGGTGGGGCCCGCAATCATATTGCCCCTCTACTGTGCCCTAGATCTGGATTCCAGGAGGCGCATTCATCAGAGTACTGCCCGAGCGTCAGTTCGTTCCCCAATGTGGTGCTTGCCAGTGTGTCTTGTTGCTGGATACTACCTTGTTATCCTTATTGTTAGTCTTCCTTCACCCGCCGTTGTGACCGATCAATTCAAGCAAGGAATGATCATCGTCCTCCAGGGATGGCCTCTTTGGGTATCTGGCCTTGTCTGGTTGATCAGCCATACACTCGAGGGCCAAGGATTACCCACCAGTTTGCGCCAGAATCGCTCGTCTGCGTATATGTTTGCTTTATGCGCAGTCACGGTTCCGTATCTCGCGGGGGTAATGATGACCTTATGGACCCCCTCATACTGTCATTCTTGTGGTGGCGACGGGAGCATACCGAGCATGTTCCTGCCCAATGCCCGGTCTTCTTTGGACACGGACCTCACCTTGGAAGAGGGGTTGCAGCGTTTCCTATTGTGGGACTTTGTCATTGGCAGCATGGCTATTCTCCTTTGGGCTCTTGGGCTTGCAGTTCGCATGGACGGCGGAAAGAGCAACGGTTTATGCTTGCTAGGTAAGGCCGTGGTGTTATCAGTACTGCTGTCTCCTTGTGGCGCAGCTGCATTTATGCTCTGGCAGCGAGACCGAGGTTTGATGAGGGTAAAGGGCAGCTGATGGGCTTCAATGGAGATTTGATGAAATTGTGTTGAATTGCTAAGAATCGTCTTGATGTGTTCTGTCAAACCCATTATTCCACCCTTGGCTGCTGTGCTTTCAGCATTTGGAAAAAATAGCTAGTTGCAAACACCCCCAGTACTAGAATAAGAATCAAGAAGGTGCCCCTTGCGCTAGCCCTCCCTGGGGGCTCCCACTTCCCCCCTGACCGCTGGGGTAGAGGAAGATAGTCCAGAGCAACTGCCCCAGCAATGATATCCGCAAGCAGGAAAAACGTGATATCTCCGCTCCATGGGTAGAGATACCGACTAAAAAGAGGCAGAAAGTATCCCTGCCGTGATTGGACCCGGGTTACAAACCTGGAAAAGGCATGAATCCCCCGAAGACGCCGCCGATGGTTCCTCATATATTGTTCAAGGCATTCCTGAACCGCCATGGCCGAAGGTTTTTGCATGTCACAGACCTGATATAAGACATTCGCTAGGGAAGCCGCACTCTCAATGGCCAGGTTCGCGCCCTGGGCAATATTCGGCGTCAACTGCCGGTTGGCTCTGTGAGTGTCACGGGCTGACAGCTTGCATCGGGAGCTGGAACTGACCTTGCAGACACTGTCCCCTATACAGACCATGCAATCGGAAAACCATGCCTCTGACAGGCCTTCGTGTAATGGAGTCGAGGAGACGGTAGGAGTTCGCGTCCAAAGATCTCCAAACCGTACCTCCTTCCAGATTTGAAAATGCGCCATGCTGTCAGCACGGGCTCTAATTTCCTCGCGAGACCATTTCAATTGCTCCCCTAGGTTATATGGACATTGAAGCCTTATAATCACAAACCAAGAGATTGTGTCCTCGCGCGCTGAGAAGATGAGTAATGTCAAATTGTCATAGCAGCGAACAATTTGTGCGCATCGTGGGATGCCATGCACAGGTGCTGATATACCAAAGATACACATATATTGAATCGTCATATCCCGTGATGAACTGGCCTGCTTTGCACTTCTTGCTTGGACAGAACGATGACCATAGGTAAGTCTCGAAATCTCCGACCGTGTTAAACTATGAACCCCGTCGGCACCCACAACAAGATTGCCGTTATAGTGTTGACCATCCTCAGCATAGACCGTTATAGGTGCTTCCGGATTATCGTTAGGTTGGATACGGACCACCTTTGTTGCAGTCTTTATTTTCGATATGTCTCGTAAAGATGTCGAAAGGACATGGAGCAGCCTACGCCGAGTGAGTATCGAGACTGGATATCCGAACCTACATTGGTTCTGAGTTAGCAAAGCTTGGAAGGGAACAGAGCACTAGGTGATGAGCAGCAGGAGACCTTTGTAGTAGTCGCGTGGGGAATAGATCGCTTCTAGTATATCCATCCGGGAACGCCATATACGACACCGAAATTGGGCTTGTATATTGCTCCAGAATGCGGTAGATGCCCAGCTGGTCGAGAATGCGGCATCCATTTGCCATGAGCCCTATGGATCCTCCAATGTTGGCCTGGATATCCTCGTGCTTTTCCAGAACAACATAGTCAATGCCTGCGTGGTCGAGGCAGTGGACAAGGGTCAGACCAGCGACAGAACCGCCAATTATGATCACCTTGAACCCCCGGGAGTTGTTATCCATGATTAGAATCTCCGTGTCATGAGGTAAGAAACTGGCGAAACATACAGCCTATCTGTTCGCACCACGGCTTTCTGATATGGATATTTGGGCGAGAGCGTGTTCAAGCATATAGTACTCTGAAAAGGTAACGGAGGTTCCCCCGGCCCAGGTCTTTGGATGAGCTGAAAGGAAACTTACGATGCCAGATGCCCCCGCCCTGCCACTAGACAGCAGTAGCTATTTACGTATCGTGAAGGAAAAGGTGATCAATGTGCAGCGCGTGGTGATTGTGCAACGTCCAAGGGGGCCTTAGCCGGGGACTAAAGCATGGGAAGGGCTTTCACGCACATAGTATACGAGTAGCGCTCAAGATGTGATCTGCCTTTGTGCTGCTGGATTCCTTTCCAGGTGTTGAGATGACGTGTACAGTATACCTGAAGCCAGGTTGAGCACTGGGCTAAAGGATGCGAGACATAATCGATGATCGACCGCGGCGGAACTGCCGGATCTCAGGCCCACTGAAACATTGCTTTTTTCAGTCTATATGTCGATCAGTCAGATTTTTATTGGCCTTTTCATGCGAGTCCAGGTCTGTGACTCGGCGCCACCTACGCCAGTCAACGCATCCCAAACGCATGACTGTCTAGATTTGGTCAAGTATGCCTTTACGCTGCAGCTGCCTTGTAAAAGCCACCTCTTATGTCTTGGGGCTCCAGTGCATGCTTCTATATGCGGGAAACCCTATGTGACAGCGAGTCGCTGCATGTATTTATAGTTGACCGTCGGCGAACTGTTTGCTACTTTGAACCCTGTTTGTTGCTGGGATCATCAGCATTTTCCAAAAAGGAGCATATTCTAGAGTAGTTAAAAACCCAATGTTTTCCAAGGCAATTCTATCATATTCCCACTCGTTATCGATTCTCAGAGATTTTCTATGTACGCGCTGGCAAAACGACTCTTCCCATCATGATAGCAGAGCCAATTGCAATCCTGGGAACCGGATGCCGATTTCCAGGCGAATGCTCCTCACCCTCTCACCTGTGGGATCTTCTCAAAAACCCTCGCGTGGTAGCATCAAAACCCCCTTCAACACGATTTGATATCAATGCCTTCTATCACGAAGACGCCACATACCCAGGAACAGCCAATGCGCGAGAGGCCTACTTTCTCTCTGAAGATCCTCGGCGATTTGATGCTCCATTTTTTAATACTTCTTTCACCGAGGCGGAAAGCATTGACCCACAACAGTGGATGCTCCTTGAAACTGTCTTTGAAGCTCTAGAAGCGGCCGGTCTACGCATTGATAGGCTTCAGAGTTCTTCCACAGGCATCTTCTGTGGGGTTATGGGCGGAGATTGGGGAGACCTTCTCTCGACAGACTACAAGGCCATCCCCCACCACCTGGCCACTAGTGTGGCCCGGAGCAATCTTGCCAATCGGGTATCATACTTCTTCAATTGGCATGGTCCCTCTATGGTTATTGACACAGCCTGCTCGTCCAGCATGGTAGCGCTTCATCAAGCCGTGATAGCATTGCAGCACCACGATTGCTCGACATCGGTAGCGGCTGGTTCAAACCTCCTTCTCAGTCCTAATCTATTTATCACTACCACTAAACTGCAAATGCTATCTCCCAATGGCCGAGGCCGTATGTGGGATGCTGCAGCAGATGGCTATGCGCGGGGAGAAGGTGTTGCTGCCGTTGTCCTCAAACGACTGAGTGATGCAATTGCCGACGGCGATCCTATAGAATGCGTGATCAGGGCAACCGGAGTCAACCAAGATGGCCGGACAACCGGCCTGACCATGCCGTCAGGTCGCTCCCAGCTTCAACTGATCGAATCTACGTACAGCCGCGCTGGATTAGATCCCCGGAACCCAGCCAATCGTTGTCAATACTTCGAAGCCCATGGAACCGGCACAGTGGCCGGCGATCCACAGGAAGCCTCAGCCATCCATCAAGCTTTCTTTGGTCCGCCAACATCATCCCGTGGACCAGCCGACAATGAGGATCGCTTATACGTCGGTTCAATCAAGACAATTGTGGGCCATACTGAAGGGGCTGCGGGCCTAGCTGGTTTGATCAAGGCTTCACTCAGCCTTCAGAAGGGCTACATGACGCCAAACCTTCTGTTTGAACGGTTGCACCCAGCTCTCGAGTCATTCGGTTCTTGTCTGAGAGTGCCGACTGAGCTTGTCCCTTGGCCCCCCGTTGAACCCGGGCAGCCTCGACGTGTATCAGTGAATTCCTTCGGATTCGGCGGTACCAACGCCCACGCTATCCTTGAAAGTTACGAGCCTAAAGGCCCTGCCAGCTGGGAACGCAGGCATGCTAGTCTACCAGCAATCCTCCCATACGTTTTCTCAGCGGCCACTGGAAAGTCACTAGGGGATGTCCTGGCCAGATTTGGGGAGTATCTCGAGAAGCACCCCAATGTGGATCCGACGAACCTTGCATATACACTGTTAGAACGACGATCTGCCTTAAAATATCGAATGACATTCCGGGCCTCCAATCTTGAAGGGTTGCTTTCCAGTATCAGAACCGAGCTTCATGCCATCAACGAGAGCAAATCAGTGAGATTCAGCTGTCAGCGCAGCACTGGTCCTCAGAGGCGCGTCCTCGGGGTTTTTACTGGTCAGGGTGCACAGTGGCCACGGAGGGATCTCACCTTATATCAAGCTCCCCGGAAGTCAGAAAATGGCTGCATGAGATGCAGAATTCCCTCGACCAGTTACCAGCAAAATACCGACCGAGCTTCAACCTTATCGACAAGTTCCTGGATTCAACTGCTGACTTGAATAAAGCAAGCCTCTCCCAGCCACTTTGCACAGCACTGCAGATTGTCCTGGTCAGGCTTTTGTCCACGCTTGGGGTATCCTTCACCGTCGTGGTCGGCCATTCGTCTGGTGAGATCGGAGCCGCATACGCTGCAGGGTTTCTCTCGGCTGCTGACGCTATCCGAATTGCATATTTGAGGGGCTTTTTTGCTCCATATGCCGGTGCCGCCAATGGCCAGCCCGGTGCGATGTTGGCTGCTGGGCTCTCTTTTAACGAGGCAGCAGAGCTCTGTTCCCAAGCTGAGTTCAAGGGACGAGTGGCGCTCGCTGCCAGCAATGGCCCCGGTAGTGTTACGCTTTCTGGTGACTCAGACGCCATCACCCAGGTGGAAGCAATGCTGAAGGAGGACAACATATTTGTTCGCCGTCTCCGAGTAGACACTGCATACCACTCTCACCACATGCAGTCCTGCTCTGAAGCGTACTTGCAAGCACTCCGGGAATGTGACATCCAAATACAGCAGTCGTCCGGTGTGCAGTGGTACTCCAGTGTGTCTCCCGAAGTCGCAATAAGCTTCCCAGAGTACAGCTTTCGTCTTAAAGCCGAATATTGGAACGAAAATATGATTAGTCCAGTTCTATTCTCGCAAGCTATGTCATGTGCACT
Organism: Aspergillus spinulosporus; assembly: GCA_003574815.1. Lineage (NCBI taxonomy): Eukaryota > Fungi > Ascomycota > Eurotiomycetes > Eurotiales > Aspergillaceae > Aspergillus > Aspergillus spinulosporus. The sequence goes on along the minus strand of QPHH01000003.1, from coordinate 16,648 downwards.
GGCTGGGGTCGAACCAGATCTGGTGGTTGAAGTTGGGCCCCATCCTGCTCTGAAGGGTCCTGCGCAACAGATACTCTCTGAGACTCTTTCCAACGGGCCTGATGTGCCTATAATTGGGTTGTCAAGCCGGGGAATGGATGGAATCGAAGCCATGGCTTCTGCCATTGGCTCGATGTGGGCATACCTCGGCCCCGGTGCCCTGGATATCACCAACTACATCCGTCTCTTCGACAAAAACAACACCCCTACGCCAGTCCGCAACTTACCCTTGTATCCATTTGACCACAGCAAGGTGCATTCCTGGGAGACGCGTATGTTGAACGAACACCTGCATAAGCGTGGTGCTCCCCATCCACTTCTTGGTTCATTGGAGACGACCAACGCAGATGCAGAGTGGCGGTGGCGCCATTATATACGCCAAAGAGATCTGGAATGGCTCGAAGGTCATCGCATTCAATCCCAGACTGTTTTTCCTGCAACAGGATATCTGGCAATGGCCATAGAGGCACTTAGGTTGCTCGCTTCTGGCCGAGCCATGCACCTTTTGCAACTGCACGGTTTCACAATTCATCAAGCTATCGTCTTGCCCGAAGACGACCCTAGAGGGGTTGAGACCCTGTTCCGACTGAATGTCCAGGAGTCGACCGACGTTACCACCGGCAACTTTGATGTTCACGCCGCCACTGGTGGTAACTTTCAGGTACGTGCCTCTGGTCGATTCAGCGTGACCTGGGGTGCGCCAAACAAGGGCCTCCTTCCCTCACTGAGTGCGGTCCCAGGCGGAATGGCCCCGGTTGATATTGGGTTATTTTATGAGTTCCTCAGGAGGATGGGCTATGACTACCGCGGGTTGTTTGAAGGTGTTCACTCCCTTTTACGGAAAAAGGATCTGTCCCGTGTAGAGGTAAAGAATATAAGTCTCGAGGACAAGCACTGCCTTCTATCGCCCCACCCCGCTGTGCTCGATGCCACCTTACAGACCATGCTCGGAGCCCTTGGTGCTCCAGATGATGGAGAGCTTTACACTCTCATGGTTCCCACGAGTATTCGATCCATTGTCATAAATCCGGCCTTCTGTGGGCTGTCGGGACTAAAAGCAGCGGGGTCCTTGCTTGTTTCCGACGCAGCAGTGGCCAGGCTCGACGCCGACGGGATAGTCGGAGACGTGGACCTGTTCACCAAAGACGGACAAGGCATCATTCAGCTTGAGGGTGTTGAAATTTCCCCTCTATTCCAGCCTGAAGAAGATCGACAGATATTCTCCCAGCTTGTCTGGGGACCACTGTCGCCGCACCCATCCTGGCAGACGTATGCCAACTCAACCGACTTCACGACCCATGCAATCATGATGGAAAAGATCTCCTTGATTAGCATGAAACTTACTCACGCACAAGTCACCGACAGGGACCGTGAGGGGATGGACTGGCATCGAAGCAAGGTGATGTCTTGGATGGACCACGTCCTAACTCTAACAGAGGAAGGTAGGCATCCAATCTGCCCAAAGGAATGGTTATCAGCGACGCAGGCAGAGGTCGACGATATGTCGCGGTAGCTCTCAGGCTCGGTTACGGCTGAAATGGCAGGCGTTGTCTTCGCAAACATGCTCGACTTTCTTCGTGGCAAGACATCATTGCTGGAAGCTGTGCGCCAGAACGATGTTCTCACTCGTTTCTATAAAGACGACATGGAAACTAAGGTGATGAATGAGCGCCTTGGTGATCTTGTGAGCCAAATTACCTTCCGATATCCCCGTATGAAGTTCCTGGAGATCGGTGCTGGGACAGCGTCGGCAACTCGCGCTGTTATTGACTCCATCGGCCGTTCTTATCACTCCTATACTTTCACGGATATATCAGTTGGCTTTTTTGAGGAGGCACAAGCTATATTCAAAGATCACGAAGACCGTTTTATATACCAGCCTTTGGACATCGAACAGGACCCTGGCCAACAGGGCTTTAAGGACCATGAGTACGACCTTATCATTGCATCCAACGTCCTGCACGCTACCAAGTCGATGCAACGTACGATGACCCATATCCGGCGCCTACTAAAACCTGGAGGATTCCTGGTTCTGCTGGAGGTTACCAATACGGAGACCATCCGGACTACCTTTCTTGTCAGCGGGTTTGAAGGGTGGTGGGCTGGCCACGAGGATGGGCGAATATGGGGGCCGATGCTCAGTGTCCCAGGCTGGGACGATGTCCTTCGCCGCACCGGATTTGGAGGGGTCGATACGCATATCATGCTTGGTGATCCGAAGTACAGTGTCAACTCTGTAATGATTTCGCAGGCTGTTGATGATCGGATCCAGCTTCTGCGTAATCCCTTGCACCCCTCTCCAGGAATTACAATGCCACCATCCAAGGACCTTGTCATCTTAGGCGGCTCAACAAACTGGACGGCAAACCTTGTCACTGATCTGCAAACGATGCTAGCCCCTCATTTCAACCAAATAACCCATGCTCGCGTCCCGGAGTTACTTGATCAGGGGTCTTTAGTAGAGGCCACGACGATAGTTCTCAGCATGGCAGATTTGGATTGGCCTTTCTTCGAGGACCTGACTGACGATCGCGTTCGTGCAATGCAAGCCTTGGTGGCTGCGACAGAGAAAATGCTATGGGTGACCATCGGGCCTGAGCATGAGTGTCCCTATAATGGCATGAGTAAGGGATGGCTGCGGTCCCTCGCGCACGAGCACAAAGAGTGCCTATACCAGTACTTCAACATTGAGGATAAGCACTCAGCCACCCCCTCTGAACTAGCGACCGTGCTGGTGCGACTGCTATATACCGATGCCACGAACGACTATAAATTGTCTACGTACGTCCATAGCACTGAACCAGAGATATACCTCAAGGACGGCGTTATGCAGATCTGCCGCTTACATAACAACTCACCTATGAACGAACGCTATATCGCATCTCGGCGACATATATACAGAACAGTAGACCTGAAGACGTCTGAAATACGTGCAGAGCCGTCTACTGCTGGGAACAAACACAATCTTCACGTCAAGGGCCGAAGTCGTCGAGATACTATGGGCTATGTTCGCGTCCGAGTCAGATACTCCACTGCTCTAGCGCTACAAGTGGACAACGGGTTCGTACATGTACTCGTTGGGGAGCAAGAGGGGACCCTTGCTCGACTACTTGCTTTGTCGGAGCAACATGCGTCTGTCGTCGACGTCCCAGTCAGCTGGACGTGCCCAGTCCCATCAACAGTTAATGCGGAATATGAAGTCGCCTTCCTAGAAGCTGCCGTCGACATTATAATAGCGAGAGCTCTTGTTGAAATGGCAGCACCGCAATCATGCCTTCTCATCCATGACGCTCACCGTATACTTCGAGATACTATCGTTCAGCAGGCTGCGTCGAAGGAGTTGAGAACATATTTTACCACCAGTAATGAGTCTGCTACAGGTGAAAGCGTTTTCCTGCCGTCCAGAATGTCAACCCGCGCACTCAAGGGCTTGATTCCAGCAAATATTACAGTGGCCGCCTGCTTCCAGGAGGAGAATAAAGCTGACAGCGTCTTCTCCCGCATTGACACATTGTTGCCCCGGACAGTCGTTCGGGCGTCTCTTAAAGACTTCTACCGCTCATCGCCACACATTCCAGCGCAAAAGGGCAATAGGCGTAGCGGGCCATCGATTGCTACGCTGCAAAACGCCTGTACTCTTGCCGCTCAATTGGCGAATGAGCGGCCTCACGCTACGCCCATTCGCGTTGAGAACCTACCGACAAAGCCCGTTGAGCCATACGGTTTAGTCGATTGGACATGCTCTACTGCAGTGCCTGTGCAGATTGAGCCGATCTCTTCTCTTGTTGCCTTCCACCCGCGTAAGACATATCTCCTTGCTGGAATGGCCGGCGACCTCGGTCAGTTGCTCGCAGGCTGGATGGTCAGCAAAGGGGCCCGCCATATCGTCCTAACGAGCCGGAATCCTAAGGTCGATCCTCAGTGGATGGAATCCATGGCGAAATAGGAGGCTAAAATCGTTCCCTTGGTAATGTGAGTGCTGATCTGTCCAATACCTTTCCAAAAAGACCTACCAGTGACAGTATCGACGGCTGACGGGGACAAGGGATCTATCCAGCCGCGAGTCGGTTCGGAGTGTGTACCGCACGATCCAGAGAGATCTACCCCCAATTGGAGGCGTGGCCAATGGCGCCCTAGTTCTTTCAGACTGCGAGTTTATGCAGACCACTGTTGATATTATGCAGCAGAACTTCGCTCCCAAGGTCCAAGGCAGCCTTTTCTTGCACGAACTCTCTGGCCCAAATGTCGACTTAGAATTCTTTATTCTGTTTGGCTCCATGACTGGGATTATTGGCAACTGGAGTCAATCAGCCTACTCCGCTGCAACCGGCTTCCAAGCAGCCCTTATTCACCAGAGGCGTGCGAAAGGCTTGGTTGGCAGTATTATCCACCCTGGTGTTATTAGCGGGGTTGGCTACATCGCTCGAAAAGGCAGCAGTCTGGCACAACACGTACGAAACACGACTGGCTCCTTTCTTCTATCGGAGCGAGACGTTGAGAAGCTTTTCGCTGAGGCAGTCATGGCCGGCCATCCGCAGTCCGGCCACAACCCGGAACTTATTACTGGGACGCCCCCTGTCAACCCTGATGACCACCCTGACATCGTCTGGTACCAGAACCCCATGACTTGGGACTTTGTGGACTACTGCCAGCGCTCGAAGCTGAAGCAGGCTGGAGGCCTGGGTCCCAGCTCCATAAAAGCCCAGCTGCAAGCCGCCGTTGACGTGCACGAAGTCTCCGCAATCCTTATGGCCGGACTGACCGCGAAAGTCCGCAGCAAGTTCAACCTCGCACCAGACATGCCTCTTGCTCCGTCCACACAACTCCGAGATCTTGGTATGGACTCACTTGTAGCTGTGGACCTCCGCACCTGGTTTGCAAAGGAGCTCGCAGTGGAGATTCCTCTGTTACAGATTCTCAATGGCGGGTCAATTCGCGAGCTAGCCAGTGAGGCACTGGGCAAGCTTCCAGCTGCTCTCACCCCACACCTGGCTCCCACGAACGGTAAGAAGGAATCCGAGTCACGAAGATCCGGATCACCGGTGGATGTTCCGTCTGGGATGTCCGGGACAACTGAGTCACTGGCAGGAGATTCAGAGTCAGGCGAACTGTCGGATGGGGCACGGAGTGAGAAATTCAAATAGCTATGCGCTAGCTACTTAAGGAGCGTCAACCAATGCGTGATTACTTTACATCGACGACTAATAATAATGTAATGAATGAAGGTCTGATTCTATTAGTGTAGCTCCATACAGTTGTATGGAACGAACACTAGAAAGTCTTGTAGTATCAATAATATGATAATCTAAGACACTATCCTATATCATGAGTTTTGGAATGACGGACACCTCACCCATAAAACATGTCACCAATTGCTGCCCTAGGCGTTCCATTAGCTGTCCGCATAACGTTGCCCGAGCGCCGTACATGCGCCGTACGAAGTACGCAGTTTGGCTAACAGAACCAAAGTGATAGAAACATTGACTCTTCAGCAGAACAAAATCAGGACAGCGAGCAGCTCTCGGCTCTCTGACGCTCAAGTACCCTGCTATGGCACCAATAAGAAAGCAGGACATGCTAGAGACTCGTTTGGACATCTAGACGCGAGACACCGTCCTCTACCGCGGAGACCACAGGGCAGGATCATTCTCCAGATCTTGTTTGGTCCACTGAAACAGCTCCTGACCCGGCTTGCCACCTAGCTCATAGCTCTCCATGAGGCTTCTTTCTTCCCATACATCTTCTGGCATTTCGGCTTGAATCTCATCACCTGCAATGTGGTCAACCCCCTCTGGAGTGCGATCAATGCGACCTTGCATAGTGATATTTCGCTTCGCATCAATATGAACATATCGAAGCTGATTCATCTCAAAAGTTTCCTTATCAGCGATCAATATCTAGGTGGAAGATATGGTATGCAGCACTTATCAGGTATTAGGATAACGCCAGTCTGAGTGGTTTCGTTTAACATAGTCCAGTGCCTCTTTGACATCGGCCGTCCTCGGCGAAAGAACTCCTCACGAACACTCTCGTCGATGGTGACACGAGAGTATCCATGCACTGTCCTCGATAGTTCTTGGTGGATGTTAGAAACTTGCAGCCAGCTCGAACTTGACTACTCAAAATGGAACAGGTCGGGGCTATCCCAGATGGCAACGAAACGGCTCTGTAATGCTCAGACATGTCCGCCCAGCTCTTGACGCGTTGACCGTTCTATGGATACTCACCGGCCCAGAGCAGCAGAGGCTCAGGGTGTCTTATCTCTTGCCGCAGCTTCCATGCTCTCCACCGTATCTGCTCTGGTCGCCACAGTTGGAGAAGAGTTGCAATTTCTTCTGCCGCGGGAACCCGTGACCAGCGGTCGTCCAGGCGGAATCCAAAACTTGTGAGATCTACCCTTTCAGTAATACAATCTAGGTTCAGGAGCCCTTGCATTAATCGTGTTCCCTGTTAATCGGCGGTTTCATGGCATGCGTGGCTCCAGTGCGTCTAGGGAGTGGTCAGTGTTGATTCACAGGATTCGAGCGCCAGGGCCTTACGATTAGATACTGCTCGTCTGGAAGCTGTTCCTGTACTGTAATGTCGCCGTACTAAGCCAAAGGCATGATGCGTGTGGTTGTGATCGTTGCTCTGAGATGTATTAAGGGGTTTGGGTGAGTGGAAGTGTTGCGGGGTATTATTGGACTGTTCTTGTGGACTATCGAGAGCATTTAGTAGCGTCGGTTTCAATTATATGACTAATGATTGCAACGGAGCCATTAGATTGAAGGTTTTGGTGTTATAACTACAGTCTGTATAGAGATTATATAGCCACTAAGAAGTTTCTTTTGATCGTCAGGAGATATCCTGATCTCTGCATAAATAACCGATAGATAATGGAAGGAAGGTCGATCCGAGGTGGTGTATATTTGATTAGACAGGAAACGTCTCCTCCGGTTGACAGATATCTAGTCGTCGCGCAGGCAGGCAGTTACGAACCAGAGGAAGCTCCTCTTTCCTAACGAAGCTATAGCATCTCACTCGTCCTAACCCCTGTATTCCACCGTTAAACATCCCTAGCATCATTATTCCTATCCTGGAACCTATCCTGGAATAGGATGAGGCCCCTAAGCAGCTACACAACAGCTATACATATTGTAATTGGGAGATTAGGATCTTGTAAGAGACATGTCCAGGCAAGCATCTACCAACTGCCGAAAAAGGTCACTATGATCAGACCCCACGGCTCGATCTGCCAGGATCGCACCTATAAAGCTGGTTCGCCGTTACAGACCTTCAATAGAATCTGTAAGGCGCCCAGGACAACATTATGCGGACAGCTATCGGATCACCTAGGGCATCAACTAGCGAGATGCGTAGTCGGTTCAAGACAGCAAGTACTTCACGAGAGAATTCAGAGACGACGGTAGGCCAAGATAGAACAGAACGAAATGCTTGGGAAGCTAGGCCGCTAACGATATTGATGACACTATTTAAGTGGTGGACCGCCATCGGGTCACCGGCGGGGCATCGGGGGACTTGCTCTCAAGGGCCAGTGCCTATCTGGCTCGGGTTTGAAGCCTGACGGGTCAGGTGTCCGCTGTTAGTTAATTTACAGGCAAGACGTGACTGTTCTGATTGCTGGGGAAGAGATGTGCCGAAGACATGCCTTATTCTTTGCAATGAACCTGCTTACTTAGTAAATCAGATAGGGGCAAGGCAGTGTATTCATTCTCCTGGAATCACTTATTCCGCCGTGTTCCGATAGTTCTCTACAGGCGTGAATGAGGCAAGAAAAGTTATCCAACGGATGTCTCCTATCTGTGGCTGTCATCGGCCGAGGTGCAAGATTTTTGGAGAGTCACTGTCTTTAGCTTTGAATCATGCAAGCCTGGCATAACTCTAAACGAAGCCACTATGGTCGGCTTGAAAAGTGTACTCCTCGGGGATTGTAGGTGGGCAATTGCGTTGGAGATTTTCCTAAGCAGAGACTCCCGTGTCGCAGAGATAATGTACTTAATCCGGATTCTTAGGGAAAGCAACTTGACTGCGAGTGACTATTGCCACTTCTGGGTCGTCTTTCCGTGTACGTTATCCACTTAGGTAGCCCTAGTCCGCAGCGGAAAGAGCGGTCAACGCCCAAAACAGAAATACCAAATAGACTAAAAGCTAAGATAGTTAGCGTTGTCAATGACTATGACAATTTAAAATTAACAAGGAATCTGGTTGGCGCAAGCGACCTGTCAGTCGTTTGCCGCATCCCACTCTGTTCCAGAAGGGACAAATCACCGACGCATGATGTGGACCGTCGTAGGAGATCAGCAGGATGACAGATGAGCTCTGCAAAGTTCAAATTAAACTATCGACGATCAATCGGTGATAGCTGCCTGAAACAGGCTAGGTTCGAGCTGTCTGGGGTCGAGCCCCTCCACAAATCCACAAGTAACTCTCCCACAGCCGCGGCATAACAGCTTGAATGGATCCCAACGGTCATCAACTATAACGGGAGTAAAGAGAATGTATGCATGGTCGATCATGTCGACATTGTTTCAGGGGTGAAATAGATCTCACCGTGGTATAAATATAAAATCCAGGATGAGATCCTGGCAAATTGGATCCGTAACTCTTCGATAGTCATTCCCTACCTTGAGTATGATGCTTCCTCGTTTGCTCGGCTTTCTGGCTGCCACTGCTGGCGTCGCCAGGGCTGTCAACATCACCGGCTACGAGTATGTCGTCGTTGGCTCTGGTGCTGGTGGTGGTCCCTTGGCAGCACGCCTCGCTCTGGCTGGTCACAAAACTCTGCTGCTTGAAGCTGGTGATGACCAGGGTCAAACCTACAACTATAGCATCCCTGCCTACTCGGCTAGAGCCTCGGAGGACGAGAAACTCGCATGGAACTTCTTCGTTCATCACTATGCCGATGACGAGCGCCAGGCTCGCGATTTCAAGACTACCTACGAAACCCCTAGCGGCGAACTATACACCGGTCTGAACCCTCCCGAAGGCTCGACTTTGTTGGGAACCCTCTATCCTCGCACAGGTATGCATCACACGTTTTATTGGGCCGGAAGGCTGTAAAATTCTAATGTTGTGTCTCTTCAGGTACCCTCGGAGGATGCACAGCCCACAATGCTTTGATTGCTGTCTACCCCCACCAATCTGACTTTGAATACATCGCCACTTTGACTGGTGACAGCTCGTGGTCACCCGAGAACATGCGCGGATACTTCGAAAAGATGGAGAGAAACAATTACTTGCTGCCCGGCTTGGACGGTCACGGTTATGATGGTTGGCTCCAGACCGAGACGGCGCCCTTGAGCATCGTCCTAAAAGACCCCCAGTTGCTCAGCATGCTTACCGGTGGCGCATTTGCTCTTGGCAACTTGACTGACAATATCTACAATATTGGCACACTGCTAGCCGGCGACGCCAATGCTGATACAACCACCCGTGATACCGAGCCGGGCTACTACCAAATTCCCTTATCAACCAACGATGCTCACCGAAACGGTGCTCGTGAATTCATTATCGCTGTTCGAGACGCCAAGAACGCCGATGGCTCCAAGAAATACCCTCTTGATGTTCGCATGAACACCCACGTTACCAAGGTTACCTTTGACGAGACCCAGGATCCACCCCGTGCTACTGGTGTCGAGTTCCTGGATGGCAAGCATCTCTACAAGGCTAGCCCCCTGTCCAAGACCGCCTCTGCCGGTGTTCCCGGTGTTGCTACCGCTTCCCGTGAGGTTATTGTTGCCGGTGGTGTCTACAACTCCCCCCAGATCCTTAAGCTGAGTGGTATTGGTCCGGCCGACGAGCTGAAGAAGTTCGGTATCAAGGTGATCAAGGACTTGCCCGGTGTCGGCACAAACCTGCAGGACCACTACGAGATCTCCGTCCAAGGGAAGATCGAGAACGACTTCTCCTGTCTGAACGGATGCACCTTCAGCATCCACGACGAGGACGACCCCTGCATCGACCGATGGGAATCTCCCATCCTCAGTGACCGCGGTATCTACTCGTCCTCTGGCCTCGCCGCCGCCATGTATTACAAGAGCTCCGTCACTGCTAACAACAGCTTTGATATCTTCTGCTTCGGTGGCCCCGTCAACTTCCGCGGCTACTTCCCCGATTACAGCATCAACGCCACCGAGGAACACAACTGGTTTACCTGGGCTATCCTGAAGGCTCACCCCCGCAACACCGCCGGTACCGTGACCCTGCAGTCCTCTGACCCCCTCGACGTCCCTAAGATCACTTTCAACTACTTTGACACCGGTGTCGGCGACTACGACGCCGATCTCACTGCACTCTACGAAGCGATCGAGCTCGCCCGTGACGCCTTCCATCGCCAGCCCGTCGACATTACCGAGGTTCTCCCCGGTGCGGCCGTGACTTCCAAGGAAGACCTCAAGACCTACGTCAAGGACAGCGCCTGGGGCCACCATGCTTCGTGCACCTGCCCTATCGGTGCTGACGATGACCCCATGGCCGTGCTGGACTCCAAGTTCCGTGTCCGTGGCGTCTCTGGTCTCCGTGTTGTTGATGCTTCCGTTTACCCGAAGATCCCTGGTACTTTCACGGCTGTGTCGACTTATATGGTTGCTGAGAAGGCAGCTGATGACATTCTGAATGAGCTCGCTGCTAGCTCTTGATTGATATAGATGATATTATGGAGTTGTATGGGGTGGAATATTTTTGATGTATATACGCGTTTAGCGTTGTCCGGAGGTGACTTCTCACTGTGTATTTTAATTGATGATGCAATATATAAAGAAATAATTTATAAATCAAACAATATGCATGCGGATGACTTCTTCTAGACCCTGTGCGAGATCCTGAGTAATAAACGTGGCTCTCTTGCTCAAAGAGGCCCCGAGCAGTCCATATTATTTCGTCTCGTAACCGATGGCGCAAGTTGCTGACCAGCACGTCGGAATCAAAGGCTTTAGCCTAAATAGTAAGTCAGATCTTACGAACTCAGCCCTTCCCATCCTTATTTACCAGTCAGAGGCATACTCAAACGCCTCTTAAGGTCTCAACGAGATGGAATTGTCGCTATTCGAAACCAGTATCCTGACAAATGGAGTCGCGTCCACCTGCGCCGGACTTCACATTTCAATCATCGCGTATTCATCCCTGGGCCGGGGCATATTGACGGGTGATATTCTCAAGGCCAGTGGTCTGCCATTGGAATCGGCTCTGCGCAGAGTGAACAGCTTCCTGGGTAACAACCTTTATGAAAACCTTGATCCTTTTCTGGATCTCCATCGGGGTTCGTTGCAAGTCATACCCTACACTATGCCGAACATTGCATTGTCATCGCTGCGCTGCAGCAGATACATCTGTTCACTAAGACATGGCAAGGAACATGGGTTACGCTTAAGTTCATTAACCATTAACTATACTCCTTGGCGAAGTCCCCAGTATTCTAATTTGTCCTTGTCACGGTGCCTGCCCGGTTCCTAAGTACTGCGCTTATGATAAGCTATATTGCAGGAGCCTCATCCCGGGCACGGTGCCCGGGATGAGCTTATTCTGCCGCCGTTGACCGCCCAGACCGCTGAGACTTCTCGAGCTTCGGCTTCGACCCAAATCGGAACCTCGAGCTACGTCCTGTCTCGTCTGTGTACCTGTTGATAGCCTGACTCCGTAGCCTGTCTGTTGTATCTACTCTGTTACCCTGTTCTGAATATATTCCTGAGCCCGCACCTTGACAGTCCTGGTCTGTCTTGTCCACGTGTATGCACCTTTTGAATCTGAATCACTGAGTAGATGCTGGTTCCTTGGTGTTGTTAATAGTTCTGTTATAAGATGGATTGGATTTTAGTCGGGACGACCGAGAGGAATTAAGAGGCTGAGGCAGTCATCTACTGGTGAAAACTAGTCCTGAAAAACGAAGACTCTTTTTCACAATTCATTGGCATTCTCCAGGAAACATTTTTCCAATAACGCAGTGTTAGGAATTACTTTTTTTAAATGACCGGACGACTCCGTCTTTCCCACGAAGATTATACGATACGATGGATTTGCGTCCCTCCACTCGAACTCGCGGTTGCAAACAGATGCTTTATGATGAATAAGAAAAATTATGGGACTGACTCCATTATTTATACCTACGGGCGTATTGGAAAACACAACGTTGCGATTGTCTGTTTGCCAAGTGGTGGTAAAGAGACCAGCGCAGCCTCCGTAGTAGCTGCAAAGGTTAATCATTATTTCTAATCGATATGCTTCGGTATGTTGGTCGGTATTGATGGAGGTTTCCTACATCAGGGCCAGATATTCGCCTTGGAATGTGGTGGTTAGCCTGCCGGAGAACGGCCATTGTGGAGTGGTGAAATATGATTTCAGGAAGGCTACACTTAATGGATTCAAGAGAACAGCCTACCTTAACGCGCCTCCGGTAATTCTGCGACACGCTGTAACTATAGTAGTCACGACTTTTGTAGTGTCAACAGGATCATGCTGCCACTTATAACAGGTAGCCGGGGGCCAAGAGAGGGTCGTTGTAACGACGGACACCTGATCTGTCAGGCACCAACCCCGAGCATACAAGCAACTGACTCATCGGGCATCGACGGCCTGGCAAGGCCAGCTAGAGTACACAGGTCACGGGAGCTTTTTTACGGGTCGCGTGACCCTTACACCGGTATCATGTGACTGCCTAACTGTGGCAGCTACAGCAGTTTATTATATGATCATCGTGAAGCTTGTTGTTGTATTCCTGATCCTAGCTCGGTTGAGCGATAAGATAGGTAGCAAGCTACGGTAAGGTATATACACCACATGTGCAGTCCTGCTGTTGTGGCGGAACGACGCCACAAGATCCCCCGGTTTTGAAAGATCTGCGTGTATATGAAAACATCAAGGAAAGCAAAACATACAATGGCTGGAGAGGAAAAGGATCATGCAAGTTAGCACGCAATAACAACATAATACAGGAAAATTATATGGTAATGCCACATTCTGTAACATCAAGGGAAAGAAACAATGTACTAAGGTAATATTAAGATGCTTGCTGCCTTTTTCTTGCTTTCTTAAAGTCTGCAATGGCTTCTTTGGTATTTTGGAGGTGTGCTGTTTTTAACCAGGTATTATCTTCTTTGCCGTATCCTTTCTACTATACCAAATACCGTTTCGATCTGCCTTTCCCTTTGACGTTGATGATCTGGTCAATCTTGTACTTATCAGCGTCGACGTAGACTGGCGCGGGTTTTTCATGCGCTCTTTTAAAAGGATCAGGGTTATTGTTGGCAGGGACTCTTTCTAAATAGGCAACCAAAATAACAGGGTGGATGCATGATTCGCGGGGTAGGTTGAGGTGGTAGGCAAGCTAACCAACCTTCTTAAGTACTTTGTATGGTCCGGAGTACTGCTTGTTCAGCTTCCTGTTAAGGGTCTATTTATTTGTATATTCTTTGTGCAGGCAAAGCATGACTTTATTACCTTTGTTAAAAACTATGGGGAGGTGATGTTTGTTATATTGTGACTTTATGTAGATCCTGGCAAGCTTGAGAGCTTTGTGTGCTGTATCTTGGAGAATAAAGCAATGCTTGTTGTACATGTTGTTCATATTATCCATGTTAATGGTAAGTGATAGTGGTGTTTGCAATTTATGACCATACATAAGCTGGTGAGGCGTAGCGTCTGTACTGTTATGTGGAGTGGTGTTATATATAGCCTGGAATCATGGTAACAGCTCAGGCCAACTGGTTACTGTTTCCATGGAGCCAATGCAATATTAAATAAAAATCTTGAGCTTCTGGTTCAGGATTTTGGTTCCGCCATCTGTTTGGCTATGGTAGGCTGTTAAATAGAGAAGCTGCACCTTGAAAGCCTTGAATATTATGGTCCATAACTCACCAAGGAATTTCGGATCCCTGTCCGAGATAATAACCTCTGGAATGCCCCAGTCAGCTATGGCAAGCTGCTTGATCAATGCAAGCGCCCATTGTGCTCCTGACCAGTTGTCTTGTCCAGGAATGGAGGTCATGTGTTTTAAAAAGCAGCAAACACAGTTCATTACTGTATTATATTTGCCGGTGTCTGGCAGGCCAAGTATGATATCTAATAATATTATATGGAATAATTACTTCGGCGGCAGTATTAGTTGCAGAGATTTGTATGGGAGGTGACGCCTAGTTCAAGATATCCAGCATTGTTGGCAATGGTCAATGTATTTTTTAACCCAATATTGAGTCTGTGGGAATGTTAATCCGCCAAGGTTGGCAATCGTGGTGTTAAGGCCAGGATGGCCAGCCTGATCATGAGCGACAGCAAGAACATCTTTCATGGTGGACCGTGGGCAAAGGAGCTTGCCTTCCTTGGTGTAAATTAGGCTGTCTTGTAGTTTGAACGCTAGCCGCGCTGGCGCGGGTGAGATTATATTGGCTTTAATAGTCTCACAGACAGTTTGGCAGCTTGGATTAGTGTCATATCCTGCTATAACAGTCTGTTTAAAAGTGTCTGAAATTTTAATACCAAGAATTGTGGGGTTGGCATGCAAAGTATTAAGTAAGTTTTTAACTAGTTCCTTTGCAAAGCTAGGTAGTCGGGATAGTGTGTTAGGAATAATATAAAGCTTTCCCGGCTTGTATACAATCTCCAAGTTTGGGTATTGCTGGAGATACATTGCGGCGTGGACCAACTTCAAGTTTATTTTGTTAGAGTCTGATAAGTAAAGCAATATGCTGGTGGCTATTTAGATATTTGTGCTGTGGTTAGTAAAGACAATGGTATATTTAGATGCCTGTATTAAGTGCCGCAATTTTTGGACAGCCTATACTAGGCCACTTATCTCCAGTTTAGTTGGCCAGTATTTGGTTTCTGCAGACGACAGGGCGCGGCTTAGGAACAGGATTGGTTGTATTTGATGCAGTTGTGGAGGTGTTTTTTGCTAATCTGGGGGTACGGGCCCTTTGTACGAGGGTTTATTAAATATTATGTAGAAAGCCATTATCCCGTGACCTTTTTTTTTTAAAGAATCCTGGTTGATAAAAAGGGTTTAATCAGGGTTGTGATAATATAGGAACAATGAGTCCTTGAAATACTGTTGGAGGTTGTTGAATGCTTCAAGTTCTGTAGGGGTGGGATCCTGCAGCTCTGCTTAAGCAGCAAAGTTCTTCTGCTTTCTGCCTTTTAGGGGAGTATTTTTTAATAAAAATATTTTTTGTTGTTAAAGTGGTTGTATTTTGGCAGTGTAATATGGGATATACTGCTGCAGCCAGTTTATTATACTAATATATGTATCAAGTTGGGATAAGGTGGTCGGAAACTTAAGTGCAAGGATGGCTTGGACCTTGTCCTTTGTTGCAGTAAGGCCCAACAAAGTAACATTCTGGCCTAATAATTAGATTAACAGGAAGCCCAAGAAGGTTTTCTTTGGGTTTAGGGTAATATGGTATTGCCGGCAATGCTTAAGGAACCTTTGAAGGTGTAAAAGATGTTGCACAAATTTCTTTAAGAATATAACAAAATTATTAACATAGGCGCGAATAAAAGCCCAGAGGGCGCGGAATTTGGCTTTTATTTGTCTTTGGACATGCATGATGCTGTTTTTGAAGCCTATAACAGCAACCTTGAAGTATTCATGGCCTTGGTGGGAGACAACTCTGGTATATTGCCAACTATCTGGATAGACCAGCTACTGGTAGAACATGGCAATGCTGTTAGCAATGCTTAGGACCTTGCAGCCTGCAACAGCGGCAATAACATCTGCCTGTAATGGTAGGGGGTAAACATCAGGGATAACCTCCTTGTTTAGGGGTCGCAGGTCAATAACAACACAATCTTTTCTAATTATTTCCACCTTGCTGTTCTTACCAGGTTTCGGAACCTATTTCTTCACAACAAAGACCACCGCGCCGGTAGGGGTAGGTTTAGTTACCTAATCCATACAGCCCTGTTGATGGAGCTTGTTAAACACCTTGTCAACTTCCTGGCAGTCAGTATTGCATAACGGATAGCGGCAGGCATATCATTTTAGATGTTCTTTAGCGCCCGGCTTTAGCTCTATTTGGAGCCAGTCCTCTTCAGGAATATTAACAACGTCTTTATTGGTCCAGACATCTTTATATTCCTTGACTAGGGCGCTTAGAGCTGCGACCCTTTCTGAGTCTCTATATATAACAATTCCTGAGTCTAGCGTGGTAGTTTTACCCTTGTCATCTTCGGAAGGCTCAAAGGCGATAGGTGTTTTGCAATAGGAAGGCCTTGTGATAGCAAGTTCTGCAGCATTATCTAATATAACATGATATGTCTCTGCTTTATTGATTTCAGAGAGTTCTCCCAGCTGCAATCTTTTTCTAACATAAACTGGACAGCATGTATTATTAACTGCATATATATATAAAAAATTGCCATGTATGCTGTGCACAAATAGGCAAAGCACCTTATATTACTTGGGCTTGAATAAGTAATCTCTGTTATTTGGAATATAACCATGGTTGCGAACTGGGATAGCGACTTTTGATTTTGGCAGGATAGTGATATCATGTTCTGCTAGACTTGTTAAACCACGGGTTGGGGCGGGTTTTCAGGGCTAGCTGATCCGCCCGCGCGGGTTTTGGGGTGGGTTACCTAGACAGTAAACCGCCCATGGGTTAAGCAAATAATCTTAACCCAA